>CM076570.1:1519545940-1520222093 GCA_034641835.2 Pinus albicaulis
GTGTGTATCAAACTCGTGACCTACGCTGTGATACCACTTGTTGGGAATCACGATTTTTGTTAGACCAAAACCCACAGGTGTTAGTCAATGATCGCATCACCAGAGATAAGGATCCACCAGAGGCAGTTATTTTATGTCACGAAACATACGGGGAACGTTGGTTTATCCAATGTCCAACACCATGTTGCACAATATTTTATACTAGGGTCCACCTGACTCTATACAAATATCATGAGCCATGTTTCATCCCATGGCATACTAGACCTCTACAACAAATTTCTCAGCCGACAATAGACTCATACATCATATCGACATAGTAATACATATGGAGTCTACACAAACTAGTAGCCTCAACATTAACCCTTCCAACATCTTATTAGCCACAAACAAAACAACAACGACACCTCTTTTTGTTGATGTTCATCATACATTAGATGTGCGCCGTAATACTCTATCACCAACACCACCAAACCTCGAAGTTATCCACCATTGTTCCCCTGTGTGCAAATCACTCATCTACAAGTGCTATATGGGCACAAACCCTCCATGAACTGTCCCAAAAAAAAAGCATTGGCTATGCTCTGCTTTTAAACATATGCTTGGTCTCTCTCTTTCCTGGATCAATTTTGTCTACTACAGATCTTAGCCCAATGAGATGATACACACTCAATCCATTCACTCTAACTCTTTAGATAATGCACACTTCACGCACACTCCATACTCCACCAAAATATCTCGGACCCATTCTTTTCTGCAGGAGAATGCACCTTTCTCTACTTGTATCGATCTCTTTATAAACATACTCACACAATAGAGCCTCCTCAATGGCACAATGCACATTCTATCCTCATCATAACTAACCATTTATGTGCACTGTTTTATTCTTCTCTGTGTACATGCACCCAAATACTCATTTTTCTAGCCTCCATAGATCCTTTTTCTTAGTATATTTAATCTCATCACCCAACACTTACATTAGAATAAATACATAACGATTAATAATAACTAATGGACAACGAGGTCCACTCCTTCAACTAGCACGGCTCCAATGTTCTCTTAAATGAACGTGTTCACATCCACTAGAGGACCAAATCAACACGATCCAAGTGTGACTAGATCAAAGCATAGAATAAATGTGTTCCACTACAATTAATGGCTAGGTCGATCCATGACCAAATCACTCCACTATAACAATCACTCGAGTTTTATTGCATTCATATCATTAAGTCTTTGATTTGATGACCAATTCATTGTAATGTTGAGGAAACTAGTCAATTCTAACCTTCTCATCCATACCATGGGAAATTGCAAATATTTAGGCTCATGGAATTCTTTTTCTTCACCTAAAAGAGCAGACGTAGGTTATGCATGTTAAATTGGAGCTGCAGATGTGGATTTTCCAAGGAAAATATGTACTGCCAAATTTACATATGTGGTTTTGCCTCTTTGAACCAACCCTCCATACACTTAATAAGGGAAACCATAAAATTTCTTACCTAGACCTGAAACCTTTGGCACCATCACATCCTCAGGCACCTTTTTAGCAACTGTAAATCTCGAAAAAAATTAGCACAATCCTTAGTATTAGTAGTAACACTCTCCAACATGTTGACATCAATGCCAACATAACTATCTATGTGGATGATTGTTTGTTAGGGTTGACATCAATGCCAACACAACTATCTATGTGGATGATTGTCTGTTAGGGTTGACATAAATGCCAACACCACACTACCAACTATATATGTATATGTACATATCCATGTATGGATAAACTAGTATTAATTCCTACAAAAAATTCTTAAAAAACATAAGAAATGCAATAATGCATGTACACAAATTTATAACAGATATTTTACCCTTGAAATTCAAACTCAAAAAAGAAGAAACATTTCTTAATTTGGGTTTCATTGGTAAAATCTGTGTTAAATCCGTGTGTGAGCCAATTCATTTTTTCTATTTTTTAATAGTCTATAATTAAAAGTTAGAACCAATCATCTATTTAAATTAAAAAAAATCAAAAGGGTGAGAACCAATAATTAGAAGTGGTTCACAAATTTGCAACAATTATGCATGACATTAGATACAATAAGGCTAGAACAATCCACATTGCAGGTGTCCGTCAATGCTTGATTACGCCAATAACTATAATTGTTAACTCTTTTAGGTATGACAACTCCAATTGGACTTAATCCTATTGCAATAACCTTGGTATTTCTAATCCACATCAAACTATAGGCATAGGTAAAAAAAATCAAAAATTTCACAAGATGCACTTTTATGCTATCTTGGAAGTTTTTGTGTCCCTTCAAGTAAGAATGCAAAACTAATTTTTAAGGCATAGTAAAATTGGGTGGTAGGGCACCTTGATGTGTGGAAGTTTGTAGTAGTACTCGAGAACTAACTACTCAAGAACTATTTCTATTGGCGAAAATTCCAACAAGGTGTTAATAGGTATATTAGATCATGCATTTTTTGTGTTATCTTATGCTTGGCATTAAATAGGCCTTGTACACTTCTATACCTACCCAAAAAGAAGCCTTAGAAGTCAATCTCCATATATTACTTGTCAAATTTTCCCTCCACCAATCATGGTAACAATTATCTAATTTTTTTTGTGGAATAGTTCTCAAAGATGACCATCTTGGAATTGCACAAGAAAATTATCACAACAGAAGCTACTATTATGCTCTTCTTTGAGTGTGTTTTGGTTCATTTGGGCTACCACATATTTTTTTTCAAGGCTTGATAGTCGATTTCTTAGTACCCTTGTCCAACATGTGGTATCTAATGAACACCAAACTAACCAAATCAACTTCCTTCTACCCCTAATTGTTTGAAAAATAGAGATAATCAGTAAGATGATTGTGCACATCGTGCACTTAAAAATCTAATCATACATGTACATTGAATTGTAGCCTTCCATATGCTCAACATAGCTGTAAGATAACACTCCGCAATTTTATTTGTTACAACTATTTTCAAATGTGTTAGGTTTTTGTACCCATTGGTCCCTAGTGGTGTTGCTATGTTTATTTCATCTACACACCCTTTGTCACATAAATTAGCCAAATTTATTCAGTGGATATAGAACATCACTAAATAGCACATGATATTCTGTAGAAATAAAATACTAAGTACAAATAGTTACACAACCAACATCATGTACCTCTCAAATTTTAGGTTTATGATAGTGTGGCTGCATCTGCAAAAAGAGCACCTCATGGGCCCCGGTAAAAGCTTAAACCATTAAATTATGTCCTTGCATCATCACGATTCTTGTGGATGAAAATTCCTTTGAATTCAACAACATCGCCCCTTTTCGTGGCTTGCGCCCAATATTTAATGTGGAGCTACCATAACCATATTTTCCACATCTATTAGACGCCTTACAAATGGATAAGCACTGGCCCATACAAAAATCAATCTTGGTTGCATTGAGTAGCATGCAATGGACTAAATTATGTACATAATGACAAGAGGAACCTATTAGTAGAACTTACAACTCTATTGGGTTGGAAAAGAAAGATGAATTCTTCCCCATGGAAAGTGTCATACCAACAGCCAGATTTGGTAGATGTTTCCCAATATGATGGATGCACTTAATGCAATATGTTCCATTTCTTTTGAAGGAAGAATAATTGATCAAGGTGTATATCGATTTCCACCCACCTTTTCCATTGATTGATAATAGTGGGTTCCCCATATTAACAATGCTTCTTCAAAATTTTAAGTCCCAAACTTCAATACATTGTTGAGGCTCTAAACAATTTCTCTAACCTTATGATAGATCACTGTTTCCATGGAATTCTAGATCCTCAATTAAATTTTCTCTTCTCATTGAGAATTTTCGAATGACATATTATGTTCCCCAAGTGCAGTGTGTATGTAAAATTTTTGGGGTTGATAGGCTTACATATCAACCATACTACAAGGTACCCACATATTTTTTATCACTTCATATCCTAAGGATAAGGTTTTGGATATTCAAGGGTTTTGTATCTTATAGTTTAGTACTTATGTTGAAAGGTTATTTGGTATTTTTGTTATGAACAACTTGTGAATAACCATAGCCAACAATGCCCTCTTCATAGATAAGCTACCAACATTATAGTTATAGTTTGTAATGCTTTGTGTTTCATAATACTTTACTATTTTTCATTTTGTTATTGTGCTCTCTCTAATATTTTTTTGTGTATTTCCATTCATAATTTTTCTTCATTTCATATTCAATACAATCCAAATAAAAAATAATTAATTCATACTTTGGTGTTGGATATATAAATCAATTGAGAAGTTTCTCTCATTTGAAATTAATCAAATAGCGGGTTAACCAGAATCAATCACCCTTGTTACAAATTTATTTTAGCTAGAGATTTTTAGAGTATTGAAGTCAAAAAACGCATGACAAGATATGGTTGGAGTAGTCTTTTCTAGTTCTAGATCTTGTGACGATTCCAATTCTTGATCTTCTTCCTCTTGACACTTTATGAAGAACAAGTTTTTTTTCGCCACATTTACACCGCATATTGTACTCCATATCACAGCTGAAACAAATTCTTTCTTCTCTTCTTTCATCCATTTGCTGATATGTCAACACTTTAAGTAGACTGGGTTAGGAGAGAGAACATGATGCTTTCTATAGTTTTTAGTGAGCATTATTTTAGTAGAAATATTTTTAACTCATTTTCCCTTGATAATATTAGAAGCATAATATAGGGATTTAGGTTCAAGGGATGAAAATGATGAGTGTTAGCTTTTAAAGTGCTGACAAAGAGATCTAAAAAATCTAACAAATTATCCTCTTGAATGTTCTTTAAGTAAGAGTTTTTGATATTGTGCTCTCTAATTGGAATTTTCTGTCAATGATTTATTATTTGAAAAAATAATCCATTATTCTTGATACTCGCATAATGTGATATTAATTCATTCATAAAAATATAAAATAAACAACAAAATCACTTTTTTATGCATAAATCCATTGATATCAAACAAATTGATGAGGTTTTAAATACAAGGATTCAAGAGTAGAGTAATAATTTATTTTTAATCAAGTAATTTCTTTATCTAAAATACCCATGTTATAAGTTCATTAACATTAAATTTCTCATATTGTTCTTGGAAACTAACTAGTTCCTTGGTGTGATCTTGAAGTGATAAATTATCATGATTGGTAAAATTACTCTATGTTTTCATGATTTTTTTACACTTCAATATCAAGTTTACTAAATCTCTCATCTAAAGTATGTAACATCACAAATCACATGCAATTTTCTAATTATTTCATCTTCTTTTCCATTTTTTGTATTAGTCATTGTGTTTTATCAAATCATTCTTTATTATTTACTTATCCCTGAATTTATTAAATCAATTTTCAATTTACTAATTATTTCATCTTATCGTTCATCTTATTTTCCATTTTGTGTATTTCTGGTTGTGTTTTTATCATGTCATTATTTATTATTAACTTATCCTTGACTTTATTAATTTAATTTTCAAATTTTCATAACTAATTATGTATCTCTAGATTGACTTTGCAAGTGACATAAATATGTAATTGTTAATTGCAAGTAACTTTCCTAAAACTTGTTTTTTTTTTTTTTCTTAATGATATTGAAGTTGTATGGACTACCATGTGCTCTATTTTTCATACTCAATGTTTCTTATAACATTTAAACTTTTTATCTAAAATATTATAACATCTAAAATTTTATCTGAAATACTATAGCCTAGAATAAGATGAGTGATACACAATATAAACCTTTATAAAAGTAGATATAAATGTTATATCCAAAGAAAATGTTTAAATAAATTTGAGAAGTAATCATTAACACTAATTTCCATATCATGTAAGTTGAAAATTATAGTAAATCAAAGTTTGAAATTTTATTACAAATTCTACAATATATATTCTTAGACTCTTGAAAATTTCAATGTTAGACTTCCTAAAATGACAAAAAATTGTAAAAAACTATATCTTTGTAGAAACTGTATTTTCTATTTTCGAAAATATAACGAACTAAAATCTAAATTTTTTTATTACATATATTAGAAATTTCACAAAAAAATTACGGTAAAAAGAAAAGTACTTTACCATGTTTCCTTAACCTCCTTAAAAAAATCATTCTGAAATTTCATTAAAAAAATTATAACAAAGAAAAAAAAGTATAAAAAAGGTGCCAACATTAAAAATAGCATGCTCTAAGAAACAAATTGTTCCTTGAAAATAAAAAGACACCCAAATACCCTTAAAAATAGAAAGAGAAGTAAGCCATGTAAAATCTATTTTTTTTTACTAGAAATATTAGAAATTTCACAAAAACAATTACGGTAAAAAGAAAAGCACTTTACCATGTTTCCTTATCCTCCTAAGAAAAATCATTCTGAAATTTCATTAAAAAAATTATAACAAAAGAAAAAGTATGACAAAGGTGTCAAGATTAAAAATAGCATGCTCTAAGGAACAAATTGTTACTTGAAAATAAAAAGATATTCAAATACTCTTAAAAATAGAAAGAGAAGTAAGCCATGTAAATTCTAAATTTTTTTCAGTACAAATATTAGAAATTTCACAAAAACAATTACGATAAAAAGAAAAGTACTTTACCATGTTTCCTTAACCTCCTAAAAAATTCATTCTGAAATTTCATTAAAAAATTATAACAAAGAAAAAAGTACAACAAAGATGTGAAGATTAAAAATAACACGCTCTAACCAAAAAAAATTGTTACTTGAAAATAAAAAGGCACCCAAATACCTTTAAAAATAGAAAAAGAAGTAAGCCATGTATATTGAATAAAATAAGAGAATGAAAAAAAATCAGTATTCTCCTTTTTCAATGTTAACAATGTTGCAGGTTGACATGATTCTAAAACTGTCTTTGTAATACATACACGAGGTATAATTATAATTAAATGGTTCTAAATATAAATGCTAGTGCACTATATATATATATATAATAAATGATATAATCCATGTATAATTATTATTAAATATTTCAGTTTATAAATGTATAAATGTGTGCTTTTTATTGGAGAGAAATAATACAACTATAATTAAACGGTTTAGTTAAAAAACCATACAAATAATTAAAGGGTTTAGTTAAAAAACCATATAACGGTTTAGTTAAAAAACCCTAGTTAAATCTTTATTCAGAATTTAATAATAAAATTATGTTTATGTAAATTGTAAGTTGCATAGATATAAATTCTATACTAATAAAACTTTATATGATATATAAATTAAAAAAAAAAAAACATTCCATGATACTAAAAATAAATTTGTTTTATGTGTTGGGAGTTTATGAGTATGGTTTTAAATTGTTATTAGATATAAAGAAAAAAAAAATAACATATATATGATATAGTAAAAACATACATCCATAAAGCATTGATAAATTATTTCAAATATATTTGTTTATAATAATAATGAATTAATATAGAACTACAAATAACATGTTGTTATAGAAATTATTTTTTTATTAATAAAGAATTAAATTATATTAATTGTTTAAAATATTTAAAATTAGTGTATTTATATTAAAACTTAAATGGAAAAGAAAAAAAATAGCCAACAATTTAAATTAAAATAAAATTGAAAAAAAATTAAAATAATAAAATGTCTACATAAAATAGAGGAAAATAGGAAGATATTGCATGGCATTGGCTCTAACAGTACTGGGGATCAGGGTTGGAATTTGGATTCTTATTTACTAGTTTTTAAGGCTTTAGGCCTTTATGCATTCTTTCAAGAAAAGTGATGTTTAAAATTTTTCCCTTTAAGAGTGATGTTTTGATAATAAGTTATCTCTTCATCAATAAAGGTTTTATTAAAAAAATACCCTTTAATAACACAATTATGTTAAAGGAAAAAACAAAATGACCATGGCACACAAATGACTTATTGAATTATGAATCTTGGCTTGAAATTATATGCAACACTCACAATATCTCTATAGCTTTGAAATCAAATTTCCTCGACTTGGGGATGTCATAGCATTTGTATATATGAAATATGTCTAAGGAGATCTTATGGGACATATAAGATGACCAAAAAGGTAAAATTATAATACGGATTATCCTCTGCATTCTCTCCACAATCATAATCACATGGAATCAATGTGGGGGTTCATGGTGGAGATTTTGTAGTCAAGCAAGTGTAGTGTATAAAAAGTGTTTTAATATCTCATCGGTAGTCGTAAATGTTATTCTTCACAAGCCATATTTTTTAGAGATTTTAAGTGATATGTTGTGACATTGGATATCTAGTGAATATTGTAGTTGAAGAGACACTTTCACTATTCTAGAAGTGACATTGTTACTTGGGATAACTCTCATAAGTGAGTGCATTAGGGGAATTTTGAGGTCTAAAATGGGCCTCCTAAGGAAATTATAAAATAATAGTGGAAAAAATCAAATAATATTTGATGACATCATCAAATTTTAGAGGGAAAAATGAAAAAACTACTTTTTCAACTCATATTTTCAACTTATCTCCCAAAGTTTTTACTCAAATTTCGAGTGGGAGTACTCGTTGGATGTGAAATTTAATTCCTCATCCAAGGAGTACCCATGTTGCATACTTTCGATGGGTCCTACTACACGAAAAATGAGAAATACATAAAAAAACGTGATTACAATCACGTTTTTATGTATTTCTCATTTTTCGTGTAGTAGAGTTCATCGAAAGTATGCAACATGGGTACTCCTTGGATGAGGAATTAAATTTCACATCCAACGAGTACTCCCGCTCGAAATTTGAGTAAAAATTTTGGGAGATAAGTTGAAAATACGAGTTGAAAAGTAGTTTTATTATTTTATTATTTTTTAATATTTTTACCCTTTTATTTAAAAAATGGTAAATCATCCCCCATGGTTGACATCATCATCTTGAATCCTATTGGTTGTTATAAAGTTTATTTTTGTTGTACATTTTTCTTAGGAGGCCCATTTTAGACCTCAAAATTCCCCTAATGGGTGAGTCACTCACACTCTCATAGCCCCATTTCCAAACAATCCAATAAGGGTGGGTATCCAATACACTTAGGGAGAAAAAGTGGCAAAATACAAGATTATGGTTCAAATTCATTATCACAATGAAGAAGTTTTGTGTTTTTGGCTAAGTATGTTTAATGATGCACTAGCACACTCATGGATTGATTGCTTGTTTTGTTCAAGTGGGATTTTTAATGATGTTTTCATAAGAGAGATGTATATTCATTGGATTTCAAGGAAACTATTTAGACTTGGATTTTAATTCAACTTACCGAGATCAAATGAATGATATATGAGTTATTGAATGACATTCCTTCCAAGGAGTATGAAATATGTGAATTATGAGTTATTGAACGCCATTCCTTCCAATGAGTATGAAATATGTCATCCTTTTTCACCTTGTCACGAAGGTGAACTAATGAATGTCTAGGTGAAACCTATGGGAACTCAGTCAAACTAGATGTTTACTGATCACTTATTTTTGTGGACATATATTTAAGGAGACTAGGTAATAGTGTTTGTTGAATGGTCTTAGATCCATTTTTCATGGTTGTTTATCCTTATGCTGTAGGTGGTTTTGCACAAGTTGGATATTTTAATTCCTACTTGAATAAAAATATGTTTTTCCTTCTTTGTGTGTGCACATTCGAATTCACTAGGGAGCTCCCTTCAATTGGCATGGTCCCCTCACATGCACCTCAAGTTGCATCAACAAAGAAGCAAATCAATTAAAGGTGAAAATGTGCCTAAATAGATTTTCCCATGGAAAATTGAAAGCTCGCAATATCAATAGTACAAAATCATATAGAAAAAGAATAAGAATGTGAAGCCTAGGAGTACAAATACACAAAATCAAAATCTTTATCTACAAATTTAAAGTTTCTATTTGTAATCATTCCTAGAACATAAAAAGAGCCAAACAAAAGCCATTTCTAGATTAGATGGCTTTGTCAAAAAAGTTGTCATGATAATATCTACATTATTATAGTGTTTATAATTGAATTCTTTAACACTATATGTACTTTAGTTTGTCCAAAACATTATACAAATCATAGATTAGAAAAAGAGCAAGCAAAATAAAATAGCAATTTATTTCTATGAAATTAATTAAAATTGGTTTTGGTGATTTGATAGGTCATAGACTAATTAAAAACTATTTGGTAATATTGATTTAAAAATTTGCACTAACAATTATTAACTTACAAAAATCATTTAGATTATCTTACAAAAATAATTTAGATTAAATTTTAACTGATCAATTTAAAATAAAATAATAAAAAATTACATTACTTTATAAATTTTCATTACTAAACAAAAATTAAAAGTGAAATATAAAAATATCAAACAGAAAACTAAATTTAAAATTGAAATATAAAAGCATTTTAAGATTTGAAATATGTTTTGACAAACGTCATTGTTTCACCTCCCTTTTCACCTAAAAGCTTTGGAGAAACCTTTTTAGAAATATGAGCAAAAACAGTAAATTCAACCAAACTATTAAAACTATTGGAATAATAATATGTGGTATTAATAGGCAAGTCAATTAAATATTTTGAGAAAAAATGTAAATGAAAAAAATACTATAAATATTATAACGGACCTTCACCTCATGAAACTATCTAATTTAAATTTGAAATTACACAAATAAGGCCATCACCAAGGTTGACGAGTATGCAACTGTAAGTTGGAAGTATTTGACGGTGTACAAAGTTTGGTACTGAAAATGCCATCATATCCGTCAACTGAATAACACATTTCCACATATGGTTTACACTCCATAAAATGTAAATTAATTGATTTTTTAAAATTAATCAATTTATAAAAAATCCATAACAATGTTGTCCCTTCATAAAGTGTAAGTGCAAACCAATCCATTAATATGGAGTTTATTCATCATGAAAGCTTAACTTCACGTTCAAATCTTATACTATCAAGTCCACTTATGATCAAAATAAGCTTCCACTCAATGTATGGGGACAATTCTTATTCAGGGCCAAGACTTATATTTTATGCCAAAATCGTTAAGTTGACGAGGATTATAACCTTATGTCGAAACAAAGAGTCACTTATGCTTTCAAACACTAAAGGAATGATTTGGATTTCTCTTAATCCTTTTCCCTGCTATAAATTTGAAGAATCAGTCATACAATTGACAATATAATATAACTAAAATTAATATAAATAGTTACTAAGAATACATACATAAATGCCCATTTCTTTACTAGTTATTGAGGTTATAACTACAAGAATAGAATCCCAAGGAGCTTCTGTAAATTTGAGTGCAAACCATATCTCATGAGGCAAATTGTTAGGATTTTAATGTTCCCGTATCTCATGACGCAAATTGTTAGGATTTCAAAGTGAAAACCATATCTCATGAGGCAAATTGTTAGGATTTCAAATTTAAGTTTTGTTATAACATATTGGTTTGAATTCCAAAATTTTATAATAATAAATCTATTCAGATTTCGAAATCTTACCTGGCAAAGATTTGCACAGATTTCAAAATGGTAATGGGCAAAGATTCAAAAATTAATGTTTATTTGATAACAAGACCATTTTTTTCTTATTATTATACTTCATCTGTTCCAAGTTGGAAGTCACGGTAAACTTTAGCTAATGGAAGCCGATAAGGTATTAATAACGTTTTGCAAAAAAAAATAAACATAAAAAATACGTTTTGCGAAAAAAATAAACGTAAAACCGTTTGCGTGAAAGAAGAGAGAACGTCCCATACGAGATGATGCAAAACTGTTGTGGCCTTGAATCACTTAAATTTTGATCATACACACTATATTGTATTATATTGTATTGATTAAATAATATTATATATATACACGAAGTGTTGTATCAGAAAGGATTTCTTTTAACCGAAAACAACACCATATCTTATATCCTTTAATATAGCTACAAAGATCAAATTCTTCATCATTCTAGGTACATACATAACATCTTTCAGATGTAGATGGAATCTTGGCTCCCTCTTAAAGGTTATAGTTCTAATTCCTTTGGTACTATACCTCCCAGCATCCCGAAGTTCTATTTGCATTTAGAGGTCCTTCACCTCTAGGATACTGAAGAATTTTTTGTCTCCTTTCATATAAAATAAAACGAGGCAGCTGCATATAGATACCACACACTCCCCATTACAATGTTAGCCATGCATGCAGGGTGAATTCTAATGCGAATTGTGAGCCAAGTGCTTCACCTCCTAATCCTCCTTAAGGCTTCTTGTTAGAGTTCTTGTGCAGACACTTTATTTCATAATACCCATATTCGTGGCAATGAAAACATTCTATATTGCTTATTTCCTTCTTATTTCATTTCCTTCTTATTTCCATTGTTCTGGTTGGAATATGGATTTCTTTGGGCCTTCTTGACCTTATCTTTATTGCCCTTCCCAACCAAGGAAAATTCTCTTCCTCCTTAGATTTGGATGTTACTCCATCTCTAGTGTTCCTTCGAAATTATTCCTGCACAAAATCAAACCAAAGTCTCTCCGAGTTTGGTAATTTGTCCCTTCTATTTAGAGAGTTCTGGTAGTTGTGCCAGGATTTTGGAAGGCCAAGGAGGGATAGCTTCAGTAGCTCAGAGGATGGCACATTTCTTCCTACTCCTCCAAATTCATCCTGAACCTGAGTCAATATGGAGAAGTAGTGTGGAATGGTTTCAAATTTTCGCAATGATTCTGAGCTTGTCCCTCAATTCCAATTTCCTGGCATCACTCCCATTTTCGAATATCTTAGTGAGAGTATACCACATAGAAAATGGAGTTTATTTTTCATGTAAATGTGAGACTATATGGTCTTTCACTCCCTCCATGATGATCCTCCTTGATTTTGCAGTATCCTTCTTCCACTAGGCTAATTGTTGTGCATCTGCTACTATTGGTTTTGGAATGTTAGTTTTGGTGTACTCCACCACTCCCTTATCATCGAATATAGCTTCCATCCTGTCATTCCAGGCTATGAAATTTGAGGTTCCATCCAGGGAATACTCCAATATTAATCCGTTGAAAGACATATTCCTACACCGAAGAACACAATGCTTCACTAAATCTGTGAATCGAAATTTCAAAAGGAGAAGATTTATTGACTGGTTTCTATAGTGATTTTTTTATGTAACCATATCACAACAAAGAAAGATCAACGAATTCAAAATTATCCTCTTCTAGGGGAAAACCTCCTTTACATCATATCAATGAACAATTCTTGAATGATTCAAATGAATAGACCTCCTTTCTATATATATATGACTCAACGGGGTCATAATATAATTAGAGTCTACATAACAATAATAATGTAAGGACACAACAATAACAATAGTGGGCTTCTATGGGGCATTAAAATAACAATATGGGGGCTACATGGACACAACAATAACAAAGGGGGATACACTAACAATAATAATAAAGGGGCTACACTAGTATTATAGGGACCTATCATGCCCCTCTCCAAAAAAGTGTTGTCCTCAACACTTGAATTGTTATGGATGCTTTTGTATAAAATTCTCATCTCCTCACGTGGAATCTTCAATAGGTATTTATTGTTCCACTTAATGAGATATTTTGATATTGATCGATTTCGTAGTTGTCAAGTTTTTGTTTCCATGACTACTTTAGGCTCCAATATTATTTTTCCTTTTTTTCAAGTTCTAGCAATATTGTTTGAACTAGGAGCTTTCCACCGATAACATTTTTTAAGCATGAAACATGGAAAATTGGGTGTACTTTGGAATATGTAGAAAGCTCAAATTTCTATTCCATGGTACCAATATTTTGCAATACCTTCTAAGGACCATAGTACTTGGGTGATAATTTATTATCCTTCTTAGATTGCTTGAGGGACATTTGTTTGTATTGTTGTAGCTATAAAAATACCCAGTCACCTACATCACAACTTCTTTCACTGAGATGTTTATCAAATTTTTGTTTCATTCGATTTAACATCGGAGCGAGGTTATCCTTCAAGAGTCGGAGAACTTGTTGTTGATTCTTGATGTGATCTTCCAATGATTGAACCTTAAAATATTCCCTTAAATATGATGGGATGAATGGTGGATGATATGCATAAAGTGCCATAAATAGGGTCATTTTCGCTATAGCATGGAAGGAAGTTTTATATGACCATTCAACCAGAGGTAACCACTTGACCCATTGTGTTTGTTTATCAAATATAAAGCAACGAAGATATCCTTCCAAACATTTTTTTTTCTATATTAGTTTTCCCATCAGATTGAGGGTGATAAGCTGAGCTATGAGCTAATTGAGTGCCCATAAAATAAAATAATTCCATTCAAAAAAATTTAGCCTAAATGGGATCATTGTCGCTTACAATAATATTTGGGTTTCCATGTATCGTTTGAAATGTTTCCATAAATGTAGTAGTAACTATACTGGGTTTAAATGGATGAGATAATGCACAAAAGTGTGCATACTTGGTAAGTTTATCAACTACCAACATGATGACACTCTTTCCTTCATAGTTAAGTAAACTTGTGATAAAATCCATTAAGACGTCCTCTCAATGTTGACTTGAAATGGTTAAGGGTTGTAACCAAAAAAAGGTCTTAATTACCTCAACTTTATTTTGTTGTCAAACCAAAAATTCTGTCACAAAATTCTAAATATCAAATTTAAGGCCATCTCAAAAAAAATCCTTCTTGACCCTATGGTAAGTTTTTTAAAATCTCAAGTTCCCTCCCAAGAGGGAGGTGTGAAATTCCAAAAGAATATTTTGTTTGATTTGGGAATTCTTACAGAGATACAAGCGATCTTTGTACCATAATAAAAGGCAAAACAAGAAGGAAATGCCAACCGAAATCAAAACCAGGAGCGAAGCAACCCCCAAAGGCAGAACAAGAAGGAAATTCTTTGGACGAACCACTCTTGTTCGATCTGTGGTGAGTACAACCATTACACTCACCACTTTCCCAACCTCCTTGAGCTGAAGAAGCTACAGAGTAACCGTGGACAGGGGGGATCCTCCCAGCAGACAACAATCATGTAGGAGTCCTTCCCCCATCAAGGTACAGTTAGCACGCAGCAACAAACTCCCAACGATTCTGAAAAAAACAACCACGAAATCTACATGACTGGTGAAGAAATGTTTTTTCAGACAGGGACTTGAAATTACGACACTCCACTAGACACCAATGCGTCAGGGGCTAGTACAACTGTGCTAATAGCACCTTTGACCATATCAAATATTCCTATTGAACCTTTGCCAAAAATGGCTAAAGGACCAACTAGGCGGGCAGGAAACTATTCCAATGAAGCCCATAACTATAGCATTGTGGATGATCTAGCTCAATCTCCCACTACTATTTCAGCTCTGGAGGTATTACAATCATGACCAAAGTAGTGGAAAGCCTTACTTTCTACATTAGGCGCCATCGACCCTACCGATTCACGTCTGATGGCTTTCGATTTAGATAAAGCCACCCTAGGATTCCTTCAATGGTTGCCTTTCAGATACCAGTGTCGATCCAAACCACCACCATTCATTGATGTATCATTGACGAAGGTGCATCCACATGCATCATGTCAAAGAACGTTTGGAAGAAGTTCGGGTCTCCCGAACAAAAGCCATCCGACATCATGCTGAGAGCATACAATGGTCACCCTTCAGCCCCTGTCGGTCTCTGCCAAAATGTCCCAGTCTGCTTAGCTGGAAAGACGGTCCTTATAGACATTGAAGTCTTGGATGCCCAATTGGACTACAATATACTCCTTGGCCGGAGTTATATGTATGCCATGTCATCCATCGCCTCTGAACTCTGACGTTCCCCCATGAGGACCACATCGTTACTATCGGCTAGTTGACACATAGCAAAAAGCAACCCCTAGCAAATACCAATGTCATTCTACCCTATGTAGACACATCTATTGATGCACTTACACGGTACCAGGAATATGGCCCCAGCCAGTTCAAATCATCATCCATCCTAGGGTAATTCCTAGGTTACCCCCTTGTTATCCCAGAGCCACCATATGGCATCACAAAAGCCCCAGTGCGCATGATGTCCACATCAAGCACCAAATCCAGTCAGGACAGGGAGATGAGAAGTAATGGCACTGAGTCCTCGACCACGACAACCTCTCTAGCCTACGCCACCTCCAAAACTCCTTTCCTCTTCCCCCCAGCTGGCTTTGTGTCACAATAGGTCATGGCGACGGTGGTCCTACGAAACTTATCATTTGCAATACCAGTTTGGTACCTAATCCCACCTACTCCAATGGGAGTCACGCACATCACCTCTACAGGGTTAATCACTATCAATCGTGAACTGGCCCTAGCCATTCAAGAGACTATTGCAAACATCCTTGCAAAGGAAATTCCCATTGCAAAACCGATGATTATGACTAAGAAAACTGAGAGAAGAGGAATGAAGGTGGAGAGTCCCACCATGCAATAGGAATCACCACGTTGCGCCATATGTGACGTAGTAGGCCACCCTACCCACATTTTCCTAGAGCTAGATGAATTGAAACTGCTCCTTAGCTCTGCAATTGATGCCATGACACCACATTCCCATAAAAGGGAACCTGCCACCAAAAGGCAAGGAAAATCATTGCATACTAATCATGCATGCGCTATCTGCAGCAATTATGGACACTATACTCATCCTTTCCTAGATATCTCACGATATAGGGACGCCTTACATGCCATCGAGCAATCCTATCGAGAGGATCCCTCCACCCAGTCGTCTGGAGATGAGCCTCGTGCTATTCTAAACCTACAGGAGGAACGATAGTCGCCAGAGAGACTCCCGTTCATATTACCCCCTCCTATCATACGCTGCACATTGTGCAATGAACATGGTCACTTCATCGAGGAATGCGTAGCCTTGGAACTCATGCACAGATGATATCCTATCGAGCGTGCTTACTATGTTGGTTTGTAGGCAACACAATTAACATGTCCTTTATGTGCCGACAACCACATATTAGAGCAATGCCACTATATCCCCCAATTCCGCTTAGCTCTAGCTAGTTTGCGCTCAACAAAAAGTCCTCCTCTCCCAAGAAGATGGCTCTGACTCGGAATCTATGAACAACTCGACAACCCAAGAAGATGTGATGAGTAGATCCATCCTCTTTCTATCAGATGAAAAGCAACCAATCAAGGAACCCTTAGCTACCCCCAACCACCCTTTGCAGAGAAGACCAACATGTGCATTGTGTAAAATTCCCAATCATATGGTCGCCACTTTCCCTGACTTAGAAACTCTACGCCGCTGGTACTCAGTCATGCCACCAAGCGAACAAGACAGGAACCCCATATCTAGGCTATTTTTCCTAGTATGTTAGGGCAACCACCATGAACAACATTATACATATATCCCGCGAGTACATCCACTAATTAATATGATACATACATTAGAAAATAAACACGATGATCTCCTCAACCGGTATAGAAGGCAAATTGTCCCGAGGCCATCAACCCCACACCCACATCGGCGTAATGGGAAAATTGGGACGGCACACCAACCAAGCATGACCCAGGTCCAACCTAGGATAACATGCAGACTATGTGACCTAATTTGCCACCAGGTCAATCAGTGCAAAGAACTGAAGCACCTTGGAAATAGTTTTCGCACAATCTCTTCTCAACCGCAAAGACTTCTCTCTAACCAAGAGAAGATCACGCACACTTATTGTCGGATTTTTTCACACTTTCATCATATAATAAAATGTGAGAATCTCCCGATGCTTAGAGCGGCAAGAGCAGCATTAAGTCTACACTCCCCCAAATAGTTAGACATACCCTCACTAAAAACTCGCAAATGGAAGCAGAAGACCTCATCTTCTACATCGGATCTCTTCCGAGTGTCCACTTTAGGGACAAGGAGTAGTTTTGATTCCCACACATTCTACTCAGTTGGCACAGTGGTACCATGCACCATTTTCACTAACCATAACAACAAAACAGAGGCATGCCCATTAATGGAAACATTTAGGCACCTCTACACTAGGCACAATTTCCACCGATAGGAGGTTGACCATTCTAACGAGGGACCCAACCTTGCGCCCACGCAATCTCCCATCACAGAGGTTCCCCCAAGCCACCATACACCTATCAAGGACAGGGGAGCCTGGTTGCCTTGTCCTCTTGAGTTACCACGCGCGTCGATTACTCCAAATGGTTTGATAGAGTCTTTGGCCCAAGGTCACCTAGACAGCAATAATCTGTAACACTGTGATCAATACTTCATAACGCCCAAAGGAGGTACCACACATTTGCACCTCTAAAAAAATAAATTTTCAGTGCCGACAGGTATGCCCTCTCTCATCTTCTTTTCTAAGCGCATGTCTTTCAAATAATATTTGAATAAAGAAGATGCTTTAACTTGGGATATTTGTTTTTGTAGGTAGTGTGCAAACCATCCACAACTCCATCCACTGAAAGTTTCGGAGCAGGTATCATTCTACCCCCAGCATGATAGAGTCCCATAAAAACTCTACATATCCTGACATCATTTCTCCATCATAAATTAACCCTAGGTTCCAAACACACGACCATGTTTATCATCACCTCACCTTGCACATGATAAGCATCCTCATTGGTTGGAAGAGCCTCCCCTCCATGGCGCTCGTCACCCTAAGTAGACCATATATCACAATAGTGATGCCATGGCCATACCACTATAGTCTGGGAAGCACCTCATGCCCATTCATCCACCATGCATTTGGTAAAGTTTTACCATATCAAAATAAAACCCCTTTCTCGGATGACTAGGCTTTTAAAGCAGATCGAAAGTGCACTTTCGTGCCTCACATTTGGCCTACCATACCTCCATCAGCATAGCCCATCTGCGAAATTTTTCCATTCGTTTCATCAACCTCACACATGATACCAACCAATGGGGCCCCACCCTCAGCAAAACACCTTCCTCACATCATCAGTGAGCGAACACTTTCATGTTTTGGGGCACCTGTCTCTGTGTTTTGTACAAACCAAAC
This sequence comes from Pinus albicaulis, assembly GCA_034641835.2. Taxonomy (NCBI): domain Eukaryota; kingdom Viridiplantae; phylum Streptophyta; class Pinopsida; order Pinales; family Pinaceae; genus Pinus; species Pinus albicaulis. Next base: position 1,519,564,898 of record CM076570.1, read on the forward strand.
CCCATTATTTTATTCTTTTGGTAAGTGTACAAAGACCACAAACGACGCACTTAATCCCCCACCCACCCATTCATTTTTTCTCCCATGGCAGAAGTCCCTGGTCACCCTTGGTCGGAGTATCACACCCTCATGCAAAAGCCACCATGACATTCATAACTAGTTTATACCCACCCTAGAAGTCCTATAGACTCAAGGGATTTCCCCATTAGAAATAGTTATGGATGTCGCCAAGCTACTTTTTATACTCCGACCTTGGGCCACTGAATCCCCATCATTAGTTTTGGATCACCCCTCGCCATCATGTCTATGTTAAACCCATCACATCCAGGATCCTGATCCTTTGCATCAGTGACCCTCTTGTTTGGTTGAGGCTTCCTTTTTGTCAACATCAACACCTATTTTCCATCAAAGAAGGTCCCAACCAGTGCCTATGCATACAATGCACATTTATATGTCATACTAAGTTTACGCATATGGGTACCACATTCCACCTATTGTCAAAGAAAAAATGACCCTGAGTGCATCAATAGTCATCGTCATCAACCAACAGGTCACTACCATACTAGTGACATAGGCAGAATCTGTATATGTCAAGTAGATTTGTTTAACTAGCCAAAGCATCACAAGCATGGTACATTCTCGCCTTGTATAAAATTTGTATATATTATACCATTGCTTGCAAGGATCCCAGAGGACATGGTCGTTCTTCAACCTGGTGTAGGGTGTCTCCAACTCCGAGCTACACGCAGGTCTCTCTCTCTCTCCACACAGTAAACAAAAAAGAAACTATAATGTATTTCGGCTATAAAGTTCTTCTTAAACCTCACACATTAGGGGGCAATTATTATCACTAGAAAATTGGACAGCAAAGATGACATTATTTAATGTCAGACAGAAGGATTTACAAGACTGAGAGACATTAGAGAATTTGAAGTATTTAAAAATCTCTAAGGTCTAAGATGAAAAATCAAGTTGCGCACTTAAGGAACCAGTGAAATGCGCCTTTGCGCACATAATTCTTCGATAAGCGCACCTTTGCGTGAATTTTCCTCAAAAAGCCGCGCAACCCTGAGAGTGCCGGAAGTCACTTTCCGGGACAACAAGGCACACTCCAGCACATTGATCCCACACTTGAGGCCGCCTAAGGATAGCCACCCAAGCCTCCTTAGGACCTCAAGGGAGCACACAATTGAATAAATGTGGCAGACTATGGAATCACCCTCCTCTTTTGGGTCACCATCCACAATGTACCAATAGAGGGAAGGAGGATTTGAATTCTCCTATAAAAGGCCACCAAGAGATGAACAATAGAAGAACACATTTTTATGCTAGCGAAAATTTCTCCAAGCAATACCAAAAATGTTTGATCCGGAGCAAAGATAGAGGGGACTCAGTTGTTGGCCATCCAACAACTCCAGTCCACCAGAGTAGAGAGAGGGAGACTTTGCACCAAGGCAACTTGTCAGTAAATACATCCTTGCATCGGGACTTGGAAATCCATAGTTCTAATGGCCCCTTGGAAATTCGGTAAAATTTTCATCCTTCTTCCTACCAACACTCAATAAGAGGGGACATAAGCGTCATCGTTTAGATTATTGAAGTTGTTTGACTCTATTCAGAGCTTTTATTTTATTTGTTTTAGTTTAATTTTTATGTTTGAATATGCATGATATTTCTCTATCTAGTATGTTTATGTTTTAGCATGTTCCACTAACTTGCTTGACTCCATCTATTTTCTTTCTGTGACCAATAACTTAAGAGGGCAAAACCACCCCTCTTAAGCAAGTGTGGTTTGGTACATTTGTGTGCCAAACACACTACACAACCATCACACATATGAACACCACAAGATGGAAACCCAATGTGGGAGAAAACCACCGTTGTTGTTGTATATGTCTTCAATATTTATTATATAGAAAACTACTTAGAATATTATACTGGTGCAAACTAATACCAGCACGCAAGTACCCACCTACAAAAGGCTACAACATTCACTTGTTCTCCAGCTCCAATTGAAAGGGAGCTCCAACCCTTTGATCTCATTTACCAGCACCCATTGGAAGGGAGCTATGACCCCGTGATATCGTTTACTAGTAGCCACTGGAAGGGAGCTACTACCCCCTCACTGAAGGCTCCGACCCTTAGCATCACTGTGGACCACGTTTCATAAATTTTCACACTAGATCCACCTACTTCAATACATCACAACTTGTAGGCCTCTTTTCATCAAATTTTTAGACTAGACCCAATACACTCATTTAAGCCCAATACCATACATCAAACTGAAACATATAATTGTACCAAATCAATTTTTGAATGGCCAATCAACCAACAAATCATTGATCTTCAATACCATATAGCCAACAACATTATCAATACTCAAACAACCTAGATCTATACGAAGACATCATTGATAGACAACATAAACACAACAAAACGGATCAGACATATTCTTCAGCAAAACCCTGGATTGCATATACTCTCTCCATAAGGATTTCCCACGTATGTACGTGCTTATCCATAACCCAACTCGCTTACAAATCTCAACATACTTCATAATATATACACGACTCTGTAGAACAAAAACCACATGTATACATGCTTTCCATGTGTCGAACTCGCATACAGATCTGCAACTAATTCGTGACTCCACAACACTTCAGAACTTCAAAAATAATCAGATCATAATCTTCACTGCAACAAACATGCGCCAAACCACAGATATAAACAATTCATAAACAGATCAGGAAACTATATAGTCATTTCAGGTCTAACACTCCTGATCCATTATTATATTCACTGGTGCATCATTATTTCAGATCAACCAATCAACTGTAGCCCATACCATGAAAATATACTTCAGATTGAAGTATTCACTCATTAACCCTTACTCATGCACACTTATCACTTTGATCTTCACCTCCTTATATAGTTTGAGCCTTAGCCAATAAAATGAGCCAAAACTGTACTAGTGTCGGTGGTAATCTTGGACGAGAACAAATAATCGTTACTGCACTCAATATTGTGGGCTAATACTATAGAAATTATATACAAGATGCATGCATATATCTAGATTTTCCTGATCTAACAATATTTATCTTCTTTCTAAATACAGAATCCTTCCACTATTAAACTTTTGCGGAAATGAAACATTCAATTGCAAACACATGAAGCAATAAAAACAATCACACATAACACAGTTGTTTAATGGGAAATCCTGAAGCTGAAAACCCCAACTATCATATATTATGTATCATGGAGATCATGTAACAATCTCATACAAAGCTTAGTACATCAAGCTCTCAGTACAATCAATCGTCACACACTAATCAGAAGAAATCTACAAACCCATGCACTGATTTCTTGCCACCTGATAGCCTGCCTCCACTGTGCAATCCTTGCTGAAGAATAGATTTTAATGAATTCGAGTTACCCTTGCCTTGACTGGACAATCCTCATTGGCAACTCCAGTGTGTGTGTGGTGAAATCAATGCATGACTATAGTCACAATAGATAGTCCATCTTTCCCTTTCACCTATCTCTCCACTGGGTGTCCACTGGAACTGACATGCACTATAGTTAAATGTTGTATTGTTCAATTGATTAATGAGTTCTTATTTGTGAATTAATTAACTAATTAATTCACTCCACTCTCACAAGTGTATCATTCACTTAGACTAGATACAACTAGCTCAATTGAGTTTAACTCCATTAACTGAGTTAAACTGAATAACAACTCCATGAACTACTCTTCCAACTCTGTCATAACTTTGCCACTTCAGTTCTAACTGAGTCCTCCATGCATGAACTACTAGTAAACCCTAGGAATTGCATAATTCCTTCAGCCCACTGATTTTCCAAATCTATACACTGAAATTAAGTACTCCAAGAGAATAAGTTGGTGTTTATTGTCGGATTATTATTAAGAGCTAATAATAATCGACACTTCTATTTTTAGATCGACGTTATATAAAAAGACTTTGCCTAATATTCTAAAAATAGAATTTCATCTATTTTTCCAACTTGACCAACCATTCACAAATATCATCCTGCAACTTCTAAAATATGATCGCCATGTCTAAAAATAGACATAGTCTAAAAATAGACTTGCGCCAAAAATAGCTTGCGGGCCCACTTAGTGAAGGTGACTCTTTTCACTAAGCTCATCATCTTGTTGAATCTCAACACTCCCTCTCAACAAGATAGGGAATATCTTTCACCCCGATCCTGCCTCTATGGTATTCGAATTTGCTCCTAGTGAGCGCCTTCGTCAGAATATCTACATCCTGATCTTCCGTAGGAATGTACTGAAGCAACATGATCTTCCGCTGCACACAATATCTGATATGATGATACCGGATATCAATATATTTAGATCTATCATGAAACACATGATTAATCGAGAGTTTAATGCAACTCTGATTATCACAATGTATCACTGTAGGATCTAAATGTGAACCGAACAAACCAACCAGGATATTCCTCATTTAGATAGCCTCACATGCAGCCATGTATTGTGCTTCTACTAAACTCAGTGCCATGGATCTTTGTTTCTTATTGTACCAAGAAACTACCATAGATCCAATACTGAAAATCGCTCTTGATGTGCTCTTTCTGTTTGTTGGGCTGCCTACCCAATCGAAATCCGTGAAGCCATGCAACATCAACTCATCCGTCTGTCTATACCATAAGCCATACTCAGATGTGCCCCTGAGATATCTGAAGACATGCTTGCCTGCCTTCCAAAATATATTGGTAGGCTTAACCATCGCTTGTGAAAGTTGGTTCACCTCATAGCATATGTCCGGTCTTGTATTAACTAAATACATGAGAAAACCCACCAACTGTCGATAAACAGTGGCATCCACTACCTTTGCTGATGTAGCATCCTCTTTCCTCTAATTTCCTGGAAGAGGAGTGTCGATAGGCTTGCAGCCTTGCATGTGAAACTTCTCAAGTATCTCCTAGGAATACTTGCCTTGAGACACAAACAGTGCACCTTCCTGCTGCCATATTTCCAATCCAAGGAAATAATGAAGGAGGACCAAATCCTTCATCTCAACCTCCTTTGCAAGATCTGCTTTGCATGAGTGTATCAACTGCTCATCACCTATTAGTATTAAATCATCAACATAAAGAACAATGATTAAAAGCTTACCCTCCACCACAATTTGGTACAAGTTTCCATCCGCCTCACTTTTGGTGAAGTCAAGTCCATTGAAATAGCTGTCGATCCATGTGTACCAAGCATGAGGTGCTTGCTTCAGCCCATACAACGCTCTTTTGAGTCTACACACATGAGACTCGCTACTGAAGATCTCAAATCCTTCAGGCTGCTCAATGTACACATCTTCCTTAATGATCCCATTAAGGAACACAGTCTTCACATCCATCTGATGAATGTGCCAACCCATCTGCGCTGAGAGAGCAAGGATGGTCCTTATGGAAGAAACCGTGTGACATGTGCAAATGTTTCTTCATAATCAATCCCCAAGATCTATGAGAAGCCCTGGGCAACAAATCTCTCTCTATACTTCTCGACACTCCCATCAACAACTTGCTTTACCTTGTAGATCCATCTTGATCATACAAATGATTTACCCACCAGCCTTGGAACAATCTCCCAAGAAATGTTTTTGACAATGGAGTCATACTCCTCTACCATGGCATCTACCCATGTGGGCTCCTACACTGCTTCTTCAAAAGAAGATGGCTTTATCATGATACACTTGCTCATCAGAGCCATGTATCTAGTAAATTGGTCAGGTGACTGCCTCTGTCTACGCTATGATGTAGGGACTCCTACATTCTGTGCCATATCAAGCTTCAGTCTCTCAGCTTCTGTGGTACACTTTCTGCCTTGTCTGATGTTTGGTTCTGCATGAGTGGACTACTCCACTCCATGAATCTTCTCTTGTGGCTGATCCACATCTAGAGGCTCATCTTTGGGAACAAGAAGTTCCTCCTCTCCATGCAATTGTAGCTCCCTCTCAAGCGACAACTTCATGGCTTTCACCTCATTTAATTTTATATCCTGTCGCACCACAGTCATCCGACTATCTGGAAAATACACACGATAATTATGGGGTGTTTCTGTGTACCCCACAAATATCCAAATTTCTGCAGTCGGCTCCAGCATCTTCCTGGCATCCTTTGTCACATGAATGTAAACAGATGAGCCAAAAATCTTCAAATGAGAAATACCACGCTTCTTACTAGTAAAAGCTTCTTCAGGTGTACTCATGCCAAGTACTCTAAGAAGAAAACAATTTTGCACATAAACTGTAGTGTTGCATGCTTCCGCCCACAAGTGCATCAGTAGGCCCTGCTCATGCAGCCTCGCTTGTGCAACACCCATGATCATTCTGTTCTTCCTCTCGACGACCCCATTCTGCTGTGGGTTATGAGGCACTATGAGTTCTCTTCGAATCCCTTCTTTGCTACAGAAGTCTTTGAATTCACCCGAGATATATTCACCACCATTATCGCTCTGTAGAGCTTTCACTTGCTTCCCCGACTCCTTCTCCACCAATGCTTTAAACTCACAGCACTTTCAGAATGTTTCACTCTTCTTTTACATGAAGAAGATCCATCATCTACGAGAATAGTCATCAACAAATATAACATATTACCTATGTTTTGCTATTGAAGCAACCAAGAAAGGTCCACACACGTCTATGTGAATTCTCTCCAGGATCACCAAAGCACGGTTCTCCTTCTCATGAAAGGTGGTCTTCACAAACTTACCCATAGTACATCCCTTACACTAATATGACTGTGCAAGAGTACTCTTGGGAAGTCCAGTATAAATCTGCTGCAAAATCTTCAAAGCGCCATGGTGAAGATGGCCCAATCTCCTGTGCCATAATTCGCCCTCATCCCATCTCACCACTTATTCTGCTTTGCCCACCATTGCAGCGCAACCATCTACCTCCAGCTTGTAGAGATTCTTAACTCGAATCCCTATCTTCTTGGTTTGACCCATTGTTTTATGTCGAAGGAAGGCTTTTCCCTCACTGAAAACAACATCATAACCTTTGTCTTCCAACATTGCGACCGAGACCAAGTTCTTCTTCAGACCTGGAACATGCATAAAATCCTTCAAAAAGAATGGATTACCGGACTCCCTCTCAAAGGTAATGGTCCCAATGTCAGTCGCACTGTATCGACCATCGTCGCCCATCTCTATATGCATCTGGAGGTCCTTCTCCTCCAAGTCACTAAACAAATCCTTGTCTCCAGTCATATGGAATGATGCACCACTGTCAAGATATCACACCGATCCCATATAGCTTGAAACAAAGCATGTGATCAAAGAGAAATCAAGTTCAAATTTCCAGGCTAAGGCCTCTCCAACTGCAGCTCCAGCAACCTTCTTGTTCTTCTTCTTCTGTGGGCAGTTAGTGGTGAAATGCCCATGTTTGTGAAAGTGAAAACACTTCACTTTGGAAAAATCCTGCTTCTTGCCTTTTGCTTCAGATTTTGAAGGAAATTTCTTCCCCTTCCCTTTCCTTGCTTTGGCAGCCAAAGCACAATTCTCTTCATCTTCATTCTTCGATGAAGAGCCATCCCTGATACCCCGCATTATCTCCTTCTGCACAAGATCCAACCAAAGTCGCTCCCATCTCGGCAGTTACTCCCGTCTATTGACAGAGTCTTCGTAGCTATGCCAACTCTTCAGAAGCCCAAGGAGATCCAAGCTCACCAAGTCTTCATTATCAACAACAATCCCCACACTTCCCAGTTCATCTCTACAGTGTACAAACTTCGTGAGATATTTTGGAATACTGTCGCCCTTCTCCATTTTTATTTTTCTGAGCTTGTCTTTCAGTGCCAACTTCCTCTGGTCGCTGCTACTTTGGAACAAATTTGTCAAATATTTCCACATTAAGAATGGAGTGGCTTTCCCGTGAAGGCAGGACACAATATGGTTCTTCACACCTTCCAACAGAATTCTTCTTGTCTTCGCTACCTTCTTTTCCCATGCGTCAAGTAATGCAACATCGCTAGATCTCAGCTTAGGAACATCGCTATCGATGAACTCCTTCATTCCATCATCCTTCAACACCGCCTCCATCCTATCCTTCCAGGCTGTGTAATTCGAGCTCCCATCAAGGGCATACTCCAACCGCAACCCATTGAAAGACATTTCAATGTATACTCAACTTCTGCACCAAAACTTTTCTATAACAAACTCAAATTGTCCATCAGCACAAACTCAACAATTCTTCACAATTGCAATATTCAAGAATTAACACTGCTTCGATACCATGTAGAAATTATATACAAGATGCATGCATATATCCAGATTCTCCTGATCTAACAATATTTATCTTGTTGCTAAATAAAAAATCCTTCCACTGTTAATCTTTTGCGGAAATTAAACATTCAATTGCAAACACATGAAGCAATAAAAATAATCACACATAAAACAATTGTTTAACGGGAAAGCCTGAAGCTGAAAACCCCAACTATCATATACTATGTATCATGGAGATCATGTAACAATCTCATACAAAGCTTAGTACATCAAGCTCTCAGTACAATCAATCGTCACACACTAATCAGAAGAAATCTGCAGATCCATGCACCGATTTCTTGCCACCTACTAGCCTGCCTCTACTACGCAATCGTTGCTAAAGAATAGCTCCAAATGAATTCTAATTACCCTTGCCTTGACTACGCAATCCTCATTGGCAACTCCAATGTGTGTGTGGTGCAATCACTGCATCACTATAGTCACAACAGATAGACCATCTTGCCCTTTCACCTATCTCTCCACTAGGTCTCCACTGGAACTGACATGCACTGTAGTTAACTATTGTATTATTCAGTTGATTAATGAGTTATTATTTGTGAATTAATTAACTAATTAATTCACTCCACTCTCACTAGTGTATCATTCAGTTAAACTAGATACAACTAGCTCAACTGAGCTTAACTCCATTAACTGAGTTAAATTGAATAACAACTCCATGAACTACTCTTCCAATTCTGTCATAACTTTTCCACTTCAGTTATAACTGAGTCCTCCACGCATGAACCACCAATAAACCCTAGGAATTGCGTAATTCCTTCAACCCACTGATTTTCTAAATCTGTACACTGAAATTAAGTTCTCCAAGAAAATAAGTTGTTGTTTACTGTCGGATTATTATTAAGAGCTAATAATAATCAACACTTCTATTTTTAGATTGATGATCTATAAATAGACTTCACGTGATATTCTAAAAATATAATTTCATCTATTTTTCCAATTTGACCAACCATCCACAAATAGCATCTTGCAACTTCTGAAATATGATCACCATGTCTAAAAATAGACATAGTCTAAAAGTAGACTTGCGCCAAAAATAGTCTGCGGGCCCACTTAGTGAAGGCGATTCTTTTCACTAAGCTCACCATCTTGTTGAATCTCAACAAATACTGTGGTAAAGACCCTTGGTTTTAATAAATTAGTGTGCTAGCATGTATGGGACTTTGCTTTGTCATACCCACGTGTTTATGAGACTTGGCCTCACCTAACCCGGATATATTTCTTCAAATATTCACTTTCAAAAACTTAAGTCTCTGACATGAAAACCTCTGCCCATCATTTTGTCATTATGTTCTATTACTCTGTCACTTCTGAACTTATATGTGCACTCCGTTACAAGTGGGTTGCCATCAAGGACAACACATGGATCATAATGCCAATAAAATGTGAACATAAGGATTGACTTTTCTCCACCCACAAGATGCTTGCAATTTATTTGCAAGCCCAAGCTTAACTTCTTCCCTCTGATCTCTCTTCCTATTCATTTCAAAAGTTGATTGATTTACAATGTGAACAATTTCCAGGGTAGATGCTGGGAAAATCCCCACTTCATTAGTTTGGATTTTGGCAAGGTCATGTTTCAAGCAATTGATTTTGTTAAACATTTTCATTCCACATGGTTTGTAATTTTGCTTCATTCTATTATGACCATCATTGGGTAGACCATACTCTCACATTGGATCTAGTGGCTTTGAAATTTTGAAATGTATATAAAACTTGCTAAATTTGTAGACCTATGTGATAAAACAATTGGAAAAAATTGTAATCTAGATCAACAAATAAAACTTCAAAAATACTATAATTAAAATATCAAAACTATGTAAATCTTAAATCCATTAAAAAAAATTATATATATATATATATATATATATATATATATATATATAATGGACATTGCAAAATCTATATCAAATTTTAAAAAGAAAAGAAAAATAAACTCAAATTTTTTTTTATATACTTGAAAATATGGATTAAACGTTTCTATAGATTTAAGTGAAACTTCATTTTGCAAATGCTTAATAGATCGAAATGGTAATTATAGATTCCCATTGTTTACTCGAGAATATCTTTATAAACTTCAATCCCTTCTAACAACTTTTGCAAAACAAAGTTTTAAAATAGAATATATAAATTAATGCAAGCAAGTGATAAGTTCATTCTAGTTACCATAAATACACATTATTATAATATATTGAAATTATTTCAATAATTTCAAAAAGTGAATTTATTGTGATAAATACAATGATATTATAGCCGTTTTAAATTTTGAATACAACTTGGATATAGATAATTCCCATAATATCATAATAAATATAACAATAAATCACATGACAATACCACTATTCTTTTCTTAAATAACATCTTTACATTTTAACTATAATTTCATTATGTTTTATACTAGTATGTTGTATACTATTATTTTTATTACAATTTCATCATATTATTATTTAAATAATAATTTCATTGTATTTTATATCTTTATATCTTTTTATTATTTTTATTTTAAATAATAATGTTGTATACTAACATGTTTTTATGATTATATATTCGTGTGTAGTATCTAAAACGAGAAATTGCAAATATGGAAGAAATGATTCACATTCTTGAATCAAGACAAAGGTAGCGTAACTTTGAATGTCGGTCCATGAAATAGAATAGCATATTATCTATCAATGTCTTGGTATTCACAAGCTTTCGTATGTGTTCTACTTGCTTGTAGAAAGATGTTAGGGAAGGAGTTGGAATCATGTGCATTGAAGGATTTAGATCAGTTAGAGAGCGAAGTTGAACGAGGATTGAGGCATGTACGAGCACGAAAGGTAATTATAACATGATATTGTTAACATATATTTTTTAAAAGCGTAAGTATTATTTTGTTAATTGTTGTTTCCGTTTTGATCTATCAGAGCGAAATGTTGGTGGATCAAATAAAACAACTTGAAAGAAAGGTATCTCTCATACATGGAACTCAACTGAATGCACTAGTACAGGCTTGCTTAAGTCAATAAATATGTTTGAATTTATGTTATGGGAAAATAGATGGGTTTGAATATTCCTCGCTAACGTATTACATTGCTCTTTTTCTTATTGTCTCTGTCCAAAGGTGAATGGTAGATTGGTAAGGTTTGAATTTATGTATGTGAAATCTTGTCAAGGAGTTAATAAAATTATTTCATGAATACAATAAGGTTACAACTATTTGAAATGGTATGATTAATAACATATATATTAGAGATTGTAATGTTAAGTCATTCTAATCCATATAATATGAGTAGAAAAAGGTTGAAGGGAAGTGTAAAATTTTACGTTATACTTAAAAGAGAATCTAGGTGGAAACAAAAGTAACAATTACAAGTTATTGACTAAAAATTGTAAAAGAGATTAGAATTCAATTTATGGCTATATCTCTATATCAAAAAATGATATATACAATGATATATAGCCTCCATGAGGACACACGTTTTGGTTGCATGTCATCATGCATGGATAATATCTCTCAAGTATAGGCCTAGTTAACTAGTAGAGTAAACAAGTTAACTAGTAGAGATAACTATAGAATCATCATGCATAAGTGGAACTATATTGAATTCAACTGACACCTAGTCCTAGTTAACTAGAGAATCAATATGCAATCATCAGTTAACTATTTCGTGTCTCATGAATGACTCCACACATAGTAAAGAGAAGTAAAACTCATGCATACATGACTCTAGTCCAGTAGTCTAAACTGATTGTACTAAAACTAATTGTGACTAAATAGAAAAAATACATAGAGATGTTATACACCAATACCCCCATTGAAGCTTAACTAAGGTGAAAAATTAAATAAAATGGGTACTAACAATATGTCGCCATGTTAGGTACCCAATATATAATCCACCTAATAAGAAAAAAAAAAAGGAAAGAAAGAAAACCCAGTGGGAACCGCCCTATCCCACCCCCCATCAAATGCTACTAAGATAACTGCTAGGAAGTTATTATTTCCTTTAAACGAAGATCTCAAAATGCTACAAATTGTTATTTTGTTAAGGGCTTGGTGAAACATGGGTGAAACTGTTAGCAATTTTTTTGATGGAAGAACAATATTGCAGATAAATGATATTATCATGGATCAAGCCTTGAATGAAGTGCATGTGAACTTCTATTTTGTCACTAGACTCTATCTCTGCAAAAATTTAAAGTACTCTGCTTGTCATAGTAGATGGCTTTCAGGCGATGGAAATTTATGCCAAACTCTATAAGAAAGTGTTGTAACCAGATAGCCTATTTGGTTGCATTCATTGAACCCTTATACTCTACCTTTGCTAAAGATAAAGCAATTGTTGATTGGTTTTCAATTAACCAATAGATAGACCCTGATCCAAGGCTAAAAATGTAGCCTAAAGTGGACTTGTGATCTATGCCATTTCCTACCCAATATAAATTTGTGTATTTAGTTATATCATGAGCATCATGTTACATACTAAATACTATAATTTGTGGTTGCATTAACATACTGAAGAATTGTCTTGCGTGCTTTCCAATGGAGTTCATGCAACTTTTGCATGTTCTTGGATACTACTCCAATGGCATAGGAAATGTTTGTCCATGAGTGAGTGAGCTACAAAATACTACCCACCAACTACCTTTAAAGTGTACAATTTATCAACGATGTTGTACTTTCATTTTATAGCTTAATTTCAAATAATAAACACATGTTTAATGGCTTGTAGTCAATCATCCTGAATCTAATAAGCATATCCCATGCATTCTTTGATTGAGCCAATGTAATGCCTGAATTAGTCTAACTAATCTCAAGACCAAGAAAGTAATTGAGAAGCCCCATACCAGTCATGGAGAACCTATCATGTAGAGTAGACTTGGTAGCAACGTTTGTTGAGAATGATATACTAGTGATAAGTAAGTTTTCTACATATAAGACTATCAATAATAATGAATCATAATGTCTCAACATATAAAAATTTGGATCAAACCTTGGGAGATAAGGTAGGATTCCATCTTCACATACCATGCACAAGATGCCTCTTTGGGGCCATACAAATATCACTCCAGTCTACACACTAATGTTAAGTCTTGAACATATCCTTTTGGTTTCTTCACATAGATATCTTCATTAAAATCATCGTGAAGAAATGTATTGTTCACATCCATGTGGTGAACCTTCCACTTCTTTGCTATTATAACTGTAAGAGCCTTCTTAATGGATTCAATTTTTTCCACTAGTGTAAATTTCTCATCATAATAAATCCAATTTACTTGTGAAAACCTAAGGCTACCAATGTGGCTTTATACTTGTTGATCATTCCATTTGTTGATCTTTTGATTTTGTAGATCCATTTACAACGAACAAGATTTCGACCTACTGGAAATTGAACCATCCAATATGTGGTTCGAAATGAGCTAATTGTACTCCTCATTCATTTCTAATTCATAGTTGGGATTTCCTTTAGCCTCTTAATAATATTTAGGATAAAAAATAATACCACATATCAGTGCATGAGCATGCATGGTTCCATAGATCCAAGTGCATGTGGAGCTTCCTCCACTTGGGATCTTGTGGTAGGATCATCTAATAGATCATGCACGAGGTGCCACTTTTGTGTCAAAGGTGGTGGGTAAATTGAATCTTCTATGAACTACTCATTAGGTTCAAAATTCTAATCTTAAGTGGATGAAGAATCATCATCTCAAAGGTTGTGCAACAGGTTCCCTTAGTGTTGCATGTAGAGGATCTTATTCAAAATTTGTAGTCCTCTGAATAAAGAGTTGTTTTGTGGAAATATATAGTAACCTTTATCCTTTGAATCTATATGAATAACAAAGAACATGAACTCCTTTCTTTGTGGCTCTAAATACTTTAGATTACCCAATGTAATTTGAGCCCATGCTCGCGATCCAAAGATACTGAAGTGGGTGAATTTTGGATTCTCACTGCACCAAGCCTCATAAGGAGTTTCCTCCTTCATAGATTTTTGTGGTACTCTATTCTGGATGTATGTGGCATAGGAAATTTCTTTAGCCCATAACTTTGAAGGTAATGAGATATCATGCAACATGCAGTTGGCCATTTATTTTAGTGTCCTATTCTTCCTTTCTAGCATGCCATTTTTTTTGGAGTGTGTGCCATTATGCATTCTAATTGAATAATTAGATCTAAACAAAGTCTTTCCATGTATTTTTTCACATATTCCACCTCATTATTTGTGTGCAATTTTATGACACCTTTCCTTGCCTCATTTTATGCATGTTCTTTAAATTCCTTGAAACATGCAAAGATTTGTTACTTGGATTTAATAAAATAGACCCAAGTATAGTGTGACCAATCATGTAGAAATGTAAGAACATACCTCGCCTTACTCATAGATGGTTGGGGAAAAGGTCCAGTGATATTTTTATGCATAATCTAGAGGATTGATGATGCCCTTGTTGCCTTTCCTTTTTTGAAATTTTCCTATAATGTAGCCACGATAAACTCCTTCGGAAAATTGAATATTAGGAAGCCTTGTAACCATTGCCTCTTTACTGAGATTTTGGAGGTACATACAATTCAAATGTCTGAATATTTCATGCCACAATGCACTCTCTTGGTCTATATGCATAGGTAACATTACCGAATAAGATTCAAAAGAAAATTTTGAAAAAGAATAAAGCCTTGTATAATGATTTTCTTTACCTACAAAAACTAGAAAATCGTATGTCATGTCAAAGATGGTAATAGTCTCATGCATAAATTCCACCCTCTTTTATCTATAGGAATGTGTTATCTAGTGGATTGATAGTAGGTTTATGGATAGTTGTCCTATTTTCTAGGAAAATATTAACATTAACAAGAATTTTGTCTTCATGATGATTTGTGTGAATGACACGCATGCCAAATGATGAATGTTTGTTGAGAGGGCCCACTTTCTATATGGATACCTCGAGGTGGCTGACTGGTCTTCCATATGCCTTTCAAACCTTCAAAATCCTTTAAAATACCTCGTTGCAAAACAAAGCATTCTTTAGGCAATTTCGTAGCGAAATTTCGTAGCGTGCTCATTTCTGGCCATTAACCTTCTCTTCTGCCACCTCTATTGGTCAAAAAGTATTTTTCAAGTCAAAATAGCTAAATACCATCAAAATCCCTCAGTTCTCCATAAAATTGAATTTAAAGACAAAAAGCATTCTTCAGAAATTTTGTAGCATTTTTTGGCCTTCAAGCCTCAAACTCGTTACGGAACTGCTTGATTATGGACAAAATTCAAAATTATCCCTTTTTCATCAAAATTTCACCTGTTGGTTTGAAAATTGATATGATGAAAGATGATAAGGCAAACTTGGTTCAAAATGCCTATTACCCTCTTCAAAAAGCATCATATCACCTTTAGCAAGTTAATTTACCAATAAAATGACTTGTTTTATTTTGGAATAATAGGGTTCAGAGATGAGCTCCTATCTCCCTATCCTTGATAGTTGTTGCAAAATGGGAGGAGTTTTTGTAAATCAGATTGTTCTGAAGAAAAACCTCTCTTTTTTTTGAAAACCATCTCCAACTGTCTAGAATCTGTATTAGAACAACATATATAAAACATGAAAATTATGGATTCTGAAAATAGGTCCTAGAGACATCTTTGAATCTCGAAACTAGTAGAACCTGTGAGAAAGTGAAAGAGGTTATTTTTCCTTGTTATGTTCTTGGAAATAACCTCTCTCAGTATTGCTGAATTCATCTATGTTCATCCATAACCTTCTCTTTAAATTTACTGCTCACACAGTCCAACGACAAAGAAAATTCCCTTGTAGCTCCAACAAAAATTCAAGCAACCTGAATTGGTGAATGCTTTAGCAAAGCTAGCTTCCTCCATGAATAGCTTAAGGTCCAAGAGGTCCTATATAACCATAGAGCCTCCTTTGTACGCTTTCTTATTCATGTCCATCTCCCTTTATAACGAAGCTGCCTTCTTAAAAATATGACACCTGTGAAAGGAAAAACTTGACAAAAAGCTACTTGCCACAAAGATAAACTTTTCAAGGATGACACTAAGATGCTTTACATGCAAATACTGAAGGTTTAATGACATAAAGGAGCTTGGGTAATTTTTAAAAAAAGATGAAATTCGAATGTGAGAGGCAAAATGACAAATGGAGTGATGAAGGTGGAATGATGAGAAGCATTTATGTTTTCAAATTTGGATAGTTGTCATAATCTATTAGGTGATCTCACCTTTCCCTAAAACCAATAGCAAATGAAAAATCATTGATTTTCTTTTGGAAAATTTTCTACGGAATTATCACATAATTTTATAGAGAAATCTATTGTTTTTCCATTGTATTCTCTACGAAACTGTGAAAACCTAACAAGTGGATCATTTTTGTAATTTGAAGGCATGGGTGTGAAAACAAAATGACATGGAGTGTATTTGACTGACATGACATGACTCATGGTGGGTTTTAGACTTAGGATAAGCATGATTTTATAAATTCTTCATCAAATGCATGACCCAACATAACACAACATGAAACCTATGGTGACCTTATCAAAAAAAAATTTGAAAATTTTGAGTGTGATAATAGTGGCTCCATTGTGGATGGTGTGCCCCTATGGTACATCAAAGAACTTCTATATCCAATGCCTTATCTTGAGAAATTGAAAATTTTCTGAAATTGATGAAGACTTCGCTAATCTCTTATGACCTTCTCCTCAGGCTCAAACTCGATGATAACTATTGAAAAACCAAATTTGTACATGTTGAAAAGATGCTCGGACTACTTGAGCTTATTCACACATACTCCTACCTACGTTAACAGCAGAAATCTTCATGTTTGATTCAAGCAACATGAAACCTCCAATAAAGCCAATCAATGAGTTGATATGATACTTGAACTCCTTGATTGTGCTTAAACCAAAAGAAAATTGTATTCTGAAATGATTAAGGTAACAAAAAATGGGTCTCTTTTTCTTAGTGAAAAAATGATTGAAAAGTTGGACTATAAAACTCTTTCATGTAATCAGGTATGGGATCATAGAAGAAATAATTTATTGATATCCCTTTTAAGCTCTAAATGACAAATTGATCATGGATATCATTTTCATTTTCTTCATGAAGGTTGAACCTTGATTCCAACTCTACAATATCAAGCTCATAATCATATTCTTCTTTTATCGGCAAGTCAAATGTTATAACAATTTTCTCTTTTTTTTGAGAAGGAAGACTTTCCAACAACTATTTAGGGTCTTGGAAATCATATGATTCAATTTGAACATCCAATAGTTCAGTTTCATTTTCTAATCTTTTAGCAACTAAACCAGGAAAACAAATTTTATTTTCAGGTGTGAGTCGACTGCATTTCAAACAACAGAATACTATTGTTGAGAAATGCTCATCTATCTGAAATTCTGCTAACTCATCCCTTACATTTTGTAACATTTCATCATATAATGGGTTTGCCACATACCCTGTCATCTTGGATCACCATCAATGTTCTAAAATTTGGATTCTTTGGCAGTGAAGTCGCTCTGAACTTTGAAGCTCCAGATCTTGAACAATGGAGTCGCTAGGTGAATGGTACAACCTTCCTGTGTTTGGCTTCTATTCACCATCATAAGTCAAATCCGAACATTGTTGTTCTTCCCTGAGAAAATTTACACCTTCGTTCGTCGGCAACAACGCCAAAACGTTATCACCAAATTGAGTTCCTGTTGGGTTTCTTCAGTTGTCAACTTGGAGTAACTCTTTCAAACCACTTGCAACTGGAAATTAGCCTCTCGAGTCTGAGAGGGCTCTCTCAAAATAATAAAGGATATTCAATGAGTAATCTTGAAAACATATGACTAACTTTGAATTGGATTGAATGGGTTGTTTTTGTGTAGGTGAAAGATGTAAAGGGTTTAGTACCATTGTGATTATGGAATCAATATGAAAACTAAGTCACAAGTCAACTTATCTCATCGATGTTGAGGAAATTGTATTCTTATTAAACTACACATGAAGGAAAAAACAACAATCTATATGTATACAGGAAGTTGGAGCATGTCACAATGAATTCCAAGTGATTATACATAATAAAACTAATAAAACATGATAAATCAACACAGTAGGTGTATAAAGGAAGTTGGAGCATGTAATCAGGAATTCCAAGTGATTATACAACTAGAGCACTGGAGATAAAGTAAAAAATTGATATAAAAAACTTACATAAGAATACAGAGAAGAATCTCAGGTCTAAAATAGGCATGCTGTAACTATATATTTCTGATTAAAAATTACAATAGTGGTAGTGTCAAGTCATCATCTCCCAGCCCCTCTTTCCTTCATAGTTATGCCTATTAATAGGTTTTTTTCCATTACATAGGATCTTCCCAGCTGGCTAGACCATCGAACCATCCACTTTGACACCTATCTTAACCATAAACTACATTCTTGGATATAAAAAGACACCTAATACGTAAGACTTACAAACCTAATAGGACTCTACCTTTCATTTATTACACTCACTTATTTGCAACAGTGGGAAAATTACATAGATAGAGATGAGATGCTTGAATGGCATTCTCCATGACTAAGACATGAATGTACTCCCCCAAAAATTTAGCAACAACTATCCTATTTTCTAGCAAAGGATTAACATTAACAAGAATTTTGTCTTCATGATGATTTGTGTGAATGACATACATGCAAAGTGATGAATGTTTGCTAAGATGGTCCACTATCTATTTGGATACCCCCAGGTGGCTGATTGGTATTCCATATGCCTTTCAAACCTTTAAAAACACCTTGCTGCAAAAGAGAGCATTCTTTAGGCAGTTTCGTAGCGTGCTCATTTCTGCGCATTAACATTCTCTTCTGCTACCTCTACTGGTAAAAAATTATTTGTCGGGTAAAAATAACTAAATACCATCAAAATCCCTCCTTAGTTCTCCATAAAACTGAATTTAAAGACAAAAAGTAATCTTCAGAAATTTTGTAGCGTTTTTTGGCCTTCAAGCCTGGAACTCGTTACGAAACTGCCTGATTATGGAGAAAAATCAAAATTATCCCTTTTTCATCAAAATTTCACTCGTAGGTCTAAAAATTGATATGATTAAAGATGATAAGGAAAAATTGGTTCAAAATTCCTCTTACCCTCTTCAAAAAGCATAATTTTCACCTTTAGGAAGTTAAATTTACTAATAAAATGACTCTGTTTTTTTTTAAACAATATGGTTCAGGGATGAGCTCCTATCTCCATATCCTTGATAGCTGTTCCAAAACGAGACGAGGTTTTTGTAAATCAGATTGTTCTGAAGAAAAACCCTTCTTGTTTTTTTGAAAAAAATCTCCAGTTGTCTAGAATATACATTATAAAAGCATGTATAAAACATGAAAATTCAGGATTCTAAAAATAGGTCATAGAGACATCTTTGAGTCTCCAAACTGGTAGCACCTGTGAGAAAAGTGAAAGAGTTTATTTTTCCTTTTTTTGTTCTTCACAATAACCTCCCTCAGTATTTTCTAATTCATCTCTTTTCATCCATAATCTTCTCTTTAAATTTACTGCTCACACAATCCAAAGACAAAGCAAATTCCGTTGTTGCTCCAGTAGAAATTTAAGAACCCTGAATTAGTGAATGCTTCAGAAAAGCTAGGTTCCTATATGAACAACTTAAGGTCCATGAGCTCCTATATAACCATAGAGCCTCCTTTGTACGCTTTCTTTTTCATGGCCATCTCTCTTTATAAACAAGCTACCTTCTTAAAAATGTGACACCTGTAAAGAGCATAACTTGACAGCAAGTTGCTTGCCACAAAGATAAACTTTTCAAGGATGACACTAAGATTCTTTATATGCAAAGGCTGAAGGTTTAATGATAGAGAGGAGCTTGGGTGATTTGTTTAAAAAGATGAAATTCGAATATGAGAGGGAAAATGACAAATGGAGTGATGAAGGTGGAAGGATGGCAATCACTTATGTTTTCACATTTGGATAATTGTCATAACCTACTAGGTGATTTCACCTTTCCCAAAAGCAAATAGCAAATGACAAGTCATCGATTTTCTTTTAGAATATTTGCTACGGAGTTATTACGTAGTTTTGTAGCGAAATATGTTGTTTTTCCATTGTATTCGCTACGAAACTGTGAAAAACTGACAAGTGGAGCATTTTTCTAATTTGAAGGAATGGGTGCGAAAACAAAATGACATGGAGTGTATTTGACTAACATGACATGACTCATGGTGGGATTTAGACTTAGGATAAACATGATTTTATACATTCTTCATTAAATGCATGACGCAACATAACATAACATGAAACCTATGGTGACCTTATCAAAACAAGTTTTGAAAATTTTGAGTGTGATAACAGTGGCTCCACTGGGGATGGTGTGCCCCTGTGGTACAACAAAGAATTTGTAGATCTAGTGCCTTATCGTGAGAAATTGATTTTTTTTTGAAATTGATGAATGCTTCGCGAAGCTCTTATGGCCTTCTCCTCGGGCTCAAACTTGATGATAAATGCTGAAAAACCAAATCTGTAAATGCTAAAAAGATGCTCAGACTACTTGAGTTTATTTACACACACTTCTACCTACCCTAACAGATACAATCTTCATGTTTGATTCAAGCAACATGAAACCTCCAATAAAGCCAGTCAATGAGTTGAACTGATACTTGAACTCCTTTATTGTGCTTAAACCAAAGGAAAAATGTATTATGAAATGATAAAGGTACCAAAAAATGGGGCTGTTTTTTATAGTGAAAAAATAATTGAAAAGTAGGACTATAAAACTCTTCCATGTAATCAGCTATGGGATCATAGAAGACATAATTTATTGATATCCCTTTTAAGCTCTCAATGACAAATTGATCCTGGATATCCTTTAAATTTTCTTCATCAAGGCTGAACCTTGATTCCAACTCTATAATATCAAGCTCATGACCATATTCTTCATCTATCGGCAAGTCAAATGGTATAACAATTTTCTCTTTTTTTGGAGGAGGAAGACTTTTCGAGAACTATTTAGGATCTTAGAAATCATATGATTCAATTTGAACATCCAATAGTTCAATTTCATTTTCTAATCTTTCAGCAACTAAACCAAGAAAACAAATTTTATTTTCAGGAGTGAGTCGACTGGATTTCAAAAAACGAAATACTATTTTTGAGAAATGTTCATCTATCTGAAATTCTACTAACTCATCCCTTACATTTTGTAACATTTCATCATATAATGGGTTTCCTACATACCTTGTCACCTTGGATCACCATCAATGTTCTGAAATCTGGATTCTTTGGCAGTGAAATCGCTCTAAACTTTGAAGCTCGGGATCTTGAACAATGCAGTCACTAGGTAAATGGTGCAACCTTCCTGTGTTTGGCTTCTGTTCACCATCAGAAGTCAAATCTGAACTTTATCATTCTTCCCGAAGAAAATTTACACCTTCGTTCCTCGAGAATGGCACCAAAATTTTATCACCAAATTGAGTTCGTGTTAGGCTACTTCAATGGTCAACTTGGGGTGACTCTTTCAAACCACTTGCAACTGGAAATTAGCCTCTCCAGTCTGAGAGGGCTCTCTCAAAAGAATAAAGGATATTCAATGAGTAATCTGGATAATAGATGAGTAACTCTGAATTGGATTGAATGTGTTTTTTTTGTGTAGGTGAATGATATAAAGGGCTTACTACCATTGGGCTTATGGAGTTAATATTAAAATTAAGTCACAAGTCAACTTATCTCATTGTAATATTCCTAATTAGCGACAGCTAATTGGAATATTCGACTTTGTATAGTTTTGTCGTATATGGTTTGTAGATAAATAAAAAGTGAGTAAAGAGAGTCTAACTCACTTTAGTAGAATAAGACATCCGCCTAGTAGCACAACGTTGTGACTCAAGAGGGGTCAAGGGGGGCCACACACCACGTAGAAGAGGGGGCCTACATGCACTCTAGAAGCTTCTATGCAGATAAGGATGAGGATGTGGAGGAGAGAGAAGTTGCGACGGGTTTTGGAGGGAAACCAATGCTATAAAAGATGGAGGAGCCTCCTCATTTGGATCATTCTGGATTTGTTGATTTTGGAGTGAGACTTTGGTCTTCTTTTGCATGCTGGTTGTTTAGCATGTCTGCAGCATTTTTTAGTGCACTGAGTGTCTCCGTGCGGAGATCTCACCCTTAGCCCCGAGGGACTTCGAGTGCCTTCTCGGGCAAGGTTTTCTTTTTAGTGTTTTGTGAGTTGTTTCATTGTTTGGGTTTGTTGCGGAGCTAGAGCATAGAGAGACTGCGCAGTCACTGGGAGAGAAGACGCAGTCCCTTGTGGCAGAGCTTCGGATTGGGGTTTCTGCAGGTGATTTCATCGGGATTTCCAGCAGAGGGTCAGCCTTTTCCTGTCATAGGTTTTTGGCGGAGTTTCTGGCAGTCTTTTAGCTGTTTCTATCCAGCTACTGTGCTGTCCCTTGCAGGCTAGCGTAATTAATTGGGGAGGTAGTTTCTAGTGTTTTCGGGGGTCGGCCATTCTTGGAATGGTTTGTGGATCTTGTATGGGTTGTTGAGGAGAGGAGGTTTGCTGATTTTCATCTCATTCTGGCAAGGGCATCAGCCCCTAATCTTCAGTCGCTTCCAGCAGTAGCAGCTACACTGCATTTTACCAACAACTGGGATGCATTTCTTAGAGCAGCCATTTCTTGTCTATTCTGAGAGTGTTTTCTCACTTGCCTTGCGCAAGATCGCCTCTTGTACTTCATTGCATTTCTCAGATTAATAAAATGGCTCAAAGTTTTCTTTATATGTTTTTTGGTTGAGTTGTTGTAGTTGTCGTGGTTGTCGTAATTGCTGTATTCTCTTTCTATTTCTATTATTGTGTTTGAGCGCTACAGTTCTATACCACTTGGTGTGTTTTTCTCTCACTCTTAGACAGAGTCTGGAAAGGGCCAGGTAGCCTCCGGATCTCGTACTCTTTAAGAGGCGATATATCTGGTAAATGCCCTCCCAGTCTATCTCTGGTTGGAGTTCTTTCGTGTTTTAGAGATATCCCTGAAATGGGATATTACACTCATGGAAGCTGAGGGAATTGTATTCTTATTAAACTATACATGAAGGACAAAATGACAAGCTATATGTATACAAGAAGTTGGAGCATGTCACAATGAATTCCAAGTGATTATACAACTAGAACACTAGAGAGAAAGTAAAAGACTGATATAACAAACTTACATAAGGATACGTAGATCAATCTCAAGTTTGAAATAGGCATGTTGCAACTGTATATTTCTGATTAAAGATTACAACAGTGGTAGTGTTAAGTCATCATTTCCCAACCCATCTTTCCTTCGTAGTTATGCCTATTAATAGGAATTTTTCTTTTACATAGGATTTTCCCAGCTGGCTAGACCATTGAATCATCAACTTTAACACCTATCTTAACAATAAACTACATTCTTGGAACTAAAAAGACACCTAATTACTTAAGACTTACAAACCTAATAGGACTCTACCTGTCATTTATTACACTCACTTATCTACAATAGTGGGAAAATTACATAGATTGAGATGAGATGCTTGAATGACATTCTCCATGACTAAGACATGAATGTACTCCCCCAAGAATTTAGCAACAACTGTCTTATTTTCTAGGAAAGGATTAACATTAACAAGAATTTTGTCTTCATGATGATTTCTGTGAAAGACAGGCATGCCAAGTGATGAATGTTTGTTGAGATGGCCCACTATCTGTTTGGATACCTCTAGGTGGTTGACTGGTCTTCCATATGCCTTTCAAACCTTCAAAAACCTTTAAAAATACCTCGCTGCAAAAGAGAGCATTCTTTAGGCAGTTTCATAGCAAAATTTCGTAGCATGCTCATTTCTACCCATTAACCTTCTATTCTACCACCTTTGCTAGTCAAAAAGTATTTGTCAGCTCAAAATAGCCAAATACCATCAAAATCCCTCAATAGTTCTCCATAAAACTAAATTTAAAGACAAAAAGCATTCTTGAGAAATTTTGTAGCGTTTTTTGGCCTTCAAGCCTAGAACTCGCTACGAAAATGCCTGATTATGGAGAAAATTCAAAATTATCCTTTTTTCATCAAAAATTCACCTATAGGTCTGTAAATTGATATGATGAAAGATGATAAGGCAAAATTGGTTCAAAATGCCTCTTACCCACTTCAAAAAGCATCATTTTCACCTTTAGCAAGTTAATTTACCAATAAAATGACTCTATTTTTCCGAAACAATAGGCTTCAGAGATGAGCTCTTATCTCCATATCCTTCATATATGTTGCAAAACGGGAGGTTATTTTTGTAAATCAGGTTGTTCTGAAGAAAAACGTCTCTTGGCTTTTTGAAAACAATCTCCACCTGTCCAGAATCAACATTAGAAAACATTTATAAAAGAGGAAAATTCTGGATTCTGAAAATAGGTCCCAGAGACATCTTTGAATCTCCAAATTGGTAGAACCTTTGAGAAAAGTGAAAGAGGTTATTTTTCCTTGTTCTATGCTTGAAAATAACCTCTCTCAGTATTGCTTAATTCATCTCTCTGCATCCATAATATTCTCTTTAAATTTACTTCTCACACAGTCCACAGACAAAGCAAATTCCCTTGTAGCTCCAGCATAAATTCAAGCAACCTAGATTGGTGAATGCTTAGGAAAAGCTAAGTTCCTCCATGAATAGCTTAAGGTCCATGAGCTCCTATCTAAACATAGAGCCTCCTTTGTACACTTTATTATTCATGGCCATCTCTCTTTATAACCAAGCTGGCTTCTTAAAAATGTGACACCTATAAAAAGAAAAACTTGACAGCGAGCTGCTTGCCACAAAGCTAAAATTTCTGAGGATGAAACTAGATGCTTCAAATGCAAAGGCTGAAGGTTTAATGATTGAGAGGTGTTTAGGTGATTTGTTTAAAAACATGAAATTATAACATGAGAGGGAAAATGATAAATGGAGTGATGAAGGTGGAATGATGACAAGCACTCATGTTTTCACATTTGGATAACTG
Source organism: Pinus albicaulis (assembly GCA_034641835.2). Classification (NCBI taxonomy): domain Eukaryota; kingdom Viridiplantae; phylum Streptophyta; class Pinopsida; order Pinales; family Pinaceae; genus Pinus; species Pinus albicaulis. Next base: position 1,519,590,181 of record CM076570.1, read on the forward strand.
TAATAACCTAATAGGTGATCTCACCTTTCCCCAAAACCAATAGCAAATGACAAGTCATCGAATTTCTTTTGGTAGATTTTCTACATAACTATCAGGTATTTTCATAGTGAACTCTGTTGTTTTCCATTGCATTCGCTACGAAAATGTGAAAAACTGACAAGAGGCTAATTTCCAATTGCAAGTGGTTTTAAAGAGTTACTCCAAGTTGACCATTGAAGCAGCCCAACAGGAACTCAATTTGGTGATAAAACCTTCTACTTGAGAGCAGCCCTTGGCCATGAATTTGACCTTGTGCTTCTCGATGCTTCCTTCTCCTGCATGCTTTACATTGTAAATTCATCTCAAACCCACCACTAACTTGTATTTATGGCTTAAGACCACTTGACACAAATTCTGACAATGGAATCATATTCCTCTACCATAGCATCAACCCATATCGGTTTCTCCACTGCTTCCTCAAATGAGGATGGTTCTGTCTCTACTAAATCTCTCATCAGATCCATGTAGCATGTATATTGTTCTAGCGACCTCCTCTTCCTGCGTTGTGATGTGGGTGCTCCCACATTCTCTCTAGCATCCTGCAATAATCTATCAACTTCCCTGGTCTGCTTCCTTCCTTCCCTGGATGTTTGTACTTGAGTGGTTGTCTCCACTCTCTTCTCCTTTGCATGTGGCTGCTCCACACCTTCTTGAGGTTCTTCCTTCGGAGTCAAAAGGTCTTGATCTACATGCAACTAAAGCTCCCTCTCAAGGGAACACTTCATTTCCTTCTCTTAATCTAACTTCACATCTCTACGAATAACTGTCATCTGAGATATGGAAGGTACACTTGATAATTGTGAGGTGTATTAGTGTACCCCACCAATATGCCCAAATATGTTGTCGGCTATAGGGCTTTCCTTGCTTCCTTGGAAACATGGTAGTGTACTAATGATCCAAAGATCCTTAAGTGTGACACATGTGTTTTCTTCCCTCAAAAAGCTTTTTCTAGTGTACTGGTCCTGAGGATCAAATTAGGAGTCATGTCTTGAACATATAACATTGTGTTGCATGCTTCAGTCCACAAGTTCATAGGTAGGCCCTGGTCATGCAACATCACTCGTGTTGTTCCCACAATACTTTTGTTCTTCCTCTCATCCGCCCCATTCTATTATGGGTTATGGGCTGTTGTCAACTCCCGTTGAATTCCTTCCTTTGCACATAAATTTTTAATCTCATTTGACACATATTCACCATTGTTATCGCTCATGAGAGCCTTCACTTTCATTCCAGTTTCCTTCTAAAAATGTGCTTTAAATTCAACAAATTTGAAGAATGTCTGGTGTTTCTTCTGCATGAAGAAAATACAACACTTACATTAGGGGAATTTTGAGGTCTAAAATGGGCCTCCTAACAAAAATGTACCAACAAAATAAACTTTATAATAACCAATAGGATTCGATATGATGAGGTCAACTATGGGGGACGATTCACAATTTTTGGAGTAAAAAGGTAAAAATATTAAAAAATAATAAAACTATTTTTTCAACTTATATTTTCAACTTGTCTCCCTAAGGTTTTACGCTAATTTCGAGCAAGAGTACTCTTTGGATGCAAACTTAATTCCTCATCCAAGGAGTACCCATGTTGCATACTTTTGATGGACCTTGCTACATGAAAAATGAGAAATACATGAAAAACGTGATTAAAATCATGTTTCTCCATCTATCTCTCATTTTTATTGTATCAGGGTCCATCCAAAGTATGAAACATGGGTTCTCCTTGGATGAGGAATCCAATTTTTCATCCAACAAGTTTTTCTGCTCGAAATTTGAGTAAACCGATAGGGAGATAAGTTGAAAATACGAGTTGAAAAAATAGTTTTTTCTATTTTTCCTCTAAAATTTGATGATGTAATCTAATCTTATTTGATTATTTCCTCTATTATTTTATTATTTCTTCAGGAGGCCCATTTTAGACCTCAAAATTCCCCTAATGCATGATAAATCATCTACAAATATAACATAATACCTATGCTTGGTCATGGAGGCTATCGAGAAAGTTCCATAGACATCAAAGTTGATCCTTTCAAGGATTGCATGCTCCATGATATCCTGATAATTGAAGGTTTATTTTGTGCAATTTACCAAGGCTTGCTTGTTGCACACATAGAACATTCTCTTAGAAAACTTGACACACTATCTATCATGCGAGGCCAATAGCAATACCTCTGTAGATGCGCCATTGTTTTTCTTACCCCAAAGTGTCCAACAATAAGAGACGAATGAGATTCTCTCATGACACTAAGTCTCTCTCCTTGTGGTATACACAACTTACCCAAATGAAATAGCAAGTAATTATGCATGTGATAATCATTTTCCTCAACTTGATTCCCTTCACTCAAACTAGCATACACATCTTGAAAATCAACATCAAATGCATATTGTTCCATGTAACTCTCATGTACGATAGAATAATTTTTGAGTAAAGTAGAAGCACTTACAATTGGCCTTGAAAGCATATCAACAACTTTATTGAAAATGCCTTTCTTGTACCTTATAACCAAGTGAAACTGTTGAAGAAATCCCATCAATCTGAAATGTCATGATTGTTGCAATTTTGTTTGCGACTGCAAGTACTGTAACGGTTGGTGATCGGTATGTATAATCGTCTCTTTACCCATCAAGTAGTGTTTCCACTTCTTGACACTTTGTACCAACTCATACATCTCTTTGTCATATATAGGATAATTAGTTACAACACCATTGAATGTTTCAAAATCAAAAGCGATAGGCTTACCATGCTACAAAAATACTGCACCTATGGCATAACACTAGCATCAGTTTGTATCTCGAATGGCTGTCTCAAATCTGGTAATGAAAGGACCAGAGCTGAACTGATCTTGTCTTTTAAAGCTTAAAACGCTTGCGCTTGTTTGCCTCCCCATTGAAAGCCTTTCTTCACACTTGTCACTGCATGCATAAGAGTTGTTATGGCATAGAAGTTAGCAATAAACTTTCTCCAATACTGAGTTGCACCTAAGAAACTTCTTACCTCAGTTACTGTTTTGGGAGTGGGCCAATTCACAATGGCTTCCAATTTATAAGGATCAATTCTCAACTCGCCTTCTCCTACAATGTATCCCAAATAAACCAGAGCAATATTTCTAAATTCACACTTAGACATCTTAAGAAATAATTTCTCTTTCTCGAAAACATCAAGCACCTTTTTCACATGCAAGACATGTTCTTCTCTTGTTTTGCTGAAAATAAGTATATAATCTAAATACACAATCACAAAGTCATCAAGAAATGGAAACAAAAATTTATCCATAACACGCATGAATGTCGTCGGTGCATTACACAAACCAAATGGCATAATCAACCATTCAGAGAGTCCTTGTTTGGTTTTGAATGCATTCTTCCATATGTCACTTTCTTTAATTCTTACTTGATGATATCCACTTCGTAAATCTAACTTAGTGAAAAAAATTTATTCTTTCAGTTTATCTAGCAAATCATCTATCCTTGGGAGTGGGTATCGATTATTTACTGTTATCTTGTTCAAAGGTCTGAAGTCCACACACATGCGCCAAGTCCCATATTTCTTCGGAATTATGACTATGGGTGAACTGCATGGCAAAGTGCTTGGTGTTATGAGTTCCTTGTCCAACAAGTCCTTGATTTTCCTCTTTATTTCATCGTTCTCCATTATCGACATGCGATACATGCTGATGTTTGGAAGAGGAAAATATTGTTGTAACTGAATCTCATGTTGAATCTCCCTTTTTGGAGTCAATCCTGTTGGATCCTGAAACATCTCATGATGTGCATCAACTACAACAGATAAATTTGATTTCAACTTAGGATCGCAATCTTCAAATGACTCATGATTAACATAATCTTTAGGCTTAATTATTAGAAGACCAAAATTCTTACTTGAATTCACTAGCCTCTTTACCTGTCCAGCATTTACCATCGCAATATTTGTCTTCTTGCGATGTGCTCTAACAATAAAATGCTTGCCATCTTTGAATAAATGGTATTTTTTCTAATGACGATGGAATATCACTTTCATGTCATACAAGTAAGGACTACCCAATAGAATACCTGTAATATCAATCGGAACCACATCTAATTCAGCTGTGTCAACAAAATGTGTAGTTATTGCAAAGCGCAATATGCACTTCTTTGAAACCTTTAAATTTTCATTCTTACAAATCCATCCAAGTGGATATGGTTTTGGATGTGGAATGGTCTCAAGATTAAGTTTGCTTGTGACCCACTGTCAAATAGTGTGTCAATATTGGTATGTTTGGATATGACCCTCACATGAAACAGTTCAATTCTCTCTTCTTGATTTGGAGCTTGTATGTGACAGTTTGAAGTACTAGTACTATGTTTTGTTTCAATTTATTTCCCCTTCATGTTCTTCAATCCCATGGTTGTAATTTTAGTTTCATCACCTGAATCCTCTCCTAAGTCATGTTGATTTGTAGCTACAGTTTTTTGCTTCCCTTTGTTATTGTTATACTTGGGTCTCTTTTCAGGATGTAATTTCCAACAATTTTTCTCTTCATGGCCTTGTCTTGAACAATGTTTACAAACCACTTTATCTCCCTCTTTCTTGACAGATGCATTATTTTTTCCCTTAGCTTTTGAGGTCTTCTATTTGTTTTTCCCCTTAAAAGGTTTATTCCTACTCTCATCAGTAATGTTTTTCCCTCTTCCTTCTAAATGTGTGGCTTGAACACAAACTTCATCTACACTTGTATAGTTTAACATGAGAATAGTATGTCTTAGGTAGTTATGTAAGCCTCCTATGTACTTGAGAAAAGTATCTTGACTATGCAAATCTACCCCTAATAAGAGAGCTCTTCTCCTAAATCTTGGGTGTAATCTTGTACAATTTGTCCTTTAAATTGTCTAAATTTTTTTTAGTTCATTATGGCTTTCTGCATGTGAGCTAATGGATAAAACTATTTTTTTATTGTAGTAATGAAATCATCCCATGATAGAATAATCTTACCATGCTTTTTGATATCCTCATTTGTCTTGGATTCCCACCAAACAAGAGCTGCACCTTCCATCCTCAATGAAGCTAGTTGGATTTTGGTATCATGATCATGAAGGTTCTGAATTCTCAAAAAGACCTCCAATTGCCTAATCCAATTATCAAGATTTTTTGCATTGACGTCAGCATTAAAAATTGGCAATTCAAACTTAACATCAAGTTTTAGAAAAGGACTTTTACCAGTGTTCCTTGACTTGTGTGAATGGTGTATTGAAGATGAAATAGAGGATGATGATGATGAGGGTGAGGATGGTGACTTTCCACTGCCTCTATTTCCTCCACCTTCTTTGATTTATCTTCATCATTGTGGCCTCCTGATGATCCCTGACCTTCCTTGTGAAGTTTTGATCCTTCTCCTTCTAGTCATTCATTCCTTTCCTGATAAATGACTCTCACCATTTCAATCATGTCAAGGAATGCTTTCCTGAACACTCTTTCTTCTTCTTTGGGATCTACCTCTTCATGGGTTTCTTCTTCTCCTAGAGGCATGCTTATAGCTTCTTCTGCTTATTTTGGAGGTGAACTAGGTGGTGGAGAATGTGGCAATCTTGCCTTCCTTTGTTGTGGCTCACTTTGAGAACCTCTTGCTTCCACCAATTTTCCTTCTCCTCTCTTAAGCTTGAACCTAGTAAGTATGAAAACCCTTGCAAAAAGTTAACAAATATTTTCACACAAAAACACCAGATATTAAACTCTTGCTCTGATACCAACTTGATATGAAAGGAGTGTATTAGATTGTTGTGGTAGGTGTCCTTTCAGTAATAAGAACATGTAAAATTTGTCTCCATTCTTTTGCTTAAGGAATGAGTGTTTTAACCATGAGACATAGATGAATTTGTGAACTTTAAGCATGTAAATAAGCCTAAGTAACATTATACAAAAGTTTATAACAAAGAATAAACATCACACATAAGTTTTACACAGCAGGCATGATGAAGCAGTTCACCCCTCCTGGGCTACATCTACTAGTCCAACTCCCAATGGCATGTCCCTCTTTGTCATTATGCTCAAAATTGCAAATTACATGTGTTTACAAGCTTCTAATGGTTTTTCTCTCTGTACCAATGGCTCCAGAATGCTCAAATTAGTCTAGGTAGAGTCTTGTTTCACCCAAATTGGTCTAAAATTGACCTCCCAATGCATTTCTCCCAATGTCAGCTTGAAAAACTCCACTAAAAGTGGAGACTGCACTTAACTGTGGCTAAAATTAGCAAAAACCCTAAATTTTAGGGCGCACTCCAATTTCCGCCAGAAAGAACATTTTAATTAATGTTAAATGTTTTGGGCGGGGTGGTCACATGCCGACCCCTTGGCATTAACTCCGCAGTTTAAAATGGTTTAAAAACTTCGCATAATAGAGGAGCGGAACCATAACTCCACGTTCTGAAACTCGTGGCATTTGTTGCCATTACACTGCCCATATGACAGCTTTAAATATCCGCTGGATTAGCCACCGAACAGAAGCTGTTACATTAACCTTTTCGCAAACCATACCATATGACCGGAATAGTCAGAACAATTTTCGTTATGGCTTGCGGAACCGAAGTTAGACCGTCAACTGCAACTGTAATGTTACTGCGACATGTGATCTCAACCACTGTAACCGCTGGTTAAGTTTTTTGCTGCAGTTTTGGTATGTCATGTGACTGTGATGTTGGGGCCGCCAGCAGGTTCGGGTAGCTGGCAATCCCCCCCCCCCCCAACCTTCAACATGTTACAATAGAAATTAACATGGAATACTATACAGGTAAGAAACATTGGACCTAGGCGAGATGGTCGGAGGCTATGCAGGTGTGCAAAAGGTCGTGGGGTCAACCCCCCCGCCCCCCCCGACTCCACAAAAAATTTACTCAATCTCTTGAGGACACGTGGCAGTGTCTAGGCTTGCCATGTGTTTCTCATCCAACGGCCTAAATAAAACCTGTACTTCTCCATCCAACAGTCAGAAACAAATATTGTACAATCAAATCAATGGCTCAGATTCAGCCACGTGACGCGATTTCATTGGCTATGAGAAAAGGAAATATTCCCCAGAATATGCTACCTGCTAACTGGGCATCCCAGTCACAAATTTTATTTGTTTGGGAAAACGAACAGAACACGATATCTTCCTCATACAAAATTGGTTTTTTGAACCGTTCGCGGCACTGAAATCGCAACGATGAGACCTTTCCAGTCGCTCAAGTTCAGTACAATTTCAAGCACTTTAAATTTTGAGCATAACACATGATCTCCTGATCATTAGGTATCATAGTGCATGGATAACATCTCTCAATTATAGGCCTAGTTGACTAGTTCTGTAAATTAGTTAACTAGTCAAGTGAACTAGTAAATCTCATAAATAACTATGGAATCAACATGCATAAGTGGAATTGCACTGATGTCAACTGAAACCTAGTCCCAGTTAACTAGAGAATCAACATGCAATCATTTCTTAACTATTTCATGGCTTATGCATGATTCCATTAATAGTGAAGAGACGTAAAACTAATGTATGCATGAATATACTCCACTTATCTTATTGAATTATAGCTAAGTGTGAATAAATAGGGAAAATACATATTGATGTTATACACCAGTGGGAAGATATCAATCAAACATGTTCTTGACAAACAAGAGCATTATAAAAAAATATTCTATTTTCAGATAGTGAAGTTGGAACAGTAGGAACACTCATATTTCATTATATATTATTATCTAATGCATTCATGTATAAGTAGAAAAGTTTATATTTCTTGCAATGCCTCACGACGATATGCATTTTTTCTTTAGTATTATTTGGATCTCTTTTGACAAGCCACCAAATTGCAATTAAATTTTACAAAATAGACCCTATCTTTATTTTCGATAGAATATGATGAATTGCATTTTTTATAATTTTTTTTTCCTTTTGCACTAATTCACTGTGATGAAAGGTTAAATTACATATGTTTCCACCTAAAGCCAATTTCTTATCAAAATGAATACTTCTGCTAGTTGCTTGTGAAGTTGGAGAAGAGGTTAAACGTATGGAGTCTGAGGTGGCTTTCTCATGCATGGATGCTAGTGATTATTAAATGAGTATTGGAGGCCATCTTGGTTTATTGGATGTCTTTGTCCTAGACCCCTAAAGGAACCTTGGAAAAAATCAAAATATTTGTTTGAGACTCTTATGGGCAAGATCTTGTGGCCAATTTATTATGATGTGGGTAATATGGGAGAGAATAATAGTGCCACCCCTCTGATAAAGGGATCAGGTGGAACCAAATCGTGCCAGTTTTGTGAAGTAATTGGGGTGGATCAATTTGAATTTATCACCAAACATTCATAGAAGTACTAGAACAAGCTCAACTATTGAACTGAAGAGGAAAATAAAGCTCTCAAAAGACACACAACCACATGGAATGTTTTTATGAAAGATTATTTTTGTATAAATGGGACAACATTGTTTAATGTTTTTTGGAACCATAATATTCTATTATGTTTTCATAGATGAGTATAAGGCTTAGAATTGGGACATTGCATATCCATATTCGCTAATTACAAGATCTTTATTTTGAATGTGCTATTTTTTAACACAAATGCAGTATGCAATTCTTAATTGTTTGGGAAGGTGCATAGGAGGCCCATAAATTGGTTTTCATAGCTATATGGGAAGCTCAAAGGGCATCTCATGAATGTGTACTTTGTACACATATGAGAAATGTAACTTTGTACAATTTTGGAATTGGAATTATGAATTTTTCCCGAAGAAAAAAATTAGTAGAATTTACAACAATAAGAAAGATATGGACTACTTTTCAATTGTATAATGACATAATATACGAGAATAAACATAAGAGAAAGATGATTGAAATTAATGCTAGCATGTTTAGTGTCTGAAAACTACATATTTTTCCCCATTTATTTTGTTTTCTCCGTTATGTAGCCCATATAGTATCAATTAGATATTGTGAATTTCTTTTCCCAAATTCTTTGCTTTTATTAGCACTTTGAGTTGCACTTCATCCTTCTCTTCTACCAAGGATATATATATATAATGGAGTATGGAATAAATGTAAAGCTATCCCAAGGAATAAGTGCAAATTATTAATAGGAAATGAAATTTAAGTATTAAGAATTCTCTAACTACTAGATAGTGGTTTCCAATATGTAATATTGAATAAGAATAAATGGCTTATGGTTTTTCTATGCTTATTTATTCAATTCTAGGGTTGGAGGGAATGATATTTGTAACTTTTAACTTATTTTTATGTTGCCATTTTTTTCCAAAAATACTCTTGAACACTCTTGTTGAGAACAAAGATACTGTGTATCTTGTTGAGAACAAGAATACTATTTATTTTAACCATTTAGTTGCTAAAAAAAATACATAAATCATTTTTAAGAGGTTTTTTTTTTAAATACCTGTAAGTATTTTGTTATTTATATCCCTCGTTTAGAACTATTCTATTTTAAATTGCTACACATTTGTCTCATAGATTGGTGTAGCAAGCATATTCTACACTTATGCGTCCTTTCATTTAATATTAAAGACTAATCACTTTGGATCCAAAGTTTTAGGGAAAAGGCTTTAAAAATTGGTAGTGGTTTAAGTGTGAGCTTTGTCGGTCAATTCAATTGTACTATATTTTTTTACCATTTATTCTTATCAATCTGAGTTTGTAAACTTATGAAGTATAAGGAAAAGTATATGGAAGGAATTTTCTTCTAATCTACTTAATTATTACTGAAAATAAATGTTATTCTATGAAAGAAATTTCCAACTATATAATTCAATATAACCATGGTCTTAAAACACTTATAGATCCTCATCTCCATGTAGATAGTTTTAACGATTTTGATAACACACTTCTTGAAAAATTTTAGTTGTGATTGTTTTTTCATTTTAAAAATGAATTCCTATTCAATAGGAAGATCCATGTCATGAGCCTTCATTATATGGACATTCAAAAGAAATTAAAATCACATTGTGTTGAATTAATTCAAAGCGCGCTGCAAGAAATAAGCATAAGTGATCACTCTGTTCTAACTATTCTTTGATTATAAAATTTGTTGAAACTATTATTAGAGGTTGAAACTATGGGTTGTGAGAAAGAACTAATAAAAACAAAGTGTTATCTTTATGAACATAGTAGAATGAAAAGGAGAGAATATACATTATTAAAAGAAATAAAACTCAACCAAATGAGAAGCAACATGCATCCTGGCATAGTGAGACCTCCTGGTTGGGTCACACATGCTAGAGGAACTTCATAACCTGTGACTTATTAACTTAAATAAAACACAGAGAATTCATACACATCAGTAAGAGTGAAAGCAAGACTATATTAATAATATTAAATTCTTATACATCAAAAATATGTATCTAATAAAGAAATAATAGGTATTTATAGTGTTTATGGACAACAATTGTTTGAGTATATTGGTACAACAAGCTTGGACAAAGTAACAAGTTACAGATAATGTGGATCTCGATGAGATCAAATATATTTTACTGGATATTGGATAAAAATATAAGCCAATATTTTACTATAACATATCTTCCTACCACAAATATACTAAAACAAAGGTCATTCCAACGTCCTTTTTTACTGGGCCTTGGGTGACATGTTGGAAAAGTGTCCATTCACAAAAACTAGGAAAACATGGTTCAAATAATCGATAAATTATCTTGTATCATTTAAAATTTGAGGAAACCATATATAGGGAGATTAAATAGGCTCTTTTTTGTAAGAAACTCATTCTTTCTTTTCTCAAAATTCATCTTCATTTTCTTAGAAACCACGTTAGAAGTTGACTTCCTGGAAAGTACTACTCATTTCCTTTGATTAAATGATGGAGGATCTGTTGTAACATTATTTGGTTTTGATAAGTTAGAATATTTGACAAAATAAAAAATCAAAATGTTAAGTTAGGATATGAATGAAAAAAGAGAAAATCTAAAAAATGTTAGGACTATGGTTATTCCATTATTCATATCAATAAAATGTTATAGGTAGATTCCCTAAAAAATGAAGGCAAGAATAAAATGTTAGGAAAGCAATGATTTAGCCTTAAAAAAGAATATTTTTTTCAAAGGCTGCTTGTTTAAATGCACCATAAAAATGATTATTTTTTATTAATTTATGATTAATTTGCTTAAATAAGAATTAATACTTGTTTTTATAATCAGCATAAAAACATTGTTGTAAATCTGGCACATACTTTTATTATAAGGTCACTAAAAGACAAAAGGTCATTTGTCGTTTGTAAATAAATATCGCACATATTTTGATGGCAGATCTCTTTCCCGCCCAGATCAATGGCAGGGAAGCTTTTCGCACCCCGCTCTTCCATTTCCCGTTAACATAGGGGGGTACCAAAATTGGTATTAATGGTGGGTGGGTCCTCCCTATGTATCACCCTCGCATCATTTTGCCCCCCCACCCCCTGCGCGAAGCCACAAACCACTCACTAGCCCCCCCGAAATCCACATATACCTTACTCATGGTTTTTATTTTTCCAATGACTAATTGAACCCCATGCTTCCACCGTTATCCAACATCCAAGCATATGCGACCACCTCATCTACCTATTTCCACACTATCCCTGTCGTTTTTCTTATTGGTCCGTTGTGAGCTCGCTCCCAGAACATTGATTGGTCGTGTTATCACACCGCTCCCATATCATTAACCTCTACTGTCACTAATAAAATGGTTATCATAACCTTCTCAGCTATAAATAAACCCAAGTTCTCCTATTTATCAGTTTTTCTTAATTGATTTACTGTTTGTTGCAGGTATATAGTTTCATCATGAACTGTCATCAAGCAGTTGTCATTGCTCTCACACCAGATTATTTATTTTCCCTCTGTCATCTAATTCCCCATTATTTTCCCTTTTTTCTATCAGCATGGCTCCCAAAGGAAAAACTAGCAAAGCAGCTTCAGAGGAGAACCCTTCCACTGCCATCCTAATCGACCTCGACCATATTCCTCTTACAGACTCCTACAATATTGTTGACATAGATTGCGAGTTCGATTTTCATGAAATGCATCTATGGTTGAAGCAAAAGTACCTTGAAAAGCAAAATTATATCAGATTATGGGAATCCTTCTACCCCTCTTCTCTTTTCCCAAAACCAATGATTTTCCAGACATGGTTATCTGGTTCCAAACCAGGTATTATCCTATTATTCCTTTTCAGCAGGGAGACTCACTGCCAATCACACTCATCAAACAAGATGAACAGGGAATCAATCAATCAGTCATCCATTGGACTGAGACGGTCATAGCTCTTTCAACTAAATTTACCTTCTCAGACTTCATCGATACATTCAAACATCCAGTGGCACAGCTTCTCAATCGCAAGACATAGCGTAGATTTGGTGAATAAAGAAAAAGGATTCTACATTTAAGTGATCAAGTTAAGACTGGTGACTGGTATTTATACCAGAATTACATAGAAATAAGAATATATGTGATGGGGTTAATACCCACAGTCTCGGTTGCTTGAATTTTCAAACTCCATCTGTGTGTAAATGCATTTAAATTCGTTGCCCAACCAATCCCCAATCCGGGAAATCTCACAACATTCTTTTATTCTGAGTTGGCAAACTAAACAATTAACTCTGAGAACGTTAATACCTCAAATCTCTGAGATTTGAGATATTAATTCCAAGTCCCTTATGTTATGCACTACTCTCCGCTACCCAGAATTTCAATGATAGGGCTTTCTTTCTAATGCATGTAAATAGGCATTCACCAGGTTTGTGCTCAATACAAATTTCAACCAGGGCAACCTTAAAATTATACGCGGAAGCTTTTATTTTGTTCTGAGCTTTAAGGCCAAGCCATATGCTCTTAAAAAATCACATAAATCTTCTAACTGAATATTCAAATATTACCTCTTCTTCGCTCTTACCTCATGGGAGTTCAACCTGACATTTGAACTTATAATAAACCCATTATATAATGATCATCACATATCAATCACCATATATACTCACTGATACGAATGTTTATTCGAACCAATCGACACTTAAATGCCTCTTCGCTTAGATCTTTTTAACTCAACAATAAATCTTCGTCCATTATATTAAACCTCTTACGCATAAAAATCAGACTAGCATTCAATTTCCATTTGACCCCAAGATATGATGGTCGCAACCATTAACAAGTCGACTAATGGATATTCAAATCCACACCCCCAATATTAAAACCTTAACCTTAATATCACGACCCAATTGACCTTAGTTCTAATTGAACTGATTCATGAAGTGCCCATGGCTTGCCATAATACACATCAACATGACATATATATAATTACATATATATATTCCCTGACTCTACTGTTATAATACGCGTTTAATGCGCCAGCTCTAAATCCTTATTCATATGATTCTGACCCCTTAAATTTTAATATAAATGGATTAGTTTATCAAACATTTCAGGCCCACAACGACATACGACACATACCTCGACTAATCACCTGACGGATTCGAGGGCTCACAATGTGTCGCACTCCATCCTCTGATCGAACGGATGCAAACACCTATCGCGTTTTGTTTTGTTCCGGGCTTCAAGACTCAACAGAAACGCTACGTAAGCGGTTTTTAAGACCAGCATTTTGCAACGTGTCATGTGAGGAGTTATATCGCGTTCCTTTTATCAAAACTTCTTACTGTGTTTGGGGTCACGTGAAAACCACGGATTCTGAACTCTGGTCTTACTATTCCTTTAGGTTCCACTCTACACAAGGTTCCATTCCAATTCAAGTTCTGATGTTCTATCAACATAAGGCCCCATTCGCCTTCACAAGGGAACTGTTCCACGGTCCCACCTTCATTCTGTTACACTCTACAATCACCTCATTCAACTCAACCGAAGCCTTCACACAAAGACTTAAGGTCGTGATTCACTGGAGTTCAAAGGCACAATTAGTTCGTTGCGCAGAGAGAGCTGACTTAATTCTTTTATAATGTAATAACACAGGAGATAAGAAAGGTCGGATCCCCTCTCAGTCATACAACAGTCTCCTAGTTTTAATTCAATATCAAACAAGCAATTTCATATAATCAATCAATGCACGTATAATTCAGACTAAATTCATTCATCAATATTTGTAATTGTCATCAGTTACAAAGCCCTTCGTTCTCGGCCAGATATTCATGACAGTGGCCATTATCCTCTAATTCTGTTTTTCTACTCTACGCTATCCTTCAACAAAACTCCTCAACACTACAGATGCTTTACATTTTATGCTCAAGGATGACCTTAATCGATTCAGGTCCTCAAACAGCTCATCAAACTCTTGACATTCCCAATTCCTAATTTTAGACTCAATAATTGAAACTAACCCTAAATTTCTCATAACTCCAGGCTGACTCTTCCTATTCCTAACATAATAAATTCTCTCATGTCTTCAATGACTCGAGAACAATTTCAATTACTTACAAAGGTTATTCAAAATACTTAATAATTACATGAGGAAGTAAAAGCATGAGACCTCCTATGTCTATTTATGTACAAGGTATTTGATTGTGCCTAATGCTCCTGCATCAGACTCCCAAGGTTCAATTTGTCCAAGATCAACCATGAAATCATCTACTTGAGTGGTTATATTGGAAAGAAGAGTTCACCAAATAAATGTCTATCATATATAGGTTAGAGTAGAATAGATAGGCATGCAAAATAAGCTCACCCCCATGAGCATCTTTCTTTCAGTTTGTTTTGAGAAAAACAGAAAACACAAAAACAACTAGAAAAGTAGAAAAAGAGGGTAGATTCTAATGAAACGGTACAACCCCATACCCAAAAAATGGTCATGCTGAAAGTGCACAAGTCTAAATGCCACTGCTAGTGCTCAAAAGATGTCTTGTTCAGTTATATAGCCTAATCATAGCTGAGCATGTTTTAAATTGATTGCTGATAAATTAGTGAAAAATAATGATAGTCAAAATCTGAAAGCATGACTTATCAAAGAAAGTAGATTATGAAAACAAAGATGTTGGTTCCACACGCTCAAAACATAACCGAAGAGAAAAATAGGGATGAAAAGAAAACTATGTATCCTAGCCCTGATTTTTCTAAATCTCATTTTGTACGAAAATAACATTTGTGTGCATCTTGTCTTTATGCCATGAACACATGACAAATCAGACTGTCTAATCCTAATTTGATCATTTTTCAATTTCATGTTTTAGTCTAGTGAATGAAATCATGTCAAACAGCTTAATCTTGACAGTTGATCTAGTATAGGTAGAGAAATAAAGGAGTTCATCAGTTTAATCTAAACTCCTGGAAGATATAAGTGTAGAAGTAGATAGTGTTTTCTCTTTCAAAAATATCATATCAAGGGTTTGCCAGTCCAAGTGCACCCAAAGAAGAAAAAATGTTAGGGAAAGTATTTGGGTAAGCAAAAATGAGGTTGATGTTAATCATGCTTTCAGTTTGTCAGAAAACATCATTTTTCAGGAAAAGCATCAAGAAAAAGAGAAATTTGCGCCAATGGATGAGGCACTGGTCATCATAAGCCAGAGATCTGCAACTCTGGACACCTTCCGAAGAGGAGCTGCCCTCCCCAAATGGAGCCACTGTTAGTCATCAATATTTTTTCCTGTTGTGATCACTGTATGCCTTGCCTAGGTTTTCTAGAAACCAATTTCAAAAAGTCAATTTGTCCTCTAGAAAACCCCTTAGAGAAATTTTTATCTTTTTCCTCTCTTACAGACTGTGTTAGAAGTGGTCATCAAGTTTCAGTCTTGATAAAACTCCCCTGTCCATAACTGTCATAAGCCTTGTATATCTGATATCCAAAATCCTCTATTTTCACACAGCTCTCTGTCAAAGCATAAGACAAGTTGTCTTTTTCCCCTCTCACTGTTTGAATGTCCATTTGATGACTTGAATATGTCTGAGAAACCCTTCACAAGTCATGATAAAGTGTCTAGGTTTAGGTGATGGTGTTTAGAATAGGTATCTTGACAAAAATATCGCTAGTAAAAAACCTGATTTTAAATATCAGTCAGCCATCCTCTTTCTTAACTGGCAAAACAAAACCCTTGTTTACCCCTAGGTCATACACCATCAAAATGGTCGCTGTGTTTTGTTTTAGCAAAGCTTATAAGGTTCAAATTCAGGAAGAAACAGAGTAAGAAGGTCCTATGTCCGAAGAAAGTAATCAAGTGAAATTTTCAAGCATTATCATCATGATACCTCAGGAAAGGTCTCCAATGGTCAAAGAAATTTTATTCAATGCATCTCTGCGGGGGTGCTATGGAAAGATGGCAATAAGCAATTCTAAAAAAAAAAGGGACACTTCAAGGAAATTTTTCAAAGCTAGAACAGTTGACTGTAGGGAAATAAAGGAAATGCAGATTTCAAAGAGAAAGGAAACCTACAGGATTCATACCTGCAAACTCAAAGCACCAGGAAAGTCAAAGAATCATCCATCATGGAAAAATGAGTAAAAATGTTGGCAGTTTACAGCATCTAGCACTTCATGTCAACTCACAATGGCATTTGCACATTCTTCCCAAACATATGGGCACAGCTCTGAAAAACAGTCTTATGAGACTAGGTGTGTTAGTTCTCTGGCAAAAAAATTCCAATAGTTTAGGCATCAAAGTGAGAGAGCATAAAAAGGGAACAACTGCCTTTTTTATATCCCTATAGCCTAGACTCTAAACCATCGAAGACACTGTCATCACAGAGGAAGCTAAAGCTACTACAAAAGAGAGTTAACCTAAGAGACACAAAGCAGATATGTCAGAGTTTGAAATATCTTACCTGTTCACTATCTCCACAGTAAATTTCTACAAAGAAACATGTCTCATGCAGATTGATAAAGGATAAACCATTTGAATTGCCTCCTTCAATGATAAGCATATGGTAATCACTTGTGTTTATGAAATGCCTCCTTTAATGATAAGCAGATGGCAATCACTTGTTTTATGAGGCACCTCCTTCAATAATGATAAGCAGAGGGTATAAACATTTCTATTTATATTACCTCCTTCAGTGATAAGTAGACACAGGGCACAAGGTTTAGTTTTCAAGAGAGGCTTCATTCAAATCATAAGAAGAGATCCTAAGCAGTTGTGCTTGCATTGCCTCCTTCTCATAAGTAGAGGGCAAAGACACAATTTTAAAGAAGCCTCCTTCAAAGATGATAAGCAGAAGGCATAGCACAAATAGCTTGTTTAGAAGGCTAAAAGCTTCATTTGGAAAATAGAGACTAGGCCTAAGACTACTTTAAAGGACCTCCTTAAATGAAAAACAGAGATAGGGCAAAGACTGCTTTAAAGGGCCTCCTTCATTTGAAAAATAGAAAGGAAAATTTTTATAGGAACTACCTTCAAAAAGCCAAAGAAAGTGGCACATCCTTCATACATAAACAGAGGGTACCCACAGTTTGTAAAAGGGCCTCTTTCATAAAAGGGAAGAGGGCACATATTTTTTTTTATGAGGTACCTTTCAGAGAAAGGTAGAGGGAACATTTTATGAATTGAAACAGGGGAAGTTTGCTTTTACACAAAAAATGAAAACTTATTTTGTTGTTTGCAAAGTGCTTTTTAAATAAAACATTCTAACACATGTTTCAAAACTGTTTCATAGAAATAGGGTAAATGAGCAAAAAATGCAAAAGTTAATGAAACTATTTTGAAAAATCCAAAAGGAGACGAGTAAGTGCCATAAAAGCATTTCAAAGGGCATATAAAAGCCCTCAACAGGCATATCTATCCTCATTTTAATAATTGGCAAACAGAAGGAGCTTTTTCGGTCCCCTGGCAAACACCCCGTGCACATTTTCCAGGACGCGATGCACCTATGCCTGAGCGCTATGTGCCTGTAGCAGCTCACCGAAGGAAATTACAAAGGGCACGACGCATTTCAATGCCCGACCCTTGTTCAGCTTTCCGCCCAGTTCCCACAGCTGCCCGTCGTTCAAACCCCGTTCAGAAACCTAGTTTTTTGAACTAGCGCAGTGCATTTTTCTTGTGTAGCCTCCGTTCAGACGCTACGCGCCTGTGTGCAAGAGCGTAGCACCTGCTCATTTCATTACAAAGGGCCAAAAATTGCTAGTCTTGCTCAAGGATCAGTTTTCATCACTGCAAAGAATTTTTTCAAGGTATTTATCACTATATTTTACCCCTTAGTTGCTCTTAAAACATAAAGGATGTTTTGAAAACCGAATTAAAGGAGAAAGAAGTTTTAAAGGAAAAGAAATCCTATTTTTATTTAAGGGTTGTTTAGTTAATTTTGGAGAAGAAAAGAAAAATCTAAATGCCTCCAAAGAAAAGGGTAAAAAAGGGAGGCTAGCACAACAGATTTGAGCCCACCACTATTCAAGAAATCACTGCCTCTCCCTCAATCTTGTCATGTTTTCAAGAGGTAGGCTGCTTTGATTTTTGCAGTAGAATACCAGAGGTCACTAGCCACCCTTATTTAACTGAGCTATTTTCCTTGAGATTGGATGGAAAGCAAGTTCACATATCAAGTCTATATTTTGAACTCACTCCTAGAGCTGTTTCTAAAGCAACCAAAATCCCTAACATAGGAGAGGAGTGGTTCAAACAATCATACCTTGACCTCAGCCACTATCAACCTTTTCTAAGGCCAAATCATCAAGATGCATGCAGCTCCATTTTCCCTTTCTCACACTTGTTGGATGACTATGCAGTCTTCATGAAAATAATCATAAAATTTTTCACTTGTGAAGGTAGATTCTCCCAAGTATATGCCTATCACGTCAGACTCCTTATGCATTTCACAAAAGCTAAGTTGCTAAACCTACCCTTTTTCCTATGCAAGAGTATAGACAAGATGTCTTCCATTGTTAAGAAAAAGCTTCCAGCTCAGAAGAAAGCAAGTTTATTCCATCACTCTCTCATTAAGATCATTATCCTTCACCAGCTGAAACAAAAGGGCATCCCTTGTAAAGCTTTCATCTCCCACCCTGATTTCACTTCTGCATCTTCTATACCACTAAAAATCAAGCCATTTTCATCCCAAGACCGTCCACATGCTCATTCCTTGCCCTCCACACCTTATGTTTCCTCTTCTTCTCATGAGTCTACTCCCCAACAAAAACCGTCCTCCCCAGGTAGCAGTGAGAAAGAAGAATGTTGTAAAAGCAAAGAACAAGGGAGTAATGGTGACAAAGAGCAGGAAAGTGATGAAAGCAGTAGTAGAGGGAAAGGGAAGCATGATGTGGTAGGCAGTCCACAAGGAGAGAGTGAAAGCAGTGATCATGAAAGAGGCAGCCCATAGCAAGAAAATGAAAACAGTGATGAAGAAGAAGGCAACCCACAGAGAGACATTGAAGATAGTAAAGGAGAAGGCAACCCACAGTAAGAAAATGGAAACTGTGATCATGATGAAGGCAGTCCACATTAGGGAAACATAAAAAACAGTGACACCTTTGAATACCAAGGTCAATATGAAAATGATGGAAGCAGTCACAACAAAGAGGGAAGTAATAAAAATAGTCATGATAGCAAGAAGATAGATGAAGGCAGAGATAGTTTTTAAAATGAAAAAACAGTAGACCTAGACATCTCCCACCAA
The DNA here is from genome assembly GCA_034641835.2 of Pinus albicaulis. Lineage (NCBI taxonomy): Eukaryota > Viridiplantae > Streptophyta > Pinopsida > Pinales > Pinaceae > Pinus > Pinus albicaulis. The sequence goes on from CM076570.1 coordinate 1,519,609,763, forward strand.
ACAGAAAAGGAGCATGATCTTTCTGAGTTTACTCCTAATGATGAGTTCATTACAAATATCAAATTTAATGAACAAGGAAATTCCCACAGCAAAGTAACCAAGAAGTGAAAGCAGAGAATGTTTTTTGAGAAGAGGACAACCCTAAGGCTGTAGGAGACCAAATTAAACAAGCCCAGGTATTAACTCCTCCTCTCACTCGTCATAAGCAAGGTCAATATTATGTGTTTACTGCCTCTCCAAGGCAAGGGGCCATGCTTCCTTTATCAAAAGTAGCAAAGGCTAAAAACACCAAAACAGCAAGGAAGAAAACCACTCAATCAGTGACTAGCAATGTCACTAGGGCACTGAGGAGTAGAGGCAAATTGCCAAACAAGAGCAATGTAGAATTGCCCAAGAAAACCAGAAGAAAGAAAATCATTAAAGGCAAGGGCAAAGAGAAGGTTGAACAGCAAGAGAGCAGCCATGAGCATGAAAGGGAATTTGACATAATACAAATAGACAGTGATGCTGAAGATGATGAGGCCAATATTCTTAGATCTCTTTTGCAAAACCGGGAGGCTCAGATTAAAGATTTGGAAAATGGCCTAGAAAGGTCAAAAGACATCATCCACTATTTGCAATTGCAAAATAATCAAATGAGTGGACATATGGAAATCTTTGAGGCTCGGGCACTCAAATACAGAAGGGAAGCTCAAAAGTCACAAGTGAGGCTAGAAGAATACATGGGTGAGTATGCGGAAGATGATGAAGAAGAAGGGCCAGCAAGAAAGAGACCTAGGACCATGGGTCTTAGAAAAGTAGTGCAAAAGCAGAAAGAGGAAGAATGAGATCGTGCACAGTAGTACCCTCTTACGGAGCTCCTTGCCAAAGAAATTGAGAATGATAAAGAGTCTTGGCTTGAGAGGGAAAATCAGCATTTGGAAACCAAATTGGAAAAATCTAACAAGAATTTGGGCCTACAAAGAAGAATGACCGAGCACTACAAGAAGTTGAATCAGTTTGCCCGAAAGAAACTCAAAGCTGCACAAAGGAGGCACCCGGCGGAAAAACATGGAAAAAGCCCATCCCGTCTTGGGATACTTGCTCAAGCTTCATTACATATTTCTAAAAACCCTTAAGGGGTTTACTCACCAAAATTGGGCATTTTTGGACACATTCTTGTTTTTTGTGAATTTTAGGCCTGAAAGCATAAAATCATGGGTGCCTTAACTTTTCTTGGAGCATCCTCAACTAAAGAAAAATATATTTTTGATTTCCTTGACATCAAAGGAACATGCTCAAAATTTTCAGATCAAATCAAGCTGTTTCGGTCTCTCAAAAAGGCCAAAAACAACCATTTTTTACCTTTCTGCCCCTAATATCAGCAGATGCTACACTCCTGGGTTTTTTCATTGTTTCTAATTTTTGACTGACTTTCGCGTATCATATTGGAAAAAAGAAAGTATTTTTGGAAATTATACAACCGTATCTTTCCAATGAGCCATCACACGACTCATTTCGACATCGGGAGGTCAGCCAAAACTTCACTGCAAAACAAACTTTTTCTGGTGCTACGCTCCTGTAGGTTTTGCTGAAAAATAGTTTTCTGAGTGATGACTGGGCCAAATGTGCGTTAAGCAAGTTTTTCTTATGTGTCAGGCCTTGAAAGTGATTCCTTTTTGCTATTTTGGTCCAAAAATATATTTTTGAAGGATATTTTGTGCCTTGGACCTTGTTAGGCCTCAAGGACAGTTTTTAGATATTTGTTTTTGGCCAATGGCCTTCTAGTTGCTCTAGGTGGGTTTCCTCCTCTTTGGCTTATATAAAACTAGAGGATTCATTGTAACAAACAAGCAGAACTTGATATATTAAGAGAAATACATAGCATTATGAGCTTGGAAGAAATACTTGTTTTATGAAGTGGATGATGTCTTGCTTGGCTTGATGGTGGAGGAACATTGTGTGCAGGATTCCATGGCTTGGTGAATTGTGATGTTTTACTGATTTGTTTATGTTTCCTTGTTTTCATTAATGTTCCATACTTCTCATTCGCTGTATATCAGAAAATTGTATGTTGAGACATGCTCATGGAAGCACCTCAAACATCCTGCATGTTACAGCTTTGATGTTTTTCTCTTCTTGATCATTTCTAAAGGATTCTTAACTGCCCCTTAGGTCCATCAAGAAATTTTTATTTTTTTCATTTATGGTCAGTATGTTGCTATCTTGTATGATTTAAGGTACACCCTGATTACTTATAGTTTCTCAAAACTCCATTTTTGAAACCTTTCTATGGAATATTGGTTGTTTTAGTTAGATTAAAGAGGTCTCGTTCGATCTTTCCTTTTGTCCATGCTTAAAAAATTATTTCAGAGTTCCCGATAGCTCAAGATATGTTGTTTAGGAGTTCCCTCTTCATATATTGAGTTGTTTGTTTATATTATTTGTTTTCTCAACATCTGAAGGTGATTTTCTAGAGTTAGAGGTTCTTATGCTTCTATGTATCGTCGGATTGTTTATCTTTCATATGTATCAGTTTGAGTTTTATTCATAGAGATTCATGGTTTTCCCTACCTCATGAATACCTGCTTTAAAACTATATATGTTTAATATCTATTTGTCTTTCAAAAAGTTAATGTTCATTTCACTTCACTTTCACCCAAAGAATCCATTTATCTTGACTAAATGAGCCCTGCAGTATAGCTTGTCCATCATTTAGACAGCCTTGACTTTATCTGACCCCATAGCCCTGTTGATTTGATGAACTCTCTTTCTATTTGTCCTTTTTGATCAGTTTACCTCAGAAACCCAAAACAAACCAAAATATACTTAACAGCTAGCCTAAAATCAAACATACAAAGCGAACAAGTTCACATCCTTTGCATAATATAGAGAGCCCTCTCTAAGTCCAGGAAGGCTAGGTCCTAGGACTCCAAATATTCATTTGATGTTGCCCTGTCATTTGGTTTACCAATTTTCCAAATCACAGGACTCCAACAGGGATTAATGGTAAGAATATCCATTGAGCAGTCATAGACAAAGGTGCATCTACTTGCATCATGTATGTTGCATGATGGAAAGACGTCGGCTCTCCAACTCTTAACCAGTCTCCAAACGCTTTGGAGGCCTTGGACGAAAGGGAATCTCACCCTCTTGGTATCCTCACCATCTTACCTATCAAATTGGAAGGAGAAAAGGTCAATGTCGAGGTTGAAGTCGTTGACGCCAAGCTCAACTATAATCTCCTCCTCTGTTGTAGTTGGACTCACACCATGCTATGCATATCGTTCACTCTCTTTCGTGTTCTTCATTTTCCGTATGAAGGAAATATTATTATTGTTGATCAGATATCCTTTTTCACTTCCATTTCTTCAGAGAGAAATGTTCCATATGTAGACCACATTCCCACGCTGTATGAAAGTGTAGGGCCAGGAATTTTCAAAGTTCCCGCCCTTATGGGTTTTTTCTCTCTTCCTCCACCCAACACTACTCAGGTCAATATGATCTCCACTTCTTTTGATCCCTGGATCATCCCTTCACCTGATCAGGTGAATTCGTTTGGTGACGTAACATCGTTAAGCTCGATAGAAATTGATTATTGTGAGATCATCCTGGCTTCGGCTTCTCCTTCTGATCATACTTCTTTAAGTATGCCTCTCGACACGTATTCTCAATCCCCTTAGCTCGGTGCTTCGGATTTTCCAGACCCCTTGAATGAGACGTTTCCAACTGATGAAGCCATCATGGAAACCATGTCTCTCGAGGATCCTCTCTGGGATGATAATCATCATCGTTCCTCCTTTTTACCTAGCCTTGGGGCAATGTCTACCTATCTTGAGAATTTTGCTTCCCAAGCTCCTTCCCAACCGATTCAAAGGCCTATTTTGACACATGAATTTTTCGTGGAAGGGAACATGGGAGATATCACTCAGACGAAGCCTATTGAAATGTCCATTAAACCGGGGGTTGTCAAGAACATGCAATTTGGGGTGATGTGTTCTCCTGATGAGATTAAGGTCTATACTAGCCTCTTCCATGAATTTTGAGACGTTTTCTCTTGGTCCTACAAGGAAATGCCCGACATTGATCCTAGTATAGTTGTGCACGAGATACCCACTTACCCTGATGCGAAACCTATTCGCCAACACCTTCGTTCCTTGCACCCTAGAAGGACAGCTGCCATAAAGGGAGAAGTTGAAAAACTTCTCAAAGAAGGCTTCATTTATCCGATCCCATTGACACATTGGGTCTCTAACATTGTCCCTGTACACAAAAAATGGCACCATTCGAGTTTGTGTGGATTATTGTGATATCAATCATACTTGTCCCAAGGATAACTATCCCACTCCCTTCATCGAACATATTATTGACGAGTGTGCTGGGAGTGATATTTTCTCCCTTATGGATGGGTTCTCTGGTTATAACCAGATTAATATACTACTGGTTGATCAACATAAAACTACCTTCATCTGTGTATGGGGCACTTTCGCGTATAAGAAGCTCCCTTTTGGCCTGAAAAGTGTTGGTGCCACATTCCAACGAGAAATGTCGTATGGTTTTCACTATATTAAGCACATTTTTCAAACTTACCTGTGTAATATCCCAAAAGGGAGAATGCAGTAAATACTGAAACACAATATAATAAATGCAACTAAGTAAAAAATAAATCTAAGGACAACATTAGAATATACATAGAAGCTGAGCCTTTTTTTATTATTTGGAGAGGATTCAGTTACACAATGTACAAAATATGAGGGAATCTAGCCAAAGAGATGGCCTAGAATCACCTGCAAACATGCTACAACTAGCACTGCGTAACTGGTGAGATTACAGGAAGAAATACTACGTTGTCCCTTTTGCTGCTGATATACATGAAGCTGCTGCAAAAGGAAATGCAGATCTATGGAGCTCAGGAGCTTTGATGATGCCAAGATTCAAGATCTGGCCACTGTGATGGGAACCCAAGATAACCCAGAAAAGATTTTCCAGATCTACAACTTTGGAAAATCACCCTCCTAGGGTTTGATCCTTTGATTGCTAGGTTATACAGATATGAGCTAGATATGATCCAAAGATGGCTGCAATATGTTATACAACCAAATCTGAGCTTTGAGGGTTGATCCCTCCTTTAGATCTACAAGCTAGGGGCTTGAGATCTTGCCTCCTCTTCTTCCTCCTTCAAGTTGTAGCAACTGAATATGCAGTTGCTACAGAAACTACGTTGTACAAGAGGGAGAGGCTCTATGCCTACTGAAATGTGCTGCAATAAGCTCCATGCTAATGTAAATGGTGCTATCAAGGTGAGGGTATGATCCCTCACAGGATTACTAGCTGAAATACTAGTAACTTCCTTCCTCCTTTGGATCTGCAATGATGGACTGCGCAATCCTTGATTTGACTGCTGCTCATAGGAGGTCAATAATATTTGGCGTGATGCCAGATCTAAAATGAAGCCCTGGGAATGCTGATATTCAAGCCCAAGATGATAGGAATAATCCTACAACAGTTCTCTAGCTGAAATATCAAATACAACCTCCACCTCCCAAATTGATCTTTAGAAATTGCGTAATTTCTAAAGGTAGGTGTTCTGCAGAGAATGGAATAATGTGGCACCAATGCCTGATGATGAATGAAGTACAACCCTCTTCCAAGAGCTACTCAATGAAAGAGGTAGAATTCCCGACCAGGAACACTCAGTGTTAAACAACACTTGCAATCATAGCTAAATAGCCAAAGAAAGCATGGAATATCAAATGACAATTCCAGATCTAAACAGAACTTTACATGAATAATCAAAAGCATCCTCTGTTGTTTCCTTCATATCCTTTATATAGTTTATGAGCCTTCCCATGCCTTGGCCCACCTCTAAATCGCACTGTGCATGTGGACATAATTCTCCATGTTTGACTACGTTGTCTCTCCAAGTCATCCATCATGTCTACATGCAATGTACACCCTCTCCATCATGTGTGCATTAATTGCACTACTTCCTCCATCACTTCATCTGGAATGCTCTATGATCTTACATTAGATGCCTTCCATTATCTTAGTTGACTGCTTCAACCTCCATGATCTATATCATTAATGAGACATGATCTCCACTCCATTCACATTAGTAGTTGCTCCATTAAGCCATTATGTAGATCTAAGCTTAATCAATCCACATTCACACATAAAAAGTGGATATTTATTCATCTTGAGGATTATGGGTCCCTACACCCTTTTATTTACTTAATTCATAAAGAAAATTAAGAACTCTAATATTCCAAATATCATGTGAAAATTTGGGAATATTATAACCTAGATGACCTCTCGGCTCATTCCACTAAGTGTCAGGACCATCCGAAACACCTCCGTGAAATTTTTATTCATTGTAGATACTACAACATTCGGCTTAATCCGCACAAATGTGTCTTCTGCGTCGATTCCCACATACTCCTTGGGTTTGTTATTTCCAAAGATGATATTCGTCTCGATCCTCTTAAGGTCGAAGCTATCATTAATCTCCCCTCCCCTTCCTCTTTACACCAGTTCCAGAGTTTGCAAGGGAAGGCTAATTTCATGTGTCCTTTCATATCGAACTATGCTGAGGTAGTCAAAGGTTTTATGCGGTTACTTAAGAAAGGCATCCCGTTCCTATGGGATGAGATTGTCCAAAAATATTTCGATGCACTGAAGACCTTGCTTGTCAATGCTCCTCTTTTGCATCCTCCAAATTATCATCGCAATTATTCACTCTATTTGGCTGCCTCTTTTAGCACTATTGCCATGGTTCTGGTATAGGATGATGACGGTGGTAATGAGCACGTCATCTATTATGTTATCCACAATCTTCTCGACATTGAAATGTGTTACGCTCATGTCGAAAAATTGGCATTGGCAGATGTTCAAGCCGTATAATGTTTCTACCATTATATTTTACTCTGCACCACGACTGTGATTTCTGATTGCAACCCCATGAACTATATTTTAACTCGAAAATTTCAGAGGGGGCAAGTTCTCTAAGTGGACAGTTATCCTCCAAGAGTTCGATTTGGAGTTCACTGCCTCCAAATCAAGGAAATCGTTGGTTTTGCTGAGTTGATCTTCTCCATATCCTCTGCCTCTACTCCTTCCAGTTCCGAGGAATGCATTCTAGACGATACTCTTTTTCTGATTAGTACCCTTGATCCATGATACGGTGATATCATCGTTTACCTCCAGACTTCTACTTTCCGGTCTGAGTTGACAAAAGATGCTCGTCGAGGTATCTGTCATCATTCACAACCCTATCACATAGTCAGAGATACTTTATACCATGTCGGAGCTGATTCCGTCCTCCATCGATGTTTAACCCTCAAGGAAGCTGAAAAATTCCTTAATTACTGCCATTTTGGCGCGTGTGGCAGTCACATGTATGGGTATGCTACTGCTCAAAAAATTCTTCGTGACAGATATTTCTGGCCTAACATTTTCAAAGATTGTATCCTCGTTGTCTGTAAATGTCACGAGTGCCTGTAATATTCCCAAATTTTCACATGATATTTGGAATATTAGAGTTCTTAATAAAACTACTTAATTAAGTAAATAAAAGGGTGGAGGGACCCATAATCCTCAAGATGAATAAAATATCCACCTTCTATGTGTGAATGTGGATTAATTATGCCTAGATATACATAATAAGGTGGTGGAGCCACTATTAATGTGAATGAAATTGGAGATCATGTCTCATTAATGAGATAGATCATGGAGGTTGATACAATCAACTAAGATCTTGGAAGGGATCAAACAGAAGATCATGGAGCATTCATGATGAGATGATGGAGGAAGTTGTGCAAATCATGCACACATGATGGAGAGGGTGTACATTGCACCTAGACATGATGGATGACTTGGAGAGATAGCGCAGTCAAACATGGAGGATCTTTTCCACATGCACAGCGCAGTTTAAATGAAGGCCAAGGCATGGGAAGACTCAAACACTATATAAAGGAGATGAAGGCAACAATGAAAGGAGGTTGTTGATTATATATTTTGAGGTCTGTTTAGATATGGAATTGTCATGTGACATTCCATTGCTTTCTTGGGCTGTTTAGCAAAAATTGCAAGTGTTGTTTAGCATAGGGTGTTCCTGGTCGGGAATCCCTCCTCTTTCTTTGAGTAGCTCTGGAAAGAGGGTTGTACTTCATTCTACATCAGGCATTAGTGGCACATATATTTTCCATCATCTGCAAAATGTATACCTTCAGGAATTACATAATTTTTAAAGATCAGTTGGAAGGTGGAGGTTGTCTTCAGTATTTCAGCTGGAGAACCGGTGTAGGATTATTCCTATAAACTTGGGCTTGAAGATCAGCATTCCCAGGGCTTTATTTCAGATATGGAATCAGGCCAAACTTTATTGACCTCCTAGCAGTATTAATTCCCTCCAGAATTACGCTGTCCATTATTGTAGATCCAAAGGAGGAAGGAAGTTGCTAGCATTTCAACTAGTAATCCTGTGAGGGATCATCCCCTCAGTTTTCCACCAGTATTTCCATCAACCTGGAGTCTATTGCAGCATATTTTAGCAGGCATAAAGCCTCTCTCTTCTTTACAACGCATTTTTTATGGGCATTTGTGTAGCAGTAGCTGCAATCATCATTGGAGGATTGAGAAGCTAGATCTAGAGCTTCTAGCTTGTAGATTTGAAGGAGGGATCAACCCTTCAAGCTTAGATCTGATCTTGTGACATATTTCAGCCATATATTTGTTAGATATAGCTTCAGATCTGTAATCCCAGCAGATGAAGGATCAAACCATAGGAGGGTGATTTTCCAAAGTTGTAGATCTGGAAAATCCTTTCTGGGTTATCTTGGGTTCTCAGCACATTGGCCAGATCTTGAATCTTGGCATCATCAAAGCTTATAAGATCCCTAGATCGGTATTTCCTTTTGTAGCATTTTCATGTATATTAGCAGCATAAGGGAAAATGCGGTATTGCTTCTGTAAGCTCACTAGTTACGCAGTCCTAGTTGCATCACCATTGTAGGGTGATTCTAGGCCTTCTCTTGGGCCAGATCTACTCATTTTCGGTACATTGTGTAACTGATTCATCTCCATATAATAAAATGGCTCATCTTCTTTGTAAATTCTGATTTTTTCTTGAGATTTATTGTTTACTTAGTTGTCGTTCTCATATTTTGTTTAAGTATTACAACATTCTCCCTTTTGGGATACTACAGTGGAATCAGCGCTCCTGAGCTCCCTAGATCTGCATTACCTTTTGTAGCATTTTCATGTATATCAGCAGTAGAAGTGACATCATAGTATTGCTTCTTGTAAGCTCACCTGTTATGCAGTGCTAGTTGCAGCACCATTATAGGGTGATTCTAGGCTATCTCTTCGACTAGATCTACTCATCTTTTGTACATTGTGTAACTGATTCATCTCCATATAATAAAATGGCTCAACTTCTATGTATATTCTAATGTTGTCTTTAGATTTATTATTTACTTAGTTGCAGTTCTTATATTGTGTTTCAGTATTACTCCATTCTCCCCTTTGAGATATTACAGTGGTATCAGAGCATGATCTTTGGCTCAGCTTGTGGACACTTCCTCTTTTGCATCAAAAGAGGAAGCAGATAGATGAGATCTATCATGAAGGAGGATTTTTTCATTCCTCTCTTTAGATCCAAGCAAGATCTCTCCAAGGAGGTCTATCAAATGAAGAGAGAAAGGCAAGGGAAGGATCCAAGAAGAATATTTGAAGAGGAAGGCCCAAACACTTCCTATCAGCAAAAAAGAAGACCGGAGAATCATAGATCTCCTGATAGATCTACTATTCCCACTTTGTTTGGAGAAGGTGAAAGGTGTAGAAATGAAGGAAGAAAAGAACCTGAGACTCATGAGACTCGTATTTTGTATCTTGAAGAGTACAAGCAACAGTCTAGAGCTTTCAAAGAGTGTCTAACTCTCCAATAATTGTTTGAACTTAAAGAAGAAAGAAGATCCTATAGCAGCAATAGAAGAAAGAGGCACAATAGATTTTATTTTCCTACATTTGATGGGCCTTCCTCAAGCATTGTTAAGGCTTGGAGGAAAGAGTTAGATACATTTTTGATGCTACATCCTGTGGCTGAAAAAGGGGCTGTCCAAATCGCAGCACTGCATCTTTTAGGTGAAGCCAATGATTGGTGGTTTAGTCACATGGAGCATGCAAAAGTGACTAAATATTCAGATTTCTTTCACAAGTTGAGGAAGAAGTTTGATGTGAAGCAGACAGAGATGTGCCACAAAGAGACATTTCTTAAGGAAACAAAGGAGTATGTCAATCTTGTCACTCTGGACAAGAAGTCACTACATTCACCACCAGCTGCAGAAGTACTTGCATCTAGAGAAGAGACACTTGCTACCTTGCAAGATAGTCTTGAGCTCTTGAAATATAGAGTCCCATGCATGATTCAGGAGATGCATGAGGATGAGGAGGAAGATTACAGTGCTGGTACACTTGGAGAATAGCAGTCATCACTCTTACTAGCAGTTGGAGACTCTATTGTCCCGGTTGGAGGAACTCTTGTGTTCTAGAAAGAGGCTCCCACACATCAGTTGATCCAAGGTATGCATGAACTTTCGTCACATATTGTTTTAGTAGATCTTATTGAAACTTATGAGGACATACGATCAAGGCCAATGCATAACCAAGGGATAAAAAAAAATGCTGATTTGAAGCAGCAACATATCACAGCACAGAGGACCCTTGATCTAATCAAGGAGGAGATGAAAAGCTATCCCAGTTTGTCATGGATGGACTACATTCAACCTTTTGAGTTGAAATGTAGAGTTTCAAAAGAAGGGATGAGCATGATCCTATGTACAATGACTGGTTATGAGATCAGTATTGTACCGTGCTTTGAGACAACATATGTATTTCCCTACAGATCTACAACGCTATCACTTAGTAGCAGTGATAAGGAAGAGGCCCCATTATTCTTGGAGAATTCTGAAGGTAGCTTCACTCGTGAAGAAATGGAGGTTAAGATGATGAATGGTAGACATATTGAGATGAGAAATCTTTTCTCCTTTCTTGATGACACTTTCTCAATGAGCATCTTACAGCTCAAAGAGAGAGTTCTACCTACAGTAGATCAAGAACCTCATTGATTTTGGAAGGCCATGGATGAGAAGAAGGTCTCATTAAGAGATCTCATTGGAGGTGCACTTCAACCTTTCATGGAGTGCAAGGTTCTTCAATAGTTCGAGGAGGTTGGTGTCTTACAATGGGAGGATACCAAGTTTTTGTAGAATGAGGTCCATCATCCACATTCGGATGAATGGCTGGTAGTATGGAGAAAGGGGTTGCCAAACCACTTGCAGATCTATGATACAGGCCAGCAAGAAGCATGGCTGTGCTGGCTACTCTTGGGTGAGTATGGCTACCACACAATGAGTCATAATTTTCTGATTCATGCCTTACACATCACTGGAGGAATGTAGAAGAAAAAGGCATGGTGTCTTTGGTTGTTGATGAGAGAGTTTGGACATCACATGTTATATCTTATGTCCTTGTATTTACTCTTGTTTGGGATATGTCTCGTGTCTTTACATTTATTTTTGTTTTGGATGTATCTCATGTTCATGTATGTACTTGGGTTTGGGAGAAAGCATAACTCTCACATGATGTGGCATAAGAGAGCTTGTTTGTATTATGTTGATGAGACATCTCACATGTCCATTACTTTATTGTTTCCCCATGACTTGCATCATGATAATGCAAGAAAGAAACAAGAATCATTGTTTCTATGGTTACTATTGGGAGAGTATGGGCTGATTTCTTCCCATACATTACATAACATTGTTGGAGGATGGCAACAGGAGGCCTTACATCGTTGGGTTATGTTGGGTGATTGTGGTCATTGTACATGGTATAATGATGATGTGATGGGGCAGCAAGATGCCTTATTAAGGTGGATTCTCTTGAGGGAATATGGGCACTACATTTGGTACAATTATGAGGTGGTATGACAGCAAGAGGCATTGCTGAGATGACTTCTATTGAGAGAGTATGGCTCTCATATTCTCATTGATGATTTGCCATGGCAACAAGAAGCATTGTTGCAGTGGCTTCTTTTGAGAGAGTATGGCTCTCTTACTTGTTTTCATGATGATCTAGCATGGCAGTAGAAGGCTTTGCTGCGTTGGTTGTTATTAGGAGAATATGGTTTGACATTGTTCATGTTTTCCCATATGTCTCTACTTCTTGTTTTTCACTATGATGATGAGATGTTTGATTCCTACATCGCCAACATGGCTAATGGTGAGGGCATTGATGTATGTAATCTACTATATGTATCATGGGTAGGAGGGATAGTTCATCAGTTGGGACTTTCCACTTTGGGAATGGACCACTTTATCTTGTGTATCTCATGTATAGAGGAGAACTTTGATCATCATATGGTTGCCGCTTGGAGATTGATTGATGAGGAAGGGGATCTAACTTTTCAGTTGGAGGCCATTCTAGACATTTTAGAGAGGCAAATTTGGAGCTGGACATACATGATACATTGGGACAGATGGGAAGACCTTCCACACGAGGATGCCATTTGGAGGGAGGATGTTTGTTGTAGCACCCACTTGTTGCAGTTGCTTGAGGACAAGCAACATTTTGTCGGGGAGGACTGTAATACTCCCAAATTTTCACATGATATTTGGAATATTAGAGCTCTTAATAAACCTACTTAATTAAGTAAATAAAAGGGTGGAGGGACCCATAATCCTCAAGATGAATAAAATATTCCTTTTTTATGTGTGAATGTGGATTAATTAAACCTAGATCTACATAATAAGGTGGTGGAGCCACTACTAATGTGAATGAAATTGTTGATCAGGTCTCATTAATGAGATAGATCATAGAGGTTGATACAGTCAACTAAGATCTTAGAAGGGATCAAACAGAAGATCATGGAGCATTCATGATGAGATGATTGAGGAAGTTGTACAATTAATGCACACATGATGGAGAGGGTGTACATTCCACCTAGACATGATGGATGACTTGGAGAGATAGCTCAATCAAACATGGAGGATCTTGTCCACATGCACAACACAGTTTAGATGAAGGCCAAGGCATGGGAAGGCTCAAAAACTATATAAAGGAGATGAAGGCAACAATGAAAGGAGGCTGTTGGTTATAGATTTTGAGGTCTGTTTAGATCTGGAATTGTCATGTGACATTCCATTGCTTTCATGCGCTGTTTAGCAAAGATTGCAAGTGTTGTTTAGCATAGGGTGTTCCTGGTCGGGAATCCCTCCTCTTTCTTTGAGTAGATCTGGAAAGAGGGTTGTACTTCATTCTACGTTAGGCATTGGTGCCACATATATTTTCTATCATATGCAGAATGTATACCTTCAGAAATTATGCAATTTCTAAAGATCAGTTGGAACGTGGAGGTTGTCTTCAGTATTTCAACTAGAGAACCGATGTAGGATTATTCCTATCATCTTGGGCTTGAAGATTAGCATTCCCAGGGCTTCATTTCAGATCTGGCATCAGGCCAAAATTTATTGACCTCCTAGCAGTAGTAATTCCCTCGAGAATTACGCTGTCCATTATTGCAGATCCGAAGGAGGAAGGAAGTTGCTAGCATTTCAGCTAGTAATCCTGTGAGGTATCATCCCCTCACTTTTCCATCAGTATTTCCATCAGCTTGCAGTCTATTTCATCATATTTCAGCAGGCATAAAGCATATCTCTCCTTTACGACGAAGTTTTTATGAGAAGTTGTGTCGCAGCAACTGCAATCATCATTAGAGGATTGAGAAGCTAGATCTATAGCTTCTAGCTTGTAGATATGAAGGAGGGATCAACCATTAAAGCTTAGATTTGATCTTGTGACATATTTCAGCCATCTATTTGTCAGATCTAGTTTCATATCTGTAATCCCACCAGATGAAGGATCAAACCCTAGGAGAGTGATTTTCCAAAGTTGTAGATCTGGAAATTCCTTTCTGGCTTATCTTGGGTTCCCATCACAGTGGCCAGATCTTGAATCTTGGCATCATCATATGTAATGTTCCCAAATTGGGACAGCTAGCTAGGCATGACTGAAAAACGCATTTTCCAGTAATGGAAGCTACAGGATCTGAAACCAGGACTTGGATCCCTTAGATCAGTGCATCTAAGACCTGAATCTAAGAGGAGGCTCCAAAGAAATCCTTCTAGAGTGGTTAAACAGATCTCCCACTACTAGATGTCCTCAGAAAGTGCCCGATGAGGGACTGCAACAATTCTTGAGCAAGAAATGGAAAGACAATGTTATTTTACAACCATGAGCATATGAAGATCTGAATAGCCAATGAAATAATGTTATAGCAGCAAATATAGTACAATTTCTTGAGGAAACATGCACTCAAGAAAGGAAATGCAATCCTCAACAAGACATGTACATGAAAATAGAAGAACACTGCTATTTCTGCATAAACCCAGGCTATGAGGATGCAGTTTATAGAAGGTACTACTCCATACTACATGATAACTGAAATATATGACAAGATATGGCTCAAATACACACGGGGCAGCAAATCTCTAACCCTTAGAAGCAATAATGCATCAATCCTCCAAGGGATTGGCTAAAATACACAAAATGGAAAAAATGTCGGAGTTGCTGGGCAACAGTTGCAACTCAAATATGGAACTGAATAGAGAAGGCTGAAGATGATGAGAAATATGAATTAGACCTCCTCCAATGGATCTCCAAAGTGGAAGGCTGATCCTTACACTTGAGATCTCACCCTCGAAACAACACTGCAAGCCCTCACTGCAAGTGCTCTATGAAAATAACGCAGTCTAAGAGGGTAGCTGCGCTATAGGTGGAATAGAATGAAGTGACCAAGTGCCAAGATCTGAAAATAAGATTCAAAGCTTCCAAGCTAATCATCCAAAGGAAAGAGAGAGTCTCCCTCTGAAAAAAAAGCAATGGAAGAGGTGTTGTGACTTCTCACTGTAACACCTTGCAACACATAATTATGCTGCTGCAGCAATAACGCTGTCTTGGAGGAGGATGCTTGGTCTCAGGCCTAGATGTGAGACAAATCAGTACAACTCCTTCAAGAGGCTTCTCAAGGAAGGAGTAGGAATCCTAAACAGTAATTCCTTGGAAATTCTTGCTAAACAACAAAATAATGCACAATGTCTGAATAGACATGAAATGAATAATACAAGCATGAGTAACAATGGTTGCCTTGCCCTCCTTTTATACAATGTGAGCTCCCTCTCCATGGGTCCCACTCCATTAGGGTTTCCTCCATAAAGGAATATTCCCTCCTCTATCTCTGCGTTGTCCCATGTAGTGCTTTCCACCTCATACCCTGCGTTGTTTGACTTGGTCAAACTTAACCAAGCCTCTTTGTAAATGTCTCCTTTCACACATGAGGGTGTGAAATCTGGTTCCAAGGCTGATCCCCTATCATACTAGAGGGATTTTATCCATGTTTTTATTGTCTTTGGGCCTCATTACCCAATTATTCAACTTATAAGTGAAATTGTCAAAATCTAATGTTCCAATTTATTGAAGGCAAAAATTAGGAACATTACAGTCCTCCCCTCCCAAATTTTGCTTGTCCTCAAGCAACTGCAAGGATAGAGCTGGAAAGTCTCCACTCAAGGCATGGAGTTAGAAATGTGATGAGGAACATCTTCCCCATGTGGATCCTCCATCCCCAAGCAATCATCCAAACAAAATGAGCCACCTCCCAACAAGGCAACTCCTGAAAATCTCCTTCCACCTCAAGCTCCGGAAATGAAGGTGGGTTGAAAATGTAAACATGGTAAGCATCATAGCTTACCCCAAGCTATCCTTCTCTCCACTTATGATAAGTGTAGAGTGTGTGCTGATCCTGGGCTGCAAAATTATTGCCCTCAAATGGCAAAGTGAAGAATAGTCCTCCAATGAGTTCTCCTCCAACATTGAAGAACAAGCTTGCCCAAAGCAATCTATCCATGATGAATAGGACATGGTCATCATAGAGTATCCCAATGAGAAGTTTGCTGCAAGTTTTACATGATAGTGCATAATACAAAGAATATCTCAATAGGACATGGTGCAGTTTCATCCACTGCAACTTCAGAAAATTACATGGCAAGCAATGTACAAGATCCATCACATCTACTAAAGGATAGTAAATGGCTGAATGTAACAACAATACATGATCAATCACTTGCCCATGGCTGTAAAATGGATGAATATCAATCTCATGGCCCACCTCAAAAGAGAACAAACATGTGGCTGTGGTGGCCATATCTCCTCCCATGCTCCTATTAGAACATGAAGTGTAGAAAATGTGGGAATTCTCCCCACTCAAGGACACATTCAACTCATGTGTCTCTCTCATCATCATGCTTCTCATACAAATCTAATGTATATCAGAAAATGAAGTCATGATCAGCAACAAAATGAGGAAAATGTTAAAGGTTTCATGTGGTGCAAGAAGGTACCAACAGTTTCCCCAATAGTGACAGCGCAGTTTTCCCAACTGCTGCTTCAGAAAATCACATGGCAAGTTGTTTTGTGTTACATGAATAGTTATGTATGTCATGATAGCTACTGATGAATAGCAAATGGCTGAGTATATCTAATGAAAGAAAAGGCTTTCCCAAGGCCATATAAAATATGGCTGCCTCCATCATACAAATTGGCCCAATTTAGTCCATGGAGCCCATTGAAAAACTTGCCCTTTTGGGGAGAAATGCACTGAATATGAACGGTAAGAGCATCAAAATGTTGTGCTAGATAATCCATGGATGTAAAAACAACATTATTATCATATGATGAGAGCAATATGATGAATGATCCCTCCATAGTAGTATGGCACATTCCCCAGAAGAGAATTGAACCCTATGTTGCATAAAGATCACCCTCCTTATACTTGGAAATCCAAGTCAAGAAGATCATAGCAAGTGAGGTCATACTAATGTAATAAATGTCTCCATCCACTACTCCATCAATCTCTTCTCCTCTTTCTCCTCCAAGTGCCTCAAGTGTGAAGTGATCCCGGGGAAACTCCATCAATAACCCCAAGCTCTCAAATGATAGCGTTGTTGGCCTCTGCAAATAATCTCTGCCCAACTCATAGCTCCATTATTTGACATGCTTCTTGTCAAAGATATCTCTCATAATGCTGCAATACATAAGAAGTTCCTCCCAAGGTGGACGTACTCCTCTATCATCAAAATTCAAGGAGATAATGCCATCCCTTCCTCCTGCAACATCATGCAAAGTGTGAGAGAAAATTTTCTCTTTCTCTCTCAAGAACAAGAAAAGCAACAAAATATTTTGCTGCCTCCCCATACTTCCATCATACAACTCATATGATGAAGACACAATGAATGATATGAGTATCACATCAACACCATGCATCCATAATCTATGTTACCCCATGATGCAAGTATCCTGCCATCTCTCCTCATTCCTCCTACTCTTAGGAAGAGTGTATGCCAAGTGATGGCCAAACTCTTTCAAGAGTAACCAGCGCAGCCAAGCCTCCTGTTGCCCGGTGTCATAGATCTGCAAGTAGCCTCCTAGCTCCTTGCTCATCAACCACATCCACTCGATCATTTTTGGATGTTTTCTCCTTTTCTTCATCTTGGTACTCCTCCCATGAGGGGTACCATTCTCCCAAACCAAATATCTGTCTTTGCACTTCATGGGATCTTGAAATGCAATCTTCTCAAGGATCAATGAGATCCAATCAAGACCCAAATAGGTGCTAGGAAAAAACCTCCCATCATGATGTGTATGGCTGAAGGAATGTTCATCACAAGCATGAGAGATGCTATCCACCCTAAGGTGTCCTCCATCTTCTATCTGCTCCTGTGAGAAAGAAAGAAAAGCATCGCACTCCATGGTGTGTTGAAATGCACCTCTAATGAGATCCCTCCTTGAGACCTCCCTCTCAACAATATTCTTCCAAAACCAATGAGGTCTTGGATCTGAAAGTAGAAGTTCCTCTTTGAGCTGAGAGGAGCTCATTGAGAAAGTGTCATCTTGAAAGGAGAAAGGGTTTCTCACTCCAAGATGTCTACCCTCCTTCATCAAGTCTTCAAACCCCAACCTCTAGTGTGATGTACAATCCAACAATGGCTCATGAGAATGATGGTTTTCTCCCTTGAATATTTCCATGTTGCACAGCGCAGTGCAACCAAGCTGCTCTATGGTAGCAGTGTGATTTTATCTTTGGTCATTCAAAAGAAAATTCCTACATTGATCAAAAGAATTTTCTGCAACAATAGAATGTGGAAATCTTTTCATACCTTGATGTGCATTTGGAACTTCTTGTAGGGCTGCAAGAGTTCCTTCCTCCAAAGTGTTGGCTGCTCCAACTGTTGATGCATGTGGTTGCTCCTCCATGAGTGTGACAGCATTATCACAAGTCTCCTCAAGGGGTGGTGTGATCTTCCCTTCCTTTGCCCTCTCACCATCAAAGGTTTTGATCAACCCTTGGATGAAATCTGCAAAAAATTTCACCCTTGCATGGCTCAAGTGGCTGCTCCACCAATCATAGGCTTCACCCTCCAAGTGCAGCGCTGAGATTTCAACAAATTCTTTCCCTGCTATAGGATGTAGTAGGAAAAGTGCCTCCAACTCTCTCACCCAAGTTCTTGCAGTAGATGACCCATCAAAGGTAGACAACAGAAATATATTGCCTTTGATTCCTCTTCTACTACAGGGTCTCTTCTCTTCCTTTAGCTGGATGAAATGAGGAAAATCTAGAGTCTCCTTGAAGGCTCTAGGTTGAGATCTATACTCAACAAGGTAATCACTTAGAATCTGATAATCCAAGTGTCTTCCATGCTCAATGTCTTCTTCTTGATGAGAATAGGAAGTGCATGGTCCTTCCTCTTCTATTTCTCCATTCTTCTTTACCTCCTCAGAGAGGTTCTCTCTGGATCTAAATAATGATGAGAGTAATCTCATCTTCTTCAACATTTTGATATTCTTGGGCTTAGACTCACAGGCTGAGCCAAGAAAGTTGCTTCGATACCACTGTAATGTTCCCAAATTGGGACAGCTAGCTAGGCATGATTGAAAAAACACATTTTCCAGTAATGGCAGCTACAGGATCTGAAACCAGGACCTGGATCCCTTAGATCAGTGCATCTAAGACCTGAATCCAAGAGGAGGCTCCAAAGAAATCCTTCTAGAGTGGTTAAACAGATCTCCCACTACTAGATGTCCTCAGAAAGTGCCCAATGAGGGACTGCAACAATTCTTGAGCAAGAAATGGAAAGACAACGTTATTTTACAACCATGAGCATATGAAGATCTGAATAGCCAATGAAATAATGTTATAGGTGCAAACATATTACAAGTTCTTGAGGAAACATCCACTCAAGAAAGGCAATGCAAGCCTCAACAAGACATGTACATGAAAATAGAAGAACACTGCTATTTCTGCATAAAACCAGGCTATGAGGACGCATTTTATAGAAGTTACTGCTCCATATTACATGATAACTTAAATATATGACAAGATATGGCTCAAATACACTAGGGGAGCAAAGATCTAACCCTTAGAAGCAATAATGCATCAATCCTCCAAGGGATTGGCTGAAATACACAAAATGGAAAAAATGTCGGGGTTGCTGGGTAGCAGTTGCAACTCAAATATGGAACTGAATAGAGAAAGCTGAAGATGATGAGAAATATGAAGTAGAACTCCTCCAATGGATCTCCAAAGTGGAATGTTGATCCTTACACTTGAGATCTCACCCTCGAAAGAACACTGCAAGCCCTCACTGCAAGTGCTCTATGAAAATAACGCAGTCGAAGAGGGTAACTGCACTGTAGGTCAAACAGAATGAAGTGGAAAAGTGATAAGATCTACAAATAAGCTTCAAAGCTTCCAAGCTAATCATCCAAATGAAAGAGAGAGTCTCCCTCTGAAAAATAAGCAATGGAAGAGGTGTTGTGACTTCTCACTGCAACACCCTGCAACACAGAATTATGCTGTTGTAGCAATAACACTGTCGTGGAGGAGGATGCTTGGCCTCAAGCCTAGATGTGAGACAAATCAGCACAAATCCTTCAATAGGCTTCTCAAGGAAGGAGGAGGAATCCTAAACAGGAATTCCCCGGCAATTCTTGCTAAATAGAAAAAGAATGCACAATGTCTGAATAGACATGAAATGAATAATACAAGCATGAGTAACAATGGTTGCCTTTCCCTCCTTTTATAAAATGTGAGCTCCCTCTCCATGGGTCCCACTCCATTAGGGTTTCCTCCATAAAGGAATATTCCCTCCTCTATCTCTATGCTGTCCCATGTAGTGCTTTCCACCTCATACCCTGCGCTGTTTGACTTGGTCAAACTTAACCAAGCCTCTTTGCAAATGTCTCCTTTCACACATGAGGGTGTGAAATCTAGTTCCAAGGCTGATCCCATTTCATATTAGAGGGATTTTATCCATGTTTTTATTTTCTTTGGGCCTCCTTACCCAATTATTCAACTTATAAGTGAAATTATCAAAATATAATGTTCTAATTTATTAAAGGCAAAAATTAGGAGCATTACATCAGAGCTCATAAGCTCCCTAGATATGCATTTCCTTTTGCAACGTTTTCATGTATATCAATAGTAGAAGGGACAGTACATTATTTCTTTTGTATGCTCACCAGTTACGTAGTGCTAGTTGCATAACCATTGTAGGGTGATTCTAGGCCTTCTCTTGGGCTAGATCCACTCATTTTTTGTACATTATGTAACTAATTAATCTCCATATAATAAAATGGCTCAGCTTCTCTATAAATTTTGACGTTATCTTGAGATTTATTGTTTAATTAGTTGTAGTTCTTATATTGTGTTTAATTATTACTGCATTCTTCCTTTTGGGATGCTACAGTGGAATCAGATCACCTAAACTCCCTAGATCTGCATTTCCTTTTGCAGCATTTCCATGTATATCAGCAGCAGAAGGGACAACGCAATATTTCTTCCTGTAAGCTCACCAGTTACTCAGTGCTAGTTGAAACACCAATATAGGGTGATTCTAGGCCATCTCTTGGGCTAAATATACTCATCTTTTGTACATTGTGTAACTGATTCATCTCCATATAATAAAATGGCTTAGCTTCTCTATATATTCTGATGTTGTCTTTAGATTTATTGTTTATTTAGTTGCAGTTCTTATATTTTTTTTAGTATTAATACATTCTCCCCTTTGGGATATTACAGTGCCAGATCTACCAGCTCAAGATGCATGCGCCACCAGCTCACCTCCATCTCGTCATTATCATTGGTCCTTTTGCGAAGTGCCATATCGATTTTATCACGCGTAATCCTCGCTCAGCCGGGGGGATGCTTATATTATTGTAGCTATGGACTACTTCCCCAAATGGGCCAAAGCAATGCCCACACTCATAGCTGACGGTAAGACGACTGCCCAATTTCTCTTCAATCACGTGATTTCCAGGTTTGGAGTCCTCAATCAATTGTCACTGACTATGGCTCCCATTTTCGCCATTATATGATTGTTGAGCTGACTACTTAGTTCGGTCTGCATCACAACATCTCAATGCCATACTATCTCTAGGCCAATGGCCAGGTCGAAGCCGTGAACAAAGTTTTAGTTACTATGCTTCGGCGTACTATTGGAATGCACAAGTCCAATTGGCATCTCATGTTGTTCTCAGCTCTTTGGGCTTACCGAACCTCGGTGAAGGATGCAACCAGATTCATACCATTTCATCTTGTTTATGGTCTGGAAGCTACCCTTCCAATTGAACATGAAATCCCTTCACTCAAGATAGTTGTCGAATTACTGCCGAATACTTCGCCAGAGGAAGAAAATCTTCTATAATTGGAGAGGCTTGATGAAACTTGCCGCTTCACTGCTCTAGTCATAGAAGCACAGAAAAATTGGGTCAAAGCCCATTTTGACCAGATAGTTTCTCCTCGCACCTTCGTAGAAGGAGACTTAGTCCTCTTGTATAACCAAGCCCATGATAAGCTAGGGGCAGGTAAATTCAAACCCATGTGGCATGGGCCCCACATCTATAAACATGTCTTGCAAAAAGGGCCTATGAGCTTATTGATTATGAAGGCAATCCCCTGGGTCAGCCCCGAAACGAGCTGTATCTCAAAAAATATTATGCATAATTTTTTCTTGTGCATTTCTTCTGCACATAGGTGTGTTTTTCATTTTTGTACATTTTTGGCTTAGTGTGCTTTGCGAGCATTTTTTCCTGCTTATTATGTCTTTGCTTACTGTGAAAATGTCTGTCACTCCTTACTTCGATTTCGGTGACGGTGCCTCCCGCAGTACCCAGAACCTATCCTCTGTGGCTTGGGCAATTTATGATCCTAACAGTGAGTTGATATACCATCAAGGCATTTGTCTAGGATGTACAACTAACAATGTTTTTGAATATAGTGTAGCTATCGAACTTCTAACCAAAGCTATTGCCCTTGACATTCATGAATTAATTGTAAACCTAGACTCTTAGCTTGTTGTTCTCCAGCTCAATGGGCGTTATTCTGTTAGAAACCCTCAGATTTTAAGTATGCATTTACATGTTCGTTTGTTATAAAGGAATTTTGATTATATCACATATCAGCGTATTCCCAGAAGCATGAATATGTTAACTGATGCAGTAGCTAATCTTGTATTAGATAGACATTTGCAGAATTTGTAAAAGTAATCATCATCACATAGTAAGATTTAGACAGAAAAATAAGAATATATATATATCTGTGTGTGTGTGTGAGTTTTACTTACATCCTGAGATGCCATGTCTCAAAAAATGAAAAAATGAAACATATGAATCTAATCAGCATGGTGCTCGTGATATCACGACACTACCCGTATGACACGTCTTAGCAGTTGATGGATGCGATTAGAAACCCCTGCAGTGTGTCGCTGGTAAGCACGAGGAATGTCCTCAAATCTCACGTACTCTGGGATCCTGCTCATTAGCCCCTCCAGGTTACGTGCAATTTCTTCGTCGTCATCGCCTCCCTCGCCATTGGGGGCCATTAGAAATCTTTGGGGACCCTCCGAGCTATCGGAGACATTCCCGCTAGTCTCTCTGGTCCAACATCTACAACACATGAGAAAATATCAGAACACATATATATAATATCCCAAAAAAAACGCAATACTAATAAAAATCCAAAAAAAAATGAGTTTTTACTTCTCTCCTCATCCCTGTTCTCCCCTTCCGGAAGTGGAAGATCTGGATCACCCTTGAAATCAGTACTGGTACACGGCCAATCCTCCACCACGATGAATTATTGGCTCAACCAGTTAAATAACTCTGGTCTCCACGACATATGTTTCCCGCCCCCTGATCGAGGCATCAGGTTTGCCCAACGGACCATCTGTGGCTCTCGTGTTGGTGGCATAGGTACAATTACCTATCGATGTTGGAATATCGTTAATTGTTCTAGGATGAATGGTATTAAGATGGACCCATAGCCAAACTGCTTCAACTTACCATTTTTACACTTGGTCAACTGACGTTTCATGTTTATTGTCACCACTTCTGCCCAATTGAAGATTTTCGGAGACATGCAATCTATGGCTAGTTGGAGCTCAGTCTTTGTGGTTTCTTGCGGAGCCTCTGATCTAGCAGCCCGAGTAATGGTATGCAACATTACCCTCAAAGGTATGTCGAGCACTATGTGGGTGTCTAGTTTCTCACTCTTGTGTGCTTTCCCTGCTCCAGGACAAGCTTTATCTATCAACATGCCCATGCTCTCTCCAAGGATCTGAGTACCTATCATTAGTGTTCGCTCTCCCCTCTGCGAAAATCTTGTTAAGAAGTAGATGTTGGAGACTTCTATCTCCAATTCCTGGTCATGAATGATGAATTTCTCTTGATCAATGTCCCATACAATGATTAAGTATTGCAGTAGCTCTAATTGAGCTCTCAGACATGGGGTCATAAAAAACATGAGGAGCCCGCAATTCCTCTAAGCATCTAGGCATGCATCATTCTCATGGGCCTGTGCATCTTCTTCCCCATGATCCCACTCTTTCCACTCTATTTCCATTTCAAACTTGATGATTCTTCTTGCAAAACAACATACAAGATTCTATTAGCCATGTGGTTAAAAAATGAATTGATTTTGATAATCATTCTTGGAGAAAACTTTGAAAAAATTTGGGCGTGGCGTTCGCCACAACTATTTTTAAAACAGTGGTGCCAAGCAGTGCTTTCCCCATATAAAAACCATGGAAGTCAACATGACTCTGTGCCCGGAACTAGTGTCGACTGTCGCGGAAATGAATTTTTCAAGCCCTTCCACAAAATGCATCAAGATAGAAAAACATGTAAAAAACTGATAAAATTGTAGGTAAAGTTCATGGCTCTTACTTGGAAGAAGTGAATTCGTCAATGGCCTCCTAGATTGCCTGCAGTCAGCTCCCCAAATTCACAGTGAAAACTGGTAAAAATGCTCACAAGAAGTTGAAAAGGTAAAAGTAATTTTTTTTTACTATTTGAGTTATTTTATAAGCTTTTCTAACCCTAATTAGGTTTTTAGACATATTTTCGATTATTTTTTATTATTTTTTCTCGAAAATGGATTTTACATTTGTTTCTCGTGCAGCAACAAGTCCTAAAACTAGCAATGATGAGGGAACGAGTTGTATTTTATTACTTTTTTGGACTCGGTAAAAACACGAAAAAGTCACCCCTAGAGTTATCTTTCAACTCTTTTCTGACTCCCAAAGTATGAAAATATTGCCGATCTCTTGTCATTTTGAAATCGCTAAAGGCTGTGAAACGTCATCTGCCTAGTATACGTTTACCCCTTTTTCAGACTGGGATAGATTATTTATGAAAAATGAATACCTTAGTCGAACGTGGCTAAGAGGTTCTTTGAGATGTTTTTTTCTACCTTTTCGGATCTGAGAGACGACCTATGAAAAGGGAAATTCTGGAGTTTTCTTTTCTACCTCTTTTCAAACTCTATAAACATGAAAATATGTCGAGTTTTACCTTTGTCAGACTCATTAATTCTAAATGACATTGGATATGTCACCATGACGTTACCAAGTTCTTCCTTCCTAAGGCTCGTAAAATGTACTAGGATGGATTTGTCCGAAGGAAAAACTTACATGACAAGCATATGATATCCCCTTCCAGCTTGTTTCCAAAAATAATTGGGGTACTCGCCAGAAATGGTGAGGGGAAATGGAACTAGTTTTCAGTTGTGTCGGCAGTATGTCGCTCTTGAACATGCCACTTATCTTTTGTTCATGTCAGTTTGGGGACATCCCACATTCGTCATTTTGCCTCCATGGTTTTGGGTTATCCGTTTTGACCTCTCATCTTCTCTTTGCCTTGTCACCATGACCTCAGATCCCTTGATGTCAAATACTTCCAAATTCCATAGTCGTATCGCTAATAGGTTCAAGAGAAGTTCCTTATGCAGTTTTCAACCTCTGATCTGCTGTTCAATCTTGATTCACTATCATCTTATTCCTCTGTCTCATGTCGATGATGTGGGAAACATTATGGCCCTCCTTCGATCGATCACTTACTGTCGACTTCAGCTCATTATCCAAGAAGATGATCCAGAGACTCCCTTTTGGTACCTTAGAGCTTGCATGCCTCAATGGAAATTTCTTCACATTTGACGATAGGTTCTCATCATTGACCTTCGATCGGGTGATTGATGCTCGAGTCCAATTCATTGTTCCAATTCCATGGATTGTATTATAAGTACCTTAAGTACCATTGTCATTATTGGTGGTTTCTCTAACACTTGTTAACATCTTCCATCATCGATTGGTAATCAAGTGACTTCGTTGCATGTTCGACTTTAGCTCATTCATTCAGATGCCTGAATTTGTACTTGTTTGGGTTGGGAAGGAGCGCAAGACCCTGGGTTTTGTCTAATGAAATCTAGGCTGCGAGACGATTTGGTTTTTCATGACTGTATACATGACTCTTCTGATTGGATGGCTGCAACCATACCTGATTCTATTTTATGATCCTTTTCACTGGATGGTTGTGTCCATACCATGGATCTTATTGCATGTTCTCTATCATGGATGGTTGTGCCCATACCTTATACTCATGTATCAGAGATATCAATCATACTTGATCTTGTAGGTCCTCCAACGACGGCGTTTTGGTTTGGTCATGTTCTCATAAAGAATTTAACCCCTCCCTCTCTCTCAGACTTCATGTTTTAGGGAGCATCTGTTACAGAACATTTTATTACTGTCCATGCATTACCTATTCTGAATACTGGAGGACCATCAGAGTGAGTCATGTGTACTGTCACAAATCATAATGAATTTCATTGCATCCCTTAACATTCCAGGAACAAAATCTCAATGGACCATTCATGAAGTAGACCCTTAAAAACATGTACTTTTGGGTTGGTGTTGTTGTGTAGTTATGTCCTCGCGCCGATGGCCAGATTTGCACTAGGCCTCGTGCCATGGTCACTCTATCTCTGAAGAGCCCCCATGCTGAGCTAACTGATGTTTGTTCGACTGGATGTGGTCGATTTTCTCCCTTTGGCCTTCTAGTTCCTACAAAAATAAAACTTCCCAAAGGGATAAACCTTTCGTCCACCATAAGTGGATCCCAAAGCTCTTCCTCCACTCCTATAAATTCCTCTTCATTCCATTGATTCTGCTAGCTAGAATAGAACAAGAGTTGATAACAGAGAATAGTCCATAGTTGTGAGAGTGATTTTAAGTCTTTCGCCTCTTTGATTCAATTGACGAATGAATTCTTGGAGACATGCCTGACTGAACCCTTCAAAAGAGGTCTACAACGTCAATGCGCAGGTTGTAAACTCCCTTTTATATATTGATATGACATGATTGATTTCTAGTTCCATCTTTGTCTATGTTAATGTTCAAAGTTTCTGACTCTCCTTGACTAGTTGGATAGTCATAGATGAATATGTATGCTCGTATGCTCTTAGTTTTTGCTTGATCTTTCTGTTCGTGTTTCAATATCGCTACCAACAGAGCGTAAGGCTTGAAGAAAAAATATCGAGGGATCACCACAACATACTACACCAAGAATGTTGGATTGAGGTAGGACATCTATTCTGATCCGCTTTTCTTTTATTAACTAGGAATTTAGAAACCAACATGTTCCCTTGTTGCTAGACACACCCAAGGGCTAGAGGGATTGCCTCTGTTCGCAGAGGGGATTTTTCTGCACAATAGTGATCATGTTCAAGTATAATCGTGATTTCATATCTACTTCACCGATACCACACTTAGACAAATTTTGGAATATTCTTTGCCTGACCAGCTTGAGCTCATTTTGCCCTCATGAACTGCACATTGTGCATTGGAAAGCCTCAAGCATGCCCCGTTACCTCCTAGAAGTGTGCAATGTGCAGTTTATGCCTCCAAGGATTGTGCATTATGCAGTCATAGTGCTCAATCATGGCCTCATGATCCCCATAACTACACAATAAAGCCTCCATATTAGTCTCCTATGCATTGCACAATCCCAGTCTTCTTTCTGCCTTACTTGCTCCTTGAACCACACAATCTCCTGCCCTACCTCTCTCCGTAACTATGCATTGTTTAGTTACTGTGGGCAAGCCTACCTCGTTGTGACCCTAAACTATGAAGTCTTCCTGCCCAAGCCTCCAATGTTGTGCATTGCACAGTCACAAGCCTCAACACCTCACACTTGGCCTCTGGAACTTCACACTGCACAATCCTTGAGCCTTCCTCCTAGTCTAATACTTAGTTCCAATTTAATCAATTTTCTACATGAAGCATGTAAGACTAGGATTTTTTTCGGGTTAATGTCATCTTGTCATGAGTAGTTTATAGTTGTAGAAAATAAATCTTCACATGGAAAGATGATGATCAAGGAGAAGGAGAAGGAGGCTATACTAGAAGACTCTTACGGAGCTACAAGGACAATCCAATCATTAAACACGAAGATCAAGGGACACTAGATTGCAACGGAAACTGGAAGATCAAGATCATAGTGAAGGCTCCCTATTCTCAAGCCTTTGGAGGTCCGAGGAAAATGAATATCATGAAACATATCTCATGAAGACATAAATATAGAAGCAAGGGAAGATTTCCTTGACATTTTCCACATCATTAGCAAGTCCATGTCAGTAATGTCAAGTCATGTCTTGTCAGAATGTCACTTCAAGAATTCTTATGAGTCATCATTTTCCACATCATTTGTGGATGTAATTATGTAATTTTCAATAATATCATAAATATATGTTGGAAATATTTGCATTGATGGCAAAGGAGCAGATCAGGATCAGTAAAGGTAGAAACAAACATCAAGGTAAAGAAGACAAAAGGGCAGTGGAACTGCTACATTGAAGAAATTGTAATAACGTGAAATTGTTGATTGAGCTAAATTGTTCTGATGAAAAGGAAAGTGTCCAAGGCAAAGACAAAGATGCATTTAGTTGAATTGTTGGAATACATTAATGATATACATTGTTAATTGATGTTGGCATTGAGTTGATCCCTTCAATCATTACATATGGCTAAAATTAAATATTGGATTATTTATGTATTTTGTGGACTAATGTTCAAGATATGAAGTGTGTGGAAATGAATGAATGGAAGGAAAAGAGTCAATCCTATTCTTTTCCTATTCATATGTGGAATACAAACAACCATCCAACTATCTCTACAAAATATGTCATTTTGGAGTGCATAGAGAAGTTAGAGAGCTGGAGAATGAGAGAGAGCTGATTGAGATACTATGCACATATGGAGCTGATGTGAAGCAGCTTTGAGGTGAGAAGAGGAAAAAGTAAATATGGAGATATGCATATATGGTAACCAGGTAAATCAACATATTGTTTTCATGTTGTGTGAGGGTATTGTGGTCTTCTTTCTAGTTGTGTCTTGATAAAATTTTCAGTTGGAGCTGGTTGAGGTAGGAGCCTCCTGTGGGTGGTAGCCTACAGAAAACACATTGGATTTGAAGCTTCCTTGCATGTTGTAGCTTGCAGAAATCTGAGGTAGCAGCCTCTTGTAGGTTGGAGCTTACAGAAAATCAGTTGTATTAAGAAGTAGGAGCTTTCCTTTGCATCACAAAAATAATAAAATTGTGGTTTTCTCCCTTATGGGTTTCCACTTATATCTGGTTTCCATGTGCATTATTATTATGTTTTGATGAGATGTGTTACTCTGCTTATTGCTTGTTGTTCACATATTCAGTTTGTTGATCATTATGTATTGAGTTTCTTATGTAATGTTTTGTTAATGAGTTTAATAAAAGAATTTTAATGTCCATGAATGGACTAAACTGATTCAGCCCCCTCTCAGTTTATTCAAGGGTTCATCAATTGGTATGAGAGCCGATTCCTTTGGTTTAAGCCTAATAGCTTGAAGGAGATTTGGTTGAGTCATGGACTATCAAAGTGTACCCATGTTGAGTGTAACAAGCTTTCATGAATGGAGGGATAAGGTTAAAACAAATTTAATGGCTTATGGACATGAGGTATGGAAAGTTTTATGTGATGGTTACTGCAAAGACTCCATATTTGCAAGAACAACAGTAGAATGCCAAGGAAAAATGTGTAATGTATAATAGTCTTCATAATAAGGACCTTGATACAACAATGGATTTAACTTCTGCAAGATAAATTTGGAATAGATTGCATCTCATGCATGAAGGAGACATTAGTGGTTTCATTGTTAAGAAGGAGAAGATAAACAAAAAGAAGAAAAACCTCTTTCAAAAGGAAGAGTTTCAATCAAAAGAGGTACTTGCTAGTGTGAATGAACGTGATTTCCATGAAGAGATTACAGTTGAATAACAAGCCAAACTTGACCTTGTTTTGACTTAAAAACGAATATTGAAGAATGAAAACAAAGATCTGAATAAATTGGTGCAGATATGTGATGAGAGAGAGCATAAGTACAAAGAGGAAATTTTCGGTTTGAAGACAGAACTTGAAGGAGCAAGGAGAATAGAAGGGATGATTAATAACTAGTTAAAGGAAAAATATATGCAATGTGAAAGACTAAAGTCTGAAATTTTTTCAGCTAGAAGGAAGTAGTTAGTTGAAAAGAACAGGTTGTGTAAGCAGTTAGAAGAAGAGGTTTCCTCCATGACGAACTCATCAAAAGAAACTATGAAAGAGGAACAAAATAAAAAGAAGCAGCATAACAAGAGCAAGAGGGAGAGGAATGAAGTTAGAAATTCGTCAATATCACAGAGGAAATATATCTCATGCTTCCATTGCCATGAACCAGGACATATTGCAACAGACTGCAAGAACAAACAAATCAAGAATAATTAACCAAAGATGCAACAAATAAGAAGGTATTATCTTGAAAGGAAAAAAAGAAGAACATCAACAACCAGGTATATACACTCTTTCTATGGTTATTGTTATAAGTGTAATGAATTTTGACATAAAGCGGTAGAAAGCAATTTGTATGCAAATAAAATCAAGAACTCTAGAAGGAGCACACCATTTCTTTCATGTCTTGGCAACACATAATGTTATGTATGTAGAAATTTTGGCCACAAAGAAAAATATTGCACGTTGACAAATACTCTGGAGGATTCAACACAAAATATGAAAGCAACTTCAACTAGACCAATCAATGAAGGGAATACACAAAAAAGAAGGGTGTCTACTAAAGTTTGGAAAAAGAAGGAAAACAAGAAAATTTTGACTTCAATAACTAAATTAATTCATCACCAGCCCGAGGGGTAGTTGCTCATGAAAGGAAAAGATGAATCTCTTGAATATTTGAGAAACACCATCTCAAGGGTAGAATAGTTCCACTAATACTCATTGGAGACAAGAAAAAAAATCACATAGGGATTCTCTTACATTTTGGTATAAGATGCAGTGCATATAATTGGGAAATAATCCCTCTAAATAATGGGAGAGAATTATAATGTACTTGAAAAAATCAAGATTTGAAGTTGTGGGAAAGGAATTCGAGACAATATTGAGAGTCATTGCATAGACCATCCAAAAGAGTCAATAATATGTAATCCCTAGTATGTATTGATAGATATGACTGTTATTGTTGATAACAGTCACTTCAAAACAGGACCATTGGAGGAAGATTTAATTTTCATCCCTATCTTGGAAGCAGATTGGAAAAAAAAAATAGACAAACGAATGCAAAGATTCAAAGCTTTAGAATCAAATAGAACCCCTGTGGAAGAGTAAAATATGTCAACAACATCATTACGACTTCAGAGCATGAAATATGTTCAGACAATGCCTTATTGAGGGAATTTATTAACCATGGTGAAGAAAAAGCTTGAAGTATTAGGAGCTAAAGGAAGTAAGATGAATGAGCTATTTTTTAAGAAGCAAATATGGTTAAAAGAAGGGGTTCAAATAAAATGTAATGATTTTTTTTTTTTTAATTCGGTTTTGTGTCATCATAGACAAAAATACGCACAATTTAAAATATCAGTGGCTCACCACCACCATCGAAACTCCATAATATGGAATCATTCGAGTTTTGAGCTGCCCCATATAAGTTGAAATAATAGCAGAAAATCCAATATTGGAAGGTCGATATATATACCTCCACAAACTTGTTTGTAAACAATAGGTTACAATGTACTACTTCAGTAGACCCAAACGCAAAATTGCAAATGTAGAAACTAAATAAATAAGAAATCAAGAAAATGACTACTTAAAAGACTTGAGCATCCAAAAGAATTCCCATAAGAATGAATAGAGTATCCTTGAAAATTGTGCAGAAAAATTAACACAGAATATTTCGAATAACAGTGAAATGCTTAGTGTATGGAAAACAATAATTCGTGGAAAATTAATCTATATGAAACACGAAGGTGTGTGTTATGAATAAAGGCCACTTATATGGTCAAAAGACTTAGTCATATGATGATATTTATTACAACGACTATGAAGGAATATAAAATTCCACATCATAAACTCATGTTCAAAATAGCAAGAGAAGAAATATATGCAGCTCCCATTATGGCTTCACACAAAATTTACATGCTCTTGTAGATGGAGAGGGATTGTACGACGAAATATCAGTGTCTTTAAGTCTACAATACAACCTGAAAAGCATAGAATAAAGCTTAGCAGGCTATCATATTTCATTTAGATATTGAAAACATGGCCCGCAGGCTTGCTGGAAAAGCTGAAGGTTACAAGGATTGAACTTGGGAGTGAGCAGGACCGCACACACAACGAAGGTGGTGTTCTTGGTGTTGATGGAATTCGATTAGGAATATAAGTGCCTCAAGGCTAATAGTTGTTGGAGGCATACTGCAGTGGGAGCATAAAATACTGGATAGCCTTCTGCAAAAATAACGTTACACAATCATAATCAGAACAAAGAAATTTAAAGCTAATATCTCGTATGCAGTGAATTTCCGCCAGAACGGTTGCAATGCAGTGATGCAATAAACAGTTCTAATGTAATAATGTAATAAAAAAATCTACAGTGTGATGGCATACGAAGCGCAATAAAACGATATTTAATCGATTCTGCAAACCGGGCATGAATATGAGGCTACACTAGAAAAAAAAAAATCATTGACAAGAAAGACGAAACTATTGATGCAGAAGTTCCGAATTCTATGGCTGTTACAAATGAGCACTGCAGTCCACTAATTCATTCATTCATATGGATTCCTTTGTATTTGAGTATAATCGATTTCGAATGTAAGCATATGTGTTGTGTGATTTTAAGTTGCGTCAAGCTTAAGTCAATCATATATGTTTCAGATTCACCAGTATTGCACAAGGAGTTCAGAAGACATTCCTTGGTGGTATACTTAACAAATCTAATGCTGATGTTATGTATTCAAGAGTCTGCACAGTTCCACTCAATTACAGACACTCTGTTAAGGCCCAAGTGACCACACGGGCGCCTGCCACCCACAGGGTTGTGAAGATATCTAAAAAGAATGAGGAAGGTGTAGTTGTGAACAAATAGAAGCCCAAGACACCTTACATTGGATGGGTACTCCTCAAAACGAAAATTACTAGTGATGATGCACTTGGTGAGACATGGCGATAGTCAAGATAGTCAAGATGCTGAAGCGAGGTGAAAATCTATTAGTCGGAACACAGAGCACAAAACGTATTAAAGAAGGGACCCAGCTCACTGGACGTGTTTTTTTTGGCGTAGTGAGATCGTCATCATTGTAGGCTATAGTGTCATCGTTGGTTATAATTTCATCCCTGTATGCGACGGTGTGTCACTGGCAAGGTCGCGTTGATATGATGAGGGAGTATTGTCGTTAGAAAATGTGGATGGAAGTAGTTGACAAACATTGTTATTTGTCGCCATGTATCTCCATTTTCATTAATGCATGTCGCTACCCGACACGCGTTCTAGCTGCACTCGAACTCTAGCTCCCTTCCCGTAATTCAAACCTGTTGCAATCACAGGACTAGAGTTCGCATTTCTCGAATTGTTGCGCACCTCGTCCATTTATATCATTCGCAGTTGCCAAATGAGGGAGTATTTGAGGTGGTTGTTCTCGGAGCATGGGTAGGTGTTAGTATGAATCCTTTATCGAAGTGTACGAAAAAGGACCACTTTAGCTACGCATAACTAATAGCCCTAACAACAAAAGTGGCTGCCAATATCTTTAGATCCGCTAAGAATGGGCATAAAAGAGCCGCAAAAACCGTATCTATGCATGGAAAGACATTACAGAAACAAGGGTTTACCCATATACCAATAGACAAGACAAGAAAACAATTTTTGAAAGAATTTTATATTAATTGGGCACTGAGGAAACAAGAAGAAGGCATCCAATTCTCCCCTGGATGGGTTCTGGAAGTCCTCAAGACTTCAAACCTAAGATTTCTCTCCTCTTGTTGATGTAGAAAACCCACACAAAGAATGGAACTCAAAGGGAGCTCACACAAAGAAATGGTAGAAAAATGGGACCAAGTGTATAGATCCGTAGTGATCTAATAGGCAACAAAAGGTGAAGAATGGTAGGAAAAACCTCCTATTTATAACAAAATATTAGTCATTCTAGATCTTGGTTCATGGGTTAACCAAGATCTAGATCCACTTTTTATGGAATATTTTATTATATTTGTCGAGGGAAAAGGTATTTGACTTGGGTCAAATCCCTTAATTTGTCAAAAATAAATAAATGATTTATTTATCTTTTAAGGAAGCTGTTAGAAGAGAATCAAATTAAATAATGATTTATTTAATTATTTAAGGAAGTGGTTGAAAGATAACTAAATAAATAATGATTTATTTAATTATTTGTGGGTGATTTTGGTCATATTTAACAAGGAATACTATTTAAATAATTATTCCTAGAAAATAATAAGATAAATAAAAGGTTTATCTAATTAATTTCTTTGTTTTGTTAAACATGACTGGGAATAATAATTAAATTATGATTTAATTAATTATTCCATGAGGAAAATCAAATAAATATAGGTTTGTTTAATATTTCCTTTTGGGGTTTCGTTGGACCCATAAATAACCTAATAAATGTGGTTTATTAAGTTATTTAACATAGTGAAGGAAATTTTACTTAGGGTAAAATTGGTCTTACATGGTGTACTTGGGTCCATCTAATGATAATAGGTTAGATGACCAAAAAATGGTGTAACAGATTTCCCCCCAGCGTGCGAGTGTAAGGAGCAAATTGTATGACCGAAGTACGTTGTAAGAACTCAATCACTAGACAACAAAAGGGAAGTCAGAGAGAGAAATGCAAGGTAGATAGTGTGCTGAAGAACTAGACCCTGAGGAGACGGGACTTGCAGGTGCAACAAGTCTCTTTTTATGAGAGGGTACCTATGCTGAAGGCGGCGGGGGAGGCATACCTATGCCCGCCGAGACAAAGTACAAAAGAATAGTGTGTCCAGTAAACAAGGGACCGAACCATAAAGTACAAATGGCATAATCATGAGCCAGATAAAAATGCAATGAGGAATCCCATATACATGTTGTGCCTGTGATAACAGCCAGGACTTGTACAATAATATCTGAGTACATGAGATACAAATACAACCCAAATGCCCCCTGTAAATGGGGAAGGGCTCAAAAAATCTGACTGATACATGCAAATCAAAGAGGCGCTGCAAGTGGCTAAGGCCAACAACATAAAATATTTGGAGCTGCATCGAAGGCTACAAAGAAGAGGTCATCCGGGCATGTGGGGGGCTACCTGCAGGGCCACCCCCTCATGAGGGTTGAGACATCTCACACACACCCGGGAATCATCAAGAGCTGCTGCTAGATCACTGGACCATCAAGTATACGGATCTCGATAATGCTGAAAGGAGCTGGAGAAACAATCAAGTCAAAGGGAAACGAGAAATCCCTTTGCCTGATTCGAGGCACCGAACAAGAGTGGAAGCTGGAACCAAGGTACACTGCCCTCTAGACCTGGCTTCTGGAAGGAATGAGCTGATGTCGACAGAAGGAGGTCCGCCATAGGTGAGGCAATGAGACATCCTCAACTAAGGCACGAGAGAAAATAGTGGAGCGATAGACAGACTGACACTAATGATGATAGGGAAAGGGAAAGGACTGAGTAGCGAATGGA
Source organism: Pinus albicaulis (assembly GCA_034641835.2). Taxonomy (NCBI): domain Eukaryota; kingdom Viridiplantae; phylum Streptophyta; class Pinopsida; order Pinales; family Pinaceae; genus Pinus; species Pinus albicaulis. The sequence continues at coordinate 1,519,645,220 of CM076570.1, forward strand.
CGACTTCCCTTGTTAGAGCATAAAGGGCATGAATGACATGGCAACGACTGACACATGATCATAAGGGATAGGGGACAGTGGGATTGAAGGTCATAATGTGCGACACAAGAGAGAAACCAAGCAATGAAGGATGTAGGGCTATAGCGGGGTACAAAGGGACTCGGGATAGACTCCATGAATGCGATGATGACTCAACTTGGATGCTCTAAACAAGGGTGACTCGATGGTGCTGCCACATAGTAAAGGCCCAATGGGGGACTAGGAAAACATGAGTACAAGATGGTAGCTCATGACGAAAATCGACACGCACAAAGACAAGTAAGGAGGCAAAATGGTGCCCCAAGTATAAGTGTCGTAAGTGAGGAAATTCGATTTTAAGGAGAGGTGGAGTGACCCTTCTTGGAAAAAATGTGTCCTGGTGAAGTGTCAAACACAAAAAATGAAAAAAGATGCTAGCTATCTAAAAGAAAATAAAACATGCATTTCAGGAGGGAAATGCTAAGGGTAATATTTCTTAAGATAGAGCACATTGCGAGGATTAGGAAGGGGGTTGCCTTCGAAATCCTCTAAGAGGTATGCCCCCTTACCGAGATCCTTACTGATGATGTAAGGGCCTAGCCATAATGAGTCGAACTTCCCAGGACCAAGGACATCATGGGCCTGGTCATAGACTAGAACAAGGTCACCTTCGTGAAAAGTGCGAGGTTGGACTTTTCGGTCATACTCGGCTTTGGTGCGTTTCTTGGCCGCTTCCATGGATTGCAAGGCAACACGGCGGTCTTCGGAAGCACGGTCGAGCATGATAAGTCGTTGTTCTAGAGGTTGGGTGTCAGGGAGAAGTTCGACGGCCAAATGTAGGGAAGGGATTTCACACTCTATTGGTAAGACTGCCTCCTCTCCAAAAACGAGGTGGAAAGGAGTGAACCCGGTGGCGGTTTTAACAGAAGTCCGATAGGCCCATAAAGCAGGGAAGAGCATGAGGTGCCAGTTGGTTTTGTGCTTATTCACCGTCCGTTGAAGCATAGTCTTGAGAATTTTGTTGACTACTTCAACTTGGCCATTACCTTGGGGGTAATAGGAGGAGGAATATTTGTGCTCAAAACCCAACAGTGAGGATAGCTCGTGCCATATCTCATCATCAAAATGTTTGCCATGGTCAGAGACCAGTTGTTTCAAAACTCCGAATCGAGCGATAACGTGGTTAAAGAAAAAGAAGGCCGCGGTAGATGCCGTGTTGTTAAATTTAGGCATGGCCTCGGCCCATTTTGTGAAATAGTCGACCGCCACGATGATATATTTGTGGTTACCAGCGGATGGCGGGCGACACTCCATAAATTCGATGGCCCATTTACAGAAGGGACTAGTGGAGACGACTGGATGGAGGGGAGCTGGGGGAGCTTGCGCCTTAGGGGTGAAATGTTGGCAATTGGGACAGTGTTTGACTGCCTCAATGCAATCACTGAAGAGGGAAGGCCAAAAATACCTAGCGCGCATGAATTTCTAGGCAGTAGCAAGACCGGAGAGGTGGCCACTGCAAGTGTCGCTATGGCAGGCATTAAGGACCTGTTCAGCTTTAGCGTGTGTGAGACAACAACGAAGGACAGTATCAACCCCGCGACGATAGAGGTCGTCACCGATAAGGAGGTATCGGGGAGCTTGGTTTCGGATACGTTGACGAGCTTCACGATCAAGGTGGAGGGCGAACTTTTGGGTTCGCAAATAAGTAAGGATATCGCCATACCATGGGTCGTCGGAAGTAATGGAAAATAAGTGTTCATCACGAAAGTCATCATTAACTGGAGGGTTTTGCGATCCGGTAGGTAATTCAGAAATGAGCTCAGCGAGGGCTAAGCCTTTCTTACTCTTTGGTGTGACAAATTCGAGGTCGAATTCCTGAAGAATAACGACCCAACGGGCGTACTTCCCAGTGAGGATTCAACGACTAAATAGGAAAGCCAGGGGGTTGGAATTAGTCACAACCTTGGTGGAGCGCATGAGCATATAATGACGAAGCTTTTGGACTGAGAACATGACAGCCAGCGCTAATTTTTCTTCATATGAGTAGGAAACAGGGGGTCCTACAAGGTTCTTACTGACGTAGTAAATCACATGCTCGATACCATTGTCATCTTCCTGGATAAGGACTCCTGCGACCGAATAGGTGGAAGCGGAGATGTACAGGATGAAGTCCCGATCAAAGTCAGGAGGGCGGATCAAGGGAGCGGATGTGAGAGCCTGTTTGAGGGCATCGAAAGACTCATGAGCGTAGGAATCCCAAACGAATGGGATAGTATATCGGAGGAGTCTAAGGAACCCATGTGCGGTGGTGGCATAGTCAGGGACGAACCTACGAAGAAAATTAGCTTTGCCTTGGAGACTTTGGAGCTGGCGTAGGGTACGTGGAATGGGAAGTTCAAGAATGGCTTGAACTTTCAAAGGGTCAAGAGTGATGCCATCCTTAGACACGATGAAGCCTAAGAGACGGCCGACAGGCACGCAAAAAACGCATTTCAACGGGTTAAGGCGGATATTATACTTGCGACATCGGAGAAAAATGGTACGCAGATCGTGTAGGTGTTGCGCCCGATGCTTAGAACGTGCAGTGAGGTCGTCTAAATAAGCAAGGATAATATGAGCTAGGTCATGGAAACAATAAGACATGGCCATTTGAAAAGTGGCGCCGGCATTTTTGAGGCCGAAAGGCATGACCCGGTAAGCGAAAGTACCCCACGGACTAATGAACGCGGTTTTGAGTTGATCAGCAGGACGAATAGAAATTTGGTTGTATCCGGAGAAACCATCCATAAAGGATAGAACCTCATGCCCCACACACTCGTCAATGATTTGGTCAATGAACGGTGTGGGGAAGTTGTCTTTGGGACAAGCTTGGTTCAAGTCGCGAAAGTCCGTGTAGACACGGATGGTGCCTTGTTTTTTGAGAACGGGAACTGGGTTGGATACCCAAGTGGTGTATTCAATGGGGTAAATGAAACCAGCCTGCTTGAGCTTATCGATTTCAGCTTTGATAGCGTCACGTCTGGAAGGATGAATGGGTCTCAACTTTTGACGGACCGGTTTGGCATCAGGCCATGTGTCGATATGGTGTTCGACAATGGCAGGATCGAGTCCGGGCATTTCAGAATAGGACCAGGCGAAAATATCATGGAATTCTTTGTAAAGCTTGGTGTAAGCTTTGATTTCTTCCAGGGTGCATTGGGTGCCCAAGGTGATATATTCTTTGATTCCTGGTTTGACTGAAATGTCGACTTTGATGGTAGGAGAAATATTGGCCATGTTTCCTTCTTCGAAAGCATCAGGTGCAGGAATGGGATTTTTGAACCAATCGACTGCATTGGGAATGAAGTCTTTGGTTTCCACAGCAAATTGGTCATGGGACTGCTGTGGGAGGAAGTATGCACGTTGGTGCATATCGTCCCATGGAAAGTCAGGGTTGGTCATGGCTTCCATAATGTCTTCATCAGGCTGGAAGATGGGAAGACTGGAGGAAGAAAGGTCACTCAAGGAGGTAGTGATGTGTGACGGGTCATCAAGAGGAGAAGGGCTCAGGTGTGCAATATCAATAGATCCAAGGTCGGCTGAGGAGGAGCCGAGAGTATCTGCAGGTTGAAGGGTAGGTGAACTATCTCGCAAGGATGATGACAGGTACAAAATGGTGGTTGAATGCTCTGTTGGTTCGATGGCGGGAGGAGGAATGTGAATGGGAGTAGGAAGATCCTCTGGTCCTATCGAAGTAGCCTTGAATCGGCGGTACATGTCCAAGGAGGAATGATACTTGTCAAGGCAGGGACAGAGGTGGGTGTAATGGCCGTGGAAATCGCACAAAGCACAAGGGTGGTTTGTGCGCAAGGTTTTGAGTTTCAGGATAGAGTCCGGGATTGTGACGTAGACTTCGGGGATGTCAGAGTCGGGAAATGTCTCATTGACCAGGATCTTGAGGTGTGGTAATTGAGGACACATATGGGTGGCGTGACCGGCGATATTGCACAAAGCGCATTGGATAGCGGGCTTTGGCGGTCACGGAGGGGTAGGGGTTGTCGGGGCGGCCTGGTCCTGATGGGTTGCCCCCTTACGAGCTTTTCCTTTCTTTCCCGGGGCTGGCACCACAGGGGTAGGGTCCTGGGGAGGTGCGGTGGGCCCGAAGGAAGTGAGGGGGACCCGTTGAACCGGTGTCAAAGCAAGGTAAGGTTTGGGGTGACCGGGTGGGGTAGCGGCTGGAGGGTCAATGTACCAGACGGGTATGCCCAAGGTCAACTTAGGGAGAGAGAGGGTGGCCATGATGGGGACAAAAAATACTTCGGGAGGGGGAGTCAGGAAAGGTATCTGCCCAACAGGGAAATGACCAGGAGGGATGACTCCGAGATGGTTAAGGCTTGGGGGAACCGATCCAGTGGGATAAAGGGGTTCAGGGATACCAGCTGTAGGGGGAGGGCCAGAAGGAGGGGGTCTGGCTGGCTGAGAGGAATGGCTAGGAGCAGGTGGCGGAGGGCGAGGGGGAGGTTGCTGACTAGCCGAAGCAGGTCGCTTAAGGGCAGCCTGAGACGATTGCATCATGCAAACATTTGATAAGCTGGGATCAGAAATATGGGTAGGGGGAAGACCAGGAAAAGTTCCAAGCAGGGAGGAATCTTTGTAGATGCCGAGGGAGACACTGGTCAAGGAATCGACAGTTTGCTTGTTGGCTACAGAAGAGATGGTCGTCTCAGGTGAGGTCTGAGATTTTGGCTCATGATACGTTAACTGGTCAATGGTGATTATCTTTCCATTATGGGGGAAAGACATCTTGCGAAAGACCGCGGATGGGACAATAGAGATAGCATAGGTGTAGCTTCGCCCTAATAGAATGTTGTAGTCTAGCGGGGCGTCTATGACTTCGACGTCAACGCAAACAGTCTTACCGGCGAGGGTGATAGGACAATTACGGAAAAGGCCAATGGGTTGGGAGGCGTGGCCGTCCCACGCTCGAAGGGTGATCGTGGAAGGGGCTAGCTTAGGGGATCTGAGTTGATTCCAAACCGAAGTGGACATCACACAGGTAGATGCCCCCTCATCAATTATGCACCGTGAAACGTTGGCGTTCCGGATTTTGACTGGGATTTGGAAGGCGACGGAAGCAGGAAGAGGTGGATGGTCCGATTGAGTGGCGTCGAAAACAATCATTTGGTCATCAACAGGATATACAGCGCCCAAGGCAGATAGTAGAGCCTTCTTTTGGGAAGGGCATGACTGGAGGAGTTCCAGTGTGGAAATGGCAGCAGGAGATTGCGCCAAATCATCTACTATACTATATGAATGGGCAGCTCGACCGGAAGCAGCGTTTCGTCGTAGGGGTTCCTTAGGAATCTTGGTATGAACCTCAACTTTGGGTTGAGGGATATGTAAGGGGCCACTGGATGTCGAAAGAGGCTCTGTAGAACCTGAAGAAGGAGGCTCGGGGGCAGACTGAGCAGGAGGCTTGGGGTACTGGCGAGACCGAGTTTGAAGGTGAAGGGCGACGGTCAGGGAAGGATCGGAGTGCATCATAAGGATCTGGTAGTCAGAGGAACCAGAAAGGGAAGGGGGAGTGGTGACTTGGCTGTCAGGCGGTTGGGTAGCCACGAATCCTTACTGAGGGAAAGGATCAGTAAACACAGCCGGTTGGGTAGTGGCCACATTAGGAGGAGCATGAGCGGAGGCGTGTTGTCCGCGCAATATGGCTTGAGACTCCCACATCTGCCGCATCTGGGGTAAGAGGGGACAATCATGGGTGTAATGACCATAAACAATGCAACACGAACAAGGCTTATTTGTGCGAAGCGACCTGTCCGGCTTGGGCTGAGTACCCTATTGCTGGTTGGCAGTGTTAGGGTCCACACTAGGATTAGGTCCACGGGTACCAGGGGAAGATTGGTTTTGATTGCCTCTCTGCCTTCTTTGAGAAGAAGGGGGATTAGTCGTGCCATGCTGTGCAAATACTTGCCCTGGAGGGGGCTGTAAGTGCTGTTGTGGGTTTTGAGGAGGCAAGGGAGATGGAAGCGCATATGCTGGAGGAGCTGGCGCACCAGGCTGCGGATAAGGGTAATGGTGGGGTTGGGAAACATTGAGGTAAGCAGGAGGTTGGGCAAAATGAGGAGGCATGTCGTATTCTGGATACATGCTACCGGGAGGGGGGAGAGTGCTAGAGGTGCTGGCCCCTCCCTAAGGGAGACCATAGCCCATAGGAGGTTGAGCGTACGGATGGGAAAGGGCTCCAACGATACCGTCGACAGAATGAGATGCCCCCGGGGCGTTAGCGTCGCCGGGCCTGGGGAGGTCAGGAAGAACGGTATAAACATAACCAGATTGAGCGTAGATCAGGTCATATTTCAAGGCTATTTGGAGGGCGGCTTCTTCAGTTTGAGGAAAGTGGGAGGTGACATCTTTTCCGATAGGAGCTAAGAGGGTGCGAAGGAACCAGTCCATGTAAACCCGATCTTCAAAGGGGGGGGCTCGACATAAGCTTCGTCTTCGTCGCCATTCCTGAACATGGGCGGAAAGGCGGGTTGAAGAGGTTTTCTTGAATGAAGTCAAGAGCTCCGTGCCAATATCGTATCGGAGAGGGAGCTGGAAATAAGATAAAAAGGCTTGGGCAAGGGTCGCAAAGGTGGTATGGGAAGAGGTGGCTTGTTCAACATACCATTTAGAAGCTTCGTCGGTAAGCGTGCATTGGAACAAGAAAATACGGATGGAGTCATCGGTAATGGAATTGGAGGAACACCACATGTGGAAAGATCGGACATGATTGGTTGGATCTTCTCCGGCAAGGCCTTCGAACTTAGGGATGTCGGAGGGGAGTTTGGTTGGCATAGCAGGCCAACCAACATCGTGGCGGATAGGGTCGTTGATCAACTGATTGAAATTGGGGAGGCTGAGGCCTGCAATGTACGGCAGCAAGGGTATGGCCGAGGTAGTTCCCGTGGCGGTTCCGCTAGTAGGAGGTCCGGCATTAGGGCCTGGAGCACCACCAGCGTTAGGCCCTGGACCAGACATGGTGAAGGTGACAGGGGGAGAACCAGGAGGAGAAGGAGAACCCGATGAATCAGGAGAGGAGTCGGAGTGCGGACTCGGAGGGGGACTGGCTCGACGACGGCGGGGCAGAGCAGGTCGATCAACCGGAAACTGAGGGTGAAGGCCAAGAAGTCTCCGGGAAAGGCGCCTTGGGGGCGCAATGATGAAGAAGGAAACCGACAAGGGCAGAAAGGGACAGAATCAAGCGAGGTCAAGGGCAGAAAAGGTGCAGTGACAATTTATTTTAGAGTCTTTGCCAGGCGGTGTTAGCCAGGCACTTCTTCACTTAGGGTCAGTGTGTGGCATGCGTTAATTTTAATTTTTAAACCCTTTCCATTTTGAGAGCAAGAAAAAAAAAGTGTGCTGCGTAACTGAAAACAAATCTGCAGAGAACAGTATATAATGCTGAAATAACAGAAAAATAACAGTTACTTGTGCATCTATCTAACCCGAGAAGGCGGGTCTCTCAAAACTAATAGAAAAAAGAAGAAAAATCTAGGCAAAACACACGGAAAAGAGGCCAATAGATCTAAGGTCAAAAGGGACAGGGATCTAAAGGATAAAGCTGCTGAAAAGAGGTGCAGATCACAGCCAAGAGACAGAGGCAAGGTGGCTGGAAAAAGGAAGGAAATCAGCAAAAACGACAAGGACAGGGAGGAGGTCCTAAAGAGAGGTCCAAAGAAAACAACAAGAGGTGATTTGAAAGGAAAAGAGGCTGATTTAAAGGGATCTGAAAAGGAGGTATCAGATCTGGACAAGGGGGGGCTGAAACTCAGAAAAACAGAGGCTGAAATAGCTAAAAACTCTTCCACAAAAAGTGGAGGGTACTGAAGCCCTAGTGGGATAGGTTCCCACTTAGATGAGCTAAAACAGATCAAAACCAGGTCAAAGCGGGCTGAAACAGAGGTTGGAAAACCCTGACAGAAGCTTCAGCAGAACCCAGAAAAATTGCAGAAAAAGAGCTGAAAAAAGGGCACGTCGCAGTTTCTGACCTGTTTTCAGTGCAGGTCGCAGAAAAGAGGTTGAAAAGTGCAACCTGGAGGTCCAGGTTGCAGGTTTTGGGCCGAAAAGTGCGACCTCCCATTCCGGTTGTCTCGGCGGCAGATTTTCAAAAAAGTTGCCGTCTCAGTTGCGGCTGGTGTCGCTTACTTGCGCAATAGGGCCAGAAACACACGAAAGTTAGAAATTTTAATGTTTTAGGGTTTTATGTGAGAAAAACAACATAAAAATAGGGAAAATATTCAACTGAAAAGAAACCCTAGGGTCTGAAGTAGCTGGATATGCAGGAATATGAAAAACGACAGCGGTCGTAATTTAAAACCCGTGTGGAGTCGCCATTTGTTAGTATGAATCCTTTGTCGAAGTGTACGAAAAAGGATCACTTTAGCTACGCATAACTAATAGCCCTAACAACAAAAGTGGCTGCCAATATCTTCAGATATGTGGTTAGTTGAACATAAAAGAGCTGCAAAAACCAGATCTATGCATGGAAAGACATTAAGCAGAAAAAATAAGGGTTTGCTCCATATACCAATAGACAAGACAAGAACAATTTTTGAAAGAATTTTTATATTAATCGGGCACCTGGGAGGAAAACAAGAAGGCGTATCCAATTCTCCTCAGTGGGATGGGTTCTTGGAAGTCCTCAGCACTTCAGATCTAAGATTTCTCTCTCTTGTTGGTGTAGAAAAACCCACACAAAGAATGGAACTCAAAGGGAGCTCACACAACAAATGGCAGAAAATGGTGACCAAGTGTATAGATCCAGAGTGATCTAATAGGCAACAAAAGGTGAAGAATGGTAGGAAAAATCCTCCTATTTATAACAAAATATTGGGTCATTCTAGATCTTGGTGCATGGGTTAACCAGATCTAGATCCACTTTTTATGGAATATTTTATTATATTTGTCGGAGGGAAAAGGTATTTGACTTGGGTCAAATCCCTTAATTTGTCAAAAATAAATAAATAAATGATTTATTTATCTTTTTAAGGAAGCTGTTAGAAGATAATCAAATAAATAATGATTTATTTAATTATTTAAGGAAGTGGTTGAAAGATAATTAAATAAATAATGATTTATTTAATTATTTGTGGGTGATTTGGTCATATTTAACAAGGAATACTATCTAAATAAGATTTAAATAATTATTCCTAGAAAATAATAAGATAAATAAAGGTTTATCTAATTAATTTATTTGTTTTTGGGTTAAACATGACTGGGAATAATAATTAAATTATGGTTTAATTAATTATTCCATGAGGAAAATCAAATAAATATAGGTTTGTTTAATATTTCCTTTTGGGGTTTCCTGTTTGGACCATAAATAACCTAATAAATGTGGTTTATTAAGTTATTTAACATAGTGAAGGCAATTTTACTTAGGGTAAAATTGGTCTTACATGGTGTACTTGGGTCCATCTAATGATAATAGGTTAGATGACCAAAAAAATTGTGTAACAGTAGGCATCAGAAAACCCAAATTTTTTATTCAAATGCCAATGTCGTATTTAGTATACTTTGCATCAATATTGGCATGCAACGTTGAATGGTTGGCAGTCGTTGTTGCATGGAACACGAGGAGTCGTTTTCAAACTCAAGGCTTACAACGGTGTATTCAGAGGGATTTCACAAATAGAATGCTCGTATCCTATGCCCTCTTGGACTCCGCCTATCCTTTCGATGATAAGGTCATTTACGAGGTTGAGCACTACAAAAAGGAAGATGAGACGACATGCCATAATACTGTCAAATTTGCAGTACAGATTGCAGGAGAGCATGACAACAAATTCTTTATAAAATTCAGGGATGTATTGTTTTGAGGGGATGCTATCGCTTTTCATGCATGAATATCATTTTGCATGGATGTATCATTTTGCAAGTAGGAATATCGTGTAAGATTGCACGAATATCATTCTGCAAATTGTTATCGTTTTGTATGGATGCTATCATTTTTGCTGGTGCATTAACGTTATACGGTTGCCTTGTATTATATTCTTGTTTGTCAAAAGAAAGATTGCAATATGTTAGTATCATTGACAACATCATGGTATGATGGATGAGTACCACACGCCAGGTTTCTAGACTGAGCTGAAATCACACAAAATATGTGGCTTTAGGGGTTTGTGCCATCTTTAATGTCAAATGTAATGGGAGCACAAGCAGGTCGAGTGTTGACAGATTAATGATAACATCGTTGTTGGTTTCAAAGTGTGTAATTGGAAAAGTGATATTACATCATGGATGATAAGATCAATATTTACTTCTGATTTCCCATTTATAAATTACAAGGTCGCCGCTAGGTCCTTCCTATTAATCCATTTACGTCTTTGTTGATAAGTTCATTAATGTTCTAAAATTTCCCATGCATAAAGAAATTGGTATGCCACTTAAGAGGTTGCACCTTTAACACTGTTTCAAATTTCCCTAAACCACGAGTCAAGTCGGATTGTAATCTCTAGATCCAGATTTCCCGCACGCCACAGTATTTTGATATTTGGGAATTTAATAGAAGAGTGTGTTCAAAGGATGGCAATGGATTCTAGATGTTGTACTGCTTCTGCTGAAAATCAGGAGGCCATTGTAGCTGGGGAAACCAATCAGTAATTTTTTTTGAAGATGAAAGGACTGTGTTCATGATGCAGAAACATAGCTTGAACAACTAAAGTCTCTTAAACGTGATATCTAATTATCTATCTCTTTGGGATGGGCTTGTTCATTTTCTTTCTAATAAAATTGCTTTGCACTTGCATTGGAAACCAGATGCTTCCCTGACTTTGCCTTGTTGAAAATTATATTTGTAAATTAAAGAGAATTATCTGGCACTTATTATTTATATACATACAAATATAACTCCTTACAAAGTTTCCTCCCAACAACACTCTTCCATTCTTCTCTGAAATGCGTTCATCCTATGAAGTCTTGCGATACTTTTGAAAGTGTTCTCACAACAATGTTCTGCAGCGCTCCTGTAATGTTAATACATTTTAAAGTATATTTTCAACAATATTTATATATCATATGTAGTAGCATTCAATTTGGAGCTATTTCCAATCTAGAATGGTGTTTTGCACTGTCCTAATTTGTTGTTTGCATCCACATTCATTCAATGAATGGGTCAATATTGTTTGTACAACATAATACATTGCAGGTTATAAGGCGATAATACAATGATGACAGACACATAGGGTATTTGTGATGTGTAATGCCCTCGCCATTGATGTCAAAGGGGGAGGTAATCAGAGGAAGGGACACTTCTCAGAACGAAAAGGGGAGGACAAATGTGTTGCCATCAATGCCAAAGGGGGAGATTGTTGGAAATATTTTCATTGATGGCAAAGGAGAAGATCAGAATCAACAAAGGTATAAACGAACAACAAGGCAAAGAAGACAAAAGGGAAGTGAAACTTCTACATTGAAGAAATTGTAATAATGTAATTTATTTTTTTTTCTCTGAATAAGACTAATTCTATTAAGAAAAGAAGTATAGTACAATCCAAGCTTGCATAGAAGCGAAGCGAGAGAGCAAGGGAGCCAGAAATGATAGACTATCAACCTCGGTCCCAGTGAACATTCATGGCATAAGCAAAAGATAAGCAAAAGATAACAGGAAGAAAATATAATAAAGAACTAGACTAGGGAGTCGACCCAGAATGGGTTGAATCTCCCAATCGGCATTTTTTTCCTTTCTTTTTACTGACTGTGACCCAGCCATTGTGAGCTGGCTGTACGGGAACCACCTGCAAACTATTCTGCATGAAAGGAGGGGGCCCCTTATCTGAATCTGAGGATGAGAACTCATGAGTACGCTTCTGTGGAATCGGTGGAGCAGCAGGATCCACTGGGTATACTGGGGACTCTTCCTTCGGGGGTTCATGATTCTCCTCTTCCACCTCTATGTCCTCCTCATCAGAGCTAGAGGAATCTATGATATCCATTGGAGGTCTATCGCATGGTTTCCAGTTCTTGGATTTGGATTTGCACGGGATATTCTTCTTTTTGTCGAAGAATGTCGCACAAGTATTCTGAAGATGCCCCGTCTGATGGCAATGGTGACATCTGAAATCTGTGTTCTCATAGTCTAACGTTTGCGTCCAATGAAAGTCCCCCACTTTGAGGTTGATCTGATTGGGGAGCCCTTTACTAATGTCTATTTCTGCGCATATTCTACCAAAAGTGTAAATTCCTTTCTCCCCTCAAGAGGTGTCTGTTGCCAGGAAGCGGCGTAACACATCCCCAATCCCTTGGAAGACAGCGAAGTGCCATAGATGAGCAGGGAGATTAGGAAGACGGACCCAAATGGGTAGCTTGGTGATGACAGCCGTAGAGGGGTCGAAATCAGGGAACCAGGGGGTTAGGAAAAGTCCTGCTGAACCCCAGAAGCAAGGGCCTCCCGTTAAGGCTTTCTTGTAATCATCGCTGAAGGCAAAGGCGACAATGAAGAAACCCTTCGAGCAAAAGAAGACCTTGCAGTTGTTGGTCTAGTTGGAGTGGAGGCACTTGTATAGATCGGCAGTACGAGGCCATAGTCCGTTGAATCTGCATATAATGGCAGTTTCTGCAAACGTCTGATATTGATCATCCAGAGATGGGTGAGAGATTTCAATGGAGGGTGTTTCTTCCATTTTATCCACCAAGAAAGGCTTGGGAGCCTCTGCTGGATTAGCAGCCTGCTTGGAGGATTGAGCATGAACCGCATCTTTATAGGAGAAAGTAAGAGCCGAGGAGGTCTGCCCAGCTGCTCCTCCTCGCAGGCGTAAAGTGAGAATTACTAAGGCATCTCTTTCAATGCTGTAAAAAGACAGGGGCAGAGGGTCATTGAGCTGTTTACCTTCGTAGGTCAGTCTCAGAAGGGCTGAGGGGATGCCCAACCTGAGTTCAAGCTCTCGCAGGAGGTTAAGCACCAGATCTGAAGCAGACACCCAATGCAATAACGTTTTTCCCGAGAGAAGTAAGAGCTGGATTTTAAAGCAAGAGGGTGAGCTATGCTGAGGGTAATAGGTCGAAAGTTTACCTGAAAAAACAGCTTGAGGAGCGCCCTTCTGTTTCCCAACTTGCATAGACTCTGCTACCACTATTTTTGGGGCTGGCAGGAGGTTCTGATGTTCGGACTTTGTCTGCCCTGTTCTTGTTTGAGACAGGGGAGAGATCGAGAGATCGATCTCAGATTTCTTGCCTTGGTCAATAAGAAATCGTTCTAAAGTCGTGGATCTGAGATCAGATCCAGTCCCGCCTCCAGCGACATTTACGCCCAAAGGCCCTTGAGCACCCTTACAGTGTTTGGATTCTTTCCTTTCCGGAAGGCAATGTGTTTTTGTATTCATAGCTGGATGGCCATCGGCGAAGTTCTTGGCATCATCCTCTGTTTTGAAGGCGGGCTGATCCGGATAGCATGGCTTGCCGTGGATCCTTGGTTGAACCATGTCCTTGGGTTCCTGTTCTGAGAACCCAACTCGCAGATCGCTTTCGCCATCTGTTGAAACAAGGTGCCGGTGCTCGAAGCCAAGGGGAGACATCGTAACCGCCTTTCGTTCAACGGGAGATTCTGATCCGTCGTCGTCTGCCTTAGAGACAGCGAGAACTGTTTTGGGGTTTACTTCGGAGACGGCGAGTGCTGATGAAAGATCTTCTGCGTCAATAGCGAGAGGAGCCCTCGCTGAGACGTCTGTGACAGCGATAGGGTTTTGCAGCGCCCTAACGGAAACCCTAGCTGAAGCCATTCTCCTTCTCTCCTTTTTAATAATGTAAAATTGTTGATTGAGCTACATTGTTGTGATGCAAAGGCAAGTCTCCAAGGTAAAGATAAATATGCATTAAGCTGAATTGTTGTAATACATTAATGATATGCATTGTTAATTGATACATTGCCATTAATTTGATCCATTCAATCATTACATATGGTTGAAATTAAATATTGGATTATTTATGTATTTTGTGGACTAATATTGAAGATATGAAGTGTGTGGAAACCAATGAATGGAAGGAAAAGATTCAAGCCTATTCTTTTCCTATTCCTATGTGGAATACAAGAAACCATCAAAATATCTCTACAAAGATGTCATTTTGGAGTGCATAGATAAGTTAGAGAGCTCGAGAATGTGAGAGAGATGATTGAGATATTATGCACATATGGAATTGATGTGAAGTAGATTTGAAGTGAGAAGAGGCAGAAGTAAAGATGGAGATATGTAGAGTTGATAACCAGGTAAATCAACATATTGTTTTCATGCCATGTGAGGGTATTGTGGTCTCCTTTCAAGTTGTGTCTTCATAAAATGTTCATTTGGATCTAGTTTAGGTAGGAGCATCTTGTGGGTGGTAGCCTGCAGAAAACACTTGGGAGTTGAAGCTTCCTTGCCTGTTGTAGCTTGTAGAAATGTGAGGTAGCAACCTACAGAAAATCAGATGTACTAAGGAGTAGGAGCTTGCCTTTGCATCACAATAATAATAAAATCGTGGTTTTCTCCCTTATGGGTTTCCACTTATATCTGGTGTCCATGTGCATTATTATCATGTGTTGATGTGATGTGTTACTTTGCTTATTGCTTGTTCTTCACATATTTAGTTTGCTGATCATTATGTATTGAGTTGCTCATGTAATGGTTTCGTTAATGAGTTTAATAAAATAATTTTGATGCCCTGGAATGGACTAAATTGAATCACCCCCCCTCTCATTAGATTGAAGGGTTCATCAATATAAAGTAAAGTGGAAGTCCAAGAGACGCCTATAGAATGTCAAAATTCACTTTGAAGTCAAAGGGTCATATGGACGTTGAAGAGTCATGAGGGGAGTCAAAGAGTCATAAGGGATGTGGATATTCAACTTGTTATCACAAAATTGCACTTGATTGGCTGCTAATCACACAACTCTATGTAAGAGTTTCAAACCAGCTTGTGACTTAAGCTTAGCCTCTTCAGTCTGAGAGGGCTCTCTCAAGGGGGTTAATGATATTTGATAATGATGAAACTATATGGCTAACTCTATTTGGAAAATAACTTGATTGTGATGTGTGTAGGTTGAAAAGAGTACAGGTCTACAAACATTGAGCTTATGGAGTCAATAAATTAGTAGGTTCAGTGGTAAGGTCTCTTGACATGGAAGTTGAGGTAGGTAAGAGTTTTTTGCAAAGGTAAATCACACATGTAACATAGAACAACACATCCATTTCATCAATAAAGGAAGTCAGAGCATACACATATGAATTCGGAGTAATAAATATGAAATCCACTGCAAGTTGTACACATAAAAATATAAATCAGAAAAGCATTAAAAACTCCATGAGAATCTCGGGTATGTCAAGAAAGAGTCCTCTGTATTACTGATATCAGTCAAATTACATAAAGTTGCAATAGTGCAAAAAATCTCCAACCCCTTACAATTTCGATAATCTGCCCTTTAATAGACCTTCTTACATCAGATATTATCTTCCTCTTGGCTAGGTTCATCGAACTCTTCCTATGACACCTTGCATAACAGTAAAACATGTGCTTTAGTCAGAAAATGACAGCTACACTCTAAAACAGTCCTTTTCCTAATAGGACTCAAATTCTTATTTATTACATCAAACCACCTTATCTCTTAAAACAGTTACATATCTCACAACTAATGCTTCACATGTTCGAATGGGCTATGTCATAGCTCATCACTACTTGACATGCTAAATATCCTCCTCAACATATGGAAACAAACCCTATTTTTTTAGGAAAACATGACCCTATCTTAAACGAAGTCTTCAATTGATGAGTTGTCTCCATTTCATGATCTTCAAGTCATGGATGATTGCTGGCAAGGTCCCTTGACCTGTTGAATGTGTTTACCTATCCAAAACTTCTCTTAAACTTGCTCAGAAACCTTCAAAACAGCTCGCTACAGAAACATGGGAGTTTCGTAGCGTGCTTTCGTAGTGTCCAAAAAAATGACTTGCAATCAAAATTTCTACTTCTTTGCTCTTGCATGGTGTCCATAATGACCTGACATATCATCACTACCATTTCCCCTCCATAGAATATGCAAAAAGTGGTTTTAGAAGCAAAAGAAAGCTACACAATTTTTCGCAGTGTTTTCCTGGCTTCAAGCCTAGGAAACACTACGAAATTGTGGAAAATTGTGTAATTTCCAGATTTTGACCTTGTTTCAAAAACGTACCTTCCAAATGTATAAAATTGGTTTTAAACATGCCATTAACCTCTCAAAACATAAACAAACTCAACTTAAGAGCCTTGAGGTGTTTCCTCTTCACTAATGATGAGTTGAGATATGGGTTCCTCAACTACTGTTATCTTTAAGCCCTTCTTCTCCAGCTCCTCATGGATCAATTCTAATTGCTCTTGGAGGCCTTTAACTTCTTCCTTCAGCTTGTTGTTCCTAGATTTCAAGTGCAGGTTCATTCTTCTAACATGCTTCACCTCTTTTCTTAATGGCATAGTCCATTTGATTCGTTGTTGTGTATCATCTAAGGTATTTGACACACTATCAACCTGCTCTTCCCAAATCTCTTTCATTTTCTCAAACTGCACTTTTTGGAAATTATGTTTCTTTGCCTCTTTCTTCATGACTGCTATTTCATGATTTGCTAACTTCAATTGCTCCTTTAAGACCTCAATCTCTGTTTTTTCAATAATTTTCTCCTTTCCTTTCCTTTGCTTGATGAATGTATCTTCTTCTGTAGGTGATGAAAGGTCAATAATTCTTTGTGGTCGCTGGATAGTTTCAGTGGTTGGATGAACTTCTTTACTGCTTTCCAAAATTTTTCTAGCATGTCTTTTCATGGGTTTCCTAGCCTGAAGCATAATACTTGCATCCTCACCTTCAAACTCCAACGTTTTTACTGATTTGGCTTTTTTGAGCTTCTTTCCTCCCTCATCTATATCCTCAGCTTGGACTGTGGGAGTTTCTTCAATATCAATAGCATGTAGAATGTCTTCTGAATTTCCTTTAGCCATTGTTTGGCTTCTTGTAATCCTTTTGTTGCCATGTTTACTCACAATTGGCTCTTGTTTTGTAGGTTTGCTCATAGTTGACTTTTGTTTTTCAGGTAAAACAACAAGTGTATCAAGTTTTTGCAATTGCTTTGTTTCCATGATTACTGATTCACTTTGCTCTGCCCCTACTGGTTCACCTTGTTCTGCCACTGAAGGTGATTTTATACCTATAGGTTTAGGAGTTCTTTTAGGGGTAATGGCATTCACTTCAAAACCACTGAAAAACAGAAAAGAAGATCAGTCTCTGCCTAGTCTTTTTAACTCATCTAAAACTAGCAAATTTATTAAACCATGATGAAAAAGTGAGGTTTCACTTCCTTCAGATTTAGCTTGAACTTTATCTGCCATTTTTGCTAATCTTCTATATAAATAAAAAGATATATCAAGCAATATCTTACCAACAAAATGTAGAATAAGCTTGAAGTGGTAAGAATAAACCTTATGATATCTCCCTTCGCAAGTGAAGTATTTCTGAATGATAAGCAATAGCTTTGAGAAATTATCTTTCATGGAGCTCCTTGGAATGGCATTTGTAAGGAACCTCACTATCTTCTGGCTTGATAAATTCTTTACATTCCTGCATGTTGAATTTGAAACCTTTGAACCATTCTCCTCTTGGAATCCCTGTTGGTGCTGCAATGGTTTCTGGTGTTATAGTGACGTTCAACATTCCCACTTTTGCAGATGTCCCATTGAAATTTAGGGCAAACTCTTTAGAAACCTATACATCGCATCCTTGCAATCTTTGGCAAAACTTCAAACACCCTGTTCTTCTGAAAACTTCTGAAGTTGTTGGGTCTTCATTTATCAGGTTCATGTCTGATGGCTCATATCTAAGACAGTGGCCACCTTTGTTGGTCTTTATCTTTGTAGCCATGGTGATTTAATGTCTTCTCTGCCTTGCTTGATTAGTGATATCTTTGACTCATGAACCTCTAAGACTTTGTCAAATGATGTTTTATTTTTTTCTGTTGGATAAAAGTGGCTCCACTTGGGATGGTGTGCCCATGTGGTACACCAAAGAACCTGTAGTTCCAGTGCTGCTATCCATCTTCTTGAAAACAAGAACTCGAAAATTTTCCAAGCTTTCCTTCAAAATCTAATGGCCTTCACCTCGGGCTCAAGCTTGATGATCAACTTGTCTTTATTAGCATAAAAACATATAAAATGGAATATATACAATGGAATTAATGATCAAAAGACTTTAAGAGGAATAGTGCTTCCAAAACCTGCCATTAACACGCCCTCCAGCACAAGGTTGTTCATCCATATCGTGCATAATGTAAGTGTTGTTCCCATGAAATTCAACTACTCTGAATGGACCTTTCCAAATATTCTCAAACTTACCATGTTTCCCCTTTTCTTCAATCCTGGCTTCCCATTTGAAAACCACATCATAGATTTGAAAGTTTTCCTCCTTTACCTTCCTGTCAAATGTCTTCTTGATTTTGTTTTGAGATTGCTAATTACTATTATAGACTTCCTCCCTTTTTTCTTGTAAGGCTATCAATTGATTGATCCTCCTCTGAATTGCATTTGGCTCCTCCTCTAATCCTTACAATAGCTTCGTGATAGGCACTCCCAAGGATGTTGGAAATATGGATTTAGCTCCATATACCAACTCATAAGGTGAAGTTCCAATTGATCTCTTTGTGCACACTCTATCGGCCCACAAAGCATACTTCAGCTTCAAATGCCATGATTTCTTATTTTCTTGCAACACCTTCTTCATAATACTCACAATGATCTTGTTAGAAGATTCATCAAGACCATTAACTTGTGGATAATATGCAGTAGAATGCCCAAGTGTTATGTGATATTGATGACAAAAATTGATCAACTTCTTATATTTGAATACCTATGCATTATCAGTGACGACCTGCATAGGGCAGCCAAACCTAGACAATATATTATTTCCTAAAAATGAAATGATAAGTGAATCATTTGCTTGCCTAGTTGGGATTGATTCAATCCACTCGGTGAAATAATCAGTTGCTGTCAGACTAGCGATGTTGACCTGAAGGTGATGGATGAATCTCGCCAATAAAATATAGCCCCCACTACTGAAATGGCACCTCAACATAGATAGGCATCAAGGGTAAAGGAACAAGCTTCTTCTTACCATAAAAAATCTAGCATTTATGGAAGGAAGCAATCTTTTTGTAGACATATTTAAACATAGTAGGCCAATAATACCCTGCTCTGAGAATCTTATTTGTTGTAGCCTTCCAATAATGATGACCTCCACAATCTCCTTTGTGAAACTCCTCAATCACTTTTTCAGCCTCCTCTTCTAGCAAACAATTAAAAAGAATACCACTGGTATTTTTCCAATACATATTTTTTTCAATGATGTAGTACCTCAAAAATTTTAACTTCACAAATCTTGCCCTTGGCTTTTTCAACTCAGCAAGTGCTCTATGATGATGTAAGACAAAAACAATGTCTTTGTACCAGCCAAAAAGGATGTACTTCTCTTCAATGGGAATCGGCTCTTCATCTTCATCTGATAATTCTGAAATTTCTGCAATTAAATTCATATCAAGATAGTCAAAATTTGACTATGCCATTAGCTTTGCTAGGCCTTGACCTTTAACCAATTTTGTGGGCCTAATCTCTATATCATATTCCAACAAGTTAGCTATCCACTTCCCTCTCTTACCACCAGGATCAACTTGAGTTAAGATGTCTTTCACAACAACATTGGGAACAAAAGCTATAACATGAGAATGCAAAATGTAAATTTTGAAATCTTTGATGGCCTTGACCAAGACATAAGCTTGCTTCTCTAAGATGTTGTACTTCAGCTATGAATTAGCTAATGTCCTGCTAAAAAATGAAATGGGCTACTCAGTACCTTGTTGTCCTTTTTGGAGCAAAACTCCAGCAATTGTATTTTTTGATGCAAATGTAAAAACCAAAAATTATTTTTGAAAACATGGGCTGATCAACATTGGTGCTTGAGTGAGTGTCTTCTTAATCTCCTCAAATGAGTGCTTTTCCTCTAATGTCCACTTGATGTGAGCTCCCTTCTTCAGCATCTTTTTTATGTCTTTTACAATCTCAACAAAATTAGGAATAAACCTCCTCACAAAATTTACCCTTCCAAGGAAAGACTAAATTTCCTTTCTGCTTCTAGGCAAATCCACTTTCTGAATTGCATTGACCCTATTTGGATCAATCTTAATCCCATCTTTAGAAATAATATGCACGTAACACCCCTAGTTTTTATGCTTTGCAAGTTAGACATTGAACATAAGTCCAAAGGGGAGTGGACCCCAATGGATAATTGTGGTGTGGATTTATTTGATTTAATAAATAAATAAATAAATAAAATGGTGTGTGCATTATGACCAAATAAGAAATTGAGATCATTGCCTAATCCATGAGGTTATGGAAAAATGATTAAGACTTTTCCCAAATTCTTTCAAAAAGCCTTGAAAGAAATTATTTTTACTTTAGATTTTTGAGGAAAAGTATAAATTCCCCAATGATGAGGATAGTAGTTGGGAAGAGGTAAAAAGATGGAAAAGCAGAAAGCAGCTTTAAAATCCCTAAATCAGGGAAGCCTAGGCAAATAGGAAAAAAAGCATCCTGAAATTCTGGACACAGAATTGGAAACAATCTTTGGGGAGAGCATAGCTTAAGTAAGCTTATCCATAACGGATTGAGGTTGGTCTGTACTTGGAGGGATCTCAGCTCGGGGGTGAATTTTGGAGATAGAGGAATTCTATGGTTGGGAGGATTGGTCATAGAAATCAGTGGTATGCACTCATCTTTTATTTGTTGTTAATATATGAAATCACTACTGAATTGTTATAGTATGGTTTTAAAAGAATGAATGAAAATTTTATCTTTCTGAATAAGTGTGATACCCATACATTTAATAGACATATATGAAGTAGAGATACTTCATAGCTGTATAGTTGTATGGGAAGTAGAATCTAATAAGATCCATCTACCAAAATAACAAAACCAACTAATGGTTTAAATCTGGAGATTAGTATCTTTCAGAACAAAAAATTATATATATATATATATATATATATATATATATATATATATATATCTTGTCAGGTATGTAATAAAAATAGCATATAGTAAACTAAATGCTGACCTTTTATATCGGATAGAAAAAGGGGATGCAGATAAATTGAATAAAATTATTCCACTTAAATTTATGCTAAGAACTATCATAGAAAATGTCCAATCTGGAAACCAAAGCAAGTAAATTTCATATGAAACCAATTATCTATTAACTAATATTGAAATTATACTGTAAATTATTAACAGTGATATTTTAGATCTGCAAGCTAGATAGCAGAAATAAATAATTACTCTCTACATAAATGTTCATAAAATCCAGAGTTTCATTCTATTATGAATTCAAGTGATGATATAAAATAATTAACTCAGAATTTCTAAATTGATACATAGAATGAAATTTACAGATTTGGAAAGAGTTAACTGAGTTATATCTATACAAAAATTTAATATTATGTATTCTTGTTGAATTACGAATACTTATACTTCATAAACAAAAGGAGAATAAACCTCAAAGTAATAAATGATAGGCACATCATTGAGGAAAAAAAATGATTGCCAAAATGAATTTATAACATGTATGAAAATGTATAAATTCTTTGTAACCGAAAGTATATACAGTAAGTAAATTTAAATGTATATATGCTCAAAATGGGAAAACCCCTTTTCACTGTATAGTGAATGTTATATTAAGAACAGTTACATTTTATCATCATAGAATTATATTTAAATTCCATTAAAAATTAATGATATTAATAAAAGTGTTAACTATAAGACATATATCAGAAAATTTATAAACTGATATATTGTTTATAAAGGAATTTAAAATGAATAATTTTAGAGATAGTAGAAGGTATTCATTTAGTCATAATGGAATTAAATCAAATAAATTTTAGTAGAAATAAAAATACAGAGATACGAGTTTAACTTAATATAAACCAGAAACCCTCAAGTGCTTATACAAGTGTACAAGTAAAATTTTTCAGAGTATATAAATTCTGAATTAAACTAATTAAGAGAGGGTCATGCCATTAGGATAATAATATAAAATTTGTAGTGTTACACTGTTCAAAAAAATAATAAAATACATCTCTTCTGTGAAACCTATTGAAAAAAAAAATTTCACAGTCAGCCGAGAGTAAAATTCTCGAATCGACTATCTATAAGATGAGTATGCCAACAATTCTGGAGACGGAAAGACAATAAGATACCAACCTGAAATATTGAACATGCAAACAATCTATTATCTCTGAGTTCGCAACGAACTAAATCAACAACAAGGACGAAAGACGAAAGGAAAAGTAAAAATATTACCTGCAATCATAACAAAAGTTGAGTTATGATACCCGAGAGATGGGATTTTATCATGTAAATAACAAATAAAATAAGTCGAAATGACTTGTAAAAAGAAAAATTATTTTACCTCTGATAAACGAAATCTTCTATAAGTAACTAAATCCTGAGTAAACATAGAAACAAGGGAGACGTAAATCAAATATAGACATTACGAAAAATATTATACCACAGATGTATCAGAGGTTAAACTAAAATTGATTTAATGAAAGGGATAAATTTTCCCAACCTTACCATTATAAATATTGGTACATCAAACCCACAGAAGAGCGTCATCAGACAAGGCAACAGTGCCAATCTGGTACCCAAAAGAAGATTATTGATTCCCTTACGAAAGTAAGAAGAAATGAGTAAATGTACCTAAGAAATGTTCTGATATATAATAAAACTCTGTAAGGTAAAATAACGATCCAAAACCTTATATGAATCGAGAGAAATGAAGAGCGAAAGGGACTCAAAAGGATATCAAAGATGTAGAACGAAATTCCTTGGGAATGAACCGGGAAATTGTATGCATAATATCGGAAAGAGGAAACAAAATTTCACTAATTATAAATATGCAGAGATTTCTGAAGGAGATATGTATACGAATAGAAACGCTATCACTGCAATAAACTAGAAAATGTCATGAATATACAGAGCAAGAAGAAAACAAACCCTAGGGCGAGAAAGAATTTGCATACCTGGGTTCGAAGCACCGATATTAGAAATCAATTCATTATAAGAAAAGATGGATTTAATCCAACTGAGTAGAAAGAAAAATTCAAGAAGTCGCTTGAAGACCTTCTCTCTGACTTTTCAAGAGCAAAATGAAACAGTAATGGAAAAAACATGACATTTATATTTCATGGAAACCCTAACTTGTTTTCATCTCGACCATACACGTGGAAAGTGATAACGTATAACATTCAACTAAACAGAGAATTCTTGAGATGTTAGTCACGTTTAATACAAGTTAACTCAGATCGATCTACATACAGAACTTTCAATCTTTTTCATAAATGCGTAGTACAAAATCATACGACGGAAATAGGTAAGAGTTATGAACTGTACTCGTAAAATCAACACGTATGGTTAAATTGATAATCAAACACCTCGAAACTAGAAATGAGGTCACAACCGTTCAGAAATAATAAATGGTTCTGATTTAAATATAAAACTCTAATATCCATAGTAAAATATCACAGTTGTGATAACGTACTATGGAATTAATACGTTTATCCCATTGATATTCATGGCAATAAAAATAAAATCTAAGCGTTACCAACTATATCATATGACCTTGTAAAGGGGTTTGATAATCACATATAAGAGTTGTGTGTATGACTATAATCTAATCAAATAGTAAAATTTTTATTACATTTAACTTCGAATAATTATATTCGATATACTGATATATATACGATTATCTCCAAGGGTATATAAAATTTTATATATATTGAAATGTGGGTATAGTATGAAAGTATATATCCTAGTCTATTGCAAGATCAATATAATTATGTTATATACATGGAAGTAAAGAACTAATATTTAAAGTTACATATAGTTCAAGAAAAAGAAAAAAACGAATAGACTTTTATAATATGAATTAGAAAAAAAAAAAAAAAAACAAACAAAATTTTGGAGGTATGAGAGATGCTACAAATGGTATCAGAGCCCATGTTAGAAAAACTGGGCTGTTGTTGTGCTCACTGTATAAACTCATATTTTTTTTTTGAAAAAAAAAAAAAAAATTGTTACTGATGATTATTTTCTTTTAGTGTACAAAGGTGTTGAACTGAAAAGTCAATGGTTGAAGGAGATTAAATTTATGTTGAGCTGGGTGCTAGAGATAACACACCAGATCCCAACGCTCCTTTAATGGCTATGTTGCATAGGATGCAACGGGAGATGGCCCAGATAAGAATATAAAATGATAGGCTATCTGTAGCAAGTGAGGAATAGGAAAAATTGATTAGAGAACTGACTTCAAGGAACAACCACGAAGGTGAAGGTTCCATAAGGAAAAGAAAGAGTAAGATAACTTTCTCAAATGAATATAAAGAAGATGATGCCTCTAGAAATCATTCTAGGCAAAAGAATGAATTACAGGGTGAATTCCGGAAAATAAAACCTCCCTCCTCTGATGAAGAAAAGGAGGAAGATGCTGAGACATGGTTGTTAAATATGATTAAATATTTTCAAGTTTATGAGTATGAAATCAATCTAAAGGCCAGATTAGCTATTTATCAACTGCAAGCTAAGGCTACTTTGTGGTGGGAGGAAAAAAATATCATCCGTACAATTGATGAGAAAACAGTGACTTGAGAAGATTTTCAAATCAAGTTTAAAAATCGATACTTAAATGAACGATATTATGATGAAAAAGTAAAGGAGTCTCATGAACTCAAATTGTGACAACTCACCATAGATGAGTTGGTCACTAAGTTCACAAATCTGCTAAGGTATGTGCCATACATCCAGGAAGAGAAAGCAAAAGTACATAGATTTTTGAGTTGTTTGCCTGTTGCTTATAAGGAGAAAATATAATTTGATAATCCAAAAACAATGAATGAAGTGGTAAGAAAGGCCAGATTATGTTATCAACAGTTTCATGGTAAGATGGACCAAGGGAAGAAATGGTCAAATAAAGGTGAATTTAGTGGAAGGAAACATAAATCAACTTACTTGAAAAACTTTGGGAAGAACCATCAGAGAAAGAAGTTTAATAAACCAATTGATAGCCAAACTGCCCAATCTCAAATGGGTTCTAAAACTATGAATGAAAACAATAAGAAAGAAGGAACAGTGAAAATGAAAGAGCCATTAAAATGTTGGGGCTGTGGAGAACCTCATCTTTTGAGGGACTGCCCCCATAGAAATATTCAAATGGTTTTGAGGCCTAAGAAGGCTACTACTATGAATGATGTAGCCAGAAATATTCCTACTATTAGTGCAGCCTTGGAGAATCGACAAGCAGAACATCAGGCCACTATGGTTTAAATGGAAGGTACGATTGTTGACCAATCTATAACAGTTTTAATTGATCCGAGTGCTTCTTTGAGTTACATTAGTCCACAAATTGTAGAAATGAAATATGAAAACTGAAAAATTTCAACAATCTTGGTTGGTCCAGTTAGCCACTGGTACCAAAAGAAAAGTAACTCATAAGTTACCTCCAACAGCAATTAAATTAAATGACTTTCAGACAGAAGTAAATTTAAACATTTTGCCATTAGGCTCATATGATTTGCTGATAGGAATGGAATGGTTAGAGAAGAAAAAGGTCGTGATGAATTGTTGGGATAAAACTCTGCACTGTGTAGATGAGGAAGGGAAAACCTTTATACTTAAAGGAAAACCAAAACCACTTATGGTAATACAAATATCAACTCTACAATTAAAAAGAATAGCTAGGAAGGGATATCAAGTATATGCTGTACATGTTGAAGAATTAGGACATCAACTTGAAGAAAATTTAATAGAAATGTTACCAGTGGTTAGGGAGTTTAAAGAAGTGTTTCCAGATGAGGTTCCTCATCTTCCTCCCAAAAGAGAAATTGATTTTTCTATTGATTTAGTGCCAAGTGCAACTCCTGTTTCTAAAGCCCCGTATAGAATGAGTCCCCTTGAATTAATGGAACTAAAGATGCAGTTACAAGAATTGTTGGATAAAGGTTAAATAAGACCAAGTGTATCACCTTGGGGATCACCTGTGTTATTTGTGAAGAAGAAGGATGGTACCTTCAGAATGTGTATTGATTATCGTCAACTAAAAAAGTTGACTATAAAAATAGGTATCCTTTACCCAGAATTGATGACCTTTTTGATCAAGTCAGAGGAGCTTCAGTATTTTCCAAGATTGATTTGAGGACTGGTTATCACCAGTTAAGAATTAAAGGGGAAGATATTAGTAAAACAGCTTTTCGAACTAGATATGGGCATTACGAATTTGTAGTCCTACCTTTTGGGCTGACAAATGCTCCTGCCACATTTATGTGCTTAATGAATAGTGTCCTAAATAAATACTTAAACATGTTTGTATTAGTATTTATAGATGACATTTTAGTCTATTCAAAAAGTGAAGAAGAGCACAAAGAGCATTTAAGAATAGTATTGCAGACCTTGAAGGAAAATCAGTTGTATGCCAAATTTAGTAAATGTGAGTTTTATAAGGATAAAATCCAGTACTTGGGACATATCATATCAGAACAAGGATTAGTTGTTGATTCTGAAAAGATAAAAGCCATAAAGGAGTGGCATGTACCTACGGATGTATCAGCAGTAAGATCTTTTATGGGGATTGCCGGGTATTATCGAAGGTTTGTAGAAAGATTCTCTGCAATAGCACATCCCATAACTTCATTACAAAGGAAAGGTACAAAGTTTGAGTGGACTGAAAAGTGTTAAAATAGTTTTGAACTGTTAAAACTAAAAATAACTATAGCTCCAATCCTGAAAATTGCAGATCCAAATAAAGAGTTTGTGGTGTGCGCGGATGCATGTGCAGAAGGTATAGGAGGAGTTTTTTTACAAGATAATTTTGTCATTGCTTATGAATCTAGGAAACTTAAGAAACATGAACATAATTACAGTGTTTATGATCTTGAGTTAGTAGCTGTAATTCATGCTCTTAAGATGTGGCGACACTACCTCTTAGGAAAGAAGTTTACACTAATGACATATCACATTAGCTTGAAATATTTTTTCACTCAACCATATTTGTATGCTAGACAAGCTAAATGGATGTCTTTTCTAAGTGAATTTGACTTTGAAATAAAACATATCAAAGGAAAAGAAAATAAAATTGCTGATGCACTTAGCAGAAATGTAGTTCAATACATAAGTAACATAGGAAGCAGTGCAGATTTTGACTTGGAAGGAATGGTAGAAAAAGTAGTGGATCAAGATCTGCAATATGAACAACTGCAAACAAAAATGCTGAAAAAGGGAATAGAAGGGTAAACTCAAAATCAGAAAGGACTAATCTTCTATAAAAACAGATTATATATCCCAAATGTGGATTCCTTGAAAAAGGACATCTTAGATTAATATCATAAACAACCTTATTCGAGACATCCTAGATATTAGAAACTATTAGTAGCTTTGAAAAAAAAAAAAAATTGGCCAGGAATGAAAAAGGATGTAGCAAACTATTTAGCTAGATGTATCGAATGTCAACTAGTTAAAGTTGAACATCAACACCCAGCTAGTCTTTTAAATCCTTTGCCAATAGCAGAATGGAAATGGGACACTGTTTCAATGGATTTTATTATTGGAATACCTAAAACAAATTATCAACATGATTTTGTAATGGTAGTAGTAGATACTTTGACAAAGGCTGCTCATTTTATACCTGTAAAGTCCACTTTTGGGATAGCCCAAGTAGAAAATGTGTTCATGAAAGAAATAGTAAAGCTACATGGTGTTCCAAAGATGATAATTTCAGACAGAGATGCCAAGTTCACCGTTGCATTTTGGAAGAGTTTTTTTGGAGGGATGGGCACTAAATTAAACTTTAGTACTACTTATCACCCTAAAAAAAATGGTCAAACAGAGAGGACAAATCAGATTTTGGAAGATATGTTAAGAATGTACGTAATGGATAGGCCAACAAAGTGGGAAGATTATTTACACTTAGTAGAATTTTCTTATAACAACAGCTATCAAACATCCATAAAAACGATTCCATTTGAGGCAGCTATGGAAGGAGGTGTCACACTTCTTTAATTTGGAGTCAACCAGAAGACAAACTAATTCTAGGGCTACATGCTTTGCAGGAAATGGAAAGAGTTGTGAAACAGATTCAGAAAAATATTAAAACATCTCAAGATAGACAGAAACGTTATGCAGATCAAAAGAGGACTCACGGGGAATTTAAAGTGGGTGATCATGTCTACCTGCGAATTAAACCCAAGAAAAGTACACTACATACTGGTATTTGTGCAAAATTGGCTCCTAGATATTGTGGACCTTTTGAAGTATTAGAGAGGGTTGGACCAGTAGCTTATAAACTAGCATTACCTCCTCATATTAAAGTTCATGATGTGTTTCATGTCTCTTTATTGAAGAAATATGTCCATGATGCTTCTCACATTATTGATTGGAATGTGATCCAGGTGGAACCAGAAGGGGAGTTCCTTCCAGAACTGCTTCAAATCTTGGAACGGGAAGAAATTGAATTGCGAAATCGAATAGTAGCTAGAGTAAAGGTGTAGTGGAAGCACTTTACTGCTGAAGAAGCTACATGGGAAAGAGAAGCTGATATGATGGAAAAATATCCATTTTTATTTTCAAAATAAACTCTAGTAGTTAGTTGTTAACACCGAGGATGGTGTTTGTTTTCAGAGGGGGAATATGTAACACCCCTAGTTTTTATGCTTTGCAAGTTAGACATTGAACATAAGTCCAAAGGGGAGTGGACCCCAATGGATAATTATGGTGTGGATTTATTTGATTTAATAAATAAATAAAAGGTTGTGTGCGTTATGACCAAATAAGAAATTGAGATCACTGCCTAATCCATGAGGTTATGGAAAAAGGATTAAGACTTTCCCCAAATTCTTTCAAAAAGCCTTGAAAGAAATTATTTCTAATTTAGATTTTTGAGGAAAAGTCTAAATTCCCCAATGTTGAGGAAAGTAGTTGGGAAGAGGTAAAAAGCTGGAAAAGCAGAAAGCAATATTAAAATCCCTAAATCAGGGAAGCCTAGGCAAACAGGAATAAAAGCATCTTGAAATTCTTGACACAGAATTGGAAACAGGCTTTGGGGAGAGCATAGCTTAAGTAAGCTGCTCCATAACAGATTGAGGTTGGTCTGTACTTGGAAGGATCTCAGCTCGGGGGTGAATTCTAGAGATAGAGGAATTCTATGGTTGGGAGGATTGGTCATAGAAATCAGTGGTATACACTCATCTTTTATTTGTTGTTAATATTTGAAATCACTACTAAACTGTTATAGTATGGTTTTAGAAGAATGAATGAAAATTTTATTTTGCTGAATAAGTGTGATACCCATACATTTAACAGACATATATGAAGTAGAGATACTTCATAGCTGTATATTTGTATGGGAAGTAGAATATAATAAGATCCATCTACCAGAATATATAAACCAACTAATGGTTTAAATCTGGAGATTAGTATCTTTCATAACAAAAATTATATATATATATATATATATATATATATATATATATATATATATATATATATCTTGTCAGGTATGTAATAAAAATAGCATATAGTAAACTGAATGTTGAACTTTCATATCGGATAGAAAAAGGGGATGCAGATAAATTGAATAAAATTATTCCACTTAAATTTATGCTAAGAACTATCATAGAAAATTTCCAATATGGAAACCAAAGCAAGTAGATTTCATATGAAACCAATTATCTGTTAACTAATACTGAAATTATACAGTAAATTATTAACAATGATCTTTTAGATCTGCAAGCTAGATAGCAAAGATAAATAATTACTCTCTACATAAATTTTCATAAAATCCAGAGTTTCATTCTATTATGAATTTCAAGTGATGATATAAAATAATTAACTCGGAATTTCTAAACTGATACACAGAATGAAATTTACAGATTTGGAAAGAGTTAACTGAGTTATATCTATACAAAAATTTAATATTATGTATTCCTGTAGAATTAAGAATACTTATACTTCATGAACAAAAGGAGAATAAACCTCAAAGTAATAAATGATAGGCACATCATTGAGGAAGAAAAATGATTGCCAAAATGAATTTATAACATGTATGAAAATGTATAAATTCTTTGTAACTGAAAGTAAATACAGTAAATAAATTTAACTGTATATATGCTCAAAATGGGAAAATCCCTTTTCACTGTATAGTGAATGTTATACTAAGAACAATTACATTTGATCATCATAGAATTATATTTAAATTCCATTAAAAATTAATGATATTAATAAAAGTGTTAACAAGACATATATCAGAAATTTTATAAACTTATATATTGTTTAGAAAGGAATTTAAAATGAATAATTTTAGAGATAGCAGAAGGTATTCATTTAGTCATAATGGAATTAAATCAAATAAATTTTATGAGAAATAAGAATACAGAGATACGAGTTCAACTTAATATAAACCAGAAACTCTCAAGTGCTTATACAAGTGTACAAGTAAAATTTTTCAAATTATATAAGTTCTGAATTAAACTAATTAAGAGAGGGTCATGCCATTAGGATAATAATATAAAATTTGCAGTGTTACACTATTCAAAACAATAATAAAATACATCTCTTCTGTGAAACCTATTGAAAAAAAAATATTTCACAATTAGCCGAGAGTAAAATTTTCGAATCGACTATCTATATGATGAGTATGCCAACGATTATGGAGATGGCAAGACAGTAAGATACCAACCTGAAATATTGAACATGCAAACAATCTATTATCTCTGAGTTTGCAACGAACTAAATCAACGACGAGGACGAAAGACGAAAGGAAAAATAAAAATATTACCTGCAATCATAACAAAAGTTGAGTTATGATACCCGAGAGATGGGATTTTATCATATAAATAATAAATAAAATAAGTGGAATTGACTTGTAAATAGAAAAATTATTTTACCTCTGATAAACGAAATCTTCTATAAGTAACTAATTCCTGAGTAAACATAGAAACAAGGGAGACGTAAGTCAAATATAGACATTACGAAAAATATTATACCACAGATGTATCAGAGGTTAAACTAAAATCGATTTAATGAAAGGGATATTTTTTCCCAACCTTACCATTATAAATATTGGTACATCAAACCCACAGAAGGGCGTCATCAGACAAGGCAACAATGCCAATCTGGTACCCAAAAGAAGATTATCGATTCCCTTACGAAAGTAAGAAAAAATAAGTAAATGTACCTAAGAAATATTCCGATATATAATAAAACTCTGTAAGGTAAAATAACGATCCGAAACCTTATATGAATCGAGAGAAATGAAGAGTGAAAGGGACTCAAAAGAATATCAAAGACGTAGAACGAAATTCCTTGGGAATGAACCGGGAAATTGTATGCATAAAATCGGAAAGAGGAAATAAACTTTCACCGATTATAAATATGCAGAGATTTCTGAAGGAGATACATATAAGAAAAGAAATGCTATCACTGCAATAAACTAGAAAATGTCATGAATATACAGAGCAAGAAGAAAACAAACCCTAGGGCAAGAAAGAATTTGCATACCTGGGTTCGAATCACCGATATTAGAAATCAATTCATTATAAGAAAAGACGGATTTAATCCAACTGAGTAGGAAGAAAAATTCAAGAAGTCACTTGAAGACCTTCTCTCTGAGTTTTCAAGAGCAAAATGAAACAGTAATGGGGAAAAACGTGACATTTATATTTCATAGAAACCCTAACTTGTTTTCATCTTGACCATACACGTGGAAAACAGTAATGTATACCATTCAAGTAAACAAAGAATTCTCGAAATGGTAGTCACATTTAATACAAGTTAACTCAGACCGATCGACATACAGAACTTTCAATCTTTTTCATAAATGCGTAGTACAAAATCATACGACGGAAATAGGTAAGAGTTATGAACTGTACTCGTAAAATCAATATGTATGGTTAAACTGATAATCAAACACCTCGAAACTAGAAACGAGGTCACAACCGTTCAGAAATAATAAATGGTTCCGATTTAAATATAAAACTCGAATATCCATAGTAAAATCTCACAGTTGTGATAACGTATTATGGAATTAATACGTTTATCCCATTGATATTCGTGCCAATAAAAATAAAATATAAGCGTTACCAACTATATCATATGACATTGTAAAGGGGTATGATAATCACATATAAGAGTTGTGTGTATGATTATAATCTAATAAAATAGTAATATTGTTATTACATTTAACTTTGAATAGGTATATTCGATATACTGATATATATACGATTATCTCCAAGGGTATATAAAATTTTATATATATCGAAATGTGGGTATAGTATGAATGTATATATCCTAGTCTATTGCAAGATCAATATAATTATGTTCTATACATGGCAGTAAAGAACTAATATGTAAAGTTACATATAGTTCAAGGAAAAAAAAAACGAATAGACTTTTATAATATGAATTAGAAAAAAAAAAAAACAAAACAAACTTTTCGAGGTATGAGAGATGTTACAATGCCCAAGTAACTTCCCTAAAGTGAGAGAAAAAATGCTTTTAGTGGGATTGAGATAAATTCCAAACCTTCTACACTTTAACAGAATCTTTTCTAGGTGCTTCAAGTGATCTTCTTCTCTCCTTGAGAAGACTGTTATATCATCCAGATAGACAACCACCATCTTGTCTTTCTTCTCAGAAAAGGCAATGTCCATTTCTCTTTGAAAGGTAGCTCCTGCATTCATCAGACCAAATGGCATCTTGGCATACATGAATGTGCCCCATGGTGTGGTAAAGGTTGTTTTCTCCTGATCTTCTAGATGCACAAGTATCTGATTGTACCTTGAAAAACCATCAAGCATAGACATCCTTTCGAAACCAAAAATGCTCTGCAAAATTTGGTCCATCTTTGGGAGAGGGTAGTTGTCCTTCAAAGAGGCTTTGTTCAAGTTTTTGAAGTCAATGAAGATTCTAATTTCTCCACTCTTTTTTCCGACTAGAACCAAGTTTGCAAGCCACTTTGAAAATATGATTGGAAAC
The DNA here is from genome assembly GCA_034641835.2 of Pinus albicaulis. Taxonomy (NCBI): domain Eukaryota; kingdom Viridiplantae; phylum Streptophyta; class Pinopsida; order Pinales; family Pinaceae; genus Pinus; species Pinus albicaulis. The sequence goes on from CM076570.1 coordinate 1,519,678,322, forward strand.
AATAATTTTAGCATCAAAGAGTTTCTTGATTTCCTTCTCAATCAGAGGCATGAGAAGTGGATTATTCATCCTCAGCTTCTATTTGAAAGGCTTTTCATTTTCTTTAATGTGAATGGTATTCTGAATGATAGTAGGATCATACTTCTTTAAATCAGCGTAGCTCCATGAAAAAACATTTATGAACCTTTTCATCATCTCAAGATATCTATGTTTCATGTCAACTGAAAGAAACTTTGAAAGCTTAATCATTTTTTGGCATTGCTACTATACCAAGGTTACAACTCTCTACCTCTTCATCATCATCTTGTATCTTAGGAGACTTGGACACATCATTATGATCAAAAAGATTCTCAAGGGGTATGAGACCTTTGGGTGTAGAGTTATTCTTCAACTGTAACACTTCAGAATTTCCCTTTGTTTCAACAAGCATATTTTGTTGATCTACTTGTGTACTTTCAAACTACTCTTTCAGTTCTATAAAATTTTTGACTTGATGGTCATCCTCAAAAACTTGCCAATGGATAATGCTATCAAGGATAGCAGGTCTATGGCGAACTTCAACCTCATATATTTTAGTGGAATGTGCAGGGATGATAAATAGACTTGCAAAGACAGCTAGGGAGTCAGCTACTGAGTTTTGGTCCCTAGTCTTCACAATAAATGAATATTCTTGGAAATTCTATAACATCTCCATGATCAAATTTATATATGCCCAATTCTTACATCCCTAGTTTGATATACACCCTCAAATTGCTTAATAACTAATTTAGAATCTCCACAAACAGAAATCATTTGGGCACCCTTTCTCTTCAAAATTTCTAAGTCCAAAAATAAAGATTCATACTCAGCCATGTTATTTGTGAAATCAAAATTCAATTTGTAAGAAAAGAACTTGCTTTCATCTTCTCGAGTTGTGATCCAAGTTCCTACTCCAGGCCCCTCTCTTCCTGTTGATCCATCAAAGTGTAACAAACACCAACCTTCTTCCTTCTCCTCACTGATTTGCTGATTTTCTATCTGGGATTTTAAGTTTTTTGATTTTTTTCTTTTTTTTCATCTTCTATTTCATTAGTCAATTCATTGAAAGGAATAGCAGATCCTAGATCAATATCAACAACATATATTGGAAAATTATGAGGTTTTTCTTTCCTACTTACCATATAAGCCATCCTTGTTTCTCTATATAGTCTCCTTTGCTCACCAAAAACAGGAAAGGTGGCATAATTTAGGTCCATCTGCATTGTACCTTTGATCTTTGCTGCCCGTGACCTTGATAATAGAATACGAAACTTAGGTGGAATGTTTTCTACCACAATGTCCATTACCACTATCTTGGCAGGGACTTGTGTAAGACCAACAACAAGATCTTTTATTAAACCAATGCATTGAACTCTTTTTGAATCAAAAGAAAACAAATCATTATATGGTCTAGTAATTTCCAATCCCATCCTTTCCATAATCACTTTGGGCATAATATTGTGAGAGGCTCTTGAATCCAACATGGCATTATGCAATGTCATGTCATGAATACTAAGGCTAACATAAAAAGGTGACACCTCTTCCTTCTACTCATCCTCTAATCTTGGACCCAAGTATATGGTTGGATGATCTTCTTGAACATTTAGGATATCAGCAGCTCCTAGTTGGGAATTCAAAATTTTTTCAATCTTATCTCTGTATTCATTCACCTTAATAATTTCTCCAAAAGGTACTGTGATTTTGATCCTAAAGATCTCACTCTCCAAACTGAAAACATAAGAAGATTTTTCAGTCCCTTTGGCAGGAGGAGGAGGTGGTGTATCTTTCTTAACCTCAACAGCTTTAGGGGAATCTTTCTTGGGTTGTGTTTTGTTTGCAGTAATTGGCACATTTTTGTTTTTGAGGTTGTACTATTTCTCCATCTCAAAGATTGCATGTTGATACCCTTTAAGATAATCAGATGGTTCCTCCTTAGTCAAAGACATTCCTGACATGTTTTCATCTAAGTAAATGAATTGAGTCTTCTTGTATTTCAGGCTGATCTTCTTCATCAACTAAGTTTTGCTTAAAAGGAGGCCTAAATTGAGGGTCAAGTGGCTGATTTCTATTTTCCCTTGGTCTTTGTTGGTTTTGAGGTCTTCTGAATTGAGTATTTCTAAACTTGAGGTTCATGTTGTACAAGAGGAGTAGAGGCATTCCCAAGCGCAAGCCTATCCATCAGTTTTTTCCACTGTCTTCATCATGGAATCAAATTTGTCATCTGAGGTGGAAGGCTTATTTTCTTCTTTCAACTTAGTCTTTCCCATATTGAAATTTTTTTCTGCTATCATATTGACCTCCACCTTCATTGTATCATTTTTCCTTTCAGCAAGTGAAAGGGATTATATTTCTCTTAACAGGATAGAAAATTCATAATCAAAGGCTTCAGTATATCTTAGCTGAGCTGCTCCTGGTGGAGGCTTTAGATGGGCAGGGATGGAATCATAAACTTTGTTAAATCTCTTTGAAATTTTTTGAATAGTTTCATCAACAGCTCTCTTCAAACTATTATACTCAGTGAGGTTTTGTACAGGGTTGGTTCTATTTCCCCACTTCCTCAAGAAGCTATCTTTGAATTCATTCCAATTATGTAGGCTTCCTGCAGCAAGGGCTTTGAACCACTTCCTAACTTCACTAGTAAAGCTCTGAGCAAACAATCTCATCTTGACATCCTCATGGTCAACCTCCTCCCTGTCTATAAAGTCATTAAAACTGGTCTACATGCTCTTCAGCTATAATCTCTTCATCACTTCCCCAAGTTCTGATTCTAGAAAAATATTTCTAGGAAGGGCATTTATGACAGCTGGAAGAACAAGAGGGGGATACGTAGCAGGTGCAGCAGTAGATGGAGGTGGCACATTTCCTGCCATGATGATTGGGACTATGGTAGATTTAGGGACAATAACAGTAGAGGCAGAGGAACTATTAGGAGGAGGGTTGTGTGGTCTTTGTTGTCCAGTCACAATTGAACTCCAATCAGAAACAGGGACACCTGTTTTACTTCTTAACAAAATTTCAAATGGGTCTAGTTCCTTCAACCTATCCAAATATTCTTTCTCTAACAATAACTCTGAAGTGAGTGCTTTCCAAAACTCTTCTTTTTATTTTTGAGTTACTAAGGCTGTGGTATCAATACCTCTTTTATGGAGGTCTAAGACAATTTCAGTGAATTATTTTTCACTTTCAGACCTAAACAAGACTTCCTGAATTTTATCATCAAACTTTTTGTCTTCAGGACTTCTTAAAACTTCAGAGGACAAGGATTTTGTATGTAATGGAGTACTTGATATTGCAGAAATTCCTTGACTGCCTCTGGAGATGGTGTTTGGATTGTCCGCAATGGTAGGTGGATCTAGGTTAGGATTAATCCTCGTGTATCTCCTTCTCGAATCCACCTTTGATCATATGAATTTTGAATGGAGCCACCAAGGTAGATGTAGCCTAGAACATATTTCTAAGCTCCTTCTACCTTCAGAAGTTCAGCTTCAAAATTTCGAGAAAGTATATCTTCAAGCTCCTGTGAGACACACCGAAATGTTATTACAAAATTGCACTTGATTGGCTACTAATTAGACAACTCTATGTAATTGTTTCAAACCAACTTGTGACTTAAGCTTAGCCTCTTCAGTCTGAGAGGGCTCTCTCAAAGGGATTAATTATATTTGATAATGATGAAACTAGATGGCTAACTCTATTTGGAAAATAACTTGATTGTGATGTGTGTAGGTTGAAAAAAGTATAGGTCTACAACCATTGGGCTTATGGAGTCAACAAATCAGGAGTTTCAGTGGTAAGGTCTCTTGACATGGAAGCTGAGGAAGGTAAGAGTTTTTAGCAAAGGTAAATCACACATGAAACATAGAAAAACACAACCATTTCATCAATAAAAGAAGTCAGAGCATACAAATCTGAATTCTGAGTAATAAAGATGAAATCCACTGCAAGTAGTACACATAAAAATATAGATCAGAAAAGCATTAAAAACTTCATGAGAATCTCGGGTATGTCAACAAAGATTCCTTTGTATTACTGATATAAGTCAAATTACATAAAGCTGCAGTAGTGCAAAAAATCTCCAACACATTACAATTTCAATAATATGCCTCTTAATAGACCTTCTTACATCAGAGATGATCTTCCTCTTGGCTAGATTCATCGAACTTTTCTTAAGACACCTTGCATAACAGTAAAACATGTGATTTAATCACAAAATGCCAGCTACACTCTAAAATAGTCCTTTTCCTAATAGGACTCAAATTCCTATTTATTACATCAAACTATCTTATCTCTTAAAACAGTTACATATCTGACAGTTAATGCTTCAAATTTTTGAATGGGCTATGTCATAGCTCATCACTACTTGACATGTTAAATATCCTCCTCAACATATGGAAACAAACCCTATTTTTTAGGAAAACATGACCCTATCTTTAATGAAGTCTTCAATTGATGAGTTGTCTCCATTTCATGGTCTTCAAGTCATGGATGATTGCTGGAAAGGTCCCTCGACCTGTTGAATGTGTCTACCTGTCCAAAAGTGCTCTTAAAAATGCTCAAAAACCTTCAAAATAGCTCGCTACGAAAACATGGCAGTTTCTGTTGGGTTTGTGTTATATTCTTTCCATGACTAGTCACGCGCAGTTGTCCGGGGCAGCGCCCTGGAAAAAATTTTTGGTCCTTATTTTCCGGTGGGCAGACCCACCCATGGTTTTGTGCATGGGTTTGCACATGGTTTTGGGGCATGATGGTTTTCGGCCCCTGGTATTTTGTAGATCTGGTCAGGGGAACTACAATTATGTTCTAATCTAGGGTTAATGGATTTGGGTTTATGTATGCTTCATCATGTATATATATATATGTGTTGTAACACTAAAAGGAATATAATGAAAAATCAAGCTGGTCGTCTCGATTTGGGATCTAGGGGAAAACCTCTATGTTTATCTGTTTTATGTTTTATGCTCTTGCTATTGTTTATTTTCTATTTTTAAGATTCGTTTGCAGCTAATTTCTGTACAGGGTTAAAACATACATTTGGTATCAGAGCAAATTCGGCTTCAAGGGGACGCCTTTGCTGCTGAGGGGTTTTTTTCTTGGGCCTGAGGTAGACTCTGTTCAGTGGGAGATCTGTGGGATCTATTCTTGCGGTGAAAGAAGATGGCGAGCGACGGGAAGATAGAGATCGAGAAATTTAATGGTCAAAGTTTTGAGTTGTGGAAGCTCAAGATGGAGGATCTGCTGGTGGATAAGGACCAGTGGATCGCGGTAGATCCGGGTACTAAACCAACGACAATGTCAGATGAAGACTGGAAGAAACTATATAAAAAGGCAAAGAGCACAATACGGTTCTGTGTCTCAGATTCAGTATTGTTGAATGTATCTGGGGAAGCTATGATGAAGACCTTGTGGGACAAGTTAGGGACTTTGTACCAATCTAAATCTCTGGTGAATAAATTGTTCATGTGGAAAAAGTTGTATAACCTGAGGATGAAGGATGGAGACTCAGTGAGAGAGTATCTGAATGCCTTCAATACTATGGTAAGTCAGTTGTCATCTGTTGATATTAAAATCTCAGATGAAGATAAGTGCATCAGTTTGTTGTGTTCTCTACCAGACTCGTGGGACAGTCTGGTTATTGCAATGGGTAGCAATACAACTACCTTGAATTTTGATGATATTGTCTCAGCCTTACTGTCGGAGGAAATGAGACGGAGAAATATGGAGGGTCAGAATGGAGATGCCTTATCTGTACGAGGAAGGTCCCAAAATAGAAACAAGAATAAGGTTTCGAAATCTAGAGGGAGACCTAAATCTCCTAGAAAGTTTGTAAAGGTGTGTTGGAAATGCGGAAAGGAAGGGCACTACAAAAAGGACTACATATCTAAGGCTTCTGAGAAAGGAAAGGGATTTGATGATGCTCCTTCTGCAGAGGCAAAAACCACCTCAGATGAAGGTGGGGATGTGTATTTGGCTTCTTCTTCAAATACACATGTAGATCATGAGTCATGGTTGATTGACTCGGGTGCATCCTTTCACTTTACTCCCCATAGGGAGTGGTTCTGCGAGTATGAGAAATATGATGGCAGTGATGTCTTCTTAGGTGATGATAAGAAGGCCAGAATCGTCAGACATGGAAAAGTCAAGCTGAAGCTGCAAGGTGGAAGGATTAGAACACTTCCTGGTGTTCTGAACATTCATGCATTGGCCACAAATCTGATTTCTATAAGCAATATCGATGATGCAGGTGTAAAAATAGTGTTCGAGAAAGATACCTATAAGATGGTTCGGGGAGCACTGGTATTAATGTGGGGAGTTCGGGTTGGAACTATGTACAAGCTTTAGGGTAGCACTGTTATTGCTGGGTGCAACAGTTCTGTGGTTCCCAAAAGTGGAGCAGAAAGCCTAGCGGTCTCTGGAGAAAAGACCATGCTATGGCATCAAAGGCTTGGACATATTGGAGAGAAGGGCCTTTGTATACTGCATGGAAATGGTATGGTAGAAGCTATGTCTAATAGCTCTCTGAATTTCGATTTCTGTGAACATTGTGTATATGGGAAGCAGAATCCTATGAGTTTTCCTTGTGGTGCTAAGAGGGCGAACAAGATATTAGAGCTTGTGCACAGTGATGTGTTTGGACCTATGTCGGTTCCATCACTGGGTAAGTCTGTGTACTATGTTTCATTCGTACATCACTTCTCAAGGAATACATGGATATATTTCCTGAGGAAGAAATCTGAAGTCTTTGACAGATTTAAAGAATTTAAGGCTCTGGTGGAAAACTAGACAGAGAAGAAGATAAAGGTGCTGAGGACAGATAATGGTGGGGAGTTCTGCAAGAAGTAATTTGAAGAGTTCTGTAAGAAGAGTGGTATAGCAGGGCAGAAGACTACTCCATACACACCTCAGCAAAATGGAGTTGCAGAAAGAATGAAAAGAACGCTAATGGAAAAGGAAAGAAGCATGCTCAATGGTACCGGGTTAGGACAAGAATTCTGGGCAGAGGCAGTGGAGACTGCATGTTACTTGGTTAACGGATCACCTTCATCAGTGTTGGAGGATAAGACTCCACATGAGTTATGGACTAGTAAGAAACCCTCTCTTTCACATCTGAGGATATTTAGATGTGATGCATATGTACATGTTCCAAAGGAGAAAAGGACCAAGTTGGATAATAAATCTGAAAGGTGCATCTTTATTAGGTATAAGGATGGTTTAAATGGTTACAAGCTTTGGAACCCGAAAACAAGGAAGGTTGTGTACAGTCGAGATGTGGTGTTTAGAGAGGTGAAAAATGTTGTTAAACATGAATTCCTACCAAAGGAACCTGAAAAGATAGAGTTTGAGCTAAAGGAGGATGAATCATACTCTACAACAGAAGAAGACTCAGGAGAGGAAGAGCCACAAGCTCTAGCTGTGAGAAGATCAGTTCAGGAAAGAAGACAACCAGAAAGGTATAGTCCATCTGCTTTCTGTTCAAATTTTGCTTTAACTATAACTGATGATGATCCTAGAACCGTCAGGGAGGCAGTAGATTCAGAGGATGGAAAAATCTAGAATGAGGCCATGGTTGATGAAATCGCATCCTTGCATAAAAATGAGGCATGGGATCTGGTGGAGTTGCTGGCTGGAAGGAATCCCATCGGGAGAAAATGGGTGTTTAAGAAGAAGATGAATGTAGAAGGCAAGGTGGAGAAATAAAAGTTCGTTGTGCAAGGTTATTCCTGTGTGCTCTGAATTGATTTTGGTGATATTTTTTCTCCTGTTGCCAAAGTTACTTCTATTAGATTAATTTTATCTGTTTTTGTTGCATTTGATTTTGAGGTAGAACAGATGGATGTGAAGACAACATTTCTTCACGGTGATCTGGAAGAGGAGATCTACATGAAACAACCTGAAGGCTTTGTTGTGAAGGGGAAGAAAGAGCTGGTATGTAGGTTAAAGAAGTCTCTGTATGGGCTAAAACAATCACCAATGATGTGGTATCAGAAATTTGATACCTATATATGGGGACTTGGCTTCACCAGAAGAATAAAGGATCACTGTGTTTATTTTAAATTAATTGGTGACCGTGTTATTTATTTGGTCTTGTACATAGATGATATGTAGTTGATTGGAAATGACAAAGAAATTATCCAAGATTTGAAGACCCAGCTGTTCTCCAAATTCGACATGAAGGATCTTGGTGCTGCAAACTATATTTTGGGCATGAAAATTAAGAGAGATCAGGCAAAGGAAGCTTTGGCTAAACCAGAGGAAGTATGTCGAGACTATATTGCATAGGTTCAATATGCAGGATAGTAAATCGATGAATGTTCCGATTCCTGTAGGTACAAAGCTCTCTGCTGAACAGTGTCCCAAGACACAAGAAGAAGAGGAGGATATGTCTCATGTTTCATATGCAAGTGTAGTGGGTAGCCTGATGTATGCAATGATTTGTATGAGACTAGACATTGCACATGCAGTGAGAGGACTGAGTAGGTTTATGTCAAACCCAGGGAAGGAGCGTTGGACATCAGTGAAGTGGGTTTTCAGATATTTGCGTGGCACTATTCATTATGGCTTGTGCTACCAGGGAAGACCAGGATTAGAAAGAGTGTTGGACATTCATGGTTTTGTTGATGCAGACTGGGCTGGAGATTTGGACCAAAGAAGATCTACAAGTGGGTATGTGTTTAGCCTATTTGGAGGTGCAGTCAGTTGGATGAGTAAAAGACAGTCTGTAGTGGCTCTTTCAACTACAGAGGCTGAATACATGGCAGCCACTTATGCAAGCAAGGAAGCAGTTTGGTTGTAGAGATTGTGTTCAAGTATGGGGTTGGTGCATCAAGCTATAAGGATAGAATGTGATAGCCAAAGTGAAATTTTCTTGGCTAACAACCCTACTTATCATTCAAAGACAAAGAACATTGATGTTCAATATCATTTTGTGAGATACATGGTTGAGGCTAAAAGGGTGTTGCTGGTAAAGGTGGACACTTTGAAGAATGTTGTAGATGCATTGACAAAGTTTGTGAGCACTCAAAAGTTCCCTTGGTGTAGAGAAACAATGGGTGTTGCAAAGTTGGGTTAATGACTCAGCTCTCCTGTGGCTCCTTGCAGAAAGAAAACAACAAGTGGGAGAATGTTGGGTTTGTGTTATATTATTTCCATGACTAGTGACGCGTAGGGGAGTAACAGGGGGGGCGATAGCCCCCCTTGTTGGAGTCTCGGGCAGCACCCCGGAAAATTTTTTTGGTCCTTATTTTCTGATGGGCAGCTCCACCCATGGTTTTGTGCATGGGTTTGCACATGGTCTTGGGGCATGATGGTTTTCGGCCCCTAGTATTTTGTAGATCCAGTCAAGGGAACTATGGTTATGTTCTAATCCAGGGTTAATGTATTGGGGTTTATGTATGCTTCGGCATGTATATATATGTGTTGTAACACTAAAAGGAATATAATGAAAAATCAAGCTAGTCGTCCTGATTCGGGATCTAGGGGAAAATCTCTTTGTTTATCTGTTTTATGTTTTATGCTCTTGCTATTGTTTATTTTCTATTTTTAAGATTCGTTTTCAGCTAATTTCTGCACAGGGTTAAAACATACAGTGTCGTAGCCTGCTTTCGTAGCGTCCAAAAAAATGTTTGCAATAAAAATTTCTTCTTCTTTTCTCTTGCATTTTGTCCATCATGACCTAACATATCATCACTACCATTTCCCCTCCATAAAACATGAAAAAAATGGTTTTAGAAGCAAAAGAAATCTACAGAAATTTTCGTAGCATTTTCTTGGCTTCAAGCCTAGGAAACACTACGAAACTGTGGAAAACTGTGCAATTCCCAGATTTTGACCTTTTTTCAAAAATGTACCTTCTAGCTGTATAAACTTGGTTTTCAACATGCCATTAACCTCTCAAAACATAAACAAACTCAACTTAAGAGCCTTGAGGTGTTTCCTCTTCATTAATGATGAGTTGAGCTATGGGTTCCTCGACTACTTTCATCTTTAAACCCTTCTTCTCCAGCTCCTCATGGATCAATTCTAACTGCTCTTTGAGGTCTTTAACTTGGTCCTTTAGATTTTTGTTTCTATATTTCAAGTGTAGGTTCATTCTTCTAACATGCTTCACCTCTTTTCTTAATGGCATAGTCAATTTGATTAGTTGTTGTGTATCATCTAAGGTCTTTGACACACTATCAACCTGCTCTTCCCAAGTCTTTCATTTTCTCAAACTGCACATTTTGGAAATTATGTTTCCTTGCCTCTTTCTTCATGAATGCTATTTCATGATTTTCTTACTTCAATTGCTCCTTTAAGACCTCAACCTATGTTTTTTCAATAATTTTCTCCTTTCCTTTTCTTTGCTTGATGAGTGGATCTTCTTCTGCAGGTGATGAAAGGTCAATAATGCTTTGTGGTGGTTGGATAGTGTCAGTGGCTGGATGAACTTATTTACTACTTTCCAAAAGTTTTCTAGCATGTTTTGTCATGGGTTTCCTAGCTTGAAACATAAAACCTGCATCCTCACCTTCAAACTCTAACTTCTTTGCTGATTTGGCTTTCTTGAGCTTCTTTCCTCCCTCATCTATATCCTCAGCTTGGACTATGGGAGTCTCTTCAATATGAATAGCATGTAGAATGTCTTCTAAATTTCCTTTAGTAACTATTTGGCTCTTTGTAATCCTTTTGATGCCATCTTTACTCGTAGTTGGCTCTTGTTTTATAGGTTTGCTCATAGCTAATTTTTGTTTTGTAGTTAAAACAATAGGTGTATCAAGTTTCTGTAATTGCTCTGTTTCCATGATTACTGGTTCACTTTGCTCTGCCCCTATTGGTTCACTTTGTTTTGCCACTGAAGTGATGTTATACCTCTAGTTTTAGGAGTTCTTTTAGGGGTAATGGCATCCACTTCAAAACCATTGACAAACAGAAAAGAAGACCAGTATTTGCCTAGTCATTTAAACTCATATATAACCAACAACTTTATTAAACCATGATGGAAAAGTGAGGTTTCACTTCCTTCAGGTTTAGCTTGAAATTTATCTGCCATTTTTGCTAAGCTTCTCTATAAATAAAAAGATAGATCAAGAGATATCTTACCAACGAAATGTAGAAGAAGCTTGAAGTGGTAAGGACAAACCTTATGATATCTCCCTTCACAAGTGAAGAATTTCTGAATGATAAGTAGTAGCTTTGAGAAGTTATCTTTCATGCAGCTCCTTGGAATGGCATTTGTAAGGTCAACCTCACTATGTTCTGGCTTGATAAATTCTTTACATTCCTGCATGTTGAATTTGAAACCTTTGAACCATTTTTCTTCTCGTCTTGGAATCCCTGTTACTGTTGCAATGGTTTCTGGTGTTATAGTGAGGTTCATCATTCCCACTTTTGCAGAGGTCCCATTGAAATTTAGGGCAAACACTTTAGAAACCTGTACATAACATCCTCGCAATCTTTTGCAAAACTGAAAACACCCTGTTCTTCTGAAAAATTCTAAAGCTGTTGGGTCTTCATTTATCAGGTTCATGACTGATAGCTCATATCTAAGATAGTGGCCACCTTTGTTGTTCTTCCTCTTTATAGCCATGGTGCTTTAATGTCTTCTCTACCTCGCTTAATCAGTGATACCTTTGACAATGAACCTCTAAGACTTTGTCAAATGATGTTTCATTTTTTTCTGAGTGATAACACAACCCATATTTTATATATAAACCCTCATACCTCAAGCAAAAGAATTTTCACCTTGTCTCTACTAACTAGGCATTATAGAAGAAGATAGTTATTTTCACGAGCAAGTGGTAGCTCTAATGCTCCACTATTGGAGCTAGTGTTATTCATTGTATCGATGTATCTTGGAAAATTTTCTTAATACCTGAAAATATTCTAGCCAGCACACTTTCATGTGTATGTCGTAAATGTTATAAGACAATTCCTTGAATTTTTATGATATATTATTTCATTTTTACTAGAAAAATTGAACTATTTTGGTGTTTTTGTTGCTTATCTCGTTGAAGGTGTCTTGTACTTGTTTTAACAATCGTTACTTCTATGTGAAATATTTGGCTAGTTTATTTATGATTCTTTCATATATATATGTGTGCATGTATATGTGTGTGTTTTATCATATGTATTTATTATATTAGTACTATTACTCTTCTCTTAAAGGCTCATTCATGTTCCCTCTGGTGAAAGAACCTTGATACATCCTGTAATTAAACATTAAAATATGAATACTCACTTGTTTAGTAAAAAGTACATGTACATTATTCTCTCTTGCCAACAACTATGGCCAGGCCTTGTTTCTGGAAGGGTTCCTAAAAAAAATAGTGTGTGTTATAATTGGCACTTCACATCGGGGAGACCCCCTTGTATGTTGGCGGGTTCTAGTGTCGTCAACGGGAGGGAAGTGGTAAATATGGAATGGAAAAATGAGACCACAATATCTCAATCTGGGTTTCCCGAGAAGTTTCATTCCTAAATCCATGGGCCATTAGGGAAGTACCTAGTAGTCTAGGATTAAATATTAATCCCCCATTTAAGGTGAGGGAACAAAAGAATGGTCAAAATCCTTGGTTCTTCCAAGTTACTCAATAATTCGTGCAAAAATTCTGAGATGAATAAAAGTATAAGCAACCAATTGCACCATGAAAAACATACTTTTTGGGTCATATTTCCCACCTCTTAACATGTACTCTTGACATATGGGAAATGAAGCATACAATCGATGTAGGCATTGGATATAAAATGGCACATGACATTGACTACAAGGTAGATGTCAAGGGTTGTTTTCTGTCAGCAGGAAGAATCTGAATAGGAGAAAAAATATATTAGGGGTACCCACTTTTGATGGGTAACATATGTCTCGAACTATGACATGATCTCACCATAGAGCGCATGATTGATATACTTGAACAAGGAGGTGATGAGAACTCCAACAATCTCCTAGAACAGAAACCTGTATCCTACACATTGCAATAGAACTATTGGAAGCATGTGCATTGATGGTATGTTTATTTCACATGATTTCATGAAATAATAAATCCATATTGAAAATTAAATCCATTCTATATGCAAGTCTAATCTAACAATAGAAGATAATATGATGGTAGTTGTTATGCCAAAATAATATGTATTGCACCTACACTACCATCTAATGCTAGAACATTATGCATGATCTAAGTATTGTCATACAGCCAATGTATCCAACATATCATCGGATCAACATCACATTTCCTACCCCTTTAATTAATTATGAAACAAATTTTTGAGAAATAATAATAATTATGACACTCATATGCCAAGTCACAAGGGTGGGAGGTGGAAAAATAAGATAACCATGAACCATGCAAATAATCCCTGGAAAAAGGGGAAGTAAATGAGTCAGGCCCGACCCATTGGATTTTTCTATCTATCCTGAAAATGGAGAATTTAATGACCAAACTCAATAAATTCTTCTCAAAAGCCTCCTTAGTGTTGCAATGCTTCATGGGGCCCTTAGGGACATTATGAGAAGGATGAGGGGATGGCCGAAATGAAGTATCATAACAAATAAGATACTTTTTCCAATAATAAAATTCAAAGAGGGGAAATGACCTAGGTTTATAATCTTCAATGCTCATGCATTAGGGAATGATAGGATGGTCCAAGGATGACTAAAAAAACCTCAATGATTGTAAGGATGATAACAAAAGAGAATGTCTCTATTAGTATCATCATCAATATCATAGATAGTTTCCTTGTCAAGATGATGGATAGTGATATCTCATTCCCCTTTCCAATATGAAATTAATCACAAATTTCAACGTACAAAGGGTTAATGGGGTCATATTTTTCAAGTTCCTTAATATGTACATTGCCAGAAATGTTTTCCTTGTAACAGATGGGGTTATCTTGAACTCTACTTTCTTAGAAACCCTTTTCATCAAGATCCTTCTCATGCTCTGTTTCAATATTTCCCTCAATATCTCTATCAATTCTTTCATCTTGATGGTCTAGAAAGGGCTCTTCCTCTAACTTTAGATGTTCTTCTTGAATCACATCATCACACCTAATGATGCCTTCCTTTTGTGGAGTGACCTCCAAGAATTGACATGCTTCCTCACTATTTTGATAGATTGGTCCTTTATATGCCAGGAATCATCCAACCGCTTATATGTTGACGTCCTTTATATTTCATTTTGGGCTTGCGTGAATTTTCAAGCCAATCAATGTACCAAAATGCAATGAAAAGAAAAAACCATAAGATAAGGACACATTTATAGACCAAATTGATGCTTGAAGTATACATAATGAACTTATCCACATGATCGGATGCTTTTAATGGATCACCATAAAATTGTGGGAACCTTTGCAATCATTTAGCTCTACTTAATTCGGATATCTAGGGATCCATGTAATGGCAAAAGTTGGCTATGATTTTTCAAAATCACACATGACTTTGAACATTTCATATCAACCATAATGGGAGTTTCTAGGGTCAGTTTTAATATGCCTTGAGAGATTATTGCTTCACCTTACAAGAATTGACTTGGAAGTTTAATGAAGAGCTAGGGCTTCTTTCTTTTAATGGAGTTGCCAAAAGGAATGTAATTTCATTAGGGGAGAAGGTAAATATTTCACAAATGTAGACTCACTTCATCCCCAACAACAATGCCAAAATGTTACCAAAAAATATAAGAGTCTTTGGAGGGGGAAACTATACAAAACAAGTAGCTATGAAAAGTGTTAACAATGGGGCAATGGCCCACTGTCACCAGAACCAACGCCCCTTGCTATTTATGGAATTTCATCACTGAGAGGATTTACGGTAAGGTATAATCACCTATGAAGGTATTATAAGGTTAAGGTATAAGTTGATAGGCTAGAATATCCCAAGCAAGCCTCAATTTTATGGTTCAATGCTTCAAGACGCTCCTCTCTTTGAAGGAGAGACCTAGGAATAAAATGCATGAGATCTATGGTTTTGTGAATTCTCTTGGTTCTAGGTACTCCCGAGGAGAAGGAAATAAGGAGAAAAGGCTTCTTATGATGTACCTAAACAAGTGCTAAGATCATACAACTTTCAAAGAATTCTCAAAGTTGAGGAGTAATAACTAGGGTTTCCTTCTTAAGACAACACTTGGGGAAAGATATTTCATGGATAAAATCTAAGTGGATGCCACCAAATTTGGAGGTCAAGTAGCCAAGACCCTTAACTTGATGTTTAGGATCTTAAATTTGCATAATATATTCCCCAAGGAAATTAGTTCTAATCCCTAGCTAGACATCCTTCCTTGAGAGGACCATAATTTTGAAGAGAATATTTATGAATAAGAAGTAAGGTTGATAACCAAGGACTTGGATAAGTGCTTTTTTGTTTGGGCATATAGTGTCTAGGAGGCTGTAAAAAACCTAAATCATTTCCAAGGAGGCTAAAAAATTGATGCCCTTGTGTTATAGGAGAATTTCACCTCAACTAGAAGGATACTCTTAACCTAGAATATCAGCTAAGGATTTACCTAGACTGATGTGTGTAATGGTGAATAAAAAACAATGGTTATAGACCTAGTTCATTCCCATACAAGAGAGCATCTTCTAGACTTATACACAATACTATAAGAAAAGAGTTTGAAGGTCGATACCAAGTGCCCTCGCAAATTGGTGAATTCTTTTGGACCTGATGTAGAGAGAGACTCGGTCCTAGTTGAAGATCTCACTCCCAGCTACCAGAAACCAAGACCCTGCAAAACATACACTAACAACCAAGGACATAATATCCTTACGCATATGGATTGTCAAACTAGAAAAAACATGTACAAGCATAGAACATGATGAGATCAAAAGTATAGGAAGGAAACAATAATCTATTAATCTGGAATGGAAAACACAAAGAAATATACATCCAGTCAATGAGACCCTTTTCTCTAACTTGCAATGTGGTTTCCTTCTCCCAATGCAGCAGATCTCCCACTCTATAATATGGATACTAGATCAAACCCCTTTTCCTCTTGGTTAGATTATATAGGTTCATTATATCTTGCGGGAGAATGTATCTAGACACGTGGGGGCTTGAGAAGTTAGGAAAATTCTACAATAATCTTCCCCTAGCCAACTCATACACAAGTTGGTCAAGTTGATCTCCTTATGAATAACAAACTATAGAAACCTTTTTCTCAATTTTGATATTTTTCTCAATTGTGTCAATAATGAAATAATTGTTATTATCTCATAATTATAAAATTTTGACAAAATATTTATGAGAAATAACTCAATTATATAGTTCCATTGTTTTAACATGGAATAAATCCCACATAATTAAAAGAAAAGGTGAAATGGTATGCATTCTATTTAGCATGTGAGGTAATTTGAACTTGGAACCTCTCTCACTATACTGGAGTGACAAATAGGTTTAGAACACCTAGGTGTCAACTTCTAGCATTTATCCATTTGAAAGGAAAATGGGGTTTGATGGAGAGTTTAAAGGTATCTGAATATTCATTACATGTTATACAATGAATAACATATGCAATTCTGAACTAGATAGCCTTAAAAAAAAATCAATAATTAGGGCACAAATAAGCATAATCTAGAAGCAAAAATTCCATACATTAGAAAATTCCAAGATAAACTTCATCAACAATGATAACTTACAAGAAAACATGTATTATATCCATTTGTAATCAAAATAAATAACTCCAAATACAATCCAAGAAATATTCCATACATCGAAATGTATCCAAATACCTTTAATAGACAAGAAGGAACAGGTGAAAAATCCCTAAAGAGGTTTAATTGTCCAAGTGATGATGAGAAAGTGAAACTCCCTCTGGCTTATTTATACAGGTCTAATGATCTCTAATTTACCCCAAAGCCTCTCCAAGTTATAAAATGATGGGAAGAACTAAGTGAGGTCACAAGCCAACCTCATAGCATATGTAAAACACAAGAAATAACCCAAGAAAAGGCCAAAAGGATAACATCATGCTTTTTTAGGCCTGTTTAGAGTATGAATTGGGATCGTCCTGTAGAGCCCAGGTTTGTGTTGGGGGCTTAAAATGGGTCTGATGGGGTTGTTGGTGATAGAATAAGTTGGTTTCGCTCCAACGATGATACCTTCAAGGATGGTGTTAGCCCTCCCATGTATTAGGGGGTGAGAAAAACTTCATTTGGGCCTCAAATCGGTTACCAAACTATGTCTACACTGCTAAGTCAGTTGGGGGACACTAGTCCAAGTGTATCATCCCATGAATGATGTCAGGAAAAGTGCAGATTGTTGGGGTGCTGCAAGTGAAAATGGAATGGAATGATGATTTCCAAGGGCTAGGATCCCCATGGCTCTCAACGCTTCACCTTGAGGGTGTCATAATGCTCCTACAGTGGACGTGGGCCCTAGTTAAATTTCCCAACCTATTATGAAAGCCACCTGCCAATGACACACAATGTCCGATGTTTCATCTTCACCATTAGGTACAATAATAATTAGTGCATATGGACCAATATTGTTAGTCAAGGGGAAATTGACACTTCATACGGGGCTTACCTTCCAAATTTGGGGCTTTAATCTCGTAATAGTGTTACCTATGTAGGTAAGAGTGGAAAATAAATGACTCTATTAGGTGTTCCCAACCCCTAATGGGAAATACATGTGCATGGAATGTCCTTCAATCAATAGGTGGCATATGAATAATAACAAAATGAAGGGGGAAAAGGGATCTTAGGGTCAAATTCCATGGTAATCGATGTTGCAATGATGAGGAAATACACATTATGGGCATATAAATGTGAGGAGGGAGCTATCATGGATGCATTATTTAGCCTGGCCTTTGTTTTTCCACCCCTCTTATTTCCTTTTTCCCATTCTTTATTTTTATTTCTATTATTTCTCAAAGCTCCAGGAAATGAGAGCATGATGTGAATAATGTGTAGTAGTGGTTACCCCCTTAAATGTGGGTAAATTCATTTCCCACCAAGGTTTGGGACATGCAAAGGTTCCTTTTATGATATGATGGGGCAACATTGGCCATAGGAACCCGGTGATTACCATAACAATAATTGGTAGAGCATATGCTTCTCTTTTTCCCATGTGCTAATTTTAATGGATTGACCATCTATTACATTTTATAATGTTCTATCTTTTGTTTCTTACTTGCGGCTATGCTATTCTTTTTAATTTTGTTTTAGTTGCATTAACCTTTAGGGTAACATTTCTAGGCCCAACCCAAATATGTGAACAAGTGGAAGATGTGTGCTAGAACCCAATGGAACTATGGTCATGTGACCTAGAGAAGGGAGATATAGTATAGGGATTGTAATTTATGGAGGGAAGTGATAAATATAGAATGGGAAAATGGGACCACACTATCCCAATCGGGGTTTCAAAGAAGTTCCCTTTCTAAAGCCATGGGCCATTAGGGGAGCTCCCACTAGAATAAAATTTAATATTAAGCCCCCATATAAGACGAGAGAACAAAACCATGGTCAAAACAATTCCTTCTTCCAAGTCACCCAATAATCCATGCCAAAATTCCCAATTTCAAATAATCATCAGCATTGAAAGGCACCATGAAACTCATACCTTTTGGGTTATATTTCCCACCTTCTAACTTGTGCTCTTAAAAAATGGGAAAGGAAACATACAAATGATGCATGTGGTGAAGATAAAGTGGCACATCACATTGGCTACAAGGTGGCTGTTAGGGGTTGTTGGTTTTCGGCTGGATGGAGATGAATAGGAAAAACAATCTGCTAGGGGTACACACTTTTGATGGGTAACAAGGTTGAACCACAATTTTCTGAGGCCAAGACTAAGCCATTGTGAGGTAATCTCTAAGGAATTATTCTTGGGTTTTATCTTTGAAATTTAAGGTCAAGTTTCTATATAATATTTTAAGTTGGGGGTATTTTGTGTAGCCATCAACATGGGATTTCTCTTGAAGGGTTAAAATAATTTCATTAACATGAATTTGTGAGGTCATTTTCATTAGAAAAAAACTGGAGGAGTGTGGAGAGAGATCTACGGAATATTTCCATGCTTACAACTTATAAGTGATTGATTAGATCTAGTGGAAGAGGAATGTTATGAGAATGAGTGGAGAGATGCAAGGATGGTCTAGCTCAACTACATTGCACAATGTGCCAATGTAGATATTCCAAAAAAATGGAGCCTGGTATCATTACAATTATTGAAAAATGCTAATGGAGTAAGGAGGAAATTTTTTGAATCGTAGAAATAGAAATGGAGTTGCATACAAAGTGTTTGAAGTTTTAGTGAAGTGAATTTTTTGAGTCAAAGCAAGTTTTGGGTTGTATATTTCGAGCATTAGTATATCTTGACACCAAAATGTGATGCAGCTTCGTGGCTGAGGCCAAGGTAGTGAAATAATCAATTGCATATTTCATGGTCAGGTGGTTTTCGAGAGTGGAGCTTTCCTTCCAGAGAGTCCAAGGCATTCGACACACGTGGCAACAACCTACAACACAACGATGTTAGTTTGGAAGAGATAATATTTTTACTGAAGCTTATAAAATCATTGTGCATGGTGTAAAGCAAATCCTTAACTCTATTTTACATACGAAGGATTTCTTGTATATGTCGAGAGGTCCCTTGTTTGAAATGAAGCAGTTCATGGTGCTATGTTGTATTAGTAGGATGAATTATTTTTTTGTATCATCTGAAGCAATAAGTACAAGGATCTATTTTTGTAAACCAAGGGTTTCATATTTATGTAGGCCAAGGACTATATTCTATATCCTATGTTCTAGTAAGAAGGAATTGTTTTTGTAATCCAAGTTTCCTTCTAAAGCCTTGTTGAAGTAAGTTTTGTGGCAAAGTGTGGAATATTTTACTAGTTACTAACTGTTGATATAAGGGTTAAAGTATTGTCTCATACACTAATCTTTGAATTTTACAAAACATGTCACTGAGAGGTTGATTTAGAACCTAATAACCTTTGATTGTTTCTATTACAGTTGTGTGTGCATTTTTTGTCTTTGCATTTTATGGAGTTCAAGCTAGGAATGTGAGGCAAGACAATGTGTCTAGGGTTGTGTAAATTCAATAGAAGGCTCATTGTTTTATGAAGTGTTTTACAAGTGTAAAGGCTACAACAAGGAGGTTTATTTTAGACATTGATTAAGTGGAGAAATATTAGTAAGTGAAAAACAACAACAATTCAAGAAAAGAGGGTAGAAAGTTTGTTTTAGAGGTGAAGGATCCTAACTGTGCAATAGACCTATAATAATAGTAATTGTAGAGACCAAATTGAAACAAGATGAGTGATAATGGTAGTAATAAAGAAAAATATTCTAGTGATAGTTATGATCTATGACCTACAAGGTATATGCTAGGATGAGATAAGAAAATTTGAGGAATAGGAAAAGTCAAGTGAAGGCCCGTTGGTTGTAGTCATAGATGAGATTACAAATATGAAGTTTTCATGGGGAGCGAAGAATAGTTGAGGTAAAAGGAATTGTTGAAGACCGAAAACTTAATGACATATAAAGCCTTAGATTGAATCTGAGTTGTTTCTATACTAGGAAATTGAAGTCCCGTATGGGTTGGTTCCCACGAAACTAGGGTAGCAAAGTGGTGCTAGGGTGGATATCATAGTCTCCTTTAGGTCCGTGCCTGAAAAATTTTAGTAGGTTGTTGCTTGCAAGGAGTTGGTTCTTCCTTTCAGTTGGTGTTGATGAAACTAGAGAGTTGGTTCTTTCTTTCACTTGGTATTGATAAAACCATGGACTTGTGGCTTCCTTTATGTTGGTGCACATAAATTGAATGTATTATTTGCTATATTTAGAAAACACATTGTAGTTTTCTCCCAACTGGGTTTACACGTAAAATATCTGTCTATTATGCATATGATGTGATAGGTTGTGATTTAGTAGTTGAACAATACCAAAATATTGGATGTACTACATGAGAATGCAACATGAAGAGGTTACCTAAGCAAACTCGGGAAGAAAATGTTTCTACTAGGAAGGGAGAAAATCACACTAGGGTTTGGAGAAGAGAACAAGTTGAGCCAGAAAATGAACATCGAGAACTTGCCTTGAGTGCTCAAGGCATTTGTTTGAGTTTTTTATTGATTTATGTTCTCTAAGGATGAAACCATGATTCCTATCATTATAATATTTGAGGTTCTACCTAATAAATATTACGATGAAAGAAGTTCTATGTTCGAAAATTATTTTGTCGAGGGTAAAATTTATAGTGTGCTTTGGAGAAGGGTTCCGAAGGTTGCAACCATGACTTATTTTCCCCAAGTTTTACCATAATAAGAACTTGTTTTGAATACATGAGAAATATTGAGTGACCCCCATAATGAGATCAACCCTGATAAGTGTGACAAGGACAAAAGGATCTGCAAAATAAATGTCATCAAAGACAAGGACACTCTGGATGTGGATTATATGAAACATGAATTCAAATAAACTAAGAAAATTAATGAAAAAAAGTGATGAAATATAAATATATAAAACAATAACTAAAGGCCCATAAATGTAGCAAAAATAGTTCCATTTGTAAAATCATGTGAGCCAAATTGTGTAGGAACAATACTTGTGAAGGATATTGTAACAAGATATGTTATCATTCAATTAAGTTCCCATGAGAGTCCCATATCTATGTTGTGCTTTGACTCTATTGGTAATCTTATTGTCATTGCATCAGTTCATGGTAAAAATTTGTTATCGATGCGATCAACACGCTGCAAAATTTTTCCCACACTTGAATTTTGTAGCCAATTAAGGATCTTATGATCTGTCACTCCATGGTTACTCCATGGTTGTTTAATTTTTTGTAAAGAATTCAAGTATTCTTCCTAGTTTCAAACTATAAAGTCACTTTCACACACATACTCAGTCTTTGATGGGTTCATGAGCACAATTCATTTATGAAAGCTTGAAAAGGCATATCATCACTCATATAAATACTACTTTTGAAATGTTTAAGTCACAATGATAGCCAATGCACACTTTCATTGACAAACTCCCTCACTTTGGTTACATTTGTACTTTTATTACAAAGAGTTTTCTCAACTATTGCTTTTGCACACTTTCACTTTCAAAAGTGCTTTCCCATTCACATTTGTCATTTTTTCTTATTTTCACTTTAATAAGTGTCACTTTCGTGTTATCTTCTCTCTCCCATCAGTCACTTTCAAGTTCGTTCGCATTTTCAAATTTTATCAACGCACTTCGAGGGGTGGCAAGGTGGCTTTCTCCTTCTTCGCTTTCAGACAAAAACATTTTATTGTACTGACATTGAACATAATTATAATGATCTACCCTAAATATCTTACCCCGTCACGTAGTTCTGGTTTTCTTTCCTCTGAATATAAATCTAATTACATTCGTAGTACACCATTTTCACACAATAGCATTTAAATCCAAAGCTTCAATGAATTCAAGTACTTACCTCGTGGGCCTTTGAAAAATTTGCACTCAGCTTCGCTATAGGATATAGATGTATCGATAGTGAACTCAATAATAAAGCCTACAAGGATACTATCTATCCAATAATCAACATCCCTTGCGATCTCGTTATCAGTCCTCTTCAGTTGCTTAATAAGCTCTAGAGTCCACGCAGTAGGCCTATTGTTAAAACGGGTCGTTTTCTCAGCTATTCTTGATAACCACTCGTACAAATTGTTATAAAATTATGAGAAAAATATATCGTATTCATCTATAAAGATATAAACCTGCAACCAATTTTTAGTAGATAGGCACGGATTTATGTTTTCTTTTGTAGCAAATTCACATTATTTTAGATCTACCCATTGAATCTCCTTCTTAGACATATGCCACATCCACATATCCCTCAGTCAGATGCCCATCCCGGCAGCAGAACCATTTTTAGCTTGATGGGGCATAGACCCAGGTTCAAATATGGTTGCGCAAACCAAAAAAACCCTCTATTACTGGCCCTTTCGGCAACGATCTGCTGCACAAAACGAAGTTTCACCTGAGGAAATCTAGGGGGATGCTAGAACCATGTTTTTGCATCCAAAGGGATAATGGAGTGTGGATTAGGGCTTATCTTCCTTTCAATACTTGACAGAGCTTCACAGAATAGATCTATTAATATTACAGTCGTATTTCAACAATTTTGGTGAATTAACTTGCAGACTGCACGATCTTACTTTAAAAAGAATAAAACAACATAAATAACCAGAACCAGAACTTCCTGATGCAATTATAAGTAAAACATCACAGGTAACATAAATTTCAAGTAAACCAAACACATAAACTCAATCACAAATATGTCTTCAAGAGTCTTTCATTAATGCTCAGATCTTCTCAATACAATCAGTTCCACCCTGTGCACTCAACTCCAGACTTCCTAAGGTCTTTGTGCACTCAGCTACAGGAGCCTTTTTTCTAACCCA
This sequence comes from Pinus albicaulis, assembly GCA_034641835.2. NCBI lineage: Eukaryota > Viridiplantae > Streptophyta > Pinopsida > Pinales > Pinaceae > Pinus > Pinus albicaulis. The sequence continues at coordinate 1,519,701,682 of CM076570.1, forward strand.
AACCATAGAACATAGAATCAAAATAATCTTACATCCAAGTGAATTCTATCATCAAGTATCAAGTATTTCATTTATATCTATGAAGACTATCCTAGACTCCTTATATAATTTTTACATTTAGAATTCCATGGTTAGAAAACCATGAGCAGAGCTCAACGTATAAAAAATATTCCCATTCTTTTACAGAATAAACAGCTTTGACCGACCCCAAAACACCTAAGACTCTAACTTAGCTTCGCGCTACGCGCTCCACACATTGATTTGCGAAGTCTTTCTAAAAATATTCTATCGAGGGATACTTTGTCCTACATGCCCCCAACGCAAAATTGTGACTCGTCCCGAGTCACTCTGCTGGTGCGCCTTCGATATTTATTTTGATGTTGCTCAAGGCATCCTTTAGAGGTGGAACTGCTTTGGTGCACTATTGTTAATCTTCTTGGACTTCGGTCAGTGACTAGCCCTGTTATTTTTGTGGCAATATCCTTTTGTGTCTAGCATAGTACCTTCAACTGCTTCTCGATAGTTTGCGATTCCTAGATCCCTATAATACTAGTGTATCCCCTTATTGTTATTGTTAGTGTAGCCCCCTTATTGTTATTTTTGTGCCCATGTAGTCCCCATATTGTTATTATTGTGCCCCATAGAAGCCCACAATTGTTATTGTTGTGCCCTTATGACGCAGCCTAAGCTGCTTAAACCCACATTATGAAAGGAAATGCATATTCTCATGCATATAACCAAAATAACCCCAAACAGTAGCACCAAGTTTCTTCATTTGGAAGCTACTACATATGGTACAGCATGAAGCCACACATAATAAGCATATGAATATTATTCACATGCATGCGTTCCAAATAAATGGAAATTCTTATGCGGAATTAAATTCCTTCATCATAATTATGTTTCTAATTCCATAATTAAACATCCACTTTATGTAATTCATATATACGAATTTGACTTTGGAAAAAAACCCAAAAGTGCCAACAGATATATATATATATATATATATATATATATTGGGCCCATAGCTATTGTTAACATACCTCTGACCGATGATTTATATGCGTCTACTTATCCAACGAAAATGGCATTTCAATATGCACAACTGTTAAAGGTTTCATCATATGCGAAATGGGTGGTTTTTAAAGTGCTACGTGTCACCACCTGACCACTATCGCACGTCCTCAATATTCACTGCTTACTAGTTCCACTCCACGCGAATACCATTCATTTGCTTTGCAAAACCATTTTCACTACTCCACTATGACATTAACTCCCGGTTCCATGCCAGAGTATGGGTTTTTAATTACGATTATGCCAATTTGATCACGATAACCAGAGATCTCTGTAACGCTTTTTCCATTGTTTCATTGAATGGTCACACTGTTTAAATGATTCACCATCGATCCATTCTACACATCCAAGTTTCTGTTGCAAAATTCAACCAAGAACACCGTCCCTCAAACCGATATCGTTGTTATTCTTTTAAAGCTTCTATTTCTCACTTGAATGCACATCTGATGCATATGGTTCCAAGTCCAATTTCTAGGTCTATATAATGTACTCAGAATATCGAATTGAAGTGTCATTTTCTCTTCTGTGTCATCGATCCATTTAGTGATCGATGACTCAGCTTAACACACACAAACTCATACAAGATTCAACTGTAAACATAAAATACAATCATACAGACTTCTCGACATTTTATGTTATATATGACTTCTCGGTATTTTATGTTTATATATCCACTGACTTCATTCGATTCTTCTCGTCTTTACGCAGTGCGAATTGGACATCGTTCTGAAAGGCCAAGTTGTTTTGTTTTAGTGGCATCGATCCATTCTGTGATCCATGCTCAATCTTTGACATACGCAATCCACATATATTTTAAATTATAAAATGAATATTCAACCTCTTAGAACATGCAATCTCATGAATTTATAAATCCTGTAGCTCAAATACACAATAACTGAATTTCCTTTCATTCTGCCGATTTCACTTGCACACATATATGCTGTGCCAAACTCTAATTCATCACATGAAATTATGAATTGAATTTCTCAATGCACATTTAAATACTCAAAAAATCAAGTCTTTATATAAACAACCCAATATTTACACAGGTTCTTCTCTCTGGCCTGATTCTCTGGTCAGTGACCTCTTCACCTATTCTCTGGCCTGTAGACCTCACAATCCAAACCTTTCCTACCTATCTAAATCCTAAATCTCTCTATATTTTTAATGCCTTGAGGCTTATCATTTTTATACAAAAGGTTCTGAAACCATTTTTGGTTTTAGATCCTCCATCTTCTCAACAAAATCCTGAATATCCTCTAAGTCCTCATTTGACTCAACTAATCCCTAAGGATCCTCTCTCATCCACAAAATTATGAAACCAATTCTAATTTAGGATTTACAATTAATTCTCAAATCTCTCATTTCCTATGGAATCGCAACTATCCTAATTCTCTCATGTTCTCTTTCGAGAACATTTACAAAATTCCTCTCAATATTTAATTAATCCATATTCTAAATATCTATCACTAAAATCACTCAAAATCTTAATAATTAGATTAATTTTTTACATAAGAATCCAACTTCTTATAAAATACAAGAGCCCCTATCTATATTAAAATACAAATAATGTTTTGAGCCTAATACTTCTGCATCAGACTCCCAAGGTTAAAATAATCATGATCTCCCGATCATGTGATTTTAATCTTTGTCTTCCTGTATCCCATACCTTGTTTTGTAATTTGTCTTTTGTTGCTGCTGTTGTTTTTTTATTTTCTCCAGGTCTCCACACTTTATGTTTCCTTAATCCACTAGCTATGCTTTTACATTCTGCTATTGTCTTCCTCTTGTTGTTGCTTCTTTGCTTTCTTGCTGCTGTCTTTTTCTGAGAAAATTTCATCATTATCCTTCTTATCAATTCAATTTATTTGTCTAATAGATATTCTGACTGTTGATTACTTCCACCTCTTGATTGTTGAGTTTTTATTCTTACTGCCACCCTTTCATCCTTACCCTCTTGTTTACTGCAATTAATAAGTTCTTCCTGATTCTCACTTATGAAAATTTCTTGGACCGGTACATAGTCTGTCATTTACTGCTATCTCCTTGTCTTTGCTTTAGTTTGTTGCTGATGTCCTCTAACTCTTGCATCTTCACATTTTGCATTTATTCAAGCTCTTTCTCTTCCATAATTACCTCTTCTTGCATGAATCTTGTCTTTCCAACATTCTTTCCAGCATTCTAATATCTCTGTTCCATGGACTAAATATTTCCATAGATTCTTCTTCTTTCTTCTTTACTTGACTGCTCACTTGTATCAAATTTTCTCTAGCATCTACAACAAATCCTGTAATCATAAAACAATCATTAAAATAAAAATCATAAGACCTTTGTGTCTCTTCTTCCTCTGGAAACATTTCAATTTGCTGCTCTGAAATTTCTTCCTCTGTCAGCACCTCAATATGTTGATTCAATATTCCCAAAGAATTCTTGAGACTATCATCTAGTATCTTCTCCTCATTATCTTTTCTAAAGGTGTCTCTTTTTCTTGGTTCATAATTATGAATTCCTTCTTCTATAATCACACTGTCATACTCTGAGTTCTCTAGCAAATACTCCAGCAATTCAATTTCTCTTCGACATTTCTTAGGTACTTCATCATCACTTATAATCTTTGCATTTTTACGCACATTGTCAGTTTGCAAATTACAAGGCTCAACAGTCTTAACTGTTGCTTCACATATCAACTCTTCAGACTGAATCTCATCTCCTTCTTCCACAAAAAAATGTTCCTGTCTTGGAACAACTTCAAATATCAATGCATTACTATGTTCTTTCGGCTACAATAAATCACTTCTTTTCTCATTCAAGAGACATTCTCCATCATTCTTTATTTTAGATTATTTATCTGCTGAAAGATACTCTTCCATACTTTTGACAGCTTCAAAAGATTTTTCATCATCTTCTGTACATCTTGCAAAAACACAAAATCTATGAGTTTTTAAAACACAAGGCTTCATAGCCTCATTTTCTTTCCTTGTCAACATATCTTCGAATTGTTCTGAACCATTCCAATAGTCTATGATATTTTCCTCATTATTATCTTCACCCAGAATTTCACCCTGCTCTGGTCTACAAATGGGAACTTCCAATTCTGACTCTGTTTCTCTGAGTTTTTTACATCTCAATTTCACACTCATCATTTGCTCAAGCTTTTTCAACTCTTCTGCTAACTGAATATTCACTTGTTGTTCTCTCTTCTGTTGTAGCCTCTGCCACTTTACTTTCTTCTTCATGGTCCAACCATGTCTTTGGTTTTCTTCTATCATCATCTTTAATCTATTAAATTGTTCTCTTATCTCAGCAATCTCTTTGTCACGCTCCTCTTGACTCATCTGTTTCCTCTAGATTTCTTTAACACCCTTCTTATTCATCTTGTAGCTTTCTTCTAAACCTTGTACATGACTTTCCATAGTCATCTTTTCTTTTGTGTGAGTTTCTGCACCTAAAACCAATCAACTTTCTACTGAGTTGATCTTCGTACCAAAATTATCCTCTGCCTAGTCTTCAAGTTCTCTCCTTCTCAGAACTTGTATTGAGAAATATTTCTCTCTTCTCTAGTTTTTGCACTCACTTCAAGGTCCTGCTACAATTTCTAAGAACTTTCAAAATTTCTTCCTACAGTCATACTGCTGCAATTTTGTGTCAACTTTCCACTCCTTTTAATCTGTTGTGGTCTTGCTCAGAACCCAACAATGTTACCGATGAAATAGGTAACCGCAATGTTACCTACTTTTTTTTGGTAGCATAAAAAGCACCCGATTTTGAAAAGTGGTGATGCGGAATCACCATTTTTTTTTTTGGTGCACATTTTTGACACTATAAAATTTTTATTTATGAAGTATGAATATTGTTTTAAAAATGTTAAGTGATTTTTGTACTAATTTGAAATGTATTGATGCGACTACGATTTTTTTTCTTTTTTTAAGACGGTGAATTTTCATGTTAATTTTGAAACGTATTGATGCTGCATCAACCTTCTTTTTTTACAGCAGTGATTTTCATGCTAATTTTGAAACGTATTGATGCTGCATCAACCTTTTTTTTCTAGAGCAGTGATTTTCATGCTAATTTTGAAACGTATTGATGCTGCATCAACCTTTTTTTTTTAGAGTGGTGATTTTCATGTATGTAATAAAACACAAACTTAGATTAAAAAAAATATATAAAAATAGTTAAAAAAACCAATAAAAATGTAAAAAAAAACAAAATAGCTCATAAAAAGAAAAAATTTAAACAAAAATAAATAAAAAAAACAAAAATATTTGAAAATTATATCAAAGGAAATGACAAAATTTGAAGAAAAAAAACACATAATTTAAAGAAAAAAAACAAAAATTGACCAAAAAATTAAAAATAAAAATCAAAATCAAAAACATTTTTTTCTAACTTATTAAAAAAAACAATATATTAAAATATATATATATATATTTAAAAAAAAAATTTAAAATAATTAAAATTACAAAATTAAAATTTAGAAAAAAAAAACTTAAAAAAAAAAAAATTAAATTTAAAAATTTAAATTAAAAAAAATAATAATAATAAGGAAAAAAATACAAATTTTAAAATTTACAAAAAAAAAACAATTAAAATTGAAAAAGAAAATTAAAATTAAAAAATTAAAAAAAGAAAAGAAAAGAAAAAACCTATCATTAAAAAACAAAAAAAATGAAAAAAACCACGTGCAAATAATTAAAAAACAAATATACATAAATTTAGTGTTTTTTTTTTTTTTTTAGTGAAACAATTTATAGATTTTAAAAATGAAAAACTAAATAAACGAAAAAATTAAAAAAAAACAATTAAATTAAATTAAAATTTAAAAATTTTAATAAGTAAATTTTAAATTTTAAATTTAAAAAAATAATTATTCTATAATATTAAATATAAAAAAAAATTAAACAAATTGAATTTAAAATAAAAAAATTGAATTACAAAAATAATTTTAAATTTTTTGAAATTCAATTTTTTTTAAAAAAAATGAAATTAAAATAAAAATATTAAAAATTAAAAATAAAAATAAAAATAAAAATAAAATCAAATAAAAATAGATGTACATATATATAAAAAATTTTAAAAAAAAATTTAAAAAAAAAACGAATTTTATTTTAAATAAAAATATTAAATTAAAATAAAATTAATTTTTTGAAAAAAAAATATTTTTTGAAATTTAAAAAAAATAAAAAATTTAAAAAATTTAAAAAAAAAATTAAAAAAAAAAAACAAATAAAAAAAAAAAATTAAAAAAAAATCAATTAAAAACATCGTTCAAACTAACGGCCCGCCTGCTGGGCAGCGGTGGCCGGCCGGGCAGCACCCTGGGGGCGGCCTAGCCGGCGTCCCGGGTCCCCGCCCAGTCGGGCGGCGCCCCGGGGGCGGCCCAGCCGGCCTCCCGGGCCCCCGCCCAGCCGGCCTCCCGGGAATCGGCCCTCCGCCCGCGGGGGCCCGGGAGGCCGGCTGGGCTGCCCCCGCGGCGCCGCCCGGCCGGCCACCGCCGCCCAGCGGGCGGGCCATTAGTTTGAACATGTTTTTAATTGATTTTTTTTTTAATTTTATTTTTTAATTGTTTTTTTTTTTTTAATTTTTTTTTTAATTTTTTTTTTTTAATTTTTTATTTAATTGATTTTTTTTTTTTTTTTAATTTTAAATTTTTTTAAATTTCAAAATATATATTTTTTTTAAATTATTTAAAATAAAATTCGTTTTGTTTTAATTTTTTTTTTTTATTATTTTTTTGTTTTAAATTTATTATTATTATTATTATTATTAATAATTTTTATTTAATTTTGCCCATTTTTTTTTATTTAATCGATTTTTTTTTTTTTTAATTTCATAATTTTTCTTTCTTATTAACTTTTACGTTTAGTTTTTTAATATAATTTTATAAAATTCAATAAATTTTATATATATTTTTTTAATTTATTTCGATTTAATATTTTTTTTAAATGTTTTACTCTTTTTTCTTTTTTTTGTTAATTACATAAAATTTTTATATTTTTATATTTCAATTAAAATTGTGCATTTAAAATTAGATTTTTTTTTTAATGAAACTTAATTTTTTTAAATTAATTTTTTTTTCATTTTACTTTTTTTTTAAAAAAAATTCTTTTTTTTTTCAATTTTCCATTTTTAATTGATTTTTAAAGTTTTTAAAATTTTTCGTTTAACAATATTTTTTTTTTCTTTTATATTTAAAATTTATTTTTTCTTTCAAAATTTATTTGTTTATTCATTTATTTATTAAAATTTAATATTTTTGTTTTTAAATTTAATTTGTTATTTTAATATTAACCTCTTTTTTTTTTAATTTAATCAAATTTGATGTATATACTTATTTTAATTTAAGTTCATATATATATTTTATTTTTTATAATTTAAATTTAATTTATTTTTTATAGTTTATTTGTTTTTTTAATATATATTGTTTTAAATTTGATATTTTCATTGTATTTTATTTTTATTTTTTATTTTTAATTAATTTTTCTTTTTTTTTTTCCTTTTAATTTGAATAGTGTTTTTTATTTTTATTTTGAATTTTTAAATTTATTAAAATTTAATATATTTCCTTAAATTTAATTATTTGTTTTAAATTTTTTTTTTCTTTTTTAAATTTAATAAGCATTTTCTTTTTCTTTTTTAAATTTAATTTCTATATTTCATTTTTTATAATTTCCTTCTTTTTTTAACTTGTTTTTTTTTTTAATTTAATATTTTTATTTTGTTTTTATTTTTATTTTTTAATTTCTATATTTTTTTAAATTTTAATCTTAATTTTTTTTTGGTTTATTTTTAAAAAAAAATTTCCTTAAATTTTAGGTTTTTTTTAATGATTGAATTAAAATTTTTACTTTGTTTTTATTTTTATTTTTTTTATCTTCATATATTTTTAAATTTTAAGCTTTTAAATGTTTTTATTTTTTAAATTTATTTTTTTTTCTTAAATTTTAGGTTATTTTTTAATGTTTGAATTTTAAAAATTAAAAAATGTTACTTCTATTTTTAAAAATGCCAAAAGTATGACACAATTTTTTTTTTTGTTATTCCAGCATCAACTGGTTTTGTTTTGAGGGTGTTTTTTCAATCTTTTTTTCAAGAAACAATTTTGTTTTTACCATAATTTTATAAAATGTTGAAATTTGACCTTAAAAAAAAACGAAGTGCGTTCTGGAAGACACACTTTTTTTTTTGGGGTGTTTTTTCAATCCTTTTTTCAACAAACAATTTTGTTTTTAGCATAATTTTAGAAAATGTTGAAATTTGACCTTCGAAAAAAAACAAGTGCGTTCGTTTTGAGGTCAGGCTACCTATTTCATCGGTAACATTGTTACCCCTGCTATGACTATCAATAGTTATCTTCTTCTTTCCATCTCTTATGAGTTGATCACTCACTCCCTCAGTATGAGCTCTTCTAAGCCTCTACAACAGCAAGTCCTTCCTGCTCCCACTTACCTCACCAAGTTTTTCTCTAGACTTGGGCTTTTGGCAGGTATGGTTCTCTATCTCTTGAACCTCTTTGAGCTTTCCTCTACTCCTTCTAAGCTTTAGCTCTTCTTCTCCCTTTAAGAACACAACTCTCCTTTCTATCCAATTTCTTCAAGGTTCTGCCACATTCTTCCTTCACTTAGAAACTCTTACCAGTTTTCTTCATCACTACTTCTTAAGGTTTTATCTTCCTTTGTTGAGATATTTCATCTTTTCTACAACCACATTCTTCAAACCAGATTAAATAAATCACACTATCTTACTTCAATATCTTTGCATGACCTTGCTCTCCCATTCACTTGTACTTTGATTGGACTGTTCCCATTTATTTCTGCAAATGTCTGTTATACTTCAAATTATGTGTATCTGCTTCTTATCAGATTTAAATTCTGATCTCCCCTTACTTCCTCCATCACACATGCATTATTTACAATTCTAATTTAATTAAAATAAACTTGAACCTTCAAAAGAGTTTTTTCCAGCTCTGATACTACATGACGCAGCCTAAGTTGCTTAAACCCACACATTATGAAAGGAAATGCATATTCTCATGCATATAACCAAAATAACCCCAAACAATAGCACCAAGTTTCTTAATTCGGAAGCTACTACATATGGTACAGCATGAAGCCACACATAATAAGCATATGAATACTCTTCACATACATGCGTTCCAAATAAATGGAAATTCTTATGCGGAATTAATTCCTTCATCACAATTATGTTTCTAATTCCATAATTAAACATCCACTTTATGTAATTCATATCTACGAATTTGACTTTGGATAAAAACCCAAAAGTGCCAACATATATATATATATATATATATATTGGGCCCACAGCTATTGTTAACATACCTCTGACCGACGATTTATATGTGTCCACTTATCCAATGGCAATTGCATTTCAATATGCACAACAGTTAAAGGTTTCATCATATGCGAAATGGGTGGTTTTTAAAGTGCTACGTGTCACCACCTAACCACTATCGCAACTCCTCAATATTTACTGCTTACCAGTTCCACTCCACGCGAATACCATTCATCTTCTTTGCAAAACCGTTTTCACTATTCCACTATGCCATTAACTCTCAGTTCCATGCCAGAGTACGGGGTTTTAATTACGATTATGCCAATCTGATCACGATAACCAGAGCTCTCTGTAACGCTTTTGCCCTTGTTTCGTTGAATGGTCACATTGTTTAAATGATTCACCATCGATCCATTCTACACGTCCAAGTTTCTATTGCACAATTCGACCAAGAACACCGTCCCTCAAACCGATATCGTTGTTATTCTTTTAAAGCTTCTATTTCTCACTTGAATGCACATCTGATGCATATGGTTCCAAGTCCAATTTTTGGCTCTATATAATGTACTCAAAATATCGAATTGAAGTGTCATTTTCTCTTCTGTGTCATCGATCCATTTAGTGATCAATAACTAAGCATAACACACGCAAACTCATACATGATTCAACTATAAACATAAAATACAGTCATACATACTTCTCAACATTTTATGTTATATATGACTTCTCGGCATTTTATGTTTATATATCCTCTGACTTCATTCGATTCTTCTCGTCTTTACACAATGCGAATTGGACATCGTTCTGAAAGGCCAAGTTGTTTTATTTTAGTGGCATCGATCCATTCTGTGATCCATGCTCAATCTTTGACATACGCAATCCACATAGATTTTAAATTATAAAATGAATATTCAACCTCTTAGAACACGCAGTCTCATGAATTCATAAATCCTGTAGCTCAAATACACAATAACTGAATTTCCTTTCATTCTACCGATTTCACCTACACACATATATGTTGTGCCAAAATCTAATTCATCACATGAAATTATGAATTGAATTTCTAAATGCACATTTGAATACTCAAAAAATCAAGTCTTTATATAAACAACCCAATATTTACACAGGTTCTTCTCTCTGGCCTGATTCTCTAGTCAGTGACCTTTTCACCTATTCTCTGGCCCGTAGGCTTCACAATCCAAACCTTTCCTACCTATCTAAATCCTGAATATCTATATATTTTTAATGCCTTGAGGATTATCATTTTTATACAAAAGGTTTTGAAACCATTTTTGGTTTCAGATCCTCCATCTTCTCAACAAAATCCTGAATATCCTCTAAGTCCTCATTTGACTCAACTAATCCCTAAAGATCCTCTCTCATCCACAAAATTATGAAACCAATTCTAATTTATGATTTACAATTAATTATCAAATCTCTCATTCCCTATGGAATCTCAACTATCCTAATTCTCTCATGTTCTCTTTCGAGAACATTTACAAAATTCCTCTCAATATTTAATTAATCCATATTCTAAATATCTCTCACTAAAATCACTCAAAATCTTAATAACTACATTAATTTGTTACATAAGAATCCAACTTCTTAGAAAATACAAGATCCCCTATATCTATTAAAATAAAAAGAATTTTACGAGCCTAATGCTCTTGCATCACCTTACATTGTTATTTTTATATCGACTAGGATTATATTGTGACCCCTTGGAATCCTATATATAGAAAGGAGGTTTTGTCATTTGTATCATCCAATAATTATTTTTTTATGTAATGTAAAGGAGGTTACCCCCTCGAAGAGGTTGATTTCTAAGTTTTTTATATATATTTTCTTCTATTTTGTGAGCATGTTTCATAGCATTTGGTATGAGAGTTTTGGATTCTAGGGTTTCGTTGATGCAAACAGGTCATCTTGGAATTTTCGCTATAAATTTTCTTCTATGATGGTTCTGAAGCTAAAAAAAAAACCCATTTTAGCCAAAGTCTAGAGGAACTTTTGGTAAAAATTGCAGATCTTATTTCGCTATACTTTCGTATATATGTTCTGAGGTTAGGGGTTTTACAGGCTCCATAATTTCCTCTCAAACTGGTGGCCGAGGGGAAATCGTCATAACTTTCATTTCAGATATCAGATTGTAATGTTGTAAAAAGTGGCCAAAATTAAACAGAAGTTAGTGTCGGGCGAAAACGCGAAGTTGGGAAACACTTTTTGGCATGAGATAGAATTCGGGAGGATTTTTTAATTTCTCGGCCGAGAAAAAAAGTCAACTAAATTTCTCGGCCGAGAGTTTTCAAAACTCTCGTCCGAGAGATTTTAAATATTTCGTATTTTCTCGGACGAGAGTTTTGAAAACTCTCGGCCGAGAGTTGTGTCACAAAACTCTCGGCCGAGAGTTAGAAAAACTCTCGGCCGAGATTTTTTAACATTCAAAAACCCTCGGCTGAGAGTTTTTCTAACTCTCGGCCGAGAGTTTTATTGCGCAAACTCTCGGCCGAGAGTTTTTAAAACTTTTGGCCGGGAGTTTTCCCGCGCATAAATTGGTTTAAAACTCTCGGCCGAGAGTTTTAAAAATTTCTCGGCCGAGAGTTTTTCTCGGCCGAGAGTTTCTGGTCAACAAAAAACTCAAAAACCTCTGCAGTTTTGAGAAACCTGCAACTTTGGAGGGGCAGAACACCTACAAAAACAAAATGTTATATGTCGGACCAAGTACCATTAGATTCGTCTCTAAATCTAGTTTTTGATGATGTGAGATTTATGGAGTTTCATTAAAAAATTCAATTTTTTATTAATTTTTTACTAAACTATGTCACTATGGAATTTCATTGTTCGAAAAATTGCACTTAATGAAAATTCAATAACTTTCAAATGAGGACACCAAAAAATTTAAAAAAATCATAGTGCACTTCCTCTCCCTGTCTACTTCAAAAGGGTACTCTCATTTTTCTTATTGACGATCACATTGAAAAGAAAATCAAAGGATAATAAAATGTACTGAAACATCACTGTTTTTTTGTCTTCGTCATTTCAAAAAATAATAAAAAATAGTGATTTGATCCGAAAATTACCAAAAAATAGTCTGTGCACTAGTGCAATATATGCAGATTATGATGCTATGGTTTTTTTCCAAAAAATGAATAACCTTCCCTAAAAAAAGTAAAGGATAAAAAAGTGACTATTTATGTTTGCCTGAAAATTTCAAGTATATGCAGTTAGTAAACAACAAATTTACCCCTCTATATGTCAATATTTTTTTTTTTTTTAAATATCTGTATGGAGGTAAGACAATTCTCTACAATTCTTGTTTTTATGTCAAAGCATAATTTGCGATAAAAATATGAGTTTAGTGGAGTTGAAGTTGAAAAACATAGAAAATTACAATTTTCAACGTCAAAAAAAGGCAAAAAGTGTTTCCCAACTTCACATTTTCACCCTGTCTTATGTATCAATGTCATAGCCAAAGGTCAAAACAGTGATACATGGCATGCCCTACAAATTCGCTCTATTAAACTAGTCCATAATTAGGTCATTGTGGGAGATCGGGCATAACTTGAAGAATTCAAATTATGTCTGACCTATGGAATTGGAAGAAGACACATAGGGCTACAACAAGACTGGAGATAAAATATTGGGGATCCAAAATTACAAAGATACATTAGTTTCAATATCGAGCTCCTCAAAAGCAATAAAAAGGCATGCATATCTTTTTTAAATTGCATAAGTCTTGTTTGAAATATTAGTTTGAATTGATTCCAAGGGAATATTGAAGCATAGATATCAGTATTCGATTCTAAAATTTCCCCAAAAATAATTCCACACCTAGTAAGCCCTCAAAAGGCTATATTATGACACATGAAGAGGAAGAAGAGAAACATGATATATCAAAAATACGAGACCAAGTGCGAAAAATTTCACTCTCGCAAGGAGTGACAAAAAATGAAATGGAAGCTAAGATGGATGGTTTGAAGAATGGCGTGGAAGCTAAGATCAATGGTATAGAAAAAAAACTGAAATGAAACATGGAAGACATGAAGAATGACATGGAAAGTTTGAAGGAAGGTTTGACAAAGCTGCTACAAGAAATTATTCCTAATGGAGAAACGGTATTAGATGAAAGTCGTGATGAGAAAAAAAGAAATTTTAATCATGATTTCATAGATTTTAATGTTGGATTTAAGACCCACCATATTCCAAATATTGATATGAGGAAGTTTGATGGCAAGGATCTGGTAACATGGATACTACAGATGGAGCAATATTCTGATCTCCATAATGTGAAAAATGCACAAAAGGTACACATTGCAACTTTATATTAAGAAAAAAATATATTTGTATGGTATCGATGGCTTTTCGCTCGTAAAAAAATTGTCATTTGGTCAATTTCTACAGAAGAAATGGTAGAACATTATGAGGATGCAAAGAGAAACAAATTCTTTAGCCAATTGATAAATCTCAAACAAAATAGTTCGATGGTGGAGCACATTGAGGACTTCCAAAAATTGAATATAAGGGTAACTGATATTCCAGAGGAACACGGGATTGATATCTTCATAGGGAATTTAAAGGATAACATCCAACATGAGGTTTGCCTTTGGGAACCTGATTCATTAGAGAAGGCATTCAGGTTGGCAAGAAAATTTGAAAGAAAAATTATGGAGACAAGGAAGCCTACCACTCACAACTATAAAGATGGAAGTGTTTCTACTCCTAGAATTCCACAACCTACAATGTTGACACCACAATAATTGGAAGAAAAAAGAGCAAAAAGGCTTTGCAACAGTTGTGATAGAAAATACATTAAAGCTCACAAGTGTGCTGAGAAGAAATTATTTTGCATAGATTGTGAAGAGGAGGAAGAAAAGAAACAAGAAACTTCAAAAGAAGAGGATATACACTAGGAACATGCCCTAGAAGAAGAAGAAATGAATCTAACCATATCGTGTAATGCATTGATAGGAATTACCACTTCTCAAACTCTCAAGGTAGAAGGAAATATCAAGAAGAAAAATGTAATAGTGCTAATTGATTCAGGTAGTACCCATAATTTTATTCACTGTAAGGTAGCGAAGGAATTGAATTTGTTCCTATACCCAGTGCCAGAGTGTCAAGTGATGGTTGCAAATGGAGGAAATGTAAATTTCTTTGGAAAGTGCCATAATATCAAACTAACCATGGGGGAATATGTATTGAATAGTCTAATGCTCTCCATCCCAATGGGTGGTGTTGATGTTGAAGTAGGAGTAAAATGGTTACAATCTTTGGGGACGGTAGCCTTTAATTTTCAAGAAATTTTCTTGAATTTTTTTTTGGAAGGAAAGGAAGTTGAATTACGGGGTATCGTAGGGGATACATGAAATATAATAAGCTCTAATGTCATGAAAAAGCTTTTGAAGAGAGAATAACGAGGTGCAATTTCACAATTATGCTAACTACAGTTTCAAACATCAAAATCATCCATTTCTCCATATCTCCAAAAATTTGTGGAAAATCATTCCAAGGTATTTGAGACTCCCAAAGGACTCCCACCTATTTGAGTTCATTATCATGTTGTTCATTTGATTCCAGGAAGTGTTCATCCACACATCAGGCCTTACAAATATCTGTATGCTCAAAAGAGTGAGATTGAATGTATGGTTGCATAAATTCTAGAGGCTGGTATAATTCAACCTAGCCAAAGATATTTCTCTTCTCCAATAGTATTGGTGCACAAGGAAGATGGATCATGGCTTATGTGTCCAGATTATAGGAAGCTAAACAAGCTTACTATTAAAGATAAATTTCCCATCCCCTTCATTGATGAACTATTGGATGAATTACATGGAGCAATTTACTTCACCAAGTTGGATCTTTGTTCTGGATATCATCAAATTAGAAAGAATAATGAAGACATTCTGAAAACAACATTCAAAACTCATGATGGTCATTATGAATTTGTGGTCATGCCTTTTGGCCTTACTCATGCACCTTCCACATTTCAAGGTTTCATAAATTCCATTTTCGAACCCTCAATTGGAAAATTGTGTTAGTATTTTTTGATGATATATGAATCGACAACAAGTCTTGGAAGGGTCATGTTCAACATGTTGACACAGTGCTCAAGCTATTGGAGGAGAAACAATTATATGAAAAAACCTCCAACTGTTTCTTTGGAGTACAAGAGGTGGAGTATTTGGGTCATATTGAATCTCATGAGGGTGTTAAGGTAGACCCTATCAAAATTAAATCCATTAAGGAATGGAAAATCCCTACAACCATAAAGCATCTTCGAGGATTTTTGGGATTAATAGAGTATTATTGCAAGTTTGTTAAGAATTATGGGAGAATATCGGCACCTTTAACATCATCACCGAATAAAGCTGCATTTCTTCGACTCCAGAAGCAACTAAGGCCTCTGAACATGTTAAAGAGGCAAAGTGCCAATCACTGGTCTTAGTTATGCGAAACTTCACAAAAAAAATTATTGTGGAATGTGATCCCTTAGGAAATAGAACTGATGTGGTTTTAAAGAAAGAAGGCTGAAACATATTTATAAGAAGGAAATGTTGGCAATACTACATGCACTAAATCAATGGCAACCTTACCTAATGGGAAGACACTTCAAGGTAAAAATAGATCATGATAGTCTTAAATACTTTTTGGAACAAATATTATCTTCAGAAGAGGAATGGGTCACAAATATGTTGGGTTATGAATTTGAAATACTATACAAAAAAGCGAAGCAAAATGTTGTTGCGGATGCACTGTCAATAAAGGATGAGGATGTGGAAGCGTTACTTTGTGCCATTTTTATTATCCAACTCGAGTGGATAACCAAAGCAAGGAATGAATGGAAGAATGATGAAGAGGTGTAGACACTCATTCAAAAGTTGCAAAAAGATCCCAGTTCATATGAAACATTTAGCTAGAAAATTATTCATTATGGTACAAATATCACTTATATCTTTGTAAGAATTCCCAACTCAAACAAAAGATTATTTTGGAATTGCACACCTCTCCCTTATGAGAGCACTCAATATTTTTAAAAACTTACCACACGGTCAAGAAGGAATTTTTTTGGGATGGCCTTAAATCTGATATTCAAAATTTTGTGTCAGAATGTTTGGTTTGCAAACAAAATAAAGTTTAGAAAATTAAGACCTTAGGTCTGTTACAACCTTTATCCATTCCAAGTCAACATTGGGAGGAGGTTTCATAGATTTTATCACAGGTTTACCCAAGTCCGAAGGAAATACTGTCATCATGGTGGTATTTGATAGACTTGCCAAGTATGCATACTTTTGTGCATTATCTCATCCATTTAAAGCTAATACAATTGCTACTGCATTTATGGAAACAAGTCAAAAGCTACATGGAAACCCAAACATTATTGTAAGCGACAGAGATCCCATTTTTACAGGAAATTTTTGGACGGAATTATTTTCTTGTTTGGATACTCAATTAGCTCATAGATCATAATATCATCCTCAATATAATGGGAAAATTGAGATAGTGAACAAATGTTTGGAAGTATATCTTCGTTTCTTTGTATCTGATAAACATACACATGGGTCAAGTGGTCACCTCTGGCTGAATGGTGGTATAACACTTCCTTCCATACTGTAGAAAAAATGACCCCATTTATGGTATCTTATGGGTATCATTCACCCTCCATCACATAATATTTAAGAGAAAATTATAAGGTTCAAGCATTAGAAGATCACGTCGAGCATCAACAAAAATTTCTCCAACTCTTAAAGGATAACCTCACCTTGGCCATAATTGAATGAAACAACAGGAATATCAACATTACAATGAAATAAGTTTTGATGTAGGCGACTGGGTATTTTTACAACTACAACCATACAAACAAATGTCCTTCAAGCAAGATAATAAGGATAATAAATTATACCCAATGTATTATTGTCCTTACAAAGTGTTGCAAAAGATTGGTACTATGGCATACAAATTGGAGCTTCCTGCATCTTCTCGAGTGCACCCATTTTTCCATGTTTCATGCTTAAAGAATATTATAGGTGACAAGCTCCAAGTTTAAAAAATATTGCCAGAACTTGACGAAGAAGGAAAAATAATATTGGAACCTAAAGCAGTCAGAGAAACCAGAACTCGATAGCTACGAATCAATCAATTTCAGAGTATCTCATCAAGTGGAAGAACTTACCCACTGAAGATTGGACATGGGAGGATGAGAATTTTATACAGAAGCATCCAGAACTACTCAAGCATTGAGGAAAAATTTTTTTTGAATGAGAGGGGCATGTTAGGTCGCTATAATACTAGTGTATCCCCTTATTTTTATTGTTATTGTAGCCCCTTTATTGTTATTTTTGTGCCCATGTAGTCCCCATATTGTTATTATTGTGCACCATAGAAGCCCACTATTGTTATTGTTGTTCAGTTACATTGTTATTGTTATGTCAACTAGGATTATATTGTTACCCCTTGGACTCCTATAAATATATAGAAACGATGTTTTATCATTTGTGTCATCCAAGCATTGTTCATTTATGTAATTTAAAGGAGGTTTCCCCCTATAAGAGGTTGATTTCTAAGTCATTGATCTATATATTCTTCTATTTTGTGAGATGGTTTCATAACAACGATAACTGATTCGCTTTGGCTTCCCATGGTTGCGTTCTGGCTATGATAAGTTGTTCTTTTCTGCGCAGCTCATCGATATGTCCTTGCAAAAATTTACCTTCTTGGAGACAAGTATACCACTGTATTGGTGTTAAGGTCTTTTTTGTGACCTTAAGCTAGCCCATTTGTTCTAAATTCTCAAATATTTCCTTCTCAATCATTTGCACATGGGGGTCCTCCTAGAGTGGGGCCCAAACATCCATAACTTCCTCAAAAACTTGAAGGCATTCCTGTATTGTGGATTCAATCTTATCATTGGCAGGTCTGATCCCAGTTGCATGCTCTCCCGAACATCTAGTGGAGTGGCAGGCTGTAATTGCATCTACAGCTCGAATATCTTCATTTTCATTTGGATTCACACCTTTTCAACCTTGGCCTTAGAATCCCTTACTTCCATGACAAGCTTTGCCACTTTTTCCTCTGGGTGGTTGTAGCCTCAATCTTTAGCTGAGGTAGGTCACTGCAAGCCTTGGAGATGACTTCCTCCAACTTCTGTCTTCGCGCAATCGCTGCATCGAACTCCTGCACAAACAACTATTTTTCCTCTACCATCCTTTTTATTTCCTGCTTAACATCTTGTATAGCCAATACGACGCGCTGCTCTCTGATATTCAATTCTTCAGCAATGCCCTGGTGGAACTCATGCAATGTATGTCGAGGCAGCGCAACAAGGTTAAGTCACGTGTTCTGCCAATGCACCACCTGCTTTAGTTTCTCCACCGCATCAAAACATAATGTGCATGCAAGGATCAACACCATGTGGGTATTAGTTGTAATTTCCATTTATTGCACTGTCATTCTGGTACCCCGCTCACTTGATCCGTTCTCGCTTGAAGCCCGCTCGCTTGACTCACGCTCGCTTGGACTTCGCTCATCTGCATCTGTAATTCCTTGAAGCCCTAATGGACCTTCGCTAGTACCTTCCTGTACTGGTCCTCAATGTTACCCTAGAGATGCTCGGTGACATGCCAAATAGTGTCTCATATCTCATCGAGGTCCCTCTCAGTGAGGACCATTTCTTCTGGGTTGACAGTGCTACTAGACTTTGTTTTCTTTCGTGCGTCGCCACTCTATTGTTGTCATATCTTAGTAATAAAAGGGGAGGGGGGCTCTGAAGGATCCATGGTTGTATCATCGTCGAGAGTGAACCTCTATCTCTGTGTCAACCTCCCCGTTGATCTCTATATTGCTCACGAATGTTACTGTCTTTGGTGGCTTCTCGGGGTTCTTCTTTCTAGACTACATAGTGGAATTCACGCCACTTGTCCCTGCCTGCTCTGTCTCAGCACCTTTAGTGGGCAGAGTTAGACAATCACTCGACCAATTGCTTACTATGGCTACAACATCTTCCTCTGTCACCAAGTATGACATCTCATACCAGACCCCAACAATGTCCTTCTTCGCTGGGATATGCACATGGTGGACATCTGCTTTGAAGTCTACGACCTGTTGATATTCTTTCAAAAGACTTGGTGATAACTGGGGCTTTTGATTAATCACTGTGCACAGAATCATACTGAACCCAACCCAAAATATTTTGTTCGCCATTACCTAGGTCGACTCTTTTGAATGACACAACAAGGAATACCACACAACATCGCAAAGATATGGATCTGCTAAGGAGAATTGTGACCCCTAATGCTCCTTCCAGGCCATGAACTCTATCAATAGCAAGAGCCATGTGTAGTGGAACTGCTTTCCCTCCTTTTGACATTTTTGGCAGTCAGCTAAGAACTCATTGTATAGATATCCTGCCCAATTATAGACAACGCCCTTGCCACAGTTTGCAACCAAAGATGCTACCAGTGCAGAAACCTCCTCTGTGTGGCGTTTCCACATGATTTTTCTTGCCAAAATATTCGCGGCAAAGTGGATAGATCTATTAGTGATGGATTTAATAATGTAACCCCTGCTTCCCTTCGTCAACCTGTAATCTTACTTCATTTGGTGTGTTATCTTCTTCTCCTAATGCTTGCCCACAAATGCTTTTGTGGGGTCTAAGCCGAGACAATGAAGCGCTATGATCTTCCTTATCAACATCGCGTAAATAGGGATCCTCTTCCCCAACCCTAAGTAATCATCGTGCACCAAGGCCAATAGTTAACGCACATAAATCATATTGATGATGCTTTGATCAAAGTACAAAATAAATAACATGTTTAGAAACACTGCATCTTGTATACAAACCACCCACTTCATCGGTTGCAATATTGTTACTATGGTAGCTTCATAATTGGTGGAGCTGAGATATCAGCTCATCTCAAACTAAGGTTATTTTTTGTGATGGTTAAATTCCCAGTCCTCCATCTGCAGTTGGGGCACTTTGCCCAAAAAATCCCCCTCATTAGGTACTTCTTCTGGCAGAAATGGCATGAAAATATTGTATTTGACGGTGTCCAGATCATTTGTAGGCTTCACAGTTGCCAGCTTCCATGGCAGAATGTATGGGGGCAACCTAGAGATAGGTTGTAAATCCTTTGCATAAATTTCTGCTATCCCCCTTGACACGATTTCTTCTTCGTCCGACTCTTCTACCTCGATAGCCTACTTCTTCTGATCTTGGGTCACCTTAGTCCTTTGCTCCTTTGTAATTTTCGTCCTCAGCGACATTCTCAACACTAGCTTCTTTGGATTTTTGGACGAAGTTGCACCTGTAGTGGCCTGCTTCCTAGGTGACCTTAGGCCTATGACATTTGCTGGTGGTGTAGCCATCATTGTGTGTTCTAAACTTGGACATATTGTGTACCCGAGACTTGTTGTGATCAATTTCTCTCGAAACACTTCAAAGCTATACTTTGACATACAGTGGATCGCTCGACACTCTTGCAGGAACAAGATCTCAATTCTAATAATTAGAGCACAAAGTGTTCAAATGTGGAGCGGGATGCCTAATTTATAGAATAATTCAAATTCAAACTCCATGATCTCCTTCCGATATGCCTCATAAATGCAGATTTTGGGGTAGATCCACCCAAATATGCTCAGTAATACATCCCTCCCGCTCCTAATTTTAAAGGCCAAGTCCTTGTCAAATCAACTATTCTTGTTCCAACAGTCACTTTTTGAACGAAATTCGTCAGACTCATTTCTTTTGTACAATCTTGACTCCTTTGGCACAATTTCCTCCAACTTCGCATCTCCCACATACTGCGGAGTGCTCTGACTGCGATAAAGCCACCCTTCTGCAGAATCGTTTATAGTACCATGCTCTCTTTCAAATACATGTAGCATTAAGGTTCTTCTCTGGCCATAGAGTCATTGGGAACCTCCAAGAATGGGGTTTCCATGGTACAACTTCAATATGCTACCATTGATACGTCCAGGGAACAATTCTCCATTCAGTTTTTCGAACTGAACTGCGCTGATGTCCGAGACATGGCTGACAATGTAAGGGCCTAACCATTGCATTTGTAGCTTACTCGGGAAGTTCACGAACTTTTTTTCATAAAAAATAACTAAATCCCCTTTTTTGAACATATTTTGCTTAATATGCCTATCATGCCAGGATTTTTCCCTCTCCTTTTGCACCTGTTGGTGAAACTCGGTGATGAACTTATCTTCCTCTAGCCCTAGAATTTGCTCCAATATCTGCTCCATAATATCACAGTCTGCCATATCTATAACTACGGCGATGCAAATACTAGGCACAATGTATTCCATCAGCATCATAATTTCTTGTCTGTATACTAATCTGAACAGAGTCTGCCTGTCGACTTCTTACAGGTAGTCATGTAGGCCCATAAAACCGCAGGAATGCGCAGATCCTAGTCATCCATGTTGACATCACATACCTTCATCAAAGCGTTCTCTAGAATTATGTTAAAGGACTCAACCGTCCCATTTTCTTGTGGGCGATATGTCATTCTCTTTTGGTGATGCATTCTGAACTCTGCGGTTAATGCGTCAATAGTGCTATTCAAGAAATGTGTACCTCTGTCGCTCATCAAGATCTTGGAGCAACCAAACTTGGAAAAAATATGTTTAAAAATAAACTTCGTCGTTGTGTCTGCACTAAAATTTTTCACCAGTTGTGCCTCAGCCCATCGAATGAAGTAATATGTCGCAGTAATAATGTACCGCACACCTACTTTCCTCCCCAGTGGATCAATCTGTCCCACAAAGTCAATTTCCCATTTATAAAATGTTTGCAAAGTAACTTGAGGGTGCAGTGCCATTGCATCCCTTTACGAAGGTCTACCAGTCCTATGAAAAACATCGAAAGCACTACAATATTCCGTTGAATCCTTGTGCACCATAGGCCACCCAAGTCCAACATGTAGAATCTTCTGCGCAGTAGCCTTTCCTGCGTAGTGACCTCATGCAAGTCCTCCATGTGGTTCAACCAAAATATCATGTCATTCATGCTCGGGAAAATATCTTCACAGAATCTTGTTAGCCCCCATCTTGCAGAGATATCCTGTAATGAGAGTAAAATCTGTTGCCTTTACTGGCAACTCTTTCTTTAGCTGCGTAGTTTACTTTGCAGGTGCAACGCCCATTGTCAAAAATTGAATGATATCCAGAAAATGTTCATCTACAAACCCAATAGCAACCAACTATGCATCTGATAATCCTTCCTCAATATTCGTCAACTCTTCACTTGTCCTAGGCCTAGACAAGTGTTTGGGTCCAACATTCAAACATTTGGGCTTCACAATTACGTCAAAATCATACCCTTGGAAAAACAATAGCCATCGAAAAATATTCCCCACCAACACATGCTTGTTGACCAACTATTTCAAAGCAGAGTGGTCCGTGAAAATTTTAAAGTGCGCACCTAATAAATAGTTTATGAATTATTGCAGCGCATATACCATGTCCAGTGCTTCACACTCTATGGTTGAGTAGTTGCGCTCCACCTTAAACAACCTCCTGCTTGCAAAAGCAACATGATGATCTAGATCGCCTTCTTCTACTTGTTCTAACACAACTTCCAAAGCTATGAAAGATGCATCGACATGTACATGAAATTCCTTCTTCCAGTCTGGAAAGACTAGAATAGGTGCAGTTACCATCTTTTCCTTCAAGACATCAAGGCTCTTCTGATAGTTGCTTCACATTTATCGGTGACTCCAAATTGATAATCAAAACGATCTTCGTAGGTTATACTGTCAACCCCTGCTTGGAGAAAATATGCCCCAATAATATTGATCAGAGGCTTAGTATTTAGCTAAAAATTGAAAGTGCTCAGAAATGCTTCAAAACAGAGCGACCGAATAGAGCTTGTCGCCAGGATTCCAACATAACTCGTTTCATCAAAATCCGAGCTCGTATGAGTAAGTTATGATCTACTGTTTGTTTTCTCAAATAGGTAAAAATTGTGTAAAACAGTGACAGATTAATGACTTGGCAGTCCTGTCAGCACCTCAGGAATCTTCAGGGAATATTCTCCAATTTTTAGCCAGTGACACTGTGACAAGTGTCATCACCAGATTCTCCAAAGTTGGTTGGCGAAGTTGAATTTTTCCTCCTAATCCTAAGTTTGAAATTATCTATGGTGGATTATTATTATTAATGGTGGAATTTTTGGGCCAATGGGGAAGGGCCACGTGGTGCAGCCGGAGGCTACCACATGCCCTCCTCATGGCAAGGTGGATGGCATATTGATTTTTTATGCAAGGTCGAAGTTGGGCACATCATATATATTTATCAAAGGTTGGAATCATTGTCGGCGCAACATATCACATATATCAACACAAATATTTATACCAAAGTTATTAACTATGGTCTGTGGCAAAGTCTATTCAACAAAATTATATGGCGGGGGTTGGGGTCAAACCCACGACCACTCGCCTACAACACCACCGCCTTATCGCCACACCATCCACTTGATCCTTGTTATACATAGAATCTCGCCGCTATTTCAAGACTACCGCCATAGAGTATGGGGGTTCGGAGGGGGCCAGCCCCACATGCCATCCCCTTCCCACATGTCCGAGTGCCAAAGAGCAGGAGCTAAATTAGATTCCAACGGAGTTTTAAAACGCAATTAAGCCATGTATTAACGATAATCCGTGGTTATACCATGAAAATATGAAATTAGCGCTAAGATATGGTTAGCGCTAAACGCGCCCACTGACCACACTTAACTCATAATTATCGCTTAATTAAGTGTGCGCTTAACTTGGTGGAAGGTTTAGCGGACCTGCCAAATGTGTAGAAGCTCCACATTTAGTGGAGTTAATTGGCCGACTTCCAGAATTAGTAGAGAAAAACTAGGAAAAATTGGTTTTTCCATAACTGAGGCAATTTTTGACCAATTTTGGCTCAGGAAGGTCATTGTTGGTAGATTTTGATGTTTTGGAGCCATTGGAGTATGTTTCAAAGGCAACAGGAGACTATAAACAAAACCTATGCATAATTGAAGCTAGTACAAAGGCCCACACTATGAAGCTTGAGCAAGGAGCTGTAGCCCGGGAGGGGTGAACTCCTTCATAAAAAACTCGTGTATTTGTCTCTGTTATTTGTGCTTGTTGTGTTTTTATATGTTGTTGTTCAGCATTGAGTTTCCATGCTTTTATGTTCATGAAATACACTTAACATCATCAAGTTTAATGAATTGTCAATCATAAGCACATGTATAAACCCTTGTATGATAAGCAAACGAAAGCACTTTTATGTTAATTCTAAATCTGATATTAGCACAACATTAACTAACAATCAATTTTAGATCAAGTTGGTATCAGAGCATGTTATGAAACCAGCCCCAAAAATAGAAGAAAAGAGAGATCAATGCCTTAGAAATAAGCCACTTCGAGGGGGCAACCTCCTTTACATTACATAAATGAACAATTCTTAGATGATACAAATCAAAAAACCTCCATATATATATAGTAGTCCATGGGGCCACAATATAATCCTAGTCGACCTAAAAATAATAATGTAAGGGCACAATAATATCAATATTAGGGTTACAGGGGTACACCAATAACAATAAGGGGGTTACACTAACAACAATAAGGGACTATATTAGTAATATAGGGACCTAAAATGCCCCTCTCCTTCAAAAAAGTGTTGTCTTCTAAGCTTGAGTAGCTCCGGGTGCTTCTGTATAAAATTCTCATCCTCCCATGTACAATCTTCAGTGGGTAAGTTCTTCCATTTGATGAGATACCCTGAAATTGATCGATTTCGTAGCTGTCGAGTTCTTGTTTCTGTGACTGCTTCAGGTTCCAATATGATTTTTCCTTCCTCATCAAGTTCTGGCAATATTGTTTGAACTATAATTTTGTCCCCTATAACCTTTTTTAAGCATGAAACATGGAAAACTGGATGTACTCGCAAAGAAACAGGAAGCTCCAATTTGTATGCCATAGTACCAATCTTTTGCAACACCTTTTAAGGACCATAGTACTTTGGCGATAATTTATTATCATTCTTAGCTTGCTTGAGGGACATTTTTTTGTATGGTTGTAGCCGTAAAAATACCCAATATCCTACATCAAAACTTCTCTTGTTGTGATGTCGATCTGCCTTTTGTTTCATTCGATTTTGTGCCAAATTTAGGTTATCCTTTAAAAGTTGGAGAACTTCTTGTTGATGCTCGATGTGATCTTCCACTGCTTGAACCTTATAATTTTCTCTTAAAGAAGATGTGATGGACGGTGGATGATATCCATAAAGTGCCATAAATGGGGTCATTTTTGCTGCAATATGGAAGGAAGTGTTATACCACCATTCAGCGAGAGGTAACCAATTGACCCATTGTGCTTGCTTATTAGATACAAAACAACGAAGATATCCTTCCAAAAATTTATTCACTATCTCAGCTTGACCATTGGATTGAGGATGATAAGATGAGCAATGAGCTAGTTGAGTACCCAAACAAGAAAATAATTCAGTCCAAAAAATTTCTAGTAAAAATGGGATCTCTGTCACTTACAATAATCTTCGGGTTTCCATGTAGCTTTCAAATTGTTTCCATAAATGCAATTGCAACTGTACTTTCTTTAAATGGATGAGATAATGCACAAAAGTGTGCATACTTTGTAAGTCTATCAACTACCACCATGATGACACTCTTTCCTTCGGACTTAGGTAAACCTGTGGTAAAATCCATTGAAATTTCCTCCCAACATTGACTTGGAATGGATAACGGTTGTAGAAGACTAGGGGTCTTAATTGTCTCAACTTTATTTTGCTGGAAAACCAAACATTCCACCACAAAATTTTGAATATCAAAATTAAGGCCATCCCAAAAAAATTCTTTATTCACCGTGTGGTAAGTTTTTAAAAATCCTGAGTGTCCTCCTAAAGGAGAAGTGTGCAATTCCAAAATAATATTTTGTTTTAGTTGGGAATTCTTGCAAATATATAAGCGATCTTTTTACCATAAGGACTCATTTTTCCAACTAAATGTATCAGATGTACTAGTATATTGCTGTAAATTTTGAATGAGTGTCCACATTTTTTCGTCCTTCTTCCATTCATCCCTAGCTTCGGCTATCCAATCTAGTTGGATAATAGAAATGGAACAAAGCAATGCTTCCACCTCTTCATCCTTTCTTGAGAGTGCATCTACGACAACATTTACATTCCCTTTTTTGTAGATGATTTCAAAGTCATAACCCAACATCTTTGTGACCCATTTTTGCTGCTCTTCTAAAGATAGTCTTTGTTCCAAAAAGTGTTTAAGACTATTATGATCAGTTTTTACTTTGAAGTGTCTTCCCATTAGGTAAGGTCGTCATTTCTTAGTGCATGTATTATTGCCAACATTTCCTTCTCATAAATAGCTCTTTATAAATACTTTCCTTTGATGGGATGACTTTAAAAAGCAATGGGTCTTCCTTCTTGCATTAAAACAACACCAATTCCATTTCTTGAGGCATCACATTCCACAATAAAGGTTTTTGCGAAGTTTGGCGTAGCTAAGACTGGTGCTAGGCACATTTCCTCTTTAATATGTTCAAAGGCCTTAGTTGCTTCAGGAGTCCATGAAAATGCATCTTTCTTCAATAATGTTGCTATAGGTGCTGCTATTCTCCCATAATTATTAACAAACTTGCGATAATACTTTGTTAACCCAAGAAATCGGCGCAACTGCTTTATGGTTGTGGGGACTTTCCTTTCCTTAATGGCTTTCATTTTGTTAGGGTCTACCTTAACACCCTCGTGAGATACAATATGGCCGAGATATTCCACCTCTTGTACTCCAAAGAAACATTTGGATGTTTTTGCATATAATTGTTTCTCCTCCAATAGTTTGAGCACCCCGTCAACATGTTGAACACGATCCTTCCAAGACCTACTGTAGATTAGTATGTCATCAAAAAATACTAGCACAAATTTTATAAGGAAGGGTTTGAAAATGGAGTTCATCAACCCTTGAAATGTAGAAGGTGCATTGGTAAGGCCAAAAGGCATGACCAAAAATTCGTAATGACCCTCATGAGTTCGAAATGTTGTTTTCAGAATATCTTCAATTTTCATTCTAATTTGATGATATCCTGAATGAAGATCCAACTTGGTAAAATAAATTCATCCAATAATTCATCAATCACAGAAATGGGAAATTTATCTTTAATAGTGAGCTTATTGAGCTCCTGTTAAGTCCCTATATTAATAGTGTAGTCCCTTATTATGTTAGTGTATCCCCCCTTATTGTTATTGTTGTACACATGTAACCCCCATATTGTTATTATTGTGCCCTTACATTATTATTGTTAGGGCGGCTAGGGTTACATTGTAGCCCCATGGACTCCTATATATAGAAATGATTTTTTGTCATTTGTATCATCCAAGAATTGTTCATTCATGTAATGTATTGGAGGTTGCCCCCTCAAAGTGGCTTATTTCTAAGGCGTTCATATCTCTTTTCTTCCATTTTTGGAGCTAGTTTCAAAACATTTGGTATCAGAGCTTCCACGCCTTTCTTCAAAACTTCCATTTCATCAATCTATGTAAAATAATTTTTGGTATCAAAGCTTTGGATTCTAGGGTTTCGCTGCTCCAAACCGGTCATCGTGGAATTTTTGCTATAGATTTTTTTCTACGAAGGTTCAGAAGCTGAAATTTTTAAAGTGAGAAGCCGAAATCCTGCGGAACATCGTCGCAAAATTTCAGAGCTTGGTTCACACCATTTTCAGACATATGATATGTGGAAGTTAGGGCGTTTTGCAGGCTCCTAAATTTTACTTAAAAAGTTCATCGCGGAATTTTCGCTATAACGTTTTTTCTACAAAGGTTCAGAAGCAGAAATTGTTAGAGAGTGAAGTAGAAATCCTAAGGAAAATTGTCGCAAAATTTCAAATCTTGGTTCACAATATTTTCGGAGATATGATATGTAGAAGTTAGGTCTTTTTCAGGCTCCCAAATTTCATCTCAAAGAGGTGATTGTGGGAAAATCTTCATAACTCTCTCTCTGAGCATCGGATTGGAATTCTGTAAAAAGTGGCTTAAAGTAAACGGACTGGAGTTTCCTATCTATAAATTTCAAAGCCAAAGAAGCAAACAATGACACTTGGCAAGTGGTACAAGTTTGCTCTACTGAACTAGTCCATAATTAGGTCATTGTGGGAGATTGGACATAACTTTGTCTTCAAGAATCCAAATCAGGTCAGACCTGTGGCATTCAAAATAAGATTCAGAAGGCTACTTTAGAGCCAGATTTTAGTTATTGAGGATCTGAAATAACATAGATAATTCAGGTTCAATATCAAGCTTCTCAAAAGTAAGAAAAAGGTATGTATTTGGTTTTTAAAATTGCATAACGTTTGTTTGAAAAAGAAGTTTGAAGTGATTCCAAGGGCATATTTTAGAATTTTTATCAGTATTGAGTTTATAATACCTCCAAAAAATAATTCCATACCCATTAAGCCCTCAAAAAGCTATACTATGACACATAACGAGGAAGAATTACAGTATGAGATATCAAAATTACGGTACCAAGTGCAACAAATTTCGATCTTACGAAGAGCAATCGAAGATGACATAGATGGTTTAAAAGAAGAAATGGAGGCTAATTTGGATGCTTTTAAGGATCAAATAATAGCTAATATGGATGATAAATTAGTGGAATATCACATCGAGCATCAACAACAAGTTCTCCAACTCTCAAAGGATAACCTAAATTTGGTGCAGAATCTAATGAAACAATAGGAAGATCAACATCACATCGAAAGAAGTTCTGAAGTAGTCACAAAAACAAGAACTCGACAAGTACGATCAATTTCAAAGTATCTCAGCAAGTGGAAGAACTTTCCTGTAGAAGATTCCACATGGGAGGATGAGAATTTTATACAGAAGCATCAAGAGATAATCAAGCGTTGAGGACAACACTTGTTTGAAGGAGAGGGGCATGTTAAGTCCCTATATTAATAGTGTAGTCCCTTATTATGTTAGTGTATCTCCCCTTATTGTTATTGTTGTACCCCTATAACCCCCATATTGTTATTATTGTGCAACACTTCCATCTTTATAGATGTGAGTGGTAGGCTTCCTTCTCACCATAATTTTACATTCAATTTTTCTTTCCAACTTGAATTCCTTCTCCAATGAATCAGGTTCCCAAACGCGAACTTCATGTTGGATTCTATCCTTTAAAGTCCCTATGAAGACATCAATCCTGTGTTCCTCTGGAATATCAGTTACCCTTATATTCAATTTTTGGAAGTCCTCAATGTGCTCCACCATTGAACCCTTTTGTTTGAGATTTATCAATTGGCTAAAGAAGGTGTTTCTCTTTGTATCCTCATAATGAGCTATCATTTCCTCCATAAAAATTGACCAAGTGACAATTTTTTTACAGGAGCAAAGCCATCGATACCATACAAATGTATTGGTTCTAAATATAAAGTTGCAATACGTACCTTTTGTGTGTTTTGCACATTATTGAGATCAAAATATTGCTCCATCTGTAGTATCCATGTTACAGGATCCTTGCCATCAAACTTCCTCATATCCATCTTTGGAATATGGTGGTTCTTTAATCCAACATTAGAGTTTATGAAGTCACAATTAACATTTATTTTGTTCTCATCATGAGTTTCCTCTACTATCTTTCCGCCATTAGGAATCATTTCTTGTATTAACCTTGTCATCAAACGTTCCATGTATGATTTTAGATCATTCTTCATGTCTTCCATGTTGTCTTTCATTTTTTCATCGATCTTAGCTTCCATCTCATCCATCTTAGCTTCCATTCCATCCATCTTAGCTTCCACGACTTTCTTCAAACCATCCATCTTATATTCCACACCTTTCTTCAAAACTTCCATTTCATTTTTTTTTTCTCTTTGCGAGAGCGAAATTTGGTGCACTTGCTCTTGTAATTTTGATATGTCATGTTGTGCTTCTTCCTCTTCATGAATCATAGTTGAGCCTTCTGAAGGCTTAATGGGTGTTGAATTCTTTTTAGGTGGCATTTTAGAGCCCAATAATGATATCTATGCTTCAATATGCCCTTGGAATCACTTAAAGCTGATTTTTCACACAAGACTTATGCAATTCAAAAAACAAATACACACCCTTTTTTTTCTTTTGAGGAGCTCGATATTGAAACTGAATTATCTCTGTGATTTTGGCTCTTCAATATTTGAAATTCGGCCATGTAGTAGCCCTCTGCATCTTCTTTTGATGCCATAGGTCTGACCTGATTTGGATTCTTTGAGGAAAAGCTATGCTCAATCTCCCACAATGATCTAATTATGGACTGGTTCGGTAGAGCTAAATTGTATGACGTGCCACGTGTCGTTGTTTCCTCCTTCGGCTCTGACATTGCTACATAGTAAACTAGAGTCTGTGTACTTGTGGCCACTTTTTACATAATTTCAATCTGACGATCAGAGAGAGAGTTATGACTATTAGCCCACGGTAACCTCTTTGAGATGAAATTTGGGAGCTTGAAAAAACCGTAACTTCCACAGATCCTATCTCCGCAAATATTTCAAACCAAGATCTGAAATTTTTACAGAAAGTTCCTCAGCAGTTCGGCTTCTCTATGCAAAAATTCCAGTTTCTGAACCTTCGTAGAAAAGAATTTATAGCGCAAATTCCACGATGACCCATTTTAGGTGACATTCGGGAGCCTAACAAAACCCTAACTTCCACAGATCATATATCTGAAACTATTGCAAACCAACATGTGAAATGTTTACACGATGTTCCTCCAGATTGTGGCTTCGCTCTGTAAAAATTTCAGTTTCTGATCCTTCATAGAAAAATATTTATCGCGAAAATTCCACAATGACCTAGTTGGAGTTGCGAAACCCTAGAATCCAAAGGCTTTGATACCAAATGTTATGAAACCAACTCCAAAAATAGAAGAAAAGAGAGATCAACGCCTTATAAATAAACCACTTAGAGGGGGAAACCTCCTCTACATTACATAAATGAACAATTATTGGATGATACAAATGAAAAACCTCCATCTATATATAATAGTCCATGGGGCCACAATATAATCCTAGCCGACCTAACAATAATAATGTAAGAGGAAAATAATAACAATATTGGGGATACAGGGGTACAACAATAAAAATAAGGGGGTTACACTAACAACAATAAGGGACTATACTAGTAATATAGGGACCTAACAGAGCACAAGGTTGCTGAAGGTTATTTTCTTTCTTATTTTCTTGCATTGTTTGATATTGTGCAATAAGGGTTATAATAGTTGTAATTTTGTGATGCTTATAAGGTTGAAGTTGCAAAGAGGAGAAGGGAAGATATTGGTTCTTACTCCTAAGATTCGGACAAGAAGAAAGAGAGCTGAGAAATAATAATCTTCACCCAAAGTTCCACTCAAATCTCCATTTGAAGCAGCTCAAGTTCTATCTCCAGCATTTGAGATTGAAAAGGTACAAATTGCACAAGAAACTGAAGTGATTGAAGAGGTAAAAGCATCATAGGTTGAGCTTGAATCCTTAGCCATTGTGTCAGGAGTTGGAGAGACTCATGTACATTCAAAAGAAGAGGATGTTGAGACTTCAAAGACATTCAAATAATGTTTAAAATCATGTTTGATGCATTCACTGCAAAAAGAGAAAGAGAAGGTTCTAAGCCTCCACATGGAGAGGAATCTTTAGATGGTAAGAAGGATGAAGAGAAGAGTTCGAAAGGTAGTGGAGGAAAGCCACCTCGATCTCCACCATCCTCATCCTCATCATCATCATCAGCATCTTCATCTTGTACTTCCACCACAAAAACCACCCACACTCATTCAAAAATCCCAAAAGGAAAAACTCCATTATTCATGTTGGAAATCAAGTTTGAACTTCCCATGTACAATGGTGAGGTAAGTGCAGAGAAGTTAGACAATTGGACCCCTCAATTGAAAGTATACTGCATAATTCAGAATCTACAAGAAGCTGACATAAATGTTGAGTTGGCTTCATTAAGGCTAGAAGGAGTAGCACTACTTTGGTAGGAGGCAAAGACTCAAGAGGAAATGCAAATTCATGGTAAGATATCCATTTTTTGGCTTGAATTCATTTCTTCCATTAAAATACAGTTTTATCCATTAGCCTATATGCCAAAATCAATAATGAGTTGGAAAAACTTAGGCAACTCAAATTCCAAACTGTTCAAGAGTACACTAAGGATTTTAAAAAGAGGGCTTTGTTATTAGGAGTAAACTTGAATTCACAAGACACACTCTTGAAATACATTGGGGGTTTACATTCCTACTTGAAACATACTATCATTATGTTTAACCCAAACAACCTATATGAATTATGTGTGCAAGCCACGCATCTTGAAGCAAGGGGAAAGAACATTCAGGAAGAGGGTAGTAAGAAGAATCCATTCAAGGGTAAGGGAAAAGAGAAGGGAGGAAAATGGAAAGGAAAGAATAACGCAAGCATCAAGAAATAAGGGGAGAAAAATATATGCAAACATTGTTCCAAAGAGGGGCATGATGAAGACCACTGTTGGAAACTACATCCCGAACTAAGGCCAAAGAAACCAAATATCAAAGGGAAACAAAAGATGACTGCCACCACACAACAAGATCTTAGATCCAATTCAGGAGATGAGACCAAGGTTGTAGACATGGTTAAAAAAGGAAAGGAACCCATAGCAAGTACTAGTTCCTCAAATAGACACAACAACAATCCAAATGAAGATACAAGTATAGAATTGTTCCATGTTAGAGTGATTTCAAATCATACAAATATTGATGCATTGTTTGATAGTGGGTCACAACCTGATTTTAGAATAATTAGTCAAAAATATTAACCTTGAAACCGTACCACATCATAAACCATGCCCTTTAGGTTGGATGTTGGGAAAAATACTGAGAGGGGGGGGTGAATCAGTATTTAGGGCATACACAAAACTTTTTACTTTTTCTTACTTCAAAACCCATACGCTACTTTGCTTAACCAGACTCGCGTATACACGCGGATATCCTTCATAAAAATCGCGTATACAGAGATCTTATTATGCCATTAATTATTTACATAGTTCTATGCAACATTCATTCTTCTGATAATTAGATAACAGTAAGCATGTGCAGTAATAACAGAGTAAACCATCACACATAAGCATCACATATGAACACCAGGATTTTAGGTGGAAACCCAATTCGGGAGAAAACCATCGTTGTCGTTGTCTTGACGTATTATTTTATTATAAAGAAAACATCTTACAAACATGTGTGGTGCGACTCATACCGGCACGCAGGCACCCACACGCTCGTTTGACCTCTCTTGGAAGGGAGCTACGACCCCCTGCTCTCGTTTACCAGCCTCTCACAGAAGGAACTCGCCCCACGGCGAAGGCTACAGCCCTCGGCCCGAAGGCTACGACCCTCGGTACCTGTGGACCACGTTTCATCAATTTTCACACGGATCCAGCTTCCTTTTGAACACAACTTGCAGGCCACTTTTCATCATATTTTCAGACTGGACCCACTCCACACATTTAAGCTCAATCATACATCAAAACTGATACTTATCAACTCAGACAACCCATATCAGATAGAAGTAACACAACAGAACAGATCAGACATTTCATACTTCATCCTTCAGCAAACCCTAGTTTTCATACGCGCTTTCCTTTTACTGATCCTGCGTATATACGCGCCTTCATGCATATAAACCCGCGTATACATCTGCACATACTTTAGAACTGATTTTACTACCCATACACGCTTTCGCTTTATAAAACCCGCGTATATACGCGCTTCCGCTGTAAAAAACTAGCGTATAGATCTTCAATCATTATAGAGCAGCATACTTCTTCAAATCAGATATTCAGTTCAGATTTAACCCTTCACTTCAGACAGATGTTCACCTCATCTCAGATCTAAACATTCCATAAACAGATCTAGAAGATACATTTCAGATCTAGATAACCTTCTTCATCATTTTCTTCATAGGTGCATCACAGATTCAGATCTATCATCAAACTGTTACCCTTTCCATTCAGACATACTTCAGAGTGAAATATTCATTCAAACCCAGACTCATACATACTCTTTGCACAATAATTTCCTTCTCCTTATATAGGTTTACCCTTTATCAATACCATGAGCCAAAACCACACCTCTTCCGATGGTATTCCTGGACGGGGTCAAATAGACAACCCAACGCTCAATACAATGGGTCAATACCATGGTAGTAACCCCTGGTTTTACATATTTAGAGCGCATTTGACCATACGCGACTTGGCACGTTATTTCCCGCGTGCATACGCTACTTCTATTAAGCAAACCCGCGTATGCCTTGTGACATACACTTTTCATCATTACTCTTGCACATACTAATATTTCTTACTTCTGCAACTTCTGTACTACTTGTAGAACATCATATTTACATCATTAATTAGTATATCAAGTCAGTTTTCATCAAGTAGGTTGCCATTATCTTCTTCAAGTGTTTCCATCATCTTCATCAAGTGGGTTGCCATCAAGGACAACACATTGCATCATATTGCCAACAATCTCCCCCTTTGGACTTGATGGCAACCACGATGGTGTTTGATCACCACAACAGATGGTGTTTGATCACCACAACAGATAGATACATTAAGCATAACCATTATTCTCCCCTTATTCAAACACCATGTCACTCTCCCCCTTTGATATCAAGGGCAAAGGGCGGATCAATACCAACACAAGGTTTTTCTCCTCTTGTAGACTCCATGCTCCATGTAGATCTGATGTGCACTGAAGTTTCCATGCTCCCCCTGAGTTCATGCTGAATCTTCAAACATATTCTTCAATGAAGTACATGACTCTATGACCTTCCTATCACCAAGGACTCATACTTACATCAAATATTCAACCAAGTGGATTTACATATGAGACTCAAATACCCAACCAAGTGGGTTTACACAATTTGACTCAACTACCCAACCAAGAGGGTTTACACATTTTGACTCAAGTACCCAACCAAGTGGGTTTACATATTTGATCAAGTCCTTACATGACTAAATATTACAATTTTACATCATAGGTCTCAACATGACCTTTTCATCAAATTATAAATATGACTTTTTATGACCAGTACCAGAAAGACCTCAAGAGAGAGAGATCTTATTTCAGAATCATCATAATGCCAACAATGCATTATACTCAGCAAGGCTAATGCTCCCCCTGAAAGAGTGCATCCAAGCATCCTTTCCATATGACCAAGGCTCCTCCTTAGTTTGTGCAACCTGAAACTCTTTCAACAACAAGTTGTCAGCAAAAATCTCTGCATGATCTGTCCTTATCTCTGAATCATAAGACTTCCATCTCATCCATGTGTGAAAACAAAGAATACTCTTCAGTAAAAAGCAAACAGGGCTCATCCATAATCTCATCATAAGAAACCATGTATCATGTCATCATCATTTAGATCTGAGAAATAAGCAGATACAGCGCCAATAATACAATCATTAGTAGTCAGACTGATGCTCCCCCTGAACAGCTGTCATACAAATTTTCTTATCATTAGTGCATACGTGACTGTCTCTACTGTAACTCGCGTGTATACGCGGATTTAGTTCACTGAACCCGCGTATGGAAAGTGACACATTGAAAATTTCACATTCCTTCATCTCCCCCTGAAGTTGTACCTCCTGTACCTGTCTTCTTCACATCAGATGCTCTGTCAGAAATAAACATAACCAGAATAACCAAAACAATCATGGGAATCACCATACATTGCTCCCCCTGTGACGATACATTACTAATCCCTATAATGTATCTCACATCACTCCTGAAATCATTAAGAGAAGTAAGCTTTAGAAGCGGATGACTGCAGTAGGGTCAATATTCCCTACGTTTCTGACTGGTCCTCCTCCTTTTTCCAACTTTGCTTGAAATTTCTTATTGTGTGCTGGAAGTTCTCCAATTTTTCAGATCTATTCATCCTGCATTCTTTTTCTACATGTCCATACTTGTTACAAGCATAGCATCTTATGTGACCAGAAAATTAAGCATAAGGATCATAATGTGTTGTTATATTCTTCCTTCTATTGCAATCAACTGCTTTATGACCATACTTGCTGCATGAAAAACAATATCCCTTGAAGAAACCAGAGTACCTTTCTGTGTAGAATCTGTTTGTTTGTGACTGAAACAATCTGTTTCTGCAATTGGCTGCACCATGCCCATAATTATGACATTTGAAGCATTCAACATTTTTGAATGATTTCCTTTGAGAATTCATGATTGTAGGTTGACCTTTAGTTTCTTTCAACACTTCAGGTTTTGCTTTGACATCCTTTGAATCTTTAGCACTTCCTTGTGAACTAGATTCTCCTTTAACCGTTTCATGAAAACCCAGACCAAGTTTGATAGATGGAGACCTTTGACTACTAAGAATATTGTCTAGAATCTTAGTACTATCTTGAAACCTCAAGAGTTTATCCTTTTCTTCTAATTTACCTTTGAGAATGTTTACTTCAACCTCAAATTTTTGGCATTGCTTCATCATGCTTTCTTCAACCCTTTTTCCTTCTTCTACTTGATCATTCAAATTTAAGATCTCTTCTTTCAACCCATTTTCTTGCTCTTCAAAGATTTGTAAAAGTTCTTCATTCTTCTTATTTGATTTTTCCAGATCTGTTTTTGAGCGAGATGATTTCTGCTTCACGTCCTTCCTTTTCAAATGATTGTAGAAGTTCTTCATTCTTCTTATTTGATGCTTCAAGGTCTTCTTTCAGAGAGATGATTTCTGCTTCAAGTCCTTCACTGTGATTGGTTACTTTGTCCTACAGTCTTTGATACATTTCTATCTGTCCCTTCATTGTTTCTATCTGTTCATTCAATCTAGAGATCACATCCTTGAGGATAGATTCCCTCCTTTTAAATTGATTCCAAAAATTACTTTCATCATTGATCTTGAGATTTGCTTATAGACTTATATTGTTACTTTCACTATCTTCATCATTGCATGCACAAGTGAGTGGATTACAAGAACAACAATCAATACCTGTTTCCTCTTCTTCATTTTCTGCTGCACATGTTTTCTGAGATATCTTCTTTTCTTGAGTAGCCTTCTTCTTTTGCTTCTTTGCCATGAGCACTAGCAAATCTTGGTCAGAATCTTCTTCATCTTCACTTGACACTTCATTTGCATAATAACTCTTTCTCTTTTCAAATTGTTTCCCTTTACCATGATTATCTTCATAAGGACATTTAGCAGCATAATGACCAACTTTTCCACAAGCAAAACACTTGAAGGGAATCTTACCTTTGAATCTTCCAGTTCCTAGTTGGAGTTTTCTCACAAAATTTGCTTCTTCTTCTTCTGATATATAATTTGATTCCTTGACATCTGCCTTTTCTTTTCCTTTTTCACACACCTTAAAAGCAGCTTCTTTGATTTGAGAGGGACCTCCTTGTCTCATTTCATAAGCAGTCAGAATACCATGTAGTTGAACAATAGTAAGAGTTTGCAGATCTTGCCTTTCTTCAATAGCTGATACTTTTGACTCAAATTTTGAAGCCAGAGATCTTAAGACTTTTTCCACCAGAGTAGTATCGGTTATGGTTTCACCCAAACTTCTCATACGATTTACAATATCATCTAGACGTAAAAAGAAACTGGCAATACTCTCATCACTATGCATCTTCAAATTTTCATATTCAATTATGAGGGTTTGGAGTTTTGCACTTTTTACCTTTGTATCTCCTTCATAGCTCAGAATGATTTTGTCCCATATTTCTTTTGCTGAATTTAGCTGCATCACTTTAGCAAATGCTGGTTCAGACATGCTTCCTAATAAGACATTGACGGCTTTGGCATTGATTTCATATTTCTTCCTTTCTGCTGCATCAGTAGGAATACTTGCCAGATACTGATAGCCTCCTTCCACGATTGCCCATACTTCTACACCAAGACTTTGCAGATATGCTTTTGTTCGTATCTTCCAGAATAACAGATTATTTCCATTGAATAGAGGTGGCCTTATAGACATTATCCCTTCATGACTTCCCATTGCGACAGATCTCCTTCAAGCGATCAAGATTCTGTAGAAGGACCTGCTCTGATACCAATTGTTGGGAAAAATACTGAGAGTGGGGGGGTGAATCAGTATTTAGGGCAAACACAAAACTTTTTAATTCTTCTTACTTCAAAACCCATACGCTACTTTGCTTAACCAGACTCATGTACACACGCGGATATCCTTCATAAAACTCGCGTATACAGAGATCTTATTATGCCATTAATTATTTACATAGTTCTATGCAACATTCATTCTTCTGATAATTAGATAACAGTAAGCATGTGCAGTAATAACAGAGTAAACCATCACACATAAGCATCACATATGAACACCAGGATTTTAGGTGGAAACCCAATTCGGGAGAAAACCATCGTTGTCGTTGTCTTGGCCTTCAATATTTTATTATAAAGAAAACATCTTACAACTATGTGCTGGTGCAGACTCATACCAGCACGCAGGCACCCACCTGCGCTCGTTTACCAGCCTCTCTTGGAAGGGAGCTACGACCCCCTGCTCTCGTTTACCAGCCTCTCCTGGAAGGGAGCTACAACCCCCTGACTGAAGGCTACAACCCTCTGACTGAAGGCTACAACCCTCAGTACCACCATGGACCACGTTTCATCAATTTTCACACTGGATCCAAAAGCTTCCTTTAGAACACAACTTGCAGGCCACTTTTCATCATATTTTCAGACTGGACCCACTCCACACATTTAAGCTCAATCATACATCAAAACTGATACTTATCAATTCAGACAACCCAGATCAGATAGCAGTAACACAACAGAACAGATCAGACATTTCATACTTCATCCTTCAGCAAACCCTAGTTTTCATACGCGCTTTCCTTTTACTGATCCTGCATATATACGCGCCTTCATGCATATAAACCCGCGTATACCTCTGCACATACTTTAGAATTGATTTTACTACCCATACGCGCTTTCGCTTTATAAAACCCGCGTATATACGCGCTTCCGCTGTAAAAAACTAGCGTATAGATCTTCAATCATTACAGAGCAGCATACTTCTTCAATTCAGATATTCAGTTCAGATTTAACCCTTCACTTCAGACAGATGTTCGCCTCATCTCAGATCTAAACATTCCATAAACAGATCTAGAAGATACATTTCAGATCTAGATAACCTTCTTCATCATTTTCTTCATAGGTGCATCACAGATTCAGATCTATCATCAAACTGTTACCCTTTCCATTCAGACATACTTCAAAGTGAAGTATTCATTCAAACCCAGACTCATGCACACCCCTTGCACAATGATTTTCATCTCCTTATATAGGTTTACCCTTTTTCAATACCATGAGCCAAAACCACACCACTTCCGATGGTATTCCTGGACGGGGTCAAATAGACAACCCAATGCTCAATACAATGGGTCAATACCATGGTAGTAACCCATGGTTTTACATATTTAGAGCGCATTTGACCATACATGACTTGGCACGTTATTTCCCGCGTGCATACGCTACTTCTATTAAGCAAACCCGCGTATGCCTTGTGACATACACTTTTCATCATTACTCTTGCACATACTGATATTTCTTACTTCTGCAACTTCTGTACTACTTGTAGAACATCAGATTTACATCATTAATTAGTATATCAAGTCAGTTTTCATCAAGTACAACTTCATCAAGTAGGTTGCCATTATCTTCTTCAAGTGTTGCCATCATCTTCATCAAGTGGGTTGCCATCAAGGACAACACATTGCATCATATTGCCAACATTGGAGAGTTAAGAATTCTAATTTACAGGTTACAAGGAAATGCATATTTTGATTTGCTATTACCGCAAACTTTGTTGATGAAGTCGAGTTAGATGTGGTTCCACTTGACATTTCTGGGATTATCTTGGGAAGCCCATATTTGTATGATAGGAAAGAGGTTTTTTATCACCACGACAACAAATATCATTTTCTTAAGGATGGGTTGGAGTATATTGTGAGATCTCATCACAAAAACCTGAATATTTCTTTAGTTGATGTAGAGAAAATGAAGAGACTAGTTAATGCAAGTAAAAGTTTTGTGCTTCTCATGATCAAGAAAAAGGATGATGTTGACTATGAATCTTTTGAAGGATGTTATGAAAAAATAAAATCTGATTTTTTTGATGTGGTAAGTCAGAACCAAATGAGTTACCTCCCAAGAGGGGAATTCAACATGAGATTCAGTTGTAGCAAGATGTTCCACTTCCAAACATTGGTATGTATCGCATGTCAATTAATTATGGAGAGTTTGGAAATCAAGAAGAAAATCCAAGAATTTTTGAACAAAGGTATCATACACCCATCTACTTTGCCATGTGGTTCACCAATTGTTTTGGTACCAAAGAAGGACGGGAATTGGTGCATGTGCGTAGATTTCCGTGCACTTAATAAAATCACATTAAAGAATCGCTACCCACTCCCACAAATTGATGATTTTCTAGATCAGTTAAAGTATGCAAGATATTTCACTAATTTAGACTTGCGAAGTGGTTATCATCAAGTTAGAATAACTAAAGAGGACATTTGGAAAATTGTTTTCAAAACTAGACAAGGATTATATGAGTGGCTAGTTATGCCATTTCGTCTAACAAATGCTCCAACTACTTTCATGAGAGTCAAGAATGATGTACTTAGGAAATTTCTTGATGACTTCGTCATTGTTTACTTAGATGCCATAATTATATTCAGCAAATCAAGATAAGAACATGTCATGCATGTGAACAAGGTACTTGATGTCTTGAAAAAAGAGAAATTATTTTTAAATATGTCAAAGTGCGAGTTTGGCAAGACTTATTTAGTGTATTTGGGACACATTGTTGGAGGTGGTGAGTTGAGGATCGACCCTTCCAAAGTAGAGGTCATTCTAAATTTGCCCAAGCCCAATACATTTACAGAGGTAAGAAGCTTTCTTGGGGCAACACAGTATTGGAGGAAATTCATTGTTAATTTTTCTTCCATTGTAGCTCTGTTACATGCATTGAAAAGTGTCAAGAAAGTCTTCCATTGGGGAGATATGCAGCAAAAATCATTTGATGCTTTAAAGCAAAAGATAAGTTCAACAATCGTATTGGCTCTTCTGGATCTTAGACAACCATTTGAGATCCAAACAAATTCAAGTGATTATGTTCTGAGAGCAGTTCGCATGCAGCATGGTAAGCCTATTTCGTTTCATTCTGCAATTTTTAATGGAGCTGTGACTAGTTATCCCACCTATAAAAAAGATTTATATGCATAGGTACAAAGTGTAAATAAATGGAAACACTATTTTATGGGGAAAGAGAACATTATCCATACCGACCATCAACCATTGCAGTACTTACAATCACAGTCAAATTTGCAACAATCAAAATATTTCAGAATGGATGGGATTTCTACAGCAATTTAATTTGGTTATCAGGTACAAAAAGGGAATCTGCAATAAGGTAGTTGATATGCTCTCTAGGCCTATTTCAAATTCATCTATTATACTCAAGCACAATTCAGTTATGCATGAAATTTACATTGAACAATATGCATATGATAGTGATTTTCAAGATGTGTATGAAAGCTTGAGTCAAGGAAACCAAAATGAAGAGTTAGATTATCATGTGCATAAAAATTTGTTGTATCACTTAGGAAAGTTATGTATACCACAGGGAGAAATAAACAGTGTCATAAGGGAGGTGCACACTTCATTTATTGCTAGACATTTCGGTGTAGGCAAGACAATAGCGAATCTCCAAAGGTATTGTTATTGGCCACGCATGATGATAATGTATCTCGTTTTATTAGAGGATGTTGTTTATGTGAAATAAGTAAGCCTAGTAATAGGAA
Source organism: Pinus albicaulis (assembly GCA_034641835.2). Lineage (NCBI taxonomy): Eukaryota > Viridiplantae > Streptophyta > Pinopsida > Pinales > Pinaceae > Pinus > Pinus albicaulis. The sequence continues at coordinate 1,519,743,899 of CM076570.1, forward strand.
ACTTGGATTGTACACTCCACTTCTCGTTCCTTCACATCCTTGAGAGAGTATCTCAATGGATTTTGTAGGTGGTCATCCTATGTCAAGGAAAGGTCATGATTACTTGTATGTTGTGGTAGATAGGTTCAGAAAAATGTGTCTTTTGATGCCATGTAAGAAAAACATTACTGCTGAAAAAACTACTAATCTTTTCTTTCAAGATGTATGGGTTCATTTTGGTCTTCCTACTTCTATTGTAAGTGATCCAGATTCCCCGTTTGTTGGGAATTTTTGGTCAAAATTATGACATGATGGACACAAAGTTGAAAAAGAGTACAACATTTCATCTGCAAACAGATGGTTAGAACGAGGTGGTAAAGAGGACAATCAATTCATCTTCTTAGAGGTTATTGCAGCAAACATCCCAAGTTGTGGGATGAACAGTTTCATTACATTCAATATGCATACAACAGGGCAAAGCATTCTTCCACAAACACATCGCCATTTGAGGCATGTTTTGGGTACTTGCCAAGATCGCCTTTGGAATTCATCTTTGGGAAATATGTCGCTATAGATGGTCATATTGACATAGATAAGGCAAGGAAGTTCATTGAGAAAATTTAGTTGATACATCACACAGTGCAAGAGCAACTTGAAAAGAGTCAAAGCAACTACAAGGCAAGGCATGATAAACATCGTGTTGATCGAAAATTCCAGGTTGGAGTTGAAGTTTGGTTATATATTAGAAAATAAATATTGCAAGGGGAACATAAAAAGCTCAATAAAATCCGTTATGGTCCATTTAAAATTCTGGAAAAGATTGGTACTAATGCATTTAAGCTAGATTTTCTTCCTTATATGCAAATATATTCTGTCGTTAATGTTGAGAATTTGAGATTGTTTGAGCTTCCTTTGATTGATGATCAAGGAGAGCATGTTCAACTACCATCAATAGATGATTTCTTATCAGAATACCTTGATGAACTTCAGCAATATCTCATACTTGACAGAAGAATTAGAACTTCAAGGAGAGGGAATGTCGAATACCTTAGAGTGGTACTCAAGGGATAAAATCCTTCAAAGGCCAAATGTATGGGGAGTGAAAGGGTGAGGGAGTTGTACCTTCACTTGCTGAACAATTTAAAGTATCTTTTGGGGTCCAAAATGCTTCTAGTGGGGAGGAATGATCAGAGGCTTAGTATTTAGCTAAACAATTAAAGTGCTAATAAATGCTTCAAACCAGATCAACCGAATAGAGATCGTCATCGAGATTCCAACGGAACTTGTTTCATTAAAATCAGAGTTCATATGAGTAAGTTATGGTCCGTTGTTCGTTTTCTAAAACAGGTAAAAATTGTGCAGAATAGTGACAAACTAATGACTTGAAAGTCTAGTCAATACCTCAGCAATCTTCAGGGAATATTACCTAGTTTTTCGCCAGTGACACTATGACAAGTGTCATCACCATATTCGTCAATTTTGCTTGGGGAAGTTGAATTTTTCCTCCTAATCCTAAGTTTGAAATTATCTATGGTGGATTATCATTATTAATGGTCAAATTTTTGGGCCAATGGGGAAGGGCCACGTGGCGCAACCGAAGGCTGCCACGTGCCCCCCCCCCCCACCCCATTGGCAAGGTGGATGGCATATTGATTTTTTATGCAAGGTCGAAGTTGGGTGCATTATATATATTTATGAAAAGGTCGAACCATAGTCAGCGCAACATATGACATATATCAAGAAAAATATTTATAACCAATGTTATTAACTATGGTTCGTGGCAAAGTCTATTCAACAAAATTATATGGCAGGGGTCAGGGTTGAACCCACAACCACCTATCTATAGTGCCACCGCCTTACCGCCACACCATCCACTTGATCCTTGTTATACATAGGATCCTAATGCTATTTCAAAACTATCACCTCAGAGTATGGGGGTTCGGAGGGGGCCAACCCCCTCCCACATGTTCAAGAGCTGAAGACCAAGAGCTAAAGCAGATTCCAGCGGAGTTTTAAAATGAAATTAAGCCGTGTATTAACTATAATCCATGGTTATACCACGATAATCCGAAATTAGCACTAAGTTTTGGTTAGTGCTAAATGCGCCCACTAACCACACTTAACTCATAGTTATCACTTAATTAAGTGCGCGCTTAACTTGGCGGAAGGTTTAGCAAACACACCAAATGCGAAGAAGGTCCACATTTAGTGGAGTTAACTGGCGGACTTCCATAATTAGTGGAGAAAAACTAGGAAAAAATGATTTTTCCATAACTGAGGCAATGTTCGACCAATTTTGGCTCAGGAGGAGTCATTCTTGGTAGATTTTTATGTTTTCGAGCCATTGGAGGAGGTCGCAGAGGCAACAGGAGACTGTAAAAAACAATTTTGCACAATTGAAGCTAATACAAAGGCCCACACTATGAAGCTGGATCGAGGAGATGTAGCCCAGGAGGGGTGAACTCCTTCATCAAAAACTTTTGTATTTATCTATGTTATTTTTGCTTGTTGTGATTTTATATGTTGTTGTTCAAAATTGAGTTTCCATGCTTTTATGTTCATGAAATACACTTAATCTCATCAAGTTTAATGAATTATCAATCATAAGAACATGTATAAACCCGTGTATGATAAGAAAACCAAAGCACTTTTATGTTAATTCTAAAAATTATATTAGCACATCATTAACCAAAAATCAATTTCAGATCAAATATACCATATGGCACAGAGAAAATACACTTCTTCAGGTTCAAGGAAATCTGATATTTCATGTAGGTATTCAACATTAAATGTAGAGTAGAGACATGCTTCTTTAACAGTCTGAAGACTGTCCAATGATCAAAATACACCTCCAAAGCTTGTGGATATATTCTTTAAACGCTGCAACGACGACTATGGAAAATATAGTTGGAGCGTTCTTCAATCTGAATGGCATAACTATGTACTGAAATTATCCCCATTCAGTAGTGAAAGTGTTCTCGTTGGTGTCTTCCGCCGCAATCCGGATCTGATGGTATCCTGAGAACCCATCTCTAAAGGAGTAGGCCTCCTACCCCCCCACATTCTCCAAACCTTCGTGAGTGAATGGTGTCGAAAACGGATATGCATCATTCAACTTTCTGAGATCAACACAAATCCTTATTTCGCCCTTCGTTTTCTTTTCCTGGACCACCATAGGGATAACCCGCTCAGAATCTTCCACTGGTTCATTAATGCCAACAGTGGGCATTTTTTTGAGTTCCTCCCACACTTTTTCTTTATAGTTTGGGTTCAGCCGATATGGGTGCTGCTTGACCAGCTTCACATCACGCTTTAAAGTGATGTGCATAAATCCCAAATATCCTACAATTCCTTTTAGTTCAGAGAATTTTGTCAAGAATATATCTTGGTACTCATGCAACAATTTAGTAACCTTTCTCACCGTCTCATCATCCTAATAGTCCCCAATCTTTGTGAACTTGGGCTCCGCTTCTGAGCCTATTTTGACTTATTGAGTCTTGATAGGTTGTGCCATGTCTGGAATCTCTACTTCAAGACTTGCAACCTCGCATTGTCCTCCTGATTCAGGAATATTGACATGACGTGGATCATCCTCACCTTATTCCGCAGTTAGATTGTAGCATTCCCGAGCTTGTTCTAAATGCGCAACCCAATCAGGTTGTACCAAAGCCCTTGTCTCAGTGGTAATTAAGAAAAATCATGCTTTGACTTCTTGAAGAGCATCGTCAATACAATCCCATCGATCGACGAAATTATAAGTCAATAAGAAGCCTTCTGTCATTTCATAGCAATTTGTGGTGCCATGTCGTAGCTCTGTTTCAAGATACTACTATTGAGGTACCGTATCCAAGGTATGAAAGAATATATACACCCATTGAGGATGAGGTTTTTTGCCCTAAGCTACAATCTAGTGAGATAAATGCTCGTGAGTGTTAGCACTCTATAGTTTATGAGATTTGCAAGACTAAAATATAAAGCACAACATCAAACCACTTTGGAGTCCAGGACCTAGCCGTCCTAGACTCAGAGAGGGCTCTCTCTGTTTTTAAGATTTAAATTGATGATTATAAGTGTTGATATTAGGCTAGTTACAATGATGGGGGTTGTTTGCTTTCTTGATTGGATGGTTGGATAGCAGGTCTATAGGGACTATTCCATTGGGCTATGGGGTCAAAAGGCTGGAATGGCACATCAACATTCAAGAGCATCACAGGGAAAGCTAATTGTGCTAAATGGATCTTAAGAGCTGTATGAATTATGACATGAAAGAAATAGTGAGGTTCAGTAATTACTAAAGAGCAGTTAAGAATTCTTTAATCAAACTTCAGCAGAAAACATTTAGACTATAAATGCAGAAAAAATTAAGGTGCTCAGACAACAAATCTTAATTTAAAATTTCTGATTTACAATTAGATGAATAGAGACACAACCAGGAAAACAGTGGAAACATTTAAAACAGAGAAGAGGCACTTCACCATTTTGACACAACTCAAGAAACCTATAATAGTATTTGATTATTGATGTCCAGCTCCGAAATTACAGTGTTCCAATAGATTAGTTCTTACAATACAGGGGCTAACATTGTCCAACCCTTCAAACTGGAAGTTCAAGGAGTATTTAACTAACAACTTAAGTTGGTTGCCATGTCTTACTTGAAAACCTTTCATTGGTTACACTTTAACAGAAAAATGGACAAGTGTGGCCATGCAAGAGCTAATCAGACATCTCTGACAACAACACCGCCTAAGAAATTAATTATGGGAAACTCTTCGTAGATCCAAATGCCTTGATGACTCCTAGGAAGATCAAATAGTAGGCTTTGGAGGTGGTTGTGATGGTTTCGAGGAGGCAACCAATCATGGTTTTGACATCTTGCCCTTCTTTTCAAAAGATCGGCATTGGGTAATTAATTCTGGTGCAGTGCTAGCCACTTTTCATTGATTGGTGATTATGTTGATGTATTTGCTGCCTTTTCTGATTTCTGCTGGTATATGGTAACTGTTCTGCATGCGTGCCCTTTACCTGAAAAGACCTTATTCGGTCCATTTCTTTTTTGCGGTGACGTTCGGCCTTTGCTCCGTGTTTAACCTTATTTCTTAGTGAAATTAGCTTCAAACCTCGTATGCCTGACTTAACCTTTTTTACACATAAAATAGTGCAAAAACTCGTTCACCCAGATCTAAAAATTCTTAGATCTTGGTTCTGGAATACATCGCATTCGCTCTGGTATCGCATTTCGCATTTCACCGTTCTTAACTTTTCCTTATCACTTTTCTTTTATCATTTGCATTGTGGGCAGTGCGATCGGGTCCCACCATATCGCATGACTTACTTCAGCGTTCCACGGCTTTTTACGTTGTAATCCCTTTTCCTCCTCCAATGTGGTTTAACACTGAAAAGGACCTATATGCAGATTCAAAATCCTTTGGAATGTGCCTTTGAAACTACATTGCGTCTGGGCCTCCATCACACTTCGCAACTTTTAACTTTTAATCATAAACTTAACCTGTGAAATCTGCAATGTGCGGTATGCGAGCCGGGCCACGTCATCTACCACATCACTGCCACGTCATTTGCCACGTCACCTACCACATCCTCTGCCATATCACTGCCACGTCAGCATAAGTGAACTGCGATCAATGGGGTCAACGCCACGTCATCTGCCACATCCTCTCACATTGCAGATCGGCGAATTTAACATTAGTATTTGCACTTGTTTTCTAAAATCTATGATCTGTTATTGGGCCCCACCCATCGCACATCACACTTTGGTGATCGTAATGTTTACCTCCCGCGTCCATCCTTTAAACATTTCGATTTGCGATTGTGATCAGGAGATGGACCCCACCATAAGTTTCTCGAAGGAGGAAAGTGATTTTTAGTTAAAACGTGGAAAAAGTCGCCTGACCCATAATATGAAAGATTTCCAAGCCTTGGAGTTGTACAAGGGCAATGTGGGTCCCGCCAGTCCGCATATCGCAAGTTGAAACTTTTAACTTGCGGGCGCTATAAAGGGGTATGTTGCGAAATTCACGAAGTGCAAAATGCGACGCGCTAAGCGTGGAAAGGTGTGAACCGGTGAAAGGTAAGTAAAATGAGAAATATGAAGGTTTGTGCATGGTTTGGACAATGCGGTAAAGGTATGGTGGGTCCCACTTCATCGCATCGACGGAAAAACAAGATTCGGCCTAAGTCTTAAGCGGTAAGGTTAAAAATCCACAGGCTGCGAAGTGTCGGCAACAGGTAAGGTTTATGTTGTATACCAACAACTGTTTGGTGGGTAGGCATGGCAATAGAATTTCGGACTTGGATAATGAGTGGATTTTATACAAGGATAAGCCTGAGAGGTTAGGCGTGTGTGTTTTAGGGTCAAATGGGGATTTAGAGCATTGGGGTACAAAGCTTTTTAGGAAAATGTAGGTAAGAAGAAGGCAGATGGACTGAATGAGGGCAGTATGGATTTTTGCTGACTATTACACTTAATCAACAACCCTTTCCTTCTTCCCTGAACTAAAAAGGTAGATGAAATCTTCTGAAGTTCTTGGTAGTCAAGCTCTCCCTTTCTTTCTCTCAAAATAAATGATAACCATGGAATATTATTTTGAGCGAGAAAAATCTAAACAATAATCAGTCACCTGGGGATACTGTGAAATTCGGGGGTCTAACAATGGCTCCAGCTGGGGATGATAGCTCCTTCAGGAGGTGTCAAGAACACCGTAGACTAGTAGCCTGATCCATTGGGTTGATCCCATGACATGTATCTTGATCTGTCAAGCAACTTAGTGATTGAAAACTAGTTGATTTTTCCTCCTCTCTTTAACTGATAAAATAGACCACATGCTTGGATAGCTAGCTTATTAGCATACTGAAATCTGAACTGAAACTACAATTGAACTTATCCACTGCAATCCATCAAGCTGAACATACTGCTTCACCTTGAAAACTTGACTAGTGAGACCAAAAATGTGTTGAAACTAAAGTTTGAAGCAAACTGATCTGAAAATGAAAAAAAATTTAAAACTAAGATTTGAAAGATGCTGAGAGTGTTGAGTTTCTTTTCACCCCTACCTACCCTAATCTACTGAAATGGTTTCCCTTCCAAAAAATACAATAATGCCAGTGAAACCAGTCAAGAAAAATTTCTAATATATTTTTTCTTTCATTGCTCTTCACCATTTTCAAACACAACCCTGACAATGGTGTTTGATAGAAATTCCTGGCCTGATATTGTTTACATGGATCTTGGTACCTTTGAAAAACAACTTTCATGACGGAAAAATCTGCAGGATTTGTACAGAACAATTTCTCCATATAGACAGCCACTCGATCAAGATATTCTTGATTTATTTCTAGGTATTGTGACTTAGCCAACTCAGCTTCATATCCTAGTACTACAGATGTGCTCTCCTGGTCTACAATCAACTCAGAACATGTTTGCATGCTACCTCATGAGTGTTGTGCCACTACTTCTACTGAATCAAAAAATGGGGAAGATTGTTTGGTCATATCCATATCATAGTAGATTTTGAGAGCATTATGAACACAGGAAGATTGACTTTGAAATCAAAAACCATCCAACACGTCTCCTATTGGGTTGTGTGGTGCGTTAGATGGTAGTGTTGGTTCTTCTGAGACCTCATGTTTTTGCTTATAACAATTAGCCAGAATGTGATCCTAATTCCATTTTATAATCTAAAATGCATTAAAGCACAAAGGTAGAGAGTCAAACTAGATCAATCCATCATCTATTTCAAAATCTATGATTTCATCTGCTACTTGACATTCAAAAGAAATCAAGGGGTGAACCCCTGGATCTAAAACAAATATTTTATCATCCTTGATTTCCTCATCTGATTGGTGAGAGAGACCTATTCTCCTGTGATTATCATCTAGAAGGTGATCCATATTCCATTTCATAATCTGAAATGAATTGAAACCTAAAGGTAAAGACTCAAGATGTATTGGTTCCTCCTCTATTTCATATTCTGTGATTTCAGGATGACTCAGGGGGAGAACTTTTGGATCTGAAAAAGGTTCAGGATCATCCCTCTTTTCCTCAACTGACTCATTAGAGCATTCCTCCTCCTTCCTATTTGCAACCTGCTTGTAATGCTCTATTAAGAGTGAGGCAAAATATAGCGGAATGCATTTTGTACTTGATAGCTTTCTCCATTTTCTCTCTTACAATCTTTCTCAACATGCAAAGTTTGGTTGTCATCTTTGCCTTGTGACCACTGAGTTTGTTCATCCCAAGAACATAGTGTTGGCTGCTTCGAATAATCAGCCTCAACCTCGACCTTATAGTCTTCCTCTTGATAATCATATTCGATATGGGTACCTCGGTATACAAGGTCATCTATCATGTACATTGTTGTTGAGAATTTCCCTGCCTCCTTCTGATTTTGGACTTCATCTCTGGTTGTGTTGTGGATAGAGTACATGAAATAATCATTTTCTGTTTTAGGGTGTCCAAGATGGACTGAAAACTGCTTGGGTAGACTGATGTTTGTCTTTTCCGGAACTAATGGGACATGAGGTATCTGAACAATAGGCTCCTCTTTCCTACTAATCATATGCATCATTTTGTTGACTGCCTTTGTCAACATCTCTAGTTTTATATCTGAAGATATCAGTTGCTCAGTTGCTCTTTTTCTACTTTGTCCTTCTTTATTGCTTTTAACTTTGCTTCTCTGTTCAGCAGGTTGGCTTCCACATCAACTGCCATATTTTGCATTTCTTCCAGGGTTTCAAGGTCCCCTTCTCTCAACTGGAATGCCATCTCTCGGTCAAATGCATCTGATTAGTGCCTGAGAGCTAATCCTGTGGGTGGCCTTATCTTAGCAGGCATCGAATAGTATACCTTATTGATCCTGGCTGAAAAATGATGTACCTTTACCCCAGGCTATCTTTTTAAATGGTTATACTCTTCTATGATGAGAAAAACATTTCCCAAAACCACTCATCTATCTAGGAAAACTTGAGTGAATTGATGAAAATTTCTAATGATTGCAGTTGGAAGATATTTAAACCAATTTTTAACTTTACCTTGCAATGATAGGGTAAACATTCTAATACGCACATCATCTTTTCCCACCTTAAACAGATCAAGGAAATCCTCAAGATTTTGAATGTGATTTTCTGCAGTGATATTTGCACTTTCTCCATCAAACCTAGGTAGATTATTGATAAAATTTGCAGGGAGGTCATGGAGGATAGGAGGAAAAACTACAGGCTTGTATCTCTCTGGGACTTTTATAGGTATAGGAAGTAAAGCAGGAGGCTTATAACCATGTGGGAATTTAGTGGGAGTAGGAGATAAAGCCTGAGGCTCATGTTTCACTTCGTTTTCCACAAGTGCATCTGGGATGTGCACAGGTATATAAGTATGTACATGGTCTAAAATTTTGGGCTTAGCTCCTTGAGGCCCACTAATTTTCCAATGATCAATGTAAACCTCAGCAGTGTACTCTTGATCAGGTTTAAAGTAGGATAGAACATAGTTACAGATAAGAACAACAATCTCTTGAATCCAATTTGGGCTTTAACACTTTCGCTTTCTAGGTTGATTGGTCATGTTTCAGGTCCTTCCTCCAGTGGAGTCTTTGAATGGAACTGATCTAAATGGGAGTCACCAGGTGGATGATTTCAACTTTCTTGTGTCTAGCTTGTTGTCCACCATCAACAACCAGATACCAATCTTGGAAAATACTCAAATCATACAATGTTTTGATTGGTGTTTCTGAGTTCTGATAGAATATTAAGATTTTTCAATAAGTTCCCAGTATGGTTGCCATTATGTTAGCACTCTATAATTTAGGAGGTTGGCAAGACTAAACTATAAAGCACAACATCAAACAACTTTGGAGTCTGGGACCTAGCCTTCCTAGACTCAGAGAGGGCTCTCTCTGTTTTTATGAATTAACTTGATGATTATAAGAGCTGATATTAGGCTAGTTATAGTGATGGAGGTTCTTTGTTTGATTGATTGGGTGGTTGGACAACAGGTCTGCAGGGACTATTTCATTGGGCTATGGGGTCAAAAGGCTAGAATGGCACACATTAGGGGAATTTTGATGTCAAAAATGGGCCTCCTAAGAAAAATGTACAACCAAAATAAAACTTATAAGAACCAATAGGATTCAAGGTGATGATGTCAACCATGGGGGATGATTCACCATTTTTTTAAGTAAAAGGGTAAAAAGATTAAAAAATAATAAAATGATAAAACTACTTTTTCAACTCGTATTTTCAACTTATATCCCAAAGTTTTTACTCAAATTTCGAGCGGGAGTACTCGTTGGATGAAAAATTTAATCCCTCATCCAAGGATTACCCATGTTGCATACTTTCGATGGACCCTGCTACATGAAAAATGAGAAATACATTAAAAAACGTGATTCCAATTACATTTTTCATGTATTTCTCATTTTACGTGTAGCAGGGTCCATCGAAAGTATGAAACATGGGTACTCCTTGGATGAGGGATTAAATTTTGCATCCAACGAGTACTCCTACTCAAAATTTGAGTAAAAACTTTGGGAGATAAGTTTAAAAAAGTGGTTTTTTCTTTTTTCCCTCTAAAATTTGATGATGTAATAAAATCTTATTTTATTATTTCCACTATTATTTTATAATTTCCTTAGGAGGCCCATTTTAGACCTCAAAATTCTCCTAATGTCAACATTCAAGAGAACCACAAGGCAAGCTAACTGTGCTAAATGGATCTTAAGAGTTGTATGAATTATGAGGTGAAAGAAATAGTGAGGTTCAATAATGACGAAAGAGCAGTTAAGAATTATTTAATCAAACTTCAGTAGAAAACATTTAGACTGTAAATGCAGACAGAAAATCTTAATTTAAAATGTTTGATTTACAATTAGATGAACATAGACACAGTGTAATATTCCCAATTAGCCATGAGCTAGTTGGAATATTTAATTTTTCTTTTTATTTCTGTTTAATGAATAAGAGGATAATGGAGATCCATAAATCTCCTTAATAATGAATAAATCAATGCCAATGTGAAAATAATACATCTTGGCAGCTTAATTGAGCACCCTTAGGTGTGAAAAGGGGCTGGAACACCTTGACTGGGTCAAATTTGACCAAATCAACAACGATGTCTTGGAGCAGCGGCATTCAATGAGGGACAATGCAGTTTTATATGGAGACACATTGCATGGAAGTAGTGTCATAAATGAATGGGGCTTAGGGTTAGCAAGCTCATATCTTATATAAGGAAGAGGATTCCAGCAATATTTCATTAAGTATTGGTTATTATATTTCTGAATATATGGTTTGTTTAGCATATAGCTTTCTTTGGTTCTTTAGCTAAGATTGCAAGTGTTGTTTAGCACTCGGTGTTCCTGGTTGGGAATCCCACCTCTTTCCTTAAGAGGCCTCTTGGAATAGTTTTTTTAATTCACTTCGACATTCAGGATTTAGGCCAAGCTTCATCTTACATCTACAGTGCAGATCCTGTTGAGGGTTGTGTTGAGTTGCAGGTTGCAGCAGTGGAGACCACATTTGTGTCACTTCAGTGCTTATTTTCAGTGGAGAAGGGTTACTTTCCACTGGGAGGAAAGTAAATAAGGCCCTTAATCTTATTTGTGACATTTGGCATCATTCCATTAATTTATCTTCCCCTACAGTGTAGTTTCTATCTTGGACTGCGTTATTTTGAGGGAGGAGTTGCAGAGTAGTTTCAGTACACCATTTGGGGAGGAGGTTTTCTAGTGAAGGGATCAGCCTTTCATCTAGAGGATCTATTGGAGGAGGCTGCACTATTGGTTATATCAGATCAGCCACACTTTCTAGATCTATATGTTGCAGTGAATTTTCAGCCCTAGGCTTTGATTCCCATCATGCATGGTGGTGTATTTTTGAAAACCCTTGTGGGGTTCTTAAAAGGAGGTTGTATAATTCTTATATCTGTGCTTGTTGTATCTTTTGAGGCATATATCAGCCCATGATCTTTTGTGTAGTCATTTTTTGTAGCTGTGCTCTTTAAACAGCGATGTAGCAGTCTTCCAGCATTTTGACATATAGTAGCAGCACCTATTTTGAGGGTTTGGTTCATTGGAGGCTTATTTATGGATGTTGTATCATTTTTGGCCCATTATTTTACATCTATATTCTGTTGTTATAATGAATTAAAGGTCTCCATATTGGCCTCTTGCTTTAATTTTATGTTTTACATTGCTATTCCATTATTTTGCACTATATTCCCGCTTTTCCCATTTGGGAATATTATACTGGTATCAAAGCATAATCTTGGCACAGCCTGTGCATCTTGAAAAGCCAATATGTCATCATAAGAAGGAGATCCTCTCACTGATAAAGAGAAGAGATATCTCAAAATAAGACACCAGAACTTTTATTATAAAAATGAACAACAAGACAAGGGTAAAACCCCCATATCAGGAGAAGATGAAGAGAAGGAGTTTCCTAAGATTCTTCTTCAAACAATGCAAGACATTGCTAGAGAAATAAAGGATTTGAGAATGGATAGATACAAGGAATCCCCTGAAGGATTTCTGCATCGTGAAGGCTCCGACATTTCTCGTCACTGGAATGATCAACTAGTGCAACAGCAACAAGTTTCCCAACACTCTACAATGCCTACATTCTTAGCAGTGGGAAATGAAGGGTTTCAAGAACAAGAAACTCTTGAAGACTATTTCATGGAGTATGAGTCTCAATATTAGATATTCGAGGACCACTTTAGTTTTCAAGAATTTTTTCAGATTAAGGACAATAGGAGACCCAGGCATCATAATAGAGGTGGAGGATCCATTTAGAATCATGATCTACACCGCACTATGGGCATATTTTTCTTACCCAACTTTGATGGGTCATCTAAATGCACTGCCAAATCATTGGTAGAGAAGCTTGACATCTACTTCCAGTTGAATAAAGTACTGGAAACGGAGGCCATTAAGATAGCATCGCTACACCTTGAGGGTGAAGCACATGATTGGTGGTTCCATGGATTGTCTACATTGGGTTATGCCAATGTGACTGCATATTCAAAGTTCACAAGGAGGTTGGTGGAGAGGTTTGATAGAATAAATCCCGAGGCACCATTCATGGGGCTAGAAAAGCTCAAACAATCAGGTAATCCAGAAACTTATATTTCTGAGTTTCTAAAACTTTCTATTATGGTTCCTGATTTATCTGCAGCAAGAAGGGTCTATATGTTTTTTGATGGGTTAGAAGAACCTCTTCATGGGTTGGTTAAGTTTACCAAGCCCATTACCCTTCAATATGCCATTGAAAGGGCTAGAGATCTAGAAGATGCCTTGCCAAAAGCAAGGGCAACATTTCAGCAAAAGCCCTCTTTTCCATCAAAGGGAAAAGATGAGAAGGATCCTTTCTCAAAAGAGAGCCAAAGTAAAAAACCTCTTAGTGATGATGTCCGAACGGATTTGAGGAGAAGGAAGCTTTGATTCACATGCCAAGAATCTTGGGCACCCAGACATAAATGTGCAGCAGGAAAGGCACACTATATAGAGGTCTTTTCATATGATGAGGAGGAGGAAGAAGAAGAACTAGAAAGGGGTCACAGCGCTGGAATAGCAGGAGATGATCCACCGCCACCCGGAGGTGAGGATGGAGCAATTGCTCCAATTAGAGGGACTCTTGCATCACTAAGGGTGGTACCCAAATATCATGAGACTTCCACACAAGAAACAGAGTTGGATTTGCACAGTGGAAGCAGGGACATGTTAGCCCCATCTATTATGCATATGAGGTTGACCCATGAGACATCATTGTTTTGTGGCAAACCACTGAGGAGGCCACCTGATCCAGATTTGGTGAGACATATCTCACATCATGATGCACCATTCATATGTTCTGGAGGAATGGGAGCAATAGGAGGCCATTATACAACACTATGTATCTTGGGTAGACTCAAGGAGGAGGGAGACATTCTCCCAACATCATCATTACCCACTCTCATTTCAGATTATGCGTTGTGGGAGGAGAAACATGGGAAGGATGGCAACCTTCCAACATGTACCTTTGGCATCGGAGATGTCAAAGAGAAGGGCAGCCATATGAAAAATGTTCTTTGTGATAGATCATCAACGTTGTCACTATGGAGGATAGATCCATATTGGAAATCAAAATTGTTGGTGGATTATTCCAAGGAAATTTTTACATGCATGATACTTGATGACTAGCTACATGAAGAGGGCTATTCCATCCAAGATGAGGTCATTTATTATCATGGTAGGATCTTCTTATCTAGAGCTTCCAAGCTCAAGGATAAGTTGCTACGAAGAGCACATGAAGATTTTCTCTTCAACCATACTTATTCCATGAGAGCCTACAACACTATCATGGAGAGCTACACTTGGGAAGGCTTTGAAGAGGAGGCATATCAGCATTTGAGAAGATGCATGGACCATGTGGAGATGGGAAAGATACATAACTCTATGGAGGATTTATCACAACCACCTCTTTCCTCTTTTGGAATGAGAGGGGATCTGTCTATGGACCACTCCATTTGTATGAGCATAAATTTTTGTAAGGAACATGCTCATGTACATGATGTTTCATTTAATGATTATTTGCATTCCTTTACCATGTATATGCAAGAAATTTCTACAAGGAGGAGCATTCTTCCATATAAAATTTATGGCCAACTTTGGGCCATAAACATTTCCGAACATGGCCACTCCCTTGGAGGATATAGGGAGACGTTGTATCACTGTGGGTGCACTCCAAAGGCACCAAAAATTTCTCACCTTTTCAGCAGTTGTGAGAAAACTTGGCGAGTAAGTAAGTGGTGTGGAAACCACTTACGATATCACTATTTGATGCAATCAGGAGATATACTGCGCTGGTTCCATATGTGGGACTATGACCCACCTCCATTTTTGCATATTTCTTTTTATATGTACTCGGTTTGATCCCATACATTGATGATGTTCTTATTTTTATTATGGGAATGAATGGAGGAAGGATGGGAGGATTGCACTTTCCCTTTGGGAGAGAGATTCTCCATGTTCATTATGCTACATGTTTCAGGGAGGCCATTGGTTAAACCATGATTGTTTCATTGGATGTATTGCTTCTTTGTGTGATGAGTCATTTGCATCTCATGAGAACTTGGAAGGAGCTTTTCATGGAGGGATGGATTGGGAGACACTTAGCTTATGAGGGAAGCTTATCACATGAGGGTGTCACCAATGGTGGAGGAGAAGAGTTGCAGCACTCACCTTGTTAGTTGCTTGAGTACAAGCAACATTTGGGAGGGAAGGACTGTAATATTCCAAATTAGCCATGAGCTAGTTGGAATATTAAATTTTTCTTTTGCTTTTTTGTTTAATGAATAAGAGGATAATGGAGATCCATAATTATCCTTAATAATGAATAAATCAATGCTAATGTGAAAATAAGACATCTTGGCAGCTTAATTGAACACCCTTAAGTGTGAAAAGGGGCTGGAACATCTTGACTGGGTCAACTTTGACCAAATCGACAATGTTGCCATTGAGTAGTGGCATTCAATGAGGGACAACACAATTTTAGATGGAGACACAATGCATGGAAATAGTGTCATAAATGAATGGGGGTTAGGGTTAGCAAGGTCATTTCTTATATAAGGAAGAGGATGGAAGCCATATTTCATTATGTATTGGTTATTATATTTCTGAATATATGGTCTATTTAGACATGTAGCTTTCTTTGGCTATTTAGCTAAGAGTGCAAGTGCTGTTTAGCACTGGGTGTTCCTAGTCAGAAATCCCACCTCTTTCCTTGAGAGGCCTCTTGGAAGAGTTTTGTACTTCACTTCCACATTCAGGCTTTAGGCCAAGCTTCATCTTACATCTACATCACAGATCCTGTTGAGGGTTGTGTTGAGTTGCAGGTTGCAGCAGTGGAGACCACATTTGGGTCACTTCAGTGCTTATTTTCAATGGAGAAGGGTTCCTTTCCATTGGGAGGATAGTAAGGAAGGCCCTTGAGCTTATTTGCAACATTTGGCATCAAGCCATTAATTTATTTTCCCCTACAGCGCAGTTTTTTTCTTGGACTGCGTTACTTTGAGGGAGGAGTTGTGGGGTGGTTTCAGTACACCATTTGAGGAGGAGGTTTTATAGTGAAGGGATCAACCTTTTATCTAGAGGATCTATTGGAGGAGGTTGCACTATTAGTTATATCAGATCAGCCACACTTTCCAGATCTATATGTTGCAGTGAATCTCCAGCCCTAGGGCTTTGATTCCCATCTTGCATGGTGGTGTATTTCTGAAAACCCTTCTGGGGTTCTTGAAATGAGGTTTTATAATGCTTAGATCTATACTTCTTGTATCTTTTGAGACATATATCAGCCCATGACCTTTTGTTTAGTCATTTTCTGTAATTGTGCTCTTTAAATAACGTTGTAGCAGTCTTCCAGCATTTTGACACATAGTAGCAGCACCTCTTTTGATGGTTTGGTTCATTGGAGGCTTATTTATGCATGTTGTATCATTTGTGGCCCACTATTTTACATATATATGCTGCTGTTATAATGAATGAAAGGTCTCCATATTGGCCTCTTGCTTTAATATGACATTTTACACTGTTATTCCATTATTTTGCACTATATTCCTACTTTTCCCATTTGGGAATATTACACACAACCAGGAAAACAGTGGAAACATTTAAAACAGAGAAGAGGCACCTCACCATTTTGACACAGCTCAAGAATCATGTAACGGTCTTTGATTATTGATTTCCAGCTCCGAAATTATAGTGTTCCAACAGATTAGTTCTTACAATGCAGAGGCTAAAAATATCCAACCCTTCAAATTGGAAGTTCAAGGAGTATTAAACTAATAACATAAGTCAGTTGCCCTGTCTTACTCATAAACCTTTTATTGATTACTCTTTAACAGAAAAATGGACAAGTGTGGCCATGCAAGGCCTGATCAGACATCTCTGACAACAACACCACCTCTGAAATTAATTATGGGAAACTCTTTGTAGATCCAAATGCCTCAATGGCCCCTCAGAAGATCAAACTGTAAGCTTTGGAGGTGGCTGTGATGGTTTCGAAGAGGCAACCAATGATGGTTCTGACATCTTTCCCTTCTTTTCAAAAGATCGATCTTGGGTAGTTAATTATAGTGTAGTGCTAGCCACTTTTCATTGATTGGTGATTATGTTGATGTATTTGCTGCCTTTTCTGCTTTTTGCTAGTATATGGTAATTGTTCTTTGTGCGTGCCCTTTTCTCGAGTCGACCTTATTCGGTCAATTTCTTTGCTGCGGTGACGTTCGGCCTTTGCTCCGTGTTTAACCTTATTTCTTCGTGAAATTAGCTTCAAACCTCGTATGCCCAACTTCACCTTTTCTCCACATAAAATAGAATAAAAACTCGTTCATCCACTCTAGTATCGCATTTCGCATTTCTTCATTCTTAACTTTTCATTAGCACTTGTATTTTATCATTTGCGTTCTGAGTAGTGCGATCGGGTCCCACCGTATTGCACGTCTTACTTTAGCGTTCCACGGATTTTTATGTTGTCATCCCTTTTCCTCCTCCGATGCGATTTAACAATGAAAAGGCCCTGTATGCAGATTCAAAATCATTTGGAAGGTGCCTTTGAAACTACATTGCATCTGGGCCTCCATCACACTTCGCAACTTTTACCTTTTAACCATAAACTTAACCTGTGAGATCTGCGATGTGCGGTACGCGGGGAAGGCCACGTCATTCGCCACATCACTACTACGTCACCTACTACGTCCTCTGCCATGTCACTGCAACATCAGCATAAGTCAACTACGATCAGTGGGGTCAAATCCATGTCATCTGCCACGTCCTCTCACATTGCATATTGACAAATTTAACATTATTCTTTGCACTTGTTTTCTAAAATATGTGATCTGCAATTGGGCCCCACCCATCGCACATCGCACTTCGGCGATCTTAACGTTTACCTCCTGTGTCCATCCTTTAAGCATTGCGATTTGCGATTGCGATCGAGAGATGGACCCCACCATAAGTTTCTCCAAGCGGGCAAGTGATTTTTGGTTAAAACGTGGAAAAAGTCACCCGACCCATAGTATGAAAGATTTCCAAGCCTCTGAGTTGTACAAGGGAAATGTGGGTCCTGCCAATCTTCATATCACAAGATAAAACTTTTAATTTTTGGGCGCTGTAAAGGGGTAAGTTACGAAATGCACGAAGTGTGAAATGCGAAGCGCTAAGCGTGGAAAGATGTGAACCAGCAAAAGGTAAGGAAAATGAGAAATATGAAGGTTTTTTTGTGGTTTGGATAATGCGGTAAAGGTATGGCGGGTCCCACTTCATCGCATCGGCGAGAAAACAAGATTCAGCCTAAGTCTTAAGCTGTAAGGTTAAAAATCTGCGGGCTGCAAGGTGCGGGCAACAAGTAAGGTTTATGTTGTATACCAGCGACTGTTTGGTGAGCGGGCAGAGCTATGGAAATAGAACTTCAGACATGGATAATGAGTGGATTTTATACAAGGATAAGCCTGAGAGGTTAGGCATGTGTGTTTTAGGGTCAAATGGGGATTTATAGCATTGGGGTACATAGTTTTTAGGAAAATGAAGGTAAGAAGAAGGCAAGTGGATTGAATGAGGGAAGTATGGATTTTTGCTCACTGTTACACTTAATCAGCAACCCTTTCCTTATTCCCTAAACTGAAAAGGCATATGAACTCTTATGAAGTTCTTTGCAGTCAGGCTCTCCCTTTCTTTCTCTAAAAATGAATGATAACCATGGAATATTATTATGAGCGAGAAAAATCTAAACAATAATTAGTCCCTTGGTGATACTGTGAAATACAGGGCTCTAACAGCGAGGATCATCCTTACCATTGTACTTCTCTGTGATCTTAGTGTCTACATGACCAAACCTGAGCCTTATCAACCTGCAAAATTCTTTCCATCCTCCTAAGCTTTCTCTATGCGCACCCCAACATCGGGCTGGAGTGGACTTCAAGACGAATTCCAAAGCTTCATATCTTTGTTCTTGAGGCTCCTTCTGCTCAAAATATACTAGAAATGAGACAATGTTCCAAGTTCCATCATAAAATGGCAAGTCACGTACCTCTGATGTGACACAACGAAGCGCTTTGGTAACTTTGTTATACCTCTTAGTATATACTTCATGCAAGTCATTCTGACAATGTTCCAATTCGAGGGAGAATTTTAAGGATGGAAGTTTATCTTAAAGTTTATAAACCTTGGCGAATCTTACTTGTCCCTAATATGTAAATTATAAAAAAATCTATGACATTTTTGTAAAAGTATTTAGGTTTCTAATTATTTTATATTTGTATATATAGAAATTTGGCGATTTTTGGGGTAAAATAATTTTATACTCTAAAAATTGGTTGAATAAATTTTCAAAAAAATGGAAATTGGTGAATCTTTTTTTTGGAAAAAACATGGAAAATTAGCCCACATGCGAATATTAGCTCGTAAAAGTTTCCCTGTTAGGACCAATTCCTCATCAGAGTGGGAAACACATGAATTGTGGCGCTCCCAACTTATTCTGCCATCAATGGTAGGATTAATCCAATCTTCATCATGTGTAGTGATCATATTGATCTGATCAGTATCAACATCACCATATTCATGCTGGATAGGTTCTGTATAGTGCACACCTTCAGAGGGGTCCAAAGGCCCAATGAACATATTACCATTCTTTTCAAATACCATCTTTATATTTTTCAAATTAATTGTAGCATCCATGTCATAAGCCCAATCTAATCCAAGTAAACGTGAGATATAGATTTCTATCATCAACAATCTCAATAACTTCAAAATCGAACAATACACTTGTGCCATCAATATCTATGTTGATGCCATGCAATCGACCCATAAAAATAATTTTCTGCTGATTTTCCATCCTTAGTTTAATTGGCGACCATTGCAGCTTAGGTCTCCCCATTTGTTCCCATGTTTGTTTTGTAAAAAAGTTGGCATATGATCAAAGATCAAGGACTACTTGGTCTATTTCATAATCACTGATCTGCGCAGTTAGCCGCATTTCTCTGCCAGTTCATTTCTTTTGTTTGTATACCTTATTCACTGTGCGTTGTTCTGGTTGTTGGTCTTCTTTACCAGTGCATTTTTCAATCAACTCCTACAATCCCTCCACAACTTTCTGATCCCTATGCAACTTCATACATGTATGCAAGAAAGATGTCAGAATGGATGGATCAACTTCCTGGTATTCAGTAATCTCCTTAGGTTTATTCTTCAACAGAATCAGCTGTCTCTATATTGTTGATGCTGAATCTCCAGGGCTCATAAAATTCTTCTTCACATCCATGAAGGTTTCTCTTTCGCACTGTATATCGAACCCATTATTCTTGTCTCAAGATTTTTGGACCCATATATCCTCCATATGTTTCTTTCCTTCCGCTTTATCTTCTCCCTTATTTATACCACTTCATGTCACTATGTTGATGCTTAGATATTCTTTTTATTTGTATGTTCTGGGAAGGTTGTTGATTTAACTTTTCCTGCATTTTAGCCAATATTGTATGAAAATCTTGTATTTCATGATCAAATGTGCAACAATACATACAAGATACAACAACAGGATTCTGATAATATCTGTCGAAATGTCTAGGTTGACTACAATTATAGCATATGATTTGTCTGGCACATCGTCCAATGCCTCCTCCTCGGCTACACCCTCGGCCTTGGAAACATCCACGCGTTGTTGGAAAACCTAGATCTTTGCAACCTTCATCTTGTGCTCGGTATGCTCTAGGACTCTGCATCATTAGATCGTAGCTTCTACAATGCTTGTCATCATGTCCCACCGAACTACAGAAATTACATAATAATTTCTTTGATGACTGAATGTGCTTATGTAGCAGATGGCAGTAGTCTATGGAGTGCTGGCGTGCAACTTGGCATAAGATACACTACAAATTTGGTCCCACATTTGGTCTAGTGCTTGGCCCAAGCCTCAACAGACTTGGCATCCCAGTTCCTAAGTAATCTCTAAAAATAGGACACTGATCATTATGGTGATCCTCAACTTTTCACTTTATGCACCAAACTTCTGCACGAACTTATTTTCCCTTATTCAAATCTTGAAGTTCCATATGTAAACTTTCCAACTGGGTTTGAATATGTTGAACCCCTACATTAGTATCTACTACCGGCGAAGCTTCTAACTTCATCACAATCTCCAGCGCTTCAGCTTGGGTTGCGATCTTCTGCTACGATAATGGAAATATGAGAGGAGGTAATAGCACAACAATAAACCATTTCTTGTGCTGCTTGTCAGGAATATCAAAGCTAACTTGACTTAGCAGCGTCTTAAAGCTTTGATCGACTTCCCACACAGTTTCAGTGGCTAATTTCTTGATCTCTTTGATCTCCATAATACACAAGGACTACGGCTTTGGATTCTTAAATTCAGCATTCAGCACAGCCTTAGTCTGGGCCAACATAGCATTTTGGTTCGTCGCAGTCTATTTCATATACAGGACAACGCTTTGTCCTACAGTGTTGTGACCATTTGTGATTTCTTCATATTCTCATGAGTGATGTTCTGCAATCTCCATATTACTTCTGCAACAAACCATAACTGCTCGGGATCATCTGATCCTTTGAAAATAGACAACTTAGGCGAGTGAGGCATGGTGAAACGGGGAGGTTGAGGTGGAGGAACAAAATAGGGATGAGTCGTGATGGGAGTGGAAGGTTGGGGAATTCCCGAAGCGCCCTAATGATCTTCAAATTTTACCGATGCACTTCTAGGGTTAGCATGGTGGCTTTCTCATTCTTCGCTTTCAAACCCAAACAATGGAATTGTAATATTCCAAAATGGAAATAGCAGCAATACAAGACATAATAATGTAAAACATAGCAATTTTGAACATGTCATAAGAGGGATCAATATGCAGCCAATATTTTATTAAGATATCAGCAACAATATACAAAAATATCTTGAGGGTCAAGCCACTCGAGCAATAAGAACAAGCCTCAAATGATCATATCAATAAACATATGAGTTGCTGCTACTGCATACAATGTCGGAAAGCAGTGACAGCGCTGTCTATATCAGTGTAGATGCTGCAGTAATCATACATAAATATGATATGGCTGATAGATACAAAATCAATGCCCAAAAAAGAAGATATGGGCTCTAACACATGATTTCTAGCCAACCCAGAAAATATTGCCAGAAATACCAAGAAAAATATACAATGTGACAAATAACACTGGGGTTAATATGGCACTGCAATCTGGAACTGAATAGAATGAGGCTATGACAAATCAGAAATGATAATTTCCTCCTCCAATGGTATTTCTCAATAGAAGGTTGATCCCTCTATTCATAAATAGACCCTCCTGATGAGCTCAATGAACCCTCCCAGCAACTTTCTCTAAAAATAACGCAGATCTAGACTGAAACTGCGCTGTGAGGGATGGTAGATCGTTGGCCTGATGCAAAAAATATAGAAATATGCTTAGGATCCCCCCTTGCTGATTCTCCAATGGATAGGCTACCTCTCCACTGAAAAACAAGCCTAGAATTGGCTCTATGTGATCCTCCATTGCTGCACCCTGCAACACAACCCAGCTCTAAACAAAAACTGCGCTGTAGCTGAAGGAGGTAGCTTGGCCAGAATGTCGGAATGGGGAAATGCAGTCCAAAAAACCTCTCCTTCCTTGAGGGTGAGGTAGGGATTCCAGATCAGGAACACCCTTGTGCTAAACAACACAGCAAACCCCGCTAAACAGCTAAAGGATGCAAAGTCTAAAAAAAACAATATCAAAATGATAATCTAAAAACATGAATAACAATGGCTGCAATCCCCTCCATATATAGTGTGTGAGCCTTCTCACATTGGGTCCCATCGATACTTGCCACTAAGCTCATGCAAGTTGTCCTCCACTAAAACTGCGCTGTCTCATGATAAATGCCACTCCTCCATGACAGCGTTGTTGATTTGGTCAAAGTTGACCTATTCAACATGTATCCCCTCCAATTCACACCCAAAGGTGCTTAATCCAGCTGCTTATTCTTCCTCCTTTCACATTAGGGGTGTTATTTTTCCTTCTAAGGAGATTTATGGGTCTCCCTAACCACTTATTCACCTACCTAGTGACAAAATGATCTATAATATTCCATTTAGCTAAAAGCTAAGTTTTAGGAATATTACAGTCCTCCCCTCCAAAATGTTGCTTTTCCTCAAGCAACTGTAAAGGTGGAGCAAAATTCCTCCCCTCCTCCTCTTATGGCCTCCTCATCAATAGTCCCCACCACTGCTCAATGTAATATGTAATAAATCTCTCCCCCAATAATTCCTCCTAAGTATGCAAAACTGAATGGCTCACATCATGGGAAAGTGGAAGGCGTAAATGGAAACCTTCTTGTTGTCCAATGGCCTCCTCAAGGTAGGAGTGATGACAGGCATAGGGGATCTCATTCCCAATGAGAGACTCCCATCTCCATGCTATCATCCAAATGAAATGAGCCATCCTAGGTAGCTCATTAAAGAGATCCTCAACCCCCAGTTCATGCAATGTATTGGGGTTGTATGGAGAGATTAGATTTTCCCACCCATGTTGTTTCTCTCTCCATTTATGATATGTATGGGGCTATTGCTGATCTTGGGCTGAAATATTATGGTCTCCAAGAATGTCCCAAGTTACCCCACCAATCAAAACATCCATGAAGTGCCTCTCCCAGGAACTCAAGTTCTCCAAATGGCTCCTCCCACATGAAGACAAGAGATGTAGTGTGGCAATCATGGTTTGCCCATTGTTTCTCCTGAAAAATGCAACATATGAAGTAGGGAGAATCATACTCCCAATGGGCACCTCCAACTCTTGTGCCATCCTCCCAACAAAGCTTCTCATAAAAATAAGAGCATCATCAATATATGGAAGCAAAAACAAATAGAAACAAGTTTCCATATGAAAACCGGGAGGTGGATCATAGTTCCACATGTGGAACCAGCATAGTGCATCCCCTCCCTGCCTCAAAAAAAAGTATAACAAGTGTCCTTTCAGCCACTTGTTTGTTTCCACAGTCATCCTACAAGATAGGATCATAAAAGAAAAATTTGGTGCCAATGGTGCACACCAAGAATCATGTGGCATCTCCCACAACCCACCAATATAATGGCCAACATCAATGCTGCAAATGGCCTCAAGTACATCACAATAAAATATACAAGAAGGAAAGATCCTCCTTGGTACAATATGCTGCTCACAAAAAGTAAAGGAATACAAATTATAATGCATAACTGTACATCCTCTACTATGTACCTTGGTCATTGAGCTGAAATGGCTCAACTAAAAGTTCTCCCTCACTCTCAATGAGTAGGGAAGTGGTTGTGACAACCTCTCCATCATCATCCAGGCTATGCATCTCTCCATATGCTGATATACATCCTGTTGGATGCCCTCCCAAGTGAACTCCTCTATCAAGGAATGATATGCATCAAAGTGCATGGAAAGAAAGTCCACATGTGCTACATGTAACAACTTCTCCTTGAGCTCAGAAGCTTTAGTCAAGAAGACTCTACCATAAGAATAGATGACCTCATCATCCACCATGTATCTATCATCTCCCTCTGGGTCATCAAGAATCATGCAAACACCAAGATCCTTAGAGTACTCTACCAAAAGTTGAGACCTCCAATATGGATCAATCCTCCTAAGAGACAACGTTGAAGATCTGAAATGTGAAGTTCCCCACATGCTGATGTCTTTTCCCTTGACATCCCTTATGCCAAATTCATCCTCCAAAGTGCTGCCATGCCCATCATGTAGCTGCTCATGCTCAAGTAGAAGTGGTGGCGTTTGGAAGTTGGCCTCCCATGAGAAGCTACCATCCAAAAAGAACCTCCTGATCTTGGCCAATGTAAGCATGAGTGGCCTCCATCTACTCCAATATATGGAGGATTCCTTCCTCAAGGGAAGTACCCTCTGTTCCTCCAAATCCATGGAGCAGCTTCCTTGCACCATGATGGTGCCATCCTCCATCACTGCTGCAACTTATGTCAGCGCAAAATATGTAGTGAGGGTGGGTAATGTTGAAAATGGGAGAGTGTATCCCTCCTCCTTCAGTCTACCCCAGACTCTTTGCGCTGTACTAGACCCCTCCAAGGTATTCACCCCTCCGGAATCTAAGAGTGGTGAACCAAATGGTAATATGTCTCTCACCAACTCTAGATCTGGAAGCCTCCAAGGTGGAATGACCCCATGTAATGAGACATCAAGATCTACTGATTTTTCCATCCTTTCACTGCATAATGCAGTCTCCTTCTTCTATGAAAAAACATCCTGAAATAGATAAGGGTGAATGCTCATCATCCTTTGATGTTGATCCTTCTTTTCTTCTCCTCCCATCTGCCAAGAATCACATTCCACAATAACTGATACATGCTTCTCTAGAATTGTGCTTTGGTTCCCACATGTTAGATCATTTGGAATTCCTTGCAAAGACACAAGGGCTCCTCTAATGGAAGCAATGGCTCCCTTTCCACCCAAGCCTTGGCTATGCACTTTGATGATCCATCAAAGTTAGACGGAAAGATTCTACCTCTTTGGTTGCTATCATGGTTACTGGATCTTCTGTCTTCCTTGATTTGGCAAAACCCTTGGAAGTCCAAGTGATCTTTGAATCTCCAAGATTGAGACTCATACTCCCGAAGATATTCACTCAAGGTCTCCTCCTTTGGTGCATCTACTTCCTCCATTCCTCTTGTAGTGAATGTGGGCAATAAATTGTGCTATGGATCTGCATGTGTGGCTGAATGCTCACACCCATCATGTGAATATTTAGGGCTTTATTCACTTTCAAACCCTCTTGGAAATTTTCTACACCTCTCCCTTTTTATCTCCTTGATATCTTCCTTGATATTTTTCACAGTTTGAAAAATAAGCTAGGAGAGCCTCTTTTCCTTCATTTATCCAAATAATGGAGTCATGCCTTTGTTTCTTCTGTACAACTTCTCCCTTCTATGAGAAGCTTCTCCTCCTAATGGCATAATGTCTTGAATGCACAGGCTGAGCCAAGATTATGCTTTGATTCCACTGCAATATTCCAAAATGGAAATAGAAGGAATACAAGACATAATAATGTAAAACACGACAATTATGAACATTTCATAAGAGGGATCAATATGAAACCATCATTTTATTAAGATATCAGCAAAAATATACAAAAATATCTTGAGGGTCAAGCCACTCAAGCAATAATAACAAGCCTTCAATGATCATATCAATAAACACATGAGTTGTTGCTACTGTATAGAATGCCAGAAAGCAGTCACAGCGTTGTCTATATCATTGTAGCTGTTGCTGTAATCATACATAAATATGATATGGCTGATAGATACAAAAGCAATGCCCAGAAAAGAAGATATGGGCTCTAACACATGATGTCTAGCCAACCCATAAAAGATTGCTAGAAATACCAAGAAAAATATACAATGTGACAAATAACCCTGGGATTGATATGCCACTGCAATATGGAACTGAATAGAATGAGGCTATGACAGATCTAAAATTATAATTTCCTCCTCCAATGGTATTTCTCAATAGAAGGCTGATCCCTCTATTCAGAAATATACCCTCCTGATGAGCTCAATGAACCCTCCCAGCAACTGCCTCTAAAAGTAATGCAGATCTGGACTGAAACTGCGCTGTGAGGGATGGTAGATCATTGGCCTGATGCCAAACATATAGAAATATCCCCAAGAGCCCTCCTTTTTGATCCTCCAATGGATAGGCTACCTCTCCACTAAAGAACAAGCTCAGAATTGGCTCTATGTGAACCTCCTTTATTGCACCCTACAACACAACCCAGCTCTAAACAGAAATTGCGCTGTAGCTGAAGGAGGTAGCTTCGACAGAATGCTGGAATGAGGAAATGCAATCCAAAGAACCTCTCCTTCCTTGAGGATGAGGTAGGGATTCCCGATCAGGAACACCCTTGTGCTAAACAGCTAAAGGATGCAAAGTCTAAACAGACCAATATCAAAATGATAATTTAAAAACATGAATAACAATGTCTGCCATTCCTTCCATATATAGTGTGTGAGCCTTTTCACATTGGGTCCCATCCGTACTTGCCACTAAGCTCATGCAAGTTTTCCTCCACTAAAATTGTGCTATCTCATCATAAATGCCACTCCTCCATGACAGCGCTATTGATTTGGTCAAAGTTGACCTATTCAACATGTATCCCCTCCAATTCACATCCAAAGGTTCTTAATCTAGCTGCTTATTCTTCCTCCTTTCACATTAGGAGTGTTATTTTTCCTTCTAAGGATATTTATGGGTCTCTCTACCCACTTATTTACCTACCGAGTGACAAAATGATCTATAATATTCCATTTAGATAAAAGCTAAATTTTAGGAATATTACAGGAATGTACTCAGACTCAACGTAATTGCTATGATCTACACTAAATCTCTTACCTCGTCACGTAGTTTTGGTTTTCTTTCTTCCGAACATCAATCCAATTGCATTCGTAGTACACCCTTTCCACACAATAACATCTTAATCCGAAGCTTCAATGAATTCAAGTACTTACCTCGTGGGCCTTTGAAAAATTTGCGCTCAACTTCGCTATAGGATATATATGTATCGATCACGAACTCAGTAATAAAGCCGCCAAGGATACTATCAATCCAATAATCAATAGCCCTTGCGATCTTGTTATCAATCCTCTTCAGTTTCTTGATCAACTCTAGAGTCCATGTAGTAGGCCTATTGTTGTAAAAAGTCGTTTTTTCAACTACCCTTGATAACCACTTCTACATCTCGCTAGAAATTGATGAGAAAAATATCTCATGTTGATCTATAAATATATACATCTATAGCCACTTTTCAGTAGATAGGCCCGTATTTATGTTTTCTTGCGTAGAAAATTCACATTCTTTTAGATCTACCTAGTCTTAAATCTCTTTCTTAGACAAATGCCACATCCACATATCAATCAGTCAGTTCCTGGTCCTGGAAACATAAACATTTTTGGGCTTCATGCGGCCTAGACCCAAGTTCAAATATGGGTCTGCGAACCAACAAAGCCCACTATTACCGGCCCTTTTGGAAACGATTTTCTACGCAAACCAAAGTCTCACCCAAGGCAATATAGGGGGATGCTCGAACTAGGTTTCTGCATCTAGAGGTACAATGTAGTATGGCTTAAGGCTTATCTTCCTTTCAACACTTGAAAGAGCTTTGCAAAATAGATCTACTAATTATACAGTCATAGTTCAACACTTCTGTTGAACTAACTTGCAAACTGCAAGATCTTACTATGACAAGCATAAAACAACATAAATAACCATAACCAAGACTTCATGATGCAATTATAAGTAAAACAGCACAGGTAACATAGCTTGCAAGTAAAGCAAACACATACACTCAAACATAGATATGTCTTCAAGAGTCTTTCATTAATGCTCAGATCTTCTCAATACAATCAGTTCCAATCTGTGCACTCAACTGCAGGGGTCTACGCACTCAGCTGCAAGAGCCTTTTCTCTAACCAAAACCGTAGAACACAGACTCAAAATAATCTTATATCCAAGTGCATTCTATCATCAAGTATCAATTATTTCATGTATATCTATCAATACTTTCCTAGACTCCTTATATAGTTTTCACATTTACAATACCATGGTCTGAAAACCATGGGCGAAGCTCAACGTATACAAAATATTCCCATTATTTTACAAAATTAGGGGCTTTGACCCAACCCAAAGCCCCTAAGACTCTAACTTAGCTTTGCGTTGTGCGCTCCAGTCCTTGATCTACAGAGTATTTCTCAAAATATTCTATCAAGCAGTACTCTGTCCAACAATCCTCTTATGTTTTCCTCATGTCGCAAGTGTCATTTTCGTTGTTTCACTCCTGCATGTGTCACACCTTCTTGCATCCCCAAATATATTTTTAGCGCACTCTTACGCATTATATTGTCTTACATATCATTATAACATGTTCCAAACATATTACTATATCTTAGCACACCGTTTGGTCATGGTTGTCACAGTTGTCATAACTTGTGTTCTAAGTTTCATAATGTGTCATTTCAATTGTCGCACATAGAAATAAGTGTTGCTTTATTGTCATGTCAACGTGTGATTTTTATTCATGAGTATTATGTGTCCTTTTGGCTTGTATTAATGGTTTTATGTGTGTGATCCAAGTTTGAGACATCTCTGGATGCATTTCCCTGTTTTACTCTGTTTATCCCACAATTAACCATTTTGGAGCCCTTCTTGGTCCTTCAGCGTAGTGCAAGTTCTGAACACATTATGCCTCTTACCAAGCATAGAAATAAAACTATCCATGGGTCTCAATGGTGCAATCCTACTCGCAAATATTTTTCCTTTAAGTCCCTCTCAAGGTCACCTAAAAGTTATTGCACCACATGATCCTCCCAAGGGTAGTCACCTCAACCTTATTTCTTACAGTGACTCACTACATTGTGTTTTGGTTAAATTTTTATTGCATGGAACATAGAGCATTCATATCTAATAGCATGGACCTATTTCACTCTTTTGCATAAGAAAAATATGAAATGAAAAGATCCTCCTATCCTCCGAGTCAGTGAAAACCCTCCTAGGCCAAGTGGCTCCTTCCTGTGGCCTCCCTCATGAAACACACACTCCAAATGGTCAAGCACCCACTATTGGATCAAACTACACTAGCATAAGATGAAAACAACATTCCAAAGAAACAGTGACCCCTTGTTGAATAAAGTTGTGCTTTATTTCAATCCTTTGTTCCTTTGAGCGCATGGCACACTCCCAAACGTTGAAGCATCACCCTTCCCCCTTCTCCAATGTGCTCTGCGCCCGAGCTTTTCCTAGACTCTTCCTCTAGAGTGCATGGTGTAGTAGGTAATACTAAAGGAAGCCTTGTATTTTCCTTTTACCAATCAATTTTTTCTCTCCTATACGTCTCCTTTCAAGAGCACATGTTAGATGGTTGGCAATCGAATCCAAAAGGTATGTTATTGATTGTGCAATCAAATGATTATGGTTATTTTTAATTTAGCCATTTGGCATGGATTTTTTGATGACTTGGAAGAAGTAAGTGTTTCAAATGTTTTTTTTGTTCCCTCACCTTAAATGGTGGGTTAATCTTCAATCTTAGCCCAGTAGGACCACCCCTATTGGCCCATGTCTTTAGGAAGGGTACAACTTTGGAAACCTTGATTTTGGTAGCGTGGTCCTATTTTCCCATTCCATTTTTATCACTTCCCTCTACACATTATGAGTCCTATTGACCATCTCCCCTCTCTGTGTGCACATGACCATTGGGTCGACAGGGCGCTAGCACACCCCCTCCCCTTGTCCACATATCATGGTTGAGCCTAGACACGTTGCGCCAGAAGTTGATACAACTAAAATAAAAGTAAAAGCATAGCATGGCCACAAGCAAGAAACAAAATAAAGGAAATTATAAAATGAAAAATATGGACGGGACATTTATATTAGCACGTAGGAAAAATCAAAGCATGCACTATAAACCTTGTCATTATGACCATCATCCAATTTATGGGGCCAATGTTTCCCTAATACATCACTAAAATGGAACCCTTGCATGTCCCAACCCCTGGTGAGCGATGAACTACCTCACCACAAATGGGGTAACCAATACTACACACCATGCACACCTTTCTCTGATTTCCTAGAGTTTTGAGTAGTAATACAAACAAAAAATCTAGCAAAAGGAAAATGGTAATAAGAGGCATGGAAAAACAAAGGTTAGGGTAGCTAATGCATCCCCGATTTATTCCTTCTCACATTTTTATGCCTAGAATGTGGATTTCCTCATCATTGCTACCCCTTTTACCATGGCATATGGCTTTCAGGTCCCTTTACCCCCATTTCATTCCATCATTATTCATATGCCACCTGTTGTGGACAATTTTGTCACCCCCCTAGAGACAGTCTAGAGTTGCCATAGACCAGTGCCTAGGACATCTTAATATAGCAAGGAGCTCTTTGTATAATTTGGATTGTCAGTCCAAGAGCTCACTTACTATCTCTTGTTTGAACAAGGAAATTAGTTTTGAATGGGACCAATCTCTCTCAGAAGCTGATACAAAGATAAGAATAGTGTAGGGACATTATGTAAAACTCCAATACAAAGGCATCAGACAGTTAAGAGACAGCTTACTGTAAAGAGGGCCAGTTCAAATAATATATCACAGAAATCAAATATCAGGAAGTGAGTGCAGTGAGGAAACATAAAGAAGATATTAGTTAACATGAGACTGATACCCAGATACACAACAGAGCCACATAAGGGCATATTAATTTATGAATCCTTATATGACAATGGCGTTTTAAAAGCACCCTCCTCAAGTAACTAATATAGCGAAAAATATGGAAGAGATGAACATGGAACAATATATCATGACTAGGCCTATTTAAAGCGCTTGACTAATTCCAGAAAGGGCACCAACAAGGATGAATCCTTACTGCAAACTAGTGAGCCACTCGCATTCTAGAACATGATACAAGAAGATAAATAGCGTGAAATGAGATATTGTATTAACACATAAGATAAATTACATACTGTGAGATACCAAAGACCAGAATCCTCATTACAGTTATAACTCCTCCTCAATGAGACCCTACGGGCTCTAAACCTTCATACAGAAATATTACAAAATGTATACAAAAGCCTTTTCACTGCATAGTTTGCTGATAGAAATCTGCAACCTCTACAATGTCTTCTTTTTGGGCCTTTATAGAAAATATAGAGAGTTCTCGAGAAGGAGGTAGATGAAGCACATTTAATGACTCAATTTGAACAAAATGGAGGAAAACATTCGCGCCCACTTGATGAATGACTAACTATAAATGACTGTACTTTACAATCTGTCTATAAAAATAAATGCTAGGAGATGAAAATCTCCTTATATACAAGACACAAATAATAAAATATATGCAAAGCTCTGCCTTTTTCTGAGGGGGAAAATCTGCTGCCGTAAGAACCCTGAGATAGTCTGCAATTTCGTGCTGTACTCTCAACCCTTTAAATTTGAATTTAAATCCAGGACCTTTAATGCGGGGCGGAGCATCCCTTGATTTTCTCTGGAGGGTTCTGGAGATTCATATCTTTGATTTCTTTAATGATAGTCATTTCACACACCTGTCCTCAGCTCCTTCTTTAAATTTCACCGGCAGAATGTCGTCCTTTGACATGCTCTCAACCTCTGTAATGGAGGCGATAAATTATGAGGCCTCTTTATCATCTTAAAACCTGCAAAACCCACAAAACATTAGAGAAACAAAACTCGGAGGCAAGGAGCATGGAGGTGGAGATGATAATGACGTCGTGGACACGAACAGATGACAGGAATACGAAGGGTGGCGGAGGAATGACAATGGAGACTTCGATTAAACAGACGGAGTGCGACTTCTCCACGTGAAGCAGTTTCAACATGAGGAATGAATAAGAACGATGGGTATGAATGAAAACACATGCCTATATATATATATATATATATATATATATGACGGGGGAAATATCTTAGATGTGCGGGAGTAAAACACGTGGACGTATGGGGGAACAGGTGGAAAGGCGACGTGGCGGAGGACTTGGTCGTAGGGTGGTTAGATGAATGGTATGAGCCACTCAACCAAAATGAGATCAACGGTCAAAACGAGTCGGGGGGCTATCAAAAGGTGGGCCAGGTACCCGAGGAACCATGGGTTAAAGCTCGTGCAGACTCAGAGATTTATGGCCATTGGATCGGGCCTACAAGATCGGACGGCGGATGATGATTCCGTTGTGTATCCATTGACTGAAGGTTAACGCGCGAGGGAAAAGGGGTTTCCTACCCGTACTGAGGACACGCGGCATATGATCTATGGAATCGCCGGTCCAAAGGGTAATACCGCGAGCTTGAGGTGAGCGGTGCGGAACCATACCGCTGGTTTCTGCAGTGAGATACGGACGCGGGGGCCACCATATAAAAAGATCTTCGCTCCGTTGATTTAATTCGATCAGACGGTTGCTATCGCCCCCGATAACATAAAACAATAAGCTCTTGTCCCTTCTGGCCTGTGGTTTTCGGGCTTGGGTCACATGGTGACGATAGGAAAAGGGGCTAAGGCCCTGGGGCTTCGGCTCAATATAATTTTAATAGCGGGTTTTTTAACCTTTGGATAATGCATTTTTGGGCGAAGATGGTAAAATCAAGCGGGAGCATCAGGATCTTAAGCCTCGGCAAAGATTTGAAAGAGAATTTGAAAAGGTGGCAGATCGAGAATTTACATGCAAGAGTAAATTTGTACAACATTGGCTCCATCTGGGGACGGCATGTCGAGAACATGCAGACCACTGAATATTTCATTTTTTTTTTCCGTTCCACTACGCTTCTGCCTCAGGTAATTTCCAGCACTCTCTCTTTATGAAAATAAAAACTTAAACAACTTATATACAATATAATACAATCAGGCATTCCCAACCTGGGTGAGAATTGGAAGTATGGCTTGAGAAATTTTCCATTCACAGGGGCGTCCAACAAATCACCCTGTAGGTTTTCTAACATGAAAGTATTATTCCGCCCTTGACTCACAATTTTGAATGGACCAAACCATAGCGGATCAAACTTAGCATGCTTTCCCTTCCCTGCTCTACGAACATCCCATCTAAGAACCAGGTCACCAATTTGGAAGTTCCTATCCTTCGCATGCTGATCAAATACATTTTTCATTTTCTACTGATATTCTATTAATCTCTGATTCACCTGGTTCCGTGTTTCTTCTAGTTCAATCAATTGATTAATCCTTCTAATCATGTCATCTGGTTCTTCCTGGCTTTCCTGCATGAAACGTGCTACCGGCAACGCCAATTGCACAGGAAACACAGCTGCTCTCCCATATACCAGCTCATAGGGAGATTTCCCTGTTGCTCTTTTGCTAGTTATTCTATTCGCCCATAGAGCAAACTTTAATTGAGAGTCCCAGTTTTTCTGATTTTCACTGATTGTTTTCTTCAAGGCCCCCACCAGGGTTTTATTAGAAGATTCTGCTAAACCATTTCCCTGTGGATAGTATGCTGTGGAATGAGTCAGGATGATGTTATACCTTTGGCAGAAATTCACAAATCTGGCAGACCTGAAAGCCTGTGTGTTATCAGTTACAATTCTAGCAGGACAGCCAAACCTAGATATGATATTTTCCTCCATAAACTTCATTATCACAGCATCTGTAGCATTTCTTGTAGGTATGGCTTCCACCCATTTCGTGAAGTAATCTGTGGCTGTTAGTATCCATTTATATTGGCCACTTGATGGGGGATGTATTTCTCCTATAAAATCTAATCCCCATTTCTGAAATGGTTCATTGACATGAATAGGAATCAAGGGCAAAGATGCTAATTTCTATCTTTTTGCAAATATTTGGCACTTGTGAAATGCTCTGACCCAAGCAAAAGCATCTGTATATAATTTTGGCTAGTAAAAACCAGCCTTCAGGATTTTATGAGTTGTAGCTCTCCAGCTGTAATGTCCTCCACAAATTCCCTCATGAAATTCTGTCATTATATTCTTTACTTCATTTTCTGTGAGGCATAACAGTAATATACCTGAAGGGTCTCTCCAGTATAGCTGTCCATTAGCAATTATGTATTTCTGAGATTTCATTCTTACAGCTCTGTATTTTATCTTATCACAACTCGGAGGACAACTAAGTGTTAAAAGATATTCAACTATTTCTTTATACCAAGGACTAGTTAGATATTTCATATGTATCTTTTGAGTGGCCATCTCTAGTCCTTGCTGCTCTTCTCCTTTCTCAGATTCTTCATTTGCTATCATGGATAAATTAATGCCTAAGGCTTGATGATTTGATTCAGATAACATCTTAGCAAGTCCCTGTCCTTTAATTAGCTTAGTAGGCCTTATGTCCAAATCATACTCCTGTATTTTTGCAATCCATCTTCCTCTTTTACCTTCACTATCCCCCTGAACCAGAATGTCTTTGACAGCTGCTGTGGGAACATATGCAGTGATGTGAGATTGCAAAACATAGGTTCTAAAAGCTTTAAGGGACTTTACTAGGGCATATGCCTGCTTCTCCAATATATTATACTTCAATTCAACATCATGCAATACTTGGCTGAAGAAAGCTATAGGCTGTTCATATCCATCTTCATTTCTCTGCAACAAAACTCCAGCAATTCTATGGGGTGAAGCAAATGAAAATATCATAAATGGATTTTTGTAATCTGGTCCAGCTAGCACAGGGGCTTCAGCAAATGCTTGTTTTATCCTTGTAAATGCATCTCTAGACTCCTGGGACCATTTTACGTCATTCTCCTTTTTCAACATATTAGTTATATGCCTAACTATCTCGGCATAGTTAGGAATGAACCTTCTCAAAAAATTAATTCGGCCTAAAAACACCTGTACTTCCTTCTTATTCCTTGGTAAGGGAATACTGTTTATCACTTCAAATCTCTTAGGGTCAATTTTCACACCATATTTAGTTACAATGTGCCCTAAGAGTTTTCCTTCATCTAATGCAAATAAGGATTTTTGAGGATTGAGAGAAAGGCCATACCTTCTGCATTTCTCAAAAGTTCTTCTTAAATGTTCAATATGCTCATCATCATTCTTTGAAAACACTGTGATATCATCAAGATATACCACCAAAAATTTGTCCCGTTCTCCAACAAAGGTTATGTCCATTGCCCTCTGAAAAGTAGCTCCTGCATTAATTAATCCAAATGGCATCCTGGCATACATAAATGTTCCCCATGGTGTAGTAAATGCAGTTTTCTTCTGGTCTTCTGGAAATACAGCTACCTGATTATAACTAGAAAAACCATCCATCATTGACATTCTGGATGCTCCCACCACTTTCTGCAGGATATGGTCCATCTTAGGCAGTGGATAATTATCCTTGAGAGATGCTCTATTCAAATTCCTGAAATCCACACATAGCCTTATTTCTCCATTTTTCTTTCAAACAGGAACAAGGTTCGCTATCCATTCTGAATATCTTAATGGCACAATTATTTTGGCCTTCAGCAGCTTCTTGATTTCCTTTTCAATAGAGGGAAGCAGCAGAGCATTTATCTGTCTGAGCTTCTGCTTATAAGGCTTTGCATCTTCCCTCAAAGGAATTTTATGCTGCATTATATTAACATCAAAAGTTCTTAGGTCCTGATAGGACCAAGCAAATACATCTTTATAAGATTGAAACAACTTCAAATATTTTTCTTTGTATTCTTCTGGGACTCTTTTGGATAGTTTTACAATTTTGGGGTCAGCATCAGTACCCAGATTTAAATCTCCCACTTGATCTTCTTCTGTCACTTTGTTTGGCTGCAATGGAACATCATCTTTGTTAAATAATCTTTCTAGAGGCACCAGCCCTCTAGGTATAACATTACCTTTCAGCTGTAGCACTTTACTACCTGCTATCTTCTCTTCCCATTTGTTTTCTGCAATATTTCCAACTTCTTCCTCCTCATTATCATCAATCTCCATATTGGAGAATTCTCCCACTGTCTCCATGAATCTCTTCATCTGTTCATCATCTTCAAATACCTGCCAATGCTTTATATTATCTGGAATGGATGGTCTGTACCGTACCTCCACTTCATATCTTAAGAGTGGATTTTGAGGAGGACGGAATGTACTGGCTGCTACAGCAAGAGAATCTGCTATTCTATTTTGCTCTCGGGGCATGAACTGTATGTTAAATGCTAAGAAGAAATTTTCTATCATGTCCCACACTTCGTTTCTATAAGCTCTCAGCCGTGGATGCTTAGTTTGGCATTGATTTTTGATCTGTCTTACCACTAGCTCGGAGTCTCCCAAGACTTTTAAACATTTGATGCCCATGTTTCTAGCTGTCTGTAGTCCCAGTAAGAGTGCTTCATATTCAGCTACATTGTTTGTAGCCTCATACTTTAATTTAAAGGACAGTGGCACCCATCTTCCTGTAGGAGAGATTAATAACACCCCAGCTCCATTGCCTTCTCTTGAATTTGCCCCATCGAAATGCAAAGTCCAAATTCTTGATTCCTGATCTTCTTTAGACTGCTCAGCTTGGATTTGACCAAAAAGGGGCTCATGAGCATAATTTTGATTCTCTTCTAACATTAAACATGAGAAGTCTCCCTCCTTGTTATACACTAGAGAATTCTCTGAGCAGTCAGCCTTAGTTACCATTTTAACAAATCTAGTCTCCCTGTATAACCTTCTCTCCTGGCCACCGAAGACTGGGACAGTAGCATATGTTAAATCCAGTTTGATTGAGCCACCAATTTTCGTACCCCAGGACCTTGACAGCAGCATGCCAAAGCGGGCTGGGATATCGGCAACCACAATGTCCATGACCACACTCTTTGCTGGGATTTGAGCCAAATTGACCACTAAATCTTTAATCATTCCCAGACATTTAACTCTTTTAGAATCAAATGAATATAAGTCTTTGTATGGTCTTGTAATTTGCAGTCCTAGTTGCTCCATGACAGACAAAGGCATAAGATTATGGGAAGCCCCAGAATCTAACATACAGTTATGTAGCAGCAGGTCATGAATGACTAAAGACACATAAAAAGGAGGAGTAGAAGGGTCTATCTCCTCGACATGTGGGCCAAAGACTACCATGGGTCTTTCTTCTTGAAGGTTTAGACTATCAGGTACAATTGGTACTTCAGGAGGAAGAATAAAGGAAGTAACTTGAGACTGATATACAGGCTGTTTTAATAATTCTGTCAAAGGGACTGGAATCCTAATCTTCTCAAGCTCTTTTTGCAAATTGAAAGCAGATGGGGGCTTTTCTATCACTACTTCTTTTGAATCTCTATTTTCAGCTGGAGACTTAATTTCTTTTGACACTGGCTCAGCATTAGGAGGACTAACTACTTTAGAAGAAGAAGGATTCTGATCATTGGGCTGCAAAGGAGCATTCAGAGGATTCTTACCTTTTTCTAAGTTCTTCTTTGTTGTTGATTCCTTCTGAGCAGATGCTTCTTTCTGAGGTGGCTCCTCTTCTTGATCTTGAGTTTGGGTCCTCTTTCTTGAAGATCTGAGATCATATTTTACATTGAATTGTGCTTGCATGAAATCAGCAAATTGCTTACAATAATGGTCAATCTCTGCTTCTTCTTCTTCATCTTGCAATGGGCATTCCATATCATCATCATTTGAAAAAGCCAGATTCGAATCTTCTAATCCATAAGCTGCGTCTCCAGTGGAGTCATCTGCTGGACCTTCCAGGTACAATGGATGTGGTACCTGGTCTTGTTGTTCCTTTTCTTCTCTCAGCAATATCTGCAAAGGTGGTCTTCTGTACTGAGGATTGTATCCTCTGTTTGGAGCATTGTAATAGTTCTTGGGAGCTGCATTTTTAGCTTCCAGTTCAAGCTTGACCATCTTCTTTATCATTTTGCTTATTTCATCCATTTTATCTGAATCTTTTTCCTGATTAGAGGTGGAAACCTCTTCTTTTCCTCTCCTCCTAGTATCTTGTTCAATTTTTCCCTTCAGTTTCCCAGTGGAGGCAAAGTTTGCTTCCAATTCCAGAGCATCTGACTGTGCATCATCTAAAGTGGCAGGTTTTCTTTCTCTCAACGAGAATCCGAAGTCAAAATCAAAGGCTGCTATAAAAATTATCTTGGCAGCAGCTTCATGGGGCTTCATCTCAGGAGGCAGGCTCAGATATAACTTATTGAATCTTTTAATGAACTCTGATACCCCTTCACTCTGTTTCTTCCTCATAGTATTAAACTCAGTAAGACATTGACCATGATCTTTCTTTTTCCCCCATTTCCTGAGAAAATTATTTTCCATCTGGTCCCAGGTGGTCACAGAACGATTTCCTAATGTCTTGAACCATTTTCTGGCTTCACCTTCCAAAGACTGTACAAACAATCTCAAGACCACATCCAAATGTTCAACATTTAAGTTCTCTGCAAAAGAGCAGAAGGTCTCAAGATGTTTCTGAGCATCAACTTCATTTTCACCATTAAATCTTGGCAGAATCTTTAGATAATCCTGCGGCATATCATTTAGCACTTGGGGCAAGGCCAATGGAGCGTATTTGTTCAATAGAAAAGCAGGAACATTAGCCATTGGGGGAGGTGGGGGTTGTACAACAGTCTGAGATACAAATGAAGGGAGAGGAGTAGGAGGAAGCGGAGTATGAATAACAATGGGAATATACTGCACAGAGGCCTGAGGTGTGGATGGGAATAGTTCACGGTTAACAACAATTACTTCTGTGACTTCTTTAATTTCCTCAGCCTCGGGAGTAGAATGAGAATCTTCTTCAATCCAAACACTTCCTCTACGTGGAGTTTCTGAGTAAAACTCGGGACTTTCTGTTCTGATCTCTTGAGAAGAAGAGGGCGGATAATCTTCAATGGAATATTCAGGGTTTTCAGCACAAACTGACTTCCTCTCCTTCCAAACTCTTTTATGAATGATCTTCTCTGGGTCAGACACGTAAGGTGTTTTCGACTGAGATGTATCTGACCTCAAATGTGGCTTTCGAGAAGCCAGGACTACCAATAAAATTTATCAAATAAAGACCAGTGGAGTCGCTAAGGTGAGAGATACTCAACTCTTCAACTCTCCATGCTCACCTAGTTAGAGAGTGAAAACAATTTGTCGAGGCCCATGGAAACTGATATTCTTAAATTCGTTCCCCGGCAACGGCGCCAGAAAGATGTTGTGGACAATTTTGTCACCTCCTAGAGACAGTCTAGAGTTGCCATAGACCAGTGCCTAGGACATCTTAATATAGCAAGGGGCTCTTCATATAGTTTGGATTGTCAGTCCAAGAGCTCACTTACTATCTCTTGTTTGAACAAGGAAATTAGTTTTGAATGGGACCAAACTCTCTCAAAAGCTGACACAAAGATAAGAATAGTGTAGGGACATCATGTAAAACTCCAATACAAAGGCATCAGACAGTTAAGAGACAGCTTACTGTAAAGAGGGCCAGTTCAAATAATATATCACAGAAATCAATTATCAGGGAGTGAGTGAGTGGGGAAACATAAAGAAGATATTAGTTAACATAAGACTGATGCCCAGATACACAACAAAACCACATAAGGGCATACCAATCTATGAATCCTTATATGACAATGGTGTTTTAAAAGCACCCTCCTCATGCAACTAATATAGTAGAAAATATGGAAGAGATGAACATGGAACAGTATATCATGACTAGGCCTATTTAAAGCGCTTGACTAATTCCAGAAAGGGCATCAACAAGGATGAATCCTTACTGCAAACTAGTGAGCCACTTGCATTCTAGAACATGATACAAGAAGATAAATAGCATGAAATGAGATATTGTATTAACACATAAGAGAAATTACATACTGTGAGATACCAAAGACCAGAATCCTCATTACAGTTATAACTCCTCCTCACTGAGACCCTACGGGCTCTGAACCTTCATACAGAAATATTACAAGATGTATACAAAAGCCTTTTTGCTGCACAGTTTGCTGATAGAAATCTGGAACCCTTACAATGTCTTCTTTTCGGGTTTTTATAGAGAAGATAGAGAATTCTAGAGGAGGAGGTAGACGGAGCACATTTAATGACTCAATTTGAATAAAATGGCGGAAAACATTCGCGCCCACTCTATGAATGACTAACTATAAATGACTGTACTTTACAATCTGTCTCTAAAAATAAATGTTGGGAGATGAAAATCTCCTTATAAAAAAGACACAAATAATAAAATATACATCGTTCTACCTCTTACTGAAAGAGGAAAAATCTGCTGCCATAAAACCCTGAGATAGTCTGCAATTTTGTACTGTACTCTCGACCTTTAGCTCTGAATTTAAATCTTGGACCTTTAATGCAGGGCGAAGCGTCCCTTGATTTTCTCTGGAGGGTTCTGTGGGTTCATATCTTTGTTTTATTTTAATGATGGTCATTTCTCACACCTACCCTCGACCTCTTTCATAAATTTTACCAGCAGAATGTCGTCCTTTAACATGCTTTTTAACTTCTGTAATGGAGGCGATAAATTATGAGGCCACTTTATCATCTTAAAATCTGCAAAACCCACAAAACATTAGAGAAACAAAACTCGGAAGCCAGGAGCATGGAGGTGGGGATGATAATGACGTCGTGGACACGAACAGATGACAGGAATACGAAGGATGGCGGAGGAAAGACAATGGAGACTTCGATTAAACAGACGGAGTGTGACTTCTCCACGTGAAGTAGTTTGAACATGAGGGATGAATAAGAACGGAGGGTATAAATGAAAACTCGTGTATATATATATATATACGATGGGACGACGCCACGGATACACGGGGGCACGACACATGGGTGTACGGGGGGACGGGTGGAAAGACAACGTGGCAGCGGAGTCAACAGATAGGAAGAATGATTGCTGGCCGTCGGATTACGAACACAGATCAACGGCTGGTAGCTAACGGGAGCAGTGCGGTGGTGGGCCACGGAACACGGCGGACAGGGGTTAAAGGGCGAGCGACTCTGGAGGATATCCACCGTTGGATTGACATCGCCAGATCCAACGGCGCGGGGGAGTTCCGCTGCCCGATCTTTGTACAACCTTTAACGCGCGGGGAAAATGGTTTAGGAACCCATACTCAGGGACATGCGGCGCATGTTTAGTGGAATCGCTGCCCCTATGGTAAATACCGTTGGCCCGGTGGAAGCGGTGCAGGACAATACCGCCGGTTTCTGCAGTGAGGTACGGACGCTCCGTTGATTTAATTCGATCGGACGGTTGCTATCGCCTCCGACAACATAAAACAATAAGCTCTCTTCCCCTTGGCTTGTGGTTTTCGGGCTTGGGTCATGTGTTGACAACAGCAAAGGAGCTAAGGCCCTGGGGCTTCGGCTCAATATAATTTAAATAGCGGGTTTTAATCTTCAGATAATGCATTTTGGGTGGAGATGGTAAAATCAAGCGGGAGCATCAGGATATTAAGCCACGGCAGAGATTTGAAAGAAATTTGAAAAAGGTGGCCGACCGAGAATTTATATGCAGGAGTAAATATGTACAACACCACCTATTGATTCAGGGATGTACCAGGGACTTGTCTTTCCCCTTAAGAGTTGGGATCACCCAATAGGAGCATCTATTAACCATTCCTACCTAGAGAGGTAACACCAGTACATGATCGAAACCCCAAATTTGGAAGGGAATACCCATATGAAGTGTCCATTTTCCCTTCATTAACAATCTTCGTTCACTTGGTGCTTTATTCTTTGTTTTTCTGCAGTGCCTTCTTGAGACCCATAGTTCTTGGTATCTTCCTCTTCACTTGGTATTCATGTTCTTTGTGTTCAACCACTATTTTTCCGCTTTCATTTTTATTTTCTTCAAACAACCTCTTCTCCAAAAGTCAATTGATTTGTCTTCAATTGGCTGTTTTCCTACTCAAGAAAAGAAATGTTAAATTGAGCTCTTGTTAAGTTATATTGCAGCTCTTTGATTTTAGAATCATTCTCTTTGATTGCCCTCTGCAATTTTTCCTGATCATCATAGTCCTCCAGTCAACCAAATCAAAATCATATTCGTGCTCATCATGCATAGATATCTCATGCAATGCTGATGGTGATCCATGTAATGAAATAGGCTTGGACCCTTCCTCTTTTCGAGGAGCAAACACAAGCGTCCTACTTCTCTGATAGGTGAGAGTAACCTCAGGCCTAGGCCTATTTGAAAACTTAATATGTTTCTTGATGAGCCAAGCTCCATTGGTTGTGTAGACATTAACCCTGATGGTGTTGTTTTGCTAGGAGAAACAGTGGGACTAATATCAAGAGCAATTCTTAGTTTATCCAAGAAAGTTTGACAGGTGATTTTCTTGGCTAAAAGTTGATGCATAACAAAAATATTGATTAGGATATGGTGAAATAGATTGGTGATATGAGGCTGTCCCCTAGTCTTTGTTTTTTTAGTCATATTTACCACTCTTCTAAACGGAAAGTTGGACAAATTAAGTGCTCTTGTAGAGGTGAAGTGCATTAGCAACCTAACATGATACCTATATAATCTGGAAAATCTCCCTTCACATGTAAAAAATGTCATAATGAGATTCATCAAAGGAGAATACTTGTGATGGAGAAATATGAAAGGAAAAAAATGCTCAGGATCATCTCTGATGTTAGGTTTTAGGAACATTTTATAGTCATCAAGTTGTAATTCCATGCCCTTGAACCAATTTTCACCCTGATTTAGAATAATCGTGGCCGAAGAAATAATGTCTACTGAAACACTAAAATCAACACCTGCTATGAGAGCTCTGTTTATGTGAAAATTTTGGGCAAAGAGGTTGGTCAAAAGGAACATAAGAGCCAACCTCAGTGATCATCTCACAAAACTTCATACAACCAGCATTTATAAAACATCTTTTAACAAATGTAGAAGCATTGATTTCACTCAAACTGATTGGATCAAATCTTGAATGATATCCTCCCTTGTGCACTTTCGTTTCACTCTCTCTTTCACTCTCCATGAAATTTGTTTGAAGGATAATACCCTAGCCAAGTTTAGGGTTTGGATAATAGGTCATAGTGGTTTTGAAAAAAGAGGAAAGGTAGTGATGGTATGGAAGTTTCCTCAAGGGTTTTGAGGGGACAAAGGAAAGTATGACATTAATTTTTCAAATTTATTTCATGAGATGAGATGATCATGAGATGGAATGGTGTGGTGAGGAGTTTGTGAACTATGCAAAGGAAACTTAGAAAAAAGGCTAGGGTTTGATGAAATTAGTGGTAAATAGGTAGTGAGTGATAGGAAGTGAGTAGGCTAGGGCTTTCATGAAGTATAGGTGAGAATGTAAGTGAGTCAAAGCTAGGATTTCCTTCATTAAAAAAATGGAGAATAAAAAACATGTGTAACACTGTGCTGGAGAAAAAAATGAGAAGAAACCACTTTATCCTTCATGAAATTGCTTGAAATGATGGTGTAGATGATCACATACTGTTCGTAAAATATTTTTGGATCTTTGAACAATATTTGGAAGGTAGAAAAACTCTGATTTTTGCCCTGAAACAATGAAGAAACTCTACACTTCAAAACCCTCGAATTTCTGTAGAAAGGTCGCGAAAGGGTTGCAGAAGGGTTGCGAAAGGGTCATGCCCACAGAAGGGTCACGGAAGGGTCACGCCTGACAGAAAGGTCGTGCCTGGCAGATGGGTCGCAGAAGGGTCACGATTATGTGAAAATGCAGAAAAAACCCTCCCTTTCTCACAAATTTCCGCTTGTCTTAATTTTCAAAGTGATTTCAAGTAGATCTAAAGACATGTAGAATAAGAATGAGTTTGATTGAGCTCCTCCATAGGCCCTTATGATCGGTTTTTGATGTCTTACTAATTAATGAGGTAGGATGGCCCACCTCACCAATTCATCTTTTCTTTTAGTCTTTTTGAACTTTAGGACATTTTTGCAACTTTGGAACTTTAGAAACATTATTACATATAAAGACATAAATTGAATTTGAAATCAAAGTTTATTGAAAATAATTTCCTATTACCAGTCCTCCAATTGCTAGATTTTATGCATGAAATGGTAGTTTGGTAACCTTGTAACCCTAATAACCTAATGGAGGTTCTTAACTGAATTGAATCATGATTGATATGGCTAAAATGATGATGACAACCTCTGAATGATGATACACTCAGCTTATTTGATGACGTGAACCAACAATTTAAAATTTTGGAAAGAGTGGAAACAGTCCTAGAACTAATGCCCAGTGACCAATTTTTTGCTTGAAGACTTAGTGAAATGACAAAAATTTGACTTAGGGACCCTATTAAGACATGATAAGAGTCCATTTGATCATTGGTAACAGGATGCAAAGACTGAAATTGACATTGGCTCCAACTGGGGATGGCAGCTCCTTGGAGGTGTCAAGAATACCATAGACCAAGTAGCCTAACCATTGGGCATGGAGTCAAAAGCTAAAACCCAGACTGAATTCTGAAAACTTGACATGATACACTGACTCAAAAAT
Organism: Pinus albicaulis; assembly: GCA_034641835.2. Classification (NCBI taxonomy): domain Eukaryota; kingdom Viridiplantae; phylum Streptophyta; class Pinopsida; order Pinales; family Pinaceae; genus Pinus; species Pinus albicaulis. The sequence continues at coordinate 1,519,788,851 of CM076570.1, forward strand.
AGACTGACTTGACTCTAACTAAACTTTGAAAAATAGCAGCAAACCAATGGAAATTTATGGCCTTCACCTTGGGCTCCAAGCTGCGATGATTCTCATCTTCACACTTTGCAGAAAAATGAAACTGATATCTATAATGGAATTGGGAAATTTTCAGAAATCTGCATCAGAAAAGGTAATGCTTAAGGAGCCTACCATTGATTGGTCCTCTTAAGCAATCTTCTCCATTCATTTCTTCCAATAGGAAAGCATTCTGTCCGGAGAGGCTAAAATATTGTATGGTCCTTTCCACATGTTCTCAAGTTTACCATGCTTCCCTTTTTCCTCGTTTATAGCATCCCAATGGAGGACCACATCACCAATATTGAAATCGTCAGCATTAGTCTTGTAGTCATATACCTTCTTTATCTTTTCATGAAGCCTTGAGGTGTTTTGAAAGGCCTCATATCTTGTTTGTTGAAGATGGATCATTTGATTGATTTGGCGCTGCACATCATTCTCTTCACTACCTGCTTCTTGTAACAACTTCATAACCGGTACTGCAAGTGATGTAGGGAAAGAAATATCTACTCCATATAGCAAATGAAAATGAGACATTCCTATTGATTTCTTACTACTCACCTTGTCCGCCCATAAAGCATTAACAAGCTTCTTAGGCCAATTCTTCTTGTTTTCCTCCAACATCTTCTTTATTTGAGGGCCAAATAGACAGACACCATAGATAGATAATTGAATCTATTAGAAGGATATTTCTTGTTCCATGACTTTTCTGACCGGGAGAAGATTATTTTTGCACTCCTCAAAGCTACCCCCCATGTCAAGGACTGGTGGGAAACCTACTGTGAGAAAAAGGATGAGATGGAACCCTATTTGTTATTTGTCGTACCCACTTGGAATTCTTTCTGAGACGTCATCAAGGAACAATATTATCTCGTCGAGAGCTATGAGGACAATTACATACAATGGAATACTCTATGGTAGCAAAGGGATCAAGATGTGAATGAGCTGATGAATCTGTTCCATAACCTGCACACAAAGTTGGGTATCAAAGATTTGGAGAAACATTTGGTGTTTAAGTCCCACAGTTTTTTCCGCAAATACATTCAGGAGGAAATGGAGTTCCTCAACATCTCCTCGCTTGGTACAAAATACCGGTATGCTGATAAGATTGAGCAGAAATTCAAATAGAAGAAGCCAAGGCATGGCGGCCCACGACAACCTATGAAAGCCGCAAGCAAAAAACAACACTGCGAAGCCAAAGAAGAACACGGGAAAGTGGTGTGAGTTCCATAAGAGCTCCACTCACAACATAAGTGAGTGTCGTTCCAAGCAGTTTCTGGTGGTCGAGATGAGGGCATCTGAATCAGATTTATGCTCCGACTCTGAATCAAAACCTGATAAGGGGAGTGAAAAAGGGAAGCAGATTATTGGTTCGGAGCCCAACGCCATCGTTGTCGCTGCGAAGATCCCGAAGGAGGAACCTGGAGATCCAGAGGAGGAGGAGCCTCTCTTCCACTCCCATATGTGGGTAAAGGGTTCCCCGCTAAAGTTCATTGTCGACAGTGGGAACCAAAAGAACCTCATTTCAGCAGATTTTGTGAAGCAGTTGGATTTGTCGACCACAACACACCCACATCCATACACCATCAGGTGGCTTCACTAAGGACGATATCTCTGCGTCAACCAGTATTGCCACCTTCCCTACAACATCAAGCCCTTCATGGATGAGGTATTATGTGACATTTCTCCTCTTGATGTTTGTGATGTATTATTAGGCCAATCGTACTTGTAGAAGTGACATGATGTGTATGAGTCTCGACCGCGCACTGTTATTGTTACTTTGGGAAATACGTTGTACAGGATATCAGAGGTACCACCGCCTGCCGCCATCTCTTTGGTTACTAGAAAACAATGCAGTAGGCTCATTTCCAAAACTGAGATATTTGTTTTCCTCATAATCTACCCCTAGGGAAAGAAGAAGACTCTGGCCACGAACTCTAGACAGGGATCCTCTGCATAACAACAAAAAATGGACAAGGTCATGGAGGAGTACGGAGACATCTTCACCTCACCCAGAGGGGTTCCTCTGCACTGTCAGGTCAAGCACACCATTGATCTCTAGCCGTGCTCTGATACCACTCTATCACACCCTCCTCCCACTTGGTGTAAAAAAGTGACGAAGAGTTAATGTGATATGATTCAACTCCCCAAGTACAGTTAAGGAAGTGGAATCGACAAGTCAAGACCAATCTGACCTTCCTTAGATGCTACATGACCTTCACAAGCCAACCAACACTCTGAGGTGCTCAACCCCTAGGATAATTTGTTGTTTTGCTAAACTGGAGAGCTAGTTGCACTGATGAAAAGTTGTCCATGTGACTGAAACCCTCCAATCACATGAACAACAAGGCATCAATACGACTGTAGCCTTTTTTAGAAATTTCTGTACCAGTGACCCCAGATTCTGAGCCACTTTTTCAAGTCCAAGATTCAGGCCACTTCCGAGAACTTCATGAAACTTCCATAATCTATGAATAACATGATGACAAGGCCTCTAATGAAAAACTTGAACAAGGACCTGATCTAAAAAGGCCTAGCCATGAAATACATTTCGTCAAACACATCATGAACATGTAATATATAGGCTATATAAATGCATCTAAGCATAGGGAATGCATACTTATCTGATAATAATCAAGAAGGTATGATGCCCTCTCATAATAGGTGCATTACCACCTATTATGTCATACATTCATTTTTCATTCATTTACTAAACAAAACATAATGAGTGTCATGACTAATATTTGTCATAAAACCATGCTTATAACCAGCATAATAATATTATATAACAACCATTAAGATCACATAATAACAAGAACATTTACACATAATAAAAAAGAGGAAAAGAGATCTTATTAACATATGCAAAATGCAACCAGGTCAGCGACTTCCACGTACCACCCAACCATATATTTGGCTGAACCAAATATTTATTTCTGCTAATCGCCCGCATGCCATTTTTTAAGCATGAATGTGGGACTTAGAACAAAACCAAACAAGGCTTCCTCAAGCTTTAACACAATCCCACCAACGGATTCCTAGCCCGAAACAAGAAACATATACTACTAGGATTTACCTCAATCCCACCGTATACCGGTCCAGGGATCTCTGGGCCTATACATGCATGGATGCCTTCAGATCCATCCACCTAACCCATGAGGAATTTTTCCATATCCAGTCTCTAGGATTTACCATATATCCTACCATTCATAGGTCTAGCATTCCTAGGCCAAATCGAGACTCCATCATTTAGGCTTTACCGTATATCTCGCCATTTTCTAGTCGAGGATTCCTAGGCCTAATTGAGGGCATAAACCTCTATGATTTACCATATATCCCACCATTCATCGGTCGAGGATTCCTAGTCCCACCAAGGTACACACAATACTACTTTACCACAATCCCACCTTCATCGATATAGGGATTCCTAGACCTTGTGTTCTTCTCTTGATACCACCCCACTCAGTTTAGAAACCTTCTGACAATCCAACTCAACCAAGTAAAAGAGAATTTGATCACACCATGTCTATCTGGAAATGGAAAGGAGTGGATAAAAATCATTGTCACACCTTGAAAAACCCACGCAAATGACAACAAGAGAACCAAATACACACATGCATGTACCATGCATGCGAAATCTAGGAAGGAAATCATACATGCAAATCAATACTTTCAATTAATCCCGATGTAGCCGCTTGATCCAACTATTACTTTCTTGATCTTTGCTTCCCTTTGCCTTTTTTGTCCTTCCTTTTCTTTCCTTGATCCAATGCTAGAGTTCTCTAAGAAAAATAATTTTGGAAGAGTATGAGATAGTAGAGAGAATAGTGAGAGAGCTCAAAACTAATGTGACAAAAGTTGTGCAATGATCCTCAGAATCCTTTTTATCAGTGAGACCTCTAATTTCTTCAATTTTTCATTACTCTCCTTCATTTTCCGCCACACATGAAACTTGTTACCTTTCACCTTCCTCTTCTCCTATTTTCCATTATTTTCATAAATAAAATGCCAATTAATGCCTCATGCCTTTCCCAAGCATTTTCCATTTCCTTCGCAAATTTCCCTTACCCATAATAAACCAAATGAACACCCACACTAGAATGTTTTGCCCAACATTTAGTTTGGAATACATTTCCCATGACCATGGTCTTATTTTTCCTTTATTAATTTTATTACATGAATTTTTTTAACAAGGGGTTGTTACAGCCAGAAGGGCTGAAGACATATTATTACAATAATTAAAAGAGAAAGGAAAAGGATGTGAAAAGATGTAAAAAGAATCAACTTATCTAAAAAGGAAGCTAGAGAAAACACAAACTAAGTTAGATATGAAACTTAAACACATTAAGGGATATGACAAGTTGGATGAGATAATGAATGCTTATATATCTCCTCTTATGAAAGTTGGTTTGGTTGATGAATGAGAAAGCAGTAAGAAGAAGACAGAGGATAAAAAGACCACCAACTTTGTCAAAGTTGTCACAGTAGATAATGAGAATAATCAGAAACTAAATAATAAGGATGTCAACAATGCACCTCAACAATAGTAAGGTAAAAATGCATCTCAACAACAACAAAGGAATGCCACCACTCAACAACAGCCGAAAAGAAGGTTTTATAATCAAGAACTGAGTTGCCAAAATATCTATCTCTTCAAAATATAAAACTATCAGATTTCAGGAAGACCAAATTCAAAGGAACCAACTATCACATGTATGAAAATATCTTCTATGTATATTGTTATTTGTATAAAAATTTTGGCCACAAGGAATGAAATAAGAAGTTGCAAAATAAATGAAATCAACAATAGATTTGTAAATGAAAGAACAAACATAAGCAGGAATGAAAATCCATTTGACCTACTTTCTCATGTCACAGAATGTAACCATTGTTACAAATTTGGACATAAATCTATGAATTCCAACTCAGAAAATTTAGACCACACTCTCAAAATAATCATAGGACAAAGGAATACATGTTGTTGAAAAGGAAAAATGAAGAGAAGAAAACTAGTGAGTGTGGTCTTGTTCTTTATGTTCAAAACCAAAATAGTGAGTGGTATGTTGGGAGTGGGTGCTCTAGGCATATGGAAAAATACAAGAGCAAGTGCTTGTCTCTAAATGAAAATAAACTTGGAAATGTCACCTTTGTCAATGATGCAATAGGGAAAATAATGGAAAAAGGTACACTAAGCTTGAATAATGGCAGCGATAAGACAAAGTTGTATTGTTTGTGGATGGTATAAAACTCAACTTGTTTAGTGTGAGCCATATGTGCAACAAAGGATATGATCGGGGCTCATAGATGTGAAATAAGATCAACTACAAGAGGAATGATATTGACTAAGGGAGCCTGAACTTCAAACAATGTATATGTTCTAAAGGAAGACAATGAAGAATTTCATTTGGAAAAAAGAGACGATTGTTGAATGTGGAATAGAAGGATAGGGCATATATACTTTTATCATATCATTAGAATAAAAAAAAAGAAGCTCTAAGAGATCTGCCCAAAATTACCAAGCCACAAAACCCTATCTGCAAGTCATGTCAAATGGGGAAATAAGCTCACTTTCCTTTGAAGACTAAATATCAAGTATTAACAAACAAGCCACTTCAATTAGTACACATGGAACTATGTGGACCTTCTAGAATATAAGCGCCTCGAGGTGAGTGTTATTTCATGTCAGTGATTGATGATTTTTCCAGACTAACATGGGTAGAATTCTTCAGTGATAAATCAAATGTATTTGAGAAATACTTAAAAGAAATGATGAAAAAGTTTATAATGGAGGATTGTACCCGGATCACCACTCTCATGGTTGTTGGATGCAAGATAAGGAACGATGATAAATCATCCCAGGTTGAAAAAAAATTATATATATCTATGATTGGAAGCTTATTGTACCTAACAACATTAAGACCAGACACAATGCTAGCAGTTGGGTTAACAACAAGATATCAATTCGCACAAAAGAAAAGGCACCTCTTAGCAGCAAAAGTAATCTTTAGAAATAGAAAAGGCATAATGGATTATGGATTGTGGTATCCAAAAGGAAAAAAAAAATTACTGAAAACATGTTACCCACCAAAAGTGGGTACCCCTAGGAGAACTATTTTCTTAATCGTCTTCTTCTAGCCAGCAGCGAACAACCCCCAACAACCACCTTGTATTTGATTCGATGTGCCACTTTATCTCTTCCACCTCCATCAGTGATATGTTTCCTCGCCTATTTGTCAAGAGCACATGTTAGATGGTTGGAAATCGAATCCAAAAGGTATGTTATTCATTGTGCAATCAAATGATTATGCGTGTTTTTCATTTAGGCATTTGGCATGGATTATTTGATGACTTGGAAGAAGTAAGTGTTTCAAATGTGTTTTTGATCCCTCTCCTTAAATGGAGGGTTAATCTTCAATCCTAGCCCAGTAGAACCACCCTTATTGGCCAATGGCTTTAGGAAGGGTACAACTTGGGAAACCTTGATTTTGGTAGCGTGGTCTTGTTTTCCCAGTCCATTTTTATCACTTCCCTCTACACATTATGAGTCCTATTCACCATCTCCCCTCTCTGGGTGCACATGACCATTGGATTGACAGGGTGCTAGCACACCAACTCCCCTTGTCCACATATCAGGGTTGAGTCTAGAAACGTTGCCCCAGAAGTTGATGCAACTAAAAGAAAATTAAAAGCATAGCATGGCCACAAGCAAGAAGAAAACTAAAGAAAATTATAAACTGAAAAATATGGACGGGAAATTTATATTAGCACGTAGGAAAAAGAAAAGCATGAGCTATAAACTTTGTCATTATGACCATCATCCAATTTATGGGGCCAATGTTTCCCTATTACATCACTAAAATGGAACCCATGCATGTCCCAACCCCTAGTGAGCGATGAACTACCCCACCACAAAGGAGGTAACCAATACTACACTTCATTCACATATTTCTCTGATTTCCTAGAGTTTTGAGTAGAATACAAACAAAAAAATCAAGAAAAGGAAAAATGAAATAAGAGGTGTGGAAAAACAAAGGTTAGGGTACCTAATGCATCCCTGATTTATCCCTCCTCACATTTTTATGCCTATAATGTGGATTTCCTCATCATTGTTACCCCTTTTACCATGGCATGTTGCTCTGACATCCCTTTACCCCCATTTCATTCCATCATTATTCACATGCCACCTATTTATTGAGGGATGTACTAGGGACTTGTCTTTCCCATTAAGAGTTGGGAACACCCAATAGGAGCATATATTAATCACTCCTATCTAGAGAGGTAATACCACTACATGATGGAAACCCAAAATTTCGAAGGGAAGCCTCATATGAATTGTCCATTTTCCCTTAATTAACAAGCTTGGTTCACTTAGATGCATTAATTATTATTGTACCTAACGATGAAGGTGCAACACTTGACATTGTGTGTGATTAGCAAGTGTTTTCATCATGGGTTAGGAAACTTAACTAGGGCCCAAGTCAAATAAAGGAGCATTATGACACCCTATAGGTGAAGCATTGAGAGCCATGGGACTCCTACCACTTGTAGAGAATAATTTCATAACACCTACAACATGCCAACAATCTGCACTTTTCCCCACATTATTCATGAGATGTTTCTCTTGGACTAGTGTGCCCCAGCTAACTAGCAGTGATCACATGGTTTGGCAACTAACTTGAGGCCTATATTAGGTTTTTCTCACCCTTTGAGATATGAGAGGGCTAACACCATCCTCTAAGCCCTGAACATTAGAACATAACTAGGTTATTCTATCAAAAGACCCATGAGACCCATGAAACCCATTTTGTGCCCCAAACACAAAATTTGGATCCACAACATGATTTTCAAGGAGATTTAGGGTACAACCCCTAGATGTTGAAATTTGGATCCTTATACACTTTAATTGGCACCAAAGGAGCCCAACGCATGACCTAGAATGGTTTATGCATGCATGTCGTCAACATTTCAACCTCTTTGAGGGTTAATCCTTATCTTTTTACACTAGATATGAGTTTGGATTGCAACCTCACCTTGTATTTTCCTATTATTTTATAAATTTATGGGATTTAGGCTAAAATTAGAGATCATTGAACATGTATAAATTAGAGAGAGATCAGTTCACTCTCTCATCATCATCACTTGGATAATTCATACATCTTAGAAGAATTCAAACTTGTTTCCTTATTGGCTATTCGAGATTCTTAGAATGCATTTTGTTGTGTGGAAGATATTTTGGATTGTCTTTGGAGCCATTTCTTTGGTGAATGGATGTATATACTACATGTTATCTTGTAAGTGCCTATTATTGAAGAATTTTATCTTGAAATTGTATAATCTATGGAATTGTTGTTGAATTTTGTAACTATGGTCGATCCTCATAATATTTATCCCTTGATGTATTTATATTGATTATTGTAAAGAAAATTTTAAATGTTATATTCAAAATAAAATTATAGTCTGAATCAAGTCCCATTTGGACTTTTAAGGGAAGAATATTTTAATTTTTTAATTTGAAATTTTTGGCTCTAAGTTTTTCAAGTTGGCCTTCCTCCAAGTCAAGTCGACCGAAGTAGAGTCACACATCTTCAACCCAAGAAGATCACTATATAAAGGCATCTCGACCTCCTCCTCGCGGCACAAATTCGCACCCTCTTAAGAAGAAAGTTTTTTGGAATCCTAGAGAAGATCAAGAAGGACAAGGAGGATAAATAGAAGGATGAATAACATTTCTTTATCTCTCTCTCAAGTTATCACATGTGGATAGACTCTCTCTCTCTCTCTCTCTCTCTCTCTCTCTCTCTCTCTGTGTAGTTCCCATATATCTAGGCAGGTTACATTTTAGGGCCAAAAATTTTGGGAAATTGCAGGGGGGAATATGGGATACTAGGAGTTGTAGGAGGGCCAAAATTCTAGGTCAGATAAAGTAGAGCTTAGTGCTATATTAGATTGGGAGGCTTGAATTGGAGGATTTTACCATATGTGACCTAGTTAATCATTAGAGGGTATAGGTGTGCCTCTTCTTGAATAGAATAATTTCTCTATTGAAAATGTTGATGGGTTTTCCCCAGGGTAAATCTTGTGTTATATTTTTGAATTGTGATCTGTATTGTTCTAATTTCCTTGTATGGTTGAATTTCTGAATTTTGTTGAATTATATATTGGAATAATTAAAACAACACCAAGATCATCAGAAGTAGTTATTGTTTTTCATAAATATTGTGTTGGTCTCTATTGCACCAAGAAAATCAACATGGTATTAGATATTTTGTGAAGGAAGGAACACTGCGATCACTTTTGAAGAAACCCTACTTTGAGATCACTATTATTGAAGTCCTACTTGCTGATTACAACTATGGAATCTATGAAATCAGAGAACAAGTTATTAACCTCAAATTTCATAGCTTGGTCTACTAGAATTGGTATTATATCTCGAAAAGAACAAAAATAAGTGTTTGAATTTGTGTTAAATAATCGTGAAATGGAGGATTTGATAATAATGTCAAGTCACGTTGGTGAACAAGAAACTTTATCAACATTTCCATATTCATGCAGTGAAATATTAGGCCCCATTATAGATTTGTAATGTTTAATTATATATTCTTTTAAATTTATTTGTGTCTGGGCGAATGTGAAACAACCAGACCACGAACAGGGAGAAGGTGAATGGTAGCTCACTTTAATTTGAGTCGGAGGAAGTGTGAATATGATGAATTGGAAGTTTACTATTTGGAAATTGTTAACAATCCATCGGATCTCCAAAGGCTAAGAAGGAGACGAGCAAAGGTAACCACATACCACTTTGACCTAGTAGCTAGCCCTACCAGGCTGAGAGGGTTCTCTCAATGATATCACAACCAATTTGATTGGATCATGAAAGATATTAGGCTAGGTATGTAGATTAGGGTTTGATTTGATTTTGAATTTGTGTTGGATGGTGAATTAGGTCTAGGAAAAACTAGGTCAGGGCTCTAAAAATCATATTTGTAGAGATGTAATGGGGTAAGGTAGGCACACACTTTAGCACTTTAGAGGTCTATGGGGAATATGGTAGTTTGATAGGGCTTCAAAATGAGCACAAACATCATGAATTTGTTCATATCAGAATAAAATGAGCATAAATTTGAAAGCTTCTCCAAAATAGAGCATTGAATTAATGAATTCTGCTTATCAAGCTTAGAAATCAATCACATAAGACATGAAGATGAATATGGAAGGCACAATAATTTCAAACATGTGATAACAAAAGAAGAAACACTGCTAAAACACATACCACATGAATCCCACCACAATAGCTCCAAATGCTATCTATTAGTTCCAGCCATGATCACAAAATACACTAGTGTTCTAAGCTAAATTCCATAGCATCCAACCTTTTGAAATGATTACAAACTATCTCATCTAGGAAAATACATCATAGAACAATTCATTAAGTCGAAAATCATATTTAAGGCTCATCATAAATTCCTTTGATGAGTCCTCACCTAAAGACTAGGATAGTTGAAACAGTTTCCGAGATTTTAGACAAAGTTTGGGAGAGCTTATCTCCTCATTAATTACAAATTTCCTCATATAGTGAGGCGAAAAACATCTAAGAAGCTTAAAATAAACCTAATTTACTACAAGATATCGAATATTCTATCATTCAATGATAAAAAAGGTTCTTAGACCAGATGGGTCGCACCACGAGCAAAAGGGTCGCACCAGCATGCACCAAAATAGGAATTTAGCAGAAGGGTCATAAAAGGGTCACGCTAGTTGAGAGCTAATTTTGGCTGACTTGTAGGAGTCTAAAATGCATTATGAAAGTTGGGTCAAGTATCACCATGTGTCTACTTTCCAATGAGCCATCAAGCTCCAAACAATACCCACGAGAAGGCCTCTAAAACTTGATTTTTGCAACCCCACTCAGAAGCATCGTGCCAGTCCAAATTTAGTGGCAGAAGCATAAAAAAGGTGAGGTTTTCTGAGTTTTTAATCAAATATAGAAGTTGTCATAGAAAAAAAACTTCAGATATGGAATTTTCTCATCAATATCTATCCATCCATGTATAAAACAACTCATTTTGATGCCCAGGGAAAATTGGTCACGCCTCCGCGCGGCGCTTCTCTGAGTCATTTTCTGCAAAATTTCAAAAAAATTCAAACTTCTCCAAAATTTGTATTTTTTTTTCCTTGACTACTATGGATGATAGGCTAAGCATCCAAGGATGTTTTATCCATAAATTTCACTCCTTGAACTCTTTTTGTTGACTCCCTTTCCTTGTCTTGGACTGCTTCCAATTTTCTTTTCAATTGCTTAATTTTTACTTGTGCAATCTGATTTCTAGTATGATATCAAGAAACCATGTGTTTGTGAATATTATTATCCCTATTTTCATTCTCCAAGAGCTTTTCCAGGTGAATGTTGACCTTTTCAAGCCAAAACTCCTTGTCTTCATTGATCTCTTTAGCCATCCTTTCCTCAAAAGTGAGCTGCTCATCTGTAGGGTTTTGTTCTTTGTTTTTCCGCGGTGCCTTCTTGAGACCCATAGTTCTTGGTATCTTCCTCTTCACTTGGTTTTCATGTTCATCATGTTCAACCACTATTTTCCCCTTTCATTTTTGTTTTCTTCAAACAACCTCTTCTCCAAAATCAATTGACTACTTTCCCTCTCAAGAAAAGAAATGATAAATTGAGCCCTTGTTAAGTTATATTGGAGCTCTGTGATTTCAGCATCCTTGTATTTGATTTCCCTCTACAATTTTTCTTGTTCATCATGGTCCTCAAGTCAACCAAATAAAAATCATGTTCCTGCTCATCATGCATGGATGTCTCATGCAATGTCGATGGTGATCCCTATAATGAAATAGGCTTGGCCCCTTCCTCTTTCCGAGGAGCAAACACAAGCGTCCTACTTCTCTGATAGGTGAGAGTAACATCAGGCCTAGGCCTATTTGAAAACTCAGTCTGTTTGCTTGATGAGTCAAGCTCCATTGGTTGTGTATACATTAACCCTGATGGTGTTGTTTTGCTAGGAGAAACAGTGGGACTAATGTCAGGAGAAATTTTTAGTTTATCCAAGAAAGTTTTCCAGGTGATTTTCTTCGCTGAAAGCTGATGCATAACCGAAATATTGATTAGGCTATGGTGAAATAAATTGGTGATATGAGGTTGTCCCCCAGTCTTAGTTTTCTCAGTCATCTTCACCACACTTCTAAACAGAAATTTGGACAAATAAATTTCTCTTGGAGAGGTGAACTGCACCAGCAACCTAAAATGATACCTGTATAATCTGAAAAATCTCCCTTCACATGTTAAAAATTTCATAATGAGCTTCATCAAAGGAGCATACTTGTCATGGAGAAATCTAAAAGGAAAAGCATGCTCAGGATCATGTTTGATGTTAGGTTTTAGGAACATTTTATAATCATCAAGTTGTAATTCCAAGCCCTTGAACAGATTTTTACCCTGATTTGGAATACTTGTGGCTGAAGAAATCATTTCTACTGAAATATTGAACTCAACACCTGCTATGACAACACTGTTTATGTGAAAATTTTCGGCAAAGAGGTTGGTCAAAGGAACATAAGAGCCAACCTCTGTGATCATCTCATTTATAAAACATATTTTAAAAAATGGAGAAGCATTGATCTCACTTAGGCTGATTGACTCAAATATTGAATGATATCCTCCCTTGTGCACTTTCTTTTCACTCTCTCTTTCACTCTCCATGAAATTTTGTTGAAGGATATTACCCTAGCCAAGTTTAGGGTTTTGATAATAGGTCACAGTGGTTTTGAAAACAAAGGAAAGGTAGTGATGGTATGGAAGTTTCCTCAAGGGTTTTGAGGAGACAAAGGAAGTATGATGGTAATTTTGGAAATTTATTTCATGGGATGAGATGATCATGAGATGGAATGGTGTGGTGAGGATTTTGTGAACTGTGCAAAGGAAACTTAGCAAAAAGGCTAGGGTTTGATGAAATTAGTTGTAAATAGGTTGTGAGTGATAGGAAGTGAGTAGGCTAGGGCTTTCAGAAGTATATGTGAGAGTGTAAGTGAGTAAAAGCTAGAATTTCCTTCACTAAAACAATGGAGACTAAAAAACAAGTGTAACACTATGCTAGAGAAAAACTTGAGAAGAAACCACTTTATCCTTGATGAAATTGCTTGAAATATGGTGTAGATGATCACTTAATGTTCGTAGAAGCTTTATGGATCTTTGAACAATCTTTGGAAGCTAGTAAAACTCTGATTTTTTCCCTGAAACCATGAAGAAACTCTGCGTTTCAAAACCATGGAAATTCCGCAAAAAGGTCGCAAAAGGTTCACGAAAGGGTCACACCCGCAGAAGGGTCGTGAAAGGGTCATGCGCGACAGAAAGGTCGCGCCTGGTAGATGGGTCGTAGAAGGGTCGTGACTCTATGAAAATGCAAAAAAAACCCTCCCTTTCTCACAAATTTCCCCTTCTCTTAATTTGCACAGTGATGTCAAGGAGATCTAAAGACATGTAGAGTAAAAATGAGTTTCATTGAACTCCTCCATAGGCCTTTATGATTTGTTTTTGATGTCTTAGTAATTAATGAGGTAGGATGGCCCACCTCACCAATTCATATTTTCTTTTAGCCTTTTTGAACTTTAGGACATTTTTGGAACTTTGGAACTTTAGAAACATTATTACATATAAAGACATAAATGACATTTGAAATCAAAATTTATTGAAAATACTTTCCTGTTGCCAGTCCTCCAATTGCTAGATTTTATGCATGAAATGGTAGTTTGGTGACCTTGTAACCCTAATCCTAATGGATATTGTTAACTGAATTGAATCATGATGAAGATGACTAAAATGATGATGAAAACCTCTGAATGATGATACACTCAGCTTATTTGATGACATGAACCAACAAAAATTTTAGAAAAAGTGGAAACAGTTATAGACCTAATGCCCGGTGACCAAATTTTTGCTTGAAGACTTATTGAAATGAAAAAAATTTGACTTAGGGACCCTATTAAGACATGACAAGATTCCATTTGATCACTGGTGACAGGATGCAAATATTGACACTAACATGGGCTCCAGCTGGGGATGGAAGCTCCTTGGAGGTGTCAAGAACACTGTAGACCAAGTAGCCTAACCATTGGGCACAGAGTCAAAAGCTGAAAAGCAGACTGAATACAGAAAACTTGACATGATACACTGACTCAAACCTAGACTAACTTGACTCTAACTGAACTTTGAAAATAGCAACAAACCAATGGAACTTTATTGCCTTCACCTCGGGGTCCAAGCTCCGATGATTCTCCTCTTCACACTTTGCAGAAAAATGAAAATGATATCTACAATGGAATTGGGAAATTTTCAGAAATCTGCATCAGAAAAGGTAATGCTTAAGGAGCCTACCATTGACTAGTCCTTCTAAGCAATTTTCTCCATTCATTTCTTCCAATAGGAAAGCATGTTGTTCGTGAGAGGCCAAAATCCTGTATGGTACTTTCCACAGGTTCTCAAATTTTTCATGCTTCCCTTTTTCCTCATTTCTAGCATCCCAACAGAGGACCACATCACCAATCATGAAATCATCTACCTTTGTCTTGCGGTCATATACCTTCTTAATCTTTTCATGAAGCTTTGAGGTGTTTTGAAAGACCTCGTATCTTGTTTGTTGAAGATGGATCATCTTATTGATTCGGCGCTGCACATCATTCTCTTCATTACCTTATTCTTGTAACAACTTCATAATCGATACTGCAAGTGATGTAGGGAAAAAAATATCTACTCCATATAACAACTGAAAAGGAGACATTCCTATTGATTTCTTACTACTCACCTTGTCCACCCATAAAGAATTAACAAGCTTCTTATGCCAATTCTTATTTTTTTCCTCCAACATCTTCTTTATGATATTAATCAAAGATTTATTAAAAGATTCTTCCAATCCATTACATTACAAATAATATGCAGTTGAGCGCCCAAATTTGATGTTGTACTCGTCACAAAACTCAACCATTTTCTTCGACTTGAATGCAACCGAATTGTCTGTAATGATCTTATGAGGACATCAAAAGCGAGACAAAATGTTAGTCTCCAAAAACTGAATGCTGACTAAATCTATTGCTTGCCTTGTTGGGATTGCTTCGATTCATTTGGTGAAGTAGTCGGTAGCTGTTAAGATTCATTTATGTTGAGCAGATGATACAGGGTGAATTTATCTGATAAAGTCAAGGCCCTAGTGCTGAAATGGTGCTTTCCCAGAAATAGGTTGCAAAGGCAGTGAGAGAATCTTCCTTTTACCTTGAAATATTTGACGCTCGTGACAGCTCATCACTGTTTTATATAAATCTGCAAAAAGAGTAGGCCAATAATATCCAACCCTCAACACCTTATTTGTCGTGGTTTTCCAAAATAGGTGACCTCCACAATCTCCTTTATGGAAATAATTTATTACCTCTTTGGCTTCATCTCATACTAAACAGTTCAGCAAGACACCTCCCGGGTCTTTCCAATAAAGAGCGTTGTCCAAAATGCAGTATTTGGAAGCCTTCAACTTTAATGGCCTATCCTTAATTTTATACATGCCTAGAGGGGGATTAAGATGCGGAAGAACATATATAATGTCGAAATACAAAGGAGATGAGAGAAAAATAACAGATCCCTGTATAAGTGTGACCTATTCTTCTTCATTGGACAAAACTGAAATGAGGTTGATATCAAGAGCATGTAAATTTGACTCAGCCATGAGCTTGGCTAATCCCTGACCTTTTATCAGCTTTGTGGGCTTGATCTCAAGGTCATACTCTAACATAGCTGCTATCCACTTCCCTATTCTGCCTTCCGGATCAGTCTGCATTAGGACATCCTTCATTGTTGCGTTGGGTACATAGGATAGAATACGTGAACGAAGGACATATACTTGAAAATCCTTCAATGGATTTACCAGGGCCAAGGATTGCTTCTCAATTATGTTATATCTAAGGGTTGCATCCCTAATGGTACAGTTGAAGAATGAAATGGGATGCTCAGTCTTATCCTTCTTTTGCATCAAAACCACAGCTAAGGTATGTTTGGAGGCAAATGAAAATATGATGAAATTAATGGAGTAATCGGGGCTAATAAGAATAGGAGCTATAGTTAAGGAAAAATTCACTAAATTAAAATAATTTTTGGCATATTCGGACCACTTTACCTCATTTTCCTTCTTTAGCATGTTGGTCATTTCTTGAATATTCTCAGCAATATTTGGAATAAATCTTCTTAAGAATTTCATCTTACCATTGAAAGCTTGAATCTCTTTCTTGCTATGTGGAAAATCAATTTGTTGAATAGCCTCAATCCGAGAAGGATCAATCCGGATACCATATTTGGAGATGATATGACCGAGAATATTGCCCTCCTCCATGGCAAAAAGACTCTTTTTTGGATTAAGTGAAATCCCAAATTTCCTACATTTTTGAAATACAATTCCCAAATGATACAAATGCTCATCATCAAAATGAGAGAAAACTATCAAATAATCAAGATACACAACCAAGAAAACATCCTTGTCATTTGAAAAGGTTATGTCCATCGCCTGATGAAAGGTGTCTCTATAGGATACGATCCATCTTGGGAAGGGGATAATTATCCTTTAGAGACACCTTATTTAAGTTCCTAAAGTCAATGCAAATCCAGATTTCTCCAATTTTCTTCCTTACCGGAACGAAATTTGACATCCAATCAAAAAATCTGATGAGAACAATGATACCAGCTTTGAAAAGTACGTTCACCTCTTTCTCTATCAATGACAACAACCTTATTTTAATTCTTCTCAGCTTTTGTCTGAAGGGCTTTTGGTGAGGCTTGACCGAAATTGTATGTTGAATGATATTATTATCATAAAATTTCAAGTCTGCATAGTCCCAAGAAAATACATCATAAAATTAAAAAAATAAAATCAATGTATCTGTCTTTTACCTCAGGAGATAAGGACTTGGACATCTTGACCATCTTGGGCTTGTCTGGTATTCTGATGTTCACATCCTCGACATCTTTCTTAGTAGGAACCATGGTTGGCTTCCTAGCAACATCATCTTGATCAAAAAATTCTCCCAAAGGTACAAGACCCCTTGGAATGTTGTTATCCTTCAAACGTAATACATCAACCTGAGTGGCCTCAATGACTTGATCATATTTATCATAAACCTCATCAATAAAGGAGTTCTGAAATTCACCTTCATTTCGCAGAAAATTGTTCACCTGTTTGTCATCCCCAAACACTTTCCAATATCACAAGTTGTCAGGGACAGTTGGTCGATGTTTGACATGAATTTCAAATTTCCTATTAGAATATATGGAAATCTTAAAATTACTTGCTGATGTAGCAAGTGAATCTGCCAAAAGATTATGACTTATTGGTACTACTGACAATGTATATTCAGGAAACATCTTTAGGATATATAGGAAAACAATTATATATGCTCTCATTCGTGGATGCTTGCCCTTTTATTCCCCTTTTACCTGTTTAATCACAAGCTCGGAGTCACCATAAACATCAATTATTTTTGTGCCCAACCTTCTTAGAATTTTGAGGTCGGTGATCAATATCTCATACTCAGCCTCATTATTAGAACAATGGAAAGACAACTTATATGAACATAATCTTGCACTTTTTGGAAATTTACCCTGTTGATGAAGAGGACTACGAATACAAATTCTGATGCCTGCCCCATCTTTCCCTAAGGCACCATTGAAATCCATGGTCCAAATACCATTCTCATCATCCAGATGTTGGAATTTTTTTATTTTTTATTTTTTTTTGTCTCATCTTTTCGGGCCACTTATTCAATCTGTTCTGAACCTTTTTCTGACTTATCTAATGACTACTCTAAAGAGCTAGTCTGATTTCCTTTTTTCTCGTCTTAAACTTCACTGACACTATTGAAAATTTATGGAATTTCTTCTACTTCTATGAGCTGATTATCTACATCATTCAAACAACTATCATTAAATAAAATAAATGATTCAAGCTCTGTATGTACAATGTTAATACGATGATTGTTGGGTTTCTCTTTGCTAGTAATCGTGTATTTCATCTTTGTTTCTCAGTACAACTTACTCAATTTCCAAAAAACTGGGATGGTGGCATAAGAGAAATCCAATTGCAAAGTACCTCTTAAATTCGCTCCCCAAGACTTCGAGAGTAACATACCAAACCGTGGTGGTATATTAGCTACCACTACATCCATCAAGATAGTCTTTGTTGGGATTTTCTCAAGGGAAACTACTAAATCCTTTATGAGACCAAGACAACATACTATACTAGAATCAAAGGAATACACATCATGGTAAGGACGGGTTATATCTAGGCCCAATTTTTCCATAATGGCCTTTAGCATCAGGTTATGGGAAGTTTCGAAGTCTAGCATGGCATTGTGAAGGATACACTGATGAATTCTTAGACTCAAATAAAATGGGGGAAATTCACTATCTTCTAACTGACCATCTATGGCTAGACCAGAAATGAGTTCAGGTTGGTCATGTTCAACATTTACCATATCAGATAAAGGATATACTTTCAGCATTTTGGCCACGTGAGATTTATATTAATTGTTTTTTACAATCTCAATTAAAAGGATATAGAATTTTAACTTAGAGATTTCATTTTCTAAGATAAAAAGATTGACTGCTTATTTACCTCTTTAATGGCAGTGTCCCTCTTGTCGGGTTGGTCCTTTGTTTTAGTTTCCTTCTTCCGAATTTCTTTTTCTATGCTTGGTGTGCTTGTAGATGGTTGATTGATCTTGATCTGATTTGCAGCTGCAGGCTCCTTTCCTTTGTTCTTATTACCTTGAGGATTTTTCTTAGGCTGAGTATCTTTTTGATGGGATGCACTCTTCTGAATAGGAGTGACATGAACATCTCTACTTCTCAATGAATATTTCCTCTGATGTGAGCTGAGTGCAAATAAATAACCCCGCTGATAATCATTGAACTCAACTTCCAACTCATGATCATTTGCAAGTATGTAATATTCATCTTTAGGAAAATATGTTTTCTCAATATACTCTTCATCCTCCATAAAAAATATAGGCTAGCCATCTGCTATAAAGAAGCAATTTTCCTCCACAATCTCATCCTCTTCTTCAACCCCTTGAGCATAATTTCGCTGCAAAGGTGTTTGAATCTACTATTGTGCTGGCTGCTCGGGAGTCCTGTGTTCTCTCTGTTTGATCCTAAATTGAGGCTGCTATTGTTGGCCTCAAAAATTAAGATTTCTAGCATGTGCTTACGACTTTATTTCTGTGATGGAAATTCTGTCAACCATTCTTGCCACTGTTCTGATCAAAGTATTCAATTTTAACTTAGAGGATGTGGATGTTTCTTCTTTGATTATTACCTTGCTCTCACCCTTTGTCTTTAACTTTTTAATTGACAAGTTGGCTTCCACACCGAATGCATTTATTTTCATATCTTCTAGTATTGTAGGACTTCTCTCTCGGAGTTGGTATGCCATATCCGTATCAAAGGCATCCGGGTAGTGCAAGAGAGCCAAACCTAGAGGAGGTTTGATCTCATTTGGAATCGAGTTGTACACTCAGTTGAAACGAGTAGTGAAATCCTGAAATGATTCATTTGGATTTCTCTTCAAGTTGTCATACTCTGAAAGAATCTGAAGTGGATTCCTCTTTACTTACATTAGGCTATGAATGCATCAATCAGTTGTTCTGGGTTTCCTATAGAATGGGTAGTCAAAGACCAGAACCAAGTTTTAACATCTCCGGAAAATATTTGGGAAATAATTCTCATCTTGGCATCATCAGCATCTATCACTTCTAGGTCAATGAAATCAATGACTTTAACTAAGTGTTTTTTTCACTAATTTTAGAATTCTCATCAAAGAGAGGAAGTCTCTGACCATAGCCTTGTGGCAAGGGTACAAGTTGAGCAAGTAGGACTAGAGGTTCAAATCGTGCCATGATTCCCACTGAATGTGGTGCAGGAGTAACAATGGGAGGGGTAAACTGAGAAGGTAATGAAGTAGAAGGGATGGAGGAAGAGACAATAAATGATTGAGATTGTGTCGGAATGAACAATGACACTTGTTGGTATTGGATGATGGATTTTTCAGATGTGTATTGAAGTTTATTAGGTATTTTTTCAAGCCTATCAAATTCTCTCCAGACTTTTCTATCAAAATCTGATTTGGATTTAGATTCTTCAGAAAGTAAACTATCTTCAGGTTTCAGGGAATAAAAAACTACCTCAGACAATGATTTTACTTCATATAGTATTAATGGGTCAAATACTATCTTAGACAATGAAGTTTTAGACTTTGATCGAAATAGAGACAACCCAAACTTCAAATCGAAAGAAATTTCTTCAAGATATAAAAATTTTGTAGGTAATGAGGAAGATCTTACCAATGGAGAAGGATTCAACTATAACTCTGAGTGTCGGGATCTCTTCTTCCGAACAAGTTTCTCTGCATCTTCAACTGGAGAAGTTATATGAGGATTTAGATTCGATCTAGTGTATCATCTCGAAGCCAGAATATTCTCTGTTTCCGCAACTCGGTTCTTTGCAAATTTCAAATCAGCCTTCACAAAGACTAAGGCCTATCACCCACAAGCATAGAATTTGATGAAATTATGGTACACCCAAGGAAGATCTGTCACCTTTCTCCCCAGCAACGACGCTAAGATGTTAGCACTCCACCGGATCTCCAAAGGCTGAGAAGGAGATGAGAAAAGGTAACCACAAACCACTTTGACCTAGTAGCTAGCCCTACTAGGCTAAGAGGGCTCTCTCAATGAGATCATAGTCAGTTTGACTAAGATATTAGGCTAGGTATGCAGATTAGGGTTTGACTTGATTTTGAAGTTTTGTTCTGGATGGTGAATTAGGTCTAGGAAAAACTAGGTCAGGGCTTTGAAAATCAGATTTGCAGAGATGTAATGGGGCAAGGTAGGCACACACTATAGCACTTTAAAGGTATCTCGGGAATATGGTATATTGATAGGGCTTCAAAATGAGGATGAATATCATGAATTCGTTTATATCGTAAGAAAATGAACATAAATGTGAAAGCTTCTCCAAAACAGAGCATTGAATTAATGAATTCTGCTTATCAAACTTAGAAATCAATCACATAAGCCATGGAAATGAAGATGGAAGGCACAATACTTTCAAACATATGATAACAGAGGAAGAAACACTACTAAAACTCATACCATGTGGATCCCACCACAATAGCTGCAAATTTTGTCTATTAGTTCCTGCCAAAATCACAAAATACACTAGAGTTCCAAGCTAGATTCCACAGCATCCAACCTTTGGAGATGATTACAAACTATCTCATATAGGAAAGTACATCATAGGATAGCTCATCAGGTCGAAAATACTATTCAAGGCTCATCATAAGTGCCTTTGATGAGTCCTATCCTAAAGACTAGGATAAAAACAATTTCCAAGGTTCTAGACAAAGTTTAGGAGAGCTTGTCTCCTGATTAATTAAACATTTCCTCATATAGTGAAACAAAAACCAACTAAGAAGCTTAAAATAAACCTAATTTATTATAAGATATTGAACCTGAGATCATTCAATGCTCAAAATTTTTTTTAGACCAGATGGGTCGCACCAGGAGCAAAAGGGTCACACCATCATCCACCAAAACATGAATTTAGCAGAAGGGTCGCCGAAGGGTCGCGCCAGTTGAGAGTTGATTTTGGCTGACTTGTAGGAGTCCAAATTGCATTTTGAAAGCTGGGAAAGGTAGCCCCACGTGTCTACTTTCCAATGATCCGTCAAGCTCCAAACAATACCAATGGGAAGGCCTCAAAAACCTTATTTTTCCAACCTTAATCAGAAGCGTCGTGCCAGTCCAGATTTAGTTGCAAAAGCATAAAAAAGGTGATTTTTTCTGATTTTTTTTATCAAATCTAGAAGCTTTCATAGAAAAACCACTACAGATATGGAATTTTCACATTAATATTAATCCATCCATGTAGAAAAGAGCTCATTTGGATGCCTAGGGAAAAAGGGTTGTGCCTTTGTGCTACGCTTCTGTGTGTCATTTTCTGCAAATTTCAAAAAATTTCAAAATTCTCCAAAATTTTAATTTTTTTTACTTGAGTGATATGTATGATAGGCCAAACATCCAAGGATGTTTTAGCCGTCACTCTCACTTCTTGACCTCTTTTTGTTGACTCCATTTGCTTGTCTTGGACTTGCAGTTTTCTTTTCAATTGCTAAATTTTTACTCGTGCATTCTGATTTCTGGTTTGATATCGTGCAACCATGTGTTTCTGAATATTATTATCCCATTTTTCATTCTCCAAGAGCTTTTCCAGGTGAATGTTGACATTTTCAAGCCAAAAATCCTTGTCTTCATTAATCTCTTTAGCCATCCTCTCCTCAAAAGTGAGCTGCTCATTTGTAGGGTTTTGTTCTTTATTTTTCTACAGTGCCTTCTTGAGACCCATAGTTCTTGGTCTCTTCCTCTTTACTTGGTGTTCATGATCATCATGTTCAGCCATTTTTTTGCCTCTTTAATTTTTGTTTTCTTCAAACAACCTATTCTCCAAAATCAATTTATTTTTCTTCAAGTAACTGTTTTCTTGCTCAATAAAATAAATGATAAATTGAGCCCTTGCTAAGTTATCTTGGACCTCTTTGATTTGAGCATCCTTGTATTTGATTTCCCTCTGCAAGAGGATATCATTCAAGATTTTATCCAATTAGTCTGATTGAAATCAATGCTTCTCTGTTTGTTAAAAGATGTTTTTTAAATGTTGGTTGTATGAAGTTTGGTGAGATGATCAGGCTCTTATGTTCCTTTGACCAACCTCTTTGCCCAAAATTTTCACATATATAGAGTTGTCATAGTAGGTTTTGAGTTCATTGTTTCAACAGACATTATTTCTTTAGCCACGGGTATTCCAAATCAGAGCGAAAACTGGTTCAAGGGCATGGAATTACAACTTGATGATTATAAAATGTTCCTAAAACCTAACATCAGAGATGATCCTAACCGTGTTTTTCCTTTCATATTTCTCCATGACAAGTATGCTCCTTTGATGAAGCTCATTATGAATTTTTTTACATGTGAAGGGAGATTTTCCAAATTATACAGGTATCATGTTAGGTTTCTCATGCACTTCACCTCTACAAGAGCAGTTAATTTGTCCAACTTTCTGTTTAGAAGTGTGATGAAGATGTCTGAAAAAACTAAGACCAAGGGAAAAACTCATATCACCAATCTATTTCACCATAGCCTAATAAATATTTTGGTTATGCATCATCTTTCAGTCAAGCAAGTCAGTTGGAAAACTTTCTTGGATAAACTAAAAACTGCTCCTAGTGTGCTTTCTTTTCACTCTCTCTTTCACTCCATGAAATTTGTTTGAAGGATAGTACCCTAGACAAGTTTAGGGTTTGGATAATAGACCACGGTGGCTTTGAAAGCAGAGGAAAGGTAGTGATGGTATGGAAGTTTCCTCGAGGGTTTTGAGGAGAAAAAGGGAAGTATTACATTAATTTTTCAAATTTATTTCATGAGATGAAATGGTCATGAGATGGAATGGTGTGGTGAGGAGCTTGTGAAATGTGTAATGGAAACTTAGAAAAAGGCTAGGGTTTGATGAAATCAGTGGTAAATAGGTAGTGAGTGATAGGAAGTGAATAGGCTAGGGCTTTCATGAAGTATAGGTGATAGTGTAAGTGAGTGAAAGCTATGATTTCCTTCACTAAAACAATGGAGAATAAAAAACAAGTGTAACACTGTGCTGGAGAAAACCTTGAGAAGGAACCAATTTATCCTTGATTAAATTGCTTGAAAAGATGGTGTATATGATCGCTTATTGTTCATAGAAGCTTTATAGATATTTGAACAATCTGTGGAAGCTAGAAAAAATCTGATTTTCGCCCTGAAACCATGAAGAAACTCTTCATTTCAAAACCCTGGAAAATCCACAGAAAGGTCACGAAAGGGTCGCGTTGGGCAGAAAGGTTGCGAAAAGGTCGCACTTTGCATATGGGTCGCATAAGGGTCGCGACTCTTTGAAAATGAAGAAAAAACCCTCCCTTTCTCACAAATTTCTCCTTCTCTTAATTTTCACAGTGATGTCAAAGAGATCTAAAGACATGTAGGGTAAAAATGAGTTTGATTGAGCTCCTCCATAGGCCTTTAGGATTTTCTTTTGATGTCTTAGTAATTAATGATGTAGGATGGCCCACCTTACCCATTCATCTTTTCTTTTAGCATTTTTAAACTTTAGGACCTTTTTGCAGCTTTCGAACTTTAGAAACATTATTACATATAAAGACATAAATTACATTAGAAATCAAAATCTATTGAAAATACTTGCTTGTTACCTCCTCCAATTGTTGGATTTTATGCATGAAATGACAGTTTGGTGACCTTGAAACCTTAATGAGCTAATGGAGACTCTTAACTGAATAGAATCATGATGGACATGAATGAAATGATGATGACAACCTTTGAATGATAATACACTCAACTTATTTGATGACTTGAACCAACAATTTAAAATTTTGGAAATAGTGGAAACAGTCCTAGACCTAATGCCGAGTGACCAAATCTTTTCTTGAAGACTTAGTGAAATGAAAAAAATTTGACTTAGGGACCCTATTAAGACATGATAAGAGTCCATTTGATCAATGGTGACAGGATGCAAAGACTCACACTAATAGAAGCAATGAATGGTGCGAATATAAAATAGGACGAGTTTGGTGTAGTGGATCAGAGTGATGATCAAGGCACACTCTTGAAGGGAAGGTGCAAATTTTTGAGCCAAATTGCAAAAGATGACACAATAAGAGAATTTGATTTCTGAAAATATATTTTGGTTGGCCAATCACAACTTGTATTGAATCATCTAGTAGAGGTTTATTCTCAATGTTATTTGTTCATTATCTCATTCTTGAATACATTGTCACAGCATGGGAAATTACTGCTTGTTTATAGACCACTTCGACCCTCAATTGGCAACATATGATATAAATGTTGGCTAAGTGTTGGAGAAACTAAAAATGACTCCTTTATTAGATCCACTTCACATTTTTATGGATAAATTTTCATAAGTGAAATTTTTATGTTTTATTAAGAATAGTGGATAGTGAGTGGAATAATTGTTCGTGAAAAATATTGAGTGTATTATATATGATTGTTATGTAGAGTGATATGGTGAGAAAGTCACATAAATATTTGGTGAATTTGAAGAGTAAAAGTGAGGTGTCAAAGATAAGATTATATTCTTGAGTCAAGATTCAAAATACACCAAGCTCCATTGATGTAAAAGTTCATAGTCTAGGGTCGAAAGGAAAATTAGGTCAAGTCAAAAGTGCATTGTAATTGGGTGCATGATCAGCGAATCGTGACACCCAAAGTTTGGTCAATATATTGTCAACACAATTTGAAGAAATAATGCAGTTGTTGCAACAAAGAAAGCATAGGGGCAAGGAGTACTCACAAATAAGGTTCAAGTGAAGTGAACCATTGGCCAAGTTTAGAGGAGATAACTTGGTAGGTGTTATTTGGATTGCAACTTACAATGAACAAGGTGAAGTTCACGAAAGGAGAAGAAAATGAAGATGCATATTGTTAAGTCCCTATATTAATAGTGTAGTCCCTTATTATGTTAGTGTAGCCCCACTTATTGTTATTTTTGTACCCCTGTAACCCCCCATTTTGTTATTATTGTGCCCTTAAATTATTATTGTTAGGTCGGCTAGGATTACATTGTGGCCCACTAGGATTACATTATGGCCCCATGGACTCCTATATATAGAAAGGAGGTTTTGTAAATTGTATCATCCAAGAATTATTCATTTATGTAATGTATTGGAGGTTTCCCCCCTCGAAGTGGCTCATTTCTAAGGCGTTGATATATCTTTTCTTCTCTTTTTTGGAGTCTGGTTACACAACATTTGGTATCGAGCTTTGGATTCTAGGGTTTCGTTGCTCCAAACGGGTCATCGTGGAATTTTCACTATAACTTTTTTTTCTACGAAGTTTTCGGAAGCTGAAATTTTTTAGGGTACGAAGCTGAAATCTAGAGGAAGATTTTCTAAAAATTTCAGAGCTTGTTTCACAATACTTTCGGAGATATCATCTGTGGAAGTTAGGTCTTCTTTCAAGCTCCTAAACAGATCATCGTGGCATTTGCGCTATAAATTTGTTTCTACGAAGGTTCAGAATCTGAAATTCGTATGGTGCGAAGCTGAAATCCTGAGGAAATTCGTCAAAAAATTTCAGAGCTTGGTTCGCAATATTTTTTGAGATATGATCTGTGGAAGGTAGTGCTTTTCGAGGCTCTCGAATTTCATCTCAAAGAGGGTGATCGTGGGAAAAGTTCAATAACTCTCTCTGCGGGCATTGGATTGGAGTTAAAGTGGTTGAAATTACGAATTTAGTTTATGGGCTATCAATTTCAGACAAAGGAAGAAACGGTGACACGTGGCAAGTCCTCTGAGTTTGCTCCTCTTGAACCAATCCATAATTAGGTCATTGTGGGAGATTGGACACAACTTTGTCTTGGAGAATCCAAATCAGGTCAGACCTGTGGCATTCAAAAGAGAATTCAGAGGGCTATTTCATTGCTGAATTTCAGATATTTAAGAGTCGCAATCACAGAGATAATCCAATTCCAATATCGAGCTCCTCAAAAGCAAGTAAAAGGTGTGTATTGTTTTTCCCGAATTGCATAAATCTTGTTTGAAAAATCAGTTTGAAGTGATTCCAAGGGCCTATTGAGCATATATTTCAGTATTTCATTCTAAAATGCCTCCTAAAAAGAATTCAACACCCATTAAGACCTCATAAATCTATACTATGATGCATGAAGTGGAAGAATTGCAGTATGAGATATCAAAATTCCGCTACCAAGTGCAACAAATTTCGATCTTACGAAGAGCAACCGAAGCTGACATAGATGGTTTAAAAGAAGAAATGAAGGCTAAGTTGGATGGTTTGAAGGATAAAATAATAGCTAATATGGATGATAAATTAGTGGAAGATGACATCGAGCATCAACAACAAGTTCTCCAACTCTCAAAGGATAACCTAACTTTGGTGCATAATCTAATGAAACAACAGGAATATCAACATCACATCGAAAGAAGTTATGAAGCAGTCATAGAAACAAGAACTCGACAAGTACGATCAATTTCAGAGTATCTCAGCAAGTGGAAGAACTTTCCTATAGAATATTTCACATGGGAGGATGAGAATTTTATACAGAAGCATCAAGAAATAATCAAGCGTTGAGGACAACACTTGTTTGAAGGAGAGGGGCATGTTAAGTCCCTATATTAATAATGTAGCCCCTTATTATGTTAGTGTAGCCCCCCTTATTGTTATTATTGTACCCCTGTAACCCCCATATTGTTATTATTGTGCCCTTAAATTATTATTGTTAGGTCGGCTAGGGTTACATTGTGGCCCACTAGGATTACATTATGGCCCCATGGACTCCTATATATAGAAAGGAGGTTTTGTAAATTGTATCATCCAAGAATTGTTCATTTATGTAATGTATTGGAGGTTGCCCCCTCGAAGTGGCTCATTTCTAAGGCGTTGATATATCTTTTCTTCTCTTTTTGGAGCTGGTTACACAACACATATTCTAGAGAAAGGCCACGACGATGCCATAGAGGTTGGAATTGTTGATGAAGAAATTGAGAAGGAGATCAATGAATTAAAGACACGATTTGACGTGTTAATGGAGCTAGTACAAAGTCAAAGAAATGGATGGGTAATCAAGAGAAGAGTTAAAGGGCCAGTCAAACAGTTGATGAAAAGAAGACGGAAACATAAGATAAGGGACACAGAGAAACTCTAGACAAATGTATATATTTGTGAACCAGAGCAAGGACCATTTTTTGGTGACGACGATGATGATGTGGACATGGGTTCGATTCCCATAGACGACGCTAGAACAAAATGGAGACTTGAGGACTGAATTGTCTCTTAAGCCTTATGTTTTTAAATCTAACAATTGGTGTGTGAATGCATGATACATTGTTGATATTGACTTTGTGTGCAATAATCATGGAGAAATGAAGTCTAAGGATGTTGAAGATGGATAAACAATCGAAGTTGCTGATAAAATGGAAAATGGGTCAAATGTTAACTTGAGAGGTAATGCAGCAGAAATAAAGTTCCTAGAAGAATGGTTGGACAAGCCGAAGACAGTGTCTGACAACATGCCTTCAAATCAAAAAATCTGGTGTAGCGAAAGCATAGAGATGGATAAGAAAGTTCAACAAAGAAACAATAATGCACACTTAGATATGGAAATTAAATAAATGAAGATGTTGATAGAACCTAAATCTACGCAAGCTGCAGAAGTAAAATGTTCAGTTAATGAAAATGTTGAGCCTGAATATAATCTACAATTTAATGATGATGAATTAATATTCCAATATAGTAACAATAAACTTCAATCTGAAGCTAGATTAGATATTGAAATTGAATGATTAAGGAGACTAATGGGAAAAGTACACAAACTGAGATATTATGACATGAGACAAATAGACAACATGATACATTTTTCTACTTGAGTATACATCAACAAAAACGAAGGAACTACAACATGAAGTTTGGAATCTTGGAAGGCAGAAAAGGAAAACCACATAACATCAACAACATGAAAAAACAACTTATTTATTGCAAATGAAAGTTTGGGATCCAGGAGGATTTTATTATCTTATGAAGACTTATGGTCGGGATACCATGATTTTGTTTTACTTGGGGAGTCTGATGTAGGTGCATCTAACCTAGGGTTAAATTTTTATTAGAAGATTTAGTTTACAAAGTTAGGATTTAATTATTTAATGCATTTTTCCTAAAGTTTTAGGAGAAAATGATAATTCTAGTAAATAGGAGAAGATTCGAGAGCATTGTGGAAGGTTTGAGAGATTTAAGGGATATTCATTAGGGAAATTTTGAGGTATAAAATGGGCCTCGTAAGGAAATTATAAAATAATAGTGGAAATAATAAAATAAGATTTGATTACATCATCAAATTTTAGAGGGAAAACATAAAAACGACTTTTTCAACTCATACTTTCAACATATCTCCCAAAATTTTTACTCAAATTTTGAGCGAGAGTACTCGTTGGATGTAAAATTTAATTCCTCATCCAAGGAGTACCCATGTTGCATACTTTAGATGGGTCCTCCTACACGAAAAATGAGAAATACATGAAAAACGTGATTGTAATCACGCTTTTTATGTATTTCTCATTTTTCGTGTAGCAGGGTCCATCGAAAGTGTGCAACATGGGTTCTCCTTGGATGAGGAATTAAATTTTGCATCCAACGAGTACTCTCACTCGAAATGTGAGTAAACAATTTGGGAGATAAGTTGAAAAAGTAGTTTTATTATTTTATTATTTTTTAATATTTTTACCCTTTTACTTAAAAAATGGTGAATCATCCCCCATGGTTGACATCATCATCTTGAATCCTATTGGTTCTTATAAAGTTTTATTTTTTTGTACATTTTTCTTAAGATGCCCATTTTAGACGTCAAAATTCCCCTAATGTAGGTCTTATCTAGGGATAAGGGATTGGATGAGAGATTTTATGGATTATGAGAGATATTTTGGCCATTTGTTTAGGGATATAGAACCTACCTTGTGTTCTAATCCACTTGTATAAATTTAGGTGAGCCCATGAGTCATGTACGTGTATGTATGCAGAAGAGTGAAGTGTGTGTGTGTGTGAGTGAAGAATGAATGGCCAAGCATGAGGCCAATAGAATCCTCGTGTAAATAATTTGTTTATTAATGAATTATTTTGGGCTTTATGTTCATTCATTTTATGTGGATTTCAATTCATTTTTATTTGATTTGTGTGCAATATGCCCTATGGTTAGTGGACCTGCGTTAGGAAAGTGTGTTATGGTTGCTAATAGTGCAACATAGTTGTCAATGGCATATAGTGGCACAAAATATTTAGAGAAAACTATGAGATGAGGAGTTTAATATAAAAGTGAAAAAGAGAAGATCTAAAAGTAACATGTAGCATTCATTGCTAGTTAAAAGTTAAGTCTACAATGAATGAGCAGAGAGGCGACTGTGAATTTAAAGAATTGTATAATAGATTGAGAGGTTGAATTAGGATAGAGAATATATGATGTTTAACAATTGTCTCAATGAACCTTAATTAAAGGTGCTATGGATTTGAGTTTGAAAATGAATGAAAAAATAGGTCAAAGTAGATATAACAAGTTAGTGCCATTAAAAATCAGGGGGATGGTTCCTCCAGTAGGTCAGTGCTTGCAAATAGTGGGAGTTGGTTCCTCCAACAAGTTGTTGCTTGCAAAGAAAAGAGGGTTGGTGCCTCCAATATGTCATTGCTTGTAAATAGGGGGCTTTGGTGCTTCCAACAAGTTGTTGCTTGCAAAAAAAAGGGGATTGGAGCAACATATAGGTTGTTGTCTACATAAGTTGATGTAATATGATGCTGGTGCTTAAATTTACATCATAATAAAAAGGAAATGGTGATTTTATCCTATATATATATATATATATATATATTTCCAAGTTAATTCCCTGTATTCAACATATTATTATGTGGATGGTGCATTGTTTTGTTGATTGCATTTGATTGGTTAAATAATTTAGGAAATTTTTATAATTTCTTTGATTTCCAACATATTTGGCCCTCGAGATTGTTAGGGAAGCAATAATTTTGTTCAATGTCTCCCAAAAACAAGTATTGCATTCCCATTTTGGTAAACAATGGAGCTGCAAGTGCCAAAATAAACATTTTTATAAAAAAACATGTGTGTTCTTGGAGCACTTGTTATTTCTTGGAGTGTGTGCATGTTCCTGGAGCATGTACACATTCTAGGAGCACATGCATGTTCTTGGATCACATGCATGTTTAAGACATCTCAAGCTGGAAATATAGCTAGCATCTTGATTGGCAGCTCAGGACTTGTGAGGCATGGACACCAAAGAATGAATGTATATTCTTGTAACACATATTTGTCGGAGAACATGCCTGTTCCTAGGACATGTCAAGCTGGAAATCTAGCTAGCATCCTAATTGGCAGCTTGGGACTTGTCAGGCATGGACACCAATGTATGCATGTATATTCTTGGAACACATATTTGTTCCTGGCACATATTCCTAATGACCCCATTGTTGGTGCATTAAGATGACTATTTAAAAGCAATCCTAATGCCTACATTAATCATCAACCCAGGGTAAGTCTGTTTATTTCAAGAGTGTTCAACACAGTTTATGCAAGTGAAATCAGAGGTTAAAAAATCAAAATCGTTGCAAGAAGTAAAGTCTAATTTTTGAAGTTCAGTAAAGGTAATTCTGAAATAAATCATTATATAACTTTAATCAATCAAATTAACTTAATTATGATTTATTTTATGGAAGCAGAAAACTGAAATGCAAGGATTAAAAGAATTCACAATTAACCAGAATTACTAATCAACATCTATAGCAGTCTATTTAACCAGACAGGGAATACTGCAGTAACAGAACAACGAGTAACACAGTCATGCTCTCCAATTGAAATTCTCAATTATTGATAAACCAAATAATATCACTCAGAATGAACAACAATCGAAATATTCAAATAACTCTAGTAAATGTAAGAGATATCATTCATGCGGAAAATAAAAGCGATTAAGACTTTAAATCAATGGAAACGCAAACCATTCAATGCTGATGAGATTTAAATCAATTATAATTATACAAAACACAGAAATGATTATTACAGAAAAGTAATTAAGAATATAAGACAAGAAAGCAGTAGAGCTCCTAGTGACTGGGCCCAAAGCCTCCAAAACATCTTCAAAACACAATTATGGAAAACCCACTATCTCTTTCATTAAATTCAACAATCAAGATAAAACATCGCTGAGCGCGAAAGATTCTGTTCTGGAGGAATGTAAATAATACATAATTACAACTTACCGGTCAAAATCCTCCTGTTATATTTCACCTATTAGTCTTTATATCCTATGGAAAAACCGAACGGTTAATAGCAAATCCTCAGGATCAGGAGATCCTGAGGATTTCACAACTGTCCAACAGTTTGCATTATAGAATAAGCGAGATCCTCCTCATTCTTCACTGGTTTGTATGAACATAACATGATCTCTTCCCTTTCTTGGCCGTTGTTGTTCAGTCGTTTGAACAACGGTTAAATGGTTCAGATTTCCTGCACATAAAAACACCAAAAGTTAGCTTTTATGCCCATAATCACATAGTTTGTTGATAATTAGTTTTACCCTTTGTTTACAATTAATTCTTCTAGATTCATTTCCAAAGTGAAGGTAAACACATGAAAGTTGGTAAAAAATCAAGCTAATTATGAGGATAAAACATACCTTTTTCATGGCCCAACACCCATTCCCATTTTTGGGACCATCTTCTTTATGTGCCTGCCCTATGCCCTAGGTAGCTTACTAAGGTAGCCATATTTATTGTGTCTATATGAATGCAATGTGTTTACTAGGTATCCAAAATACTGAATTGAATCTTGGACGAAAACGTATTTTCACTGTTTTTCTTGGATTTTATGTTGGTGTAAAAGTTACGTAACAATTTGCACATGTTTCTAATGCTCTACCCATGCCTACATGAAGAGTAATATGTCATTAAAGTAACTTTTTCAAGATGGTTTCAGGAAATGTGAGTTTCACGAAGATGGATGAAACATTTTTCAAACCAAATGCCATTATTAGTATTTCACATAGTACGAATTTGAATGTGATTTTCCCATTTTCATTTTTAGTAATGTAAATTCGGTGGTACCTGTTACCCACCAATTTGTGGGTGATATCCCTAGGAGAAAAGAATTCTCCAAGATGGTCCTCAGCCGGTAGCCAACAGCCCCTTGTAGCGACCAACTAGCTCTTTGTGCCATTTATCTGCCACCTAAGCTAGCCATGTGGTCTCTCACCCGTCTGTCATGATCATATGTTTGAATGTGGGCCTCCCGAATGTGAAGGTATGCCTTTTCATTTGGTAATTGAGTATTGAATTTCTTATCATAGACACTTGTGGGCATGGATTAATGGGCAGATTCAGCAGAAAGAGTGGGCTAGGTCTGTGGTTTTGCCACCTAAACCTCTTTTGGATGTTACCCTTGGATCTTAGTGATCCAAAATTATGTAGGAATGCAATAGAATAAAAATATAAACATAACACAAAAGTGTTGCAGAAATAAAACTTCATTTCATTAATATCAAAGAACTCAAATATGCTTACATATAGAATGGAAAACTGGATCAGACGATGGTAGCTTATCTCTCTAAAGAGATATGGCGACTACATGCCTCTGAACTGTGTTACAATGAGGCTCAAGGGACATTTTATTTTTTTAACAAAAATGGAAAAACATAAACAATCAAAACCCTAATCCCAGGAGATGGAATGCCAAGAGTTTGTGGGCCCCATTGGGGTTAGTTGGGCAACCAACTCCTAGGGTCGTAACTTGGCCATATTATCTCTATTTGGCGCATACGATACCTTGTCGGAAATATCTCTCGCAGTACTACAGGATTTTCCACAGGCCCCTGCCTAAGGCTACGAGCCTTCTATGACCTAAAAAAACATCGTTTAGAGGGTCAAAACTGCTCTGAATGTTCAGGACCCAAAAAAATGATAAAAATAGTAAATGCTGCTATAAATAAGGAAACTGATGAAACCAATTGGAGGTCTAGGTGGAATAGGCATGTGGCCA
The DNA here is from genome assembly GCA_034641835.2 of Pinus albicaulis. Classification (NCBI taxonomy): domain Eukaryota; kingdom Viridiplantae; phylum Streptophyta; class Pinopsida; order Pinales; family Pinaceae; genus Pinus; species Pinus albicaulis. The sequence goes on from CM076570.1 coordinate 1,519,822,608, forward strand.
TCAATATCCACCTGGATCATTCCTCCCATATTAGGAAGAAATGGTCCCCATTGCATGCAGAGCCTCCATGTGGTGAGGAAATTTCTGTTGAACTTGGTCCCTAATGAACCACTTGCCCTGGTGAAGGAGTTCGATTGCTTTGATAACTCGATATACTGGATCCTCTATTCACGGGTATTCTTGATCTGTGTGTTCATGATCTGATCACTTGTGTCTTGTTCCATGTATTTCAGGTTTAACTCCGTGGGTGTCAGATGTTGTGTAATATCTAATGTGTCAAGTAATGGTGGAAAGTATGGTCAGAGACGTCCAGATTAAACACTGGGTGCAGACCAAGGAATGGTGGAATTTTGAGCTCGAAGGCATTTTCTCCTACAACCTTGGTGATGGTGTATGGCCCATATCGGAGCACGCGAAGCTTGTAGTGGGGTCCAACGAGCTGCTCCTTCTGCAAATGTAGCCAAAAAATTTCGCCCACCTAGAACTTCTGTGGCACCCGATGTTGATCACATCGTTGATTGTACTTAGCATTGGCTCTGTAGAATATGTCATGGACCTTACGGAAAATGTGTTGATTGATCTCAATGACGTTGTTCTCCCAATCAACTTCGGATTGGTTATGAGCCGAATCCGCCTTAACAACTACAAATGGTATGGCCACATCAGTGAGACATAGTGGCTAGAATCCCAACCCCACCTGAAAGGGGTTGTTTCTAGTTGAGCTATGGAGAGCTCAGTTATAGCTATGCTCGACGTAGGGGAGGATTTCATCCCATGTGCAAGGATGCTTCAATTTGTACATGCATGGAATGTGTACGATCATCTTGTTGAGGACCTCTATTTGGCCATTAATTTGGAGGTGGAAAGTCGTAGACTTAGTGAGATTGGTATCCAACATTGACCAGATATTTGACCAAAATGTGCTTAGGAACATGCTATCTGGATCTGAGATAATGGAATTTTGGATCCAAAAGTGCACCCGCATTCATTCAAAGAAGAATTTAGCGGTGGATTATGCTATGATACTCTTCTTACAGGGCACCAAAATGTCCATCTTAGATAATCTCTCGAAGAACACAAAAAAACAGTCGTTTCCATGCTTGGTAGAAGGAAGGTCCGACATGTAATCCATGGGGATGGATTCATAAGTTTGACTAGGGGTAGGCAACGAATTATATAGGCCTTGCCTCTTGATGGTCGGTTTGGAAATGGCGTAGGAAGTGCATGATCTGATGTACTTCCCAACATCACGTCGAAGGTTCGGCCAATAGAAATACTTATGTAGTACTGCCACTATTTTCTCCACCCCTAAATGTTTAGCAACTCGACTATAGTGTGCTTCCCAAATCATCTTGGCACACTCGCTTGAAGGAACAAAAGTGCATCATGGATCTGAAAATTTGGAGCTTGCTTTCATTCTAGGAGTGTCCAGTCTGTGTTTCCAAATTCTGGATCGCTTTTGTAAATATGCGGCCACCCCGAAGTTTCATGGCCACAAGAGTCGAGCACAGTGGTTAGTGCCACGTTCGAAGGTCGATTGAGGTAGTATGAAACATTGTTGGTGCTTCCCTTCTTATACTTAATGTTAAAATGGAACTGTTGCAGGTATGTGGACCATTTCTAATGGCGATCGTTCTACAACCTCCCTTATGTGTCTATGAACTGTAGGGGTCAGTGGTCTGTTTGGATGATCGTTTCCTTCCCCAAAATCTAATGCTCCCATTTTCAGTAGACCTGCACAATGGAATACATCTCTTTGTCATAGGTTGGATACTTTCGAACTATATCAGAAAATGTATCATTGTGATATGCTACTAGATGTCCCTGCTGAGTAAGAACAACACAAATAGCATAGTCGAAGGCATGTGTCCCAATCTCAAATGGTTGCTACAGGTTTGGAAATGTGAGCATTGGTGTAGAGCAGAGTCGATTCTTCAACTCGGCGAATGTCTTCTGTTGGGATTCATAACAAAATAACTTTTCTTTTGCTCCTCCCTTGGTGACTTGACTCAAAGGCCAAGTTATATGAGAGAAACCCAACACAAACCTACGGTAGAAGTTGTCAAGACCGAGAAAGATACAAATTTATGTTAGAGTGGTTGGGGCTGGCCAATCCCGAATCACTTGTATCTTGGTTGGGTCCACATGCACCCCCCAATCATCAATGATGTATCCCAAATATTGAACCTGGGTAATGCCAAAAGTGCATTTCTCAAAATTGGCACACAACTTATGTTGCCATAGTGTTTGGAGGACTTTTCGAATGTGGTCAAGGTGCTCTTCCTAACTCTCGCTGAAGATCAGGATGTCATCCAAATACACCACCATGAATGAGTGGTTGAAGGGTCGCAAGATGTCGTCCATGAGCCTCATGAAGGTTGCAGGGCATTGGTCAACCTGACAGGCATGACCAACCATTCGAAAAGGCCCTCCTTGTATTTGAAATCAGTCTTCCACACATTGTAGGGTTCGATTGGTACGTGGTGATAACCAGACTTCAAGTCAATCTTGCTAAAATATTTTCCCCCCTTGAGTTGGTCCAGCAGGTCATCAATCTTTGGGATCAGATACCTATTCCGGACAGTGATATTGTTTAGCACCCGATAGCCAATACAAAGTCTTCAGGTCTCATCCTTCTTCTGTACCAACACAATCGAGCTCCCACAAGGCGATGAACTTTGTCTAATGTGCCCTTTCTGCAGCAGCTCCTAAATTTTTCTCTTGATTTAATATTTCTCTAGAACAAGTGTCGATAGATCAGTCGAATGGGTAGCGACATACTCAGCGTGAGATAGATGGAGTGATTGACCTGACAGTGTAGAAGTACCCCTGCAGGTGAGGTGAATATATCCTTGTACTCCTCCATGAACTTGTCCATCTATTGATGTCATGTGATGTAGCCCTGTCTGGAGGTCGTGGCCACAATATTCTTCTGGCCTTGAGGGAAAATCATAAGGAAAACAATTTTCCCGATCTGGGATATGATTTTACTGCATTTCTTTGCAGTGATCAAAGAGATGGTGGTAGGTGGTGCTACCTCTGGTATCCTGTAGAAATTATTGCCCAAAGTAATAATAATAGTGTGAGGCTTAGATTCATACACAATATGTCGCTTCCACAAGTATATTTGACCTAATAATACATCACAAACTTCGAGAGGATAAACATCATACAATACCTCATCTGTGAAGGGCTTGATGGTGTAGGGGAGGCAACACTATTGGTTGACATAGAGATCTTGTCCTTGGTGAAGCTACCCAATAGTGTACGAATATGGGTATGTTGTGGTTAGCAGGCCTAGACGCTTCACAACCTCTGCTAAAATGAGGTTCTTTTGGCTCTCTCTATTGAAAATGAACTGCAGCAGAGAATCCTTCACTCACATCGGTGACTGGAAGAGGTGCCCTGCCTCCTCTGGATCTCCGAGTTGATCCTTCTGGATCTTGTTGGTAGCAATGGTGGCATTGGGATCCCCATCAATAATATGCTTCCCTTTTTCATTACCGTTATTGGGTTCTAACTCATAGTCAAAGCATGCATCTGATTCGGAAGCCTTCATCTCGGCCACGAGTGACTGCTTGGCTCGACATTCACTTGTGTTGTGAGTGGAGCTCTTATGGAACTCACCCACTTCCCTGTGTCCTTCTTTATCTTCGTGGTGTTCTTTTCTTGTGGCTTCGATGGGTTTTCCTGGGTCACCCCGCCTTGGATTTTTCCTTTTTTCTTCGATTTCGAGGCACATATTCCTTGCTTTGGATTCGAAGATCCAAAGTTCTACTTCTTCTTTTTAAAATTATACTCGATCTTGACAGCATATCAATAGGTGACACCGAGTGAGGAGACGTCAAGGAACTCCATTTCGTCTTGGATGTACTTATGCAAACATCCACGTTACTTGAGTACTAAATGCCGCTCGGAATCCTTGATACCTAGCTTCGTGCGAAGGGCATGAAAACCAATTGTGAACTCTGACACATCTTGGTCCCTTCCCTAATGTAGTATGGTCTACTTTATGTATTTATCTTGATAGCTACCAAGAGGGTAATATTGTTCCTTGATGGTGTCTTGGAAAGAATTTTGAGTGGGTGTGGCTGAAAAAAATGAGGATTCCACCTCGTCCTTTTGCTCACAGTAGGTTTCCCACCCATATTTAACATGGGGGGTGGATTTCAGGAGTGCAAAAGTAATCTTTTTCCGGATGGAAAAGTCATGAACTGTAAAATATCCTTCCAACAGATTTAACCATTTACCTATGACATCTTCATTTATCTCACCGTCAAATATGGGAATGTTAAAGTTAACTTGTACCTTAAAAGGAGTGGCGCCTCCATAGTGGCTTCCAGAGGAAGATGCGTCACCTTTGGGTAGTCTTCGAATGATTTGGGAAAAGTTATCCATCATCGTGTTCCTTTGTTTCTCGAGGCACTCCTCGAGAATTATTTTAAAAGGATCTCCTGGAGGCCATCGGGGTTTGCAATGTTGATCTTGCAAAGTTTCAACCAGATCAAACCCTAAATCTTTATACTCTGACCTTGCTAGGGACATGTAAAGAAAAATGGAGAAACAACAGACCATTCTGATACCACTGATCTGAACTTATGCAGGAACACAATAGAATAGATATATAAACTTAAAAACAGATGTGCAATAGAAATAAAACTTCATTTCATTAATATCAAAGAACTAAAATATGCTTACATACAGAATGGAAATAAAATTCCTCTGGCGATGGTAGCTTATTTCTGAGAAGAGATGTAACGGCTACATGTCTCTAAACTGTGTTACAATGAAGCTCAAGGGACTTTGTATTATTGAACAACAAGGGAAAACCATAAACAACCAAAACCCTAACCCCACGAAATGGAACGCCAAGAGTTTGTGGGCGTCGTTGGGGTTAGTTTTGCAACCAACTTCCCAAGGTCGTAAATTGGTCATATTATCTCTATTTGGCGTGTATGACACCTTGTTGGAAATATCTCTCCGAGTACTACAAGATTTGTGGACCTCAAAAGAACGTCTTTTAGGGGGTCAAAATTGCTTTGGAATTTCACGACCCGAAAAAATTCTAAAAATAGTAAATGATGCTATAAATAAGGAAACTGATGAAACCTGTTAGTGCTCGAATCTGCCACAGGCTGAAGAAGGCAAAACTCGAGGCAACATCAAACCAAGCTCAGCCTCGTAGCTAGCCCTACGAGGACAGGAGAGGGCTCTCTCCGGGTCTAACTCAGTGAAAGATGTCCAATAGGATTTGAGATGACCTAAATGAAACACTGATATTGATTTTAGGCTAGTAAACAGATATGAAAAGGGGTTTTTGATAAATGATTGGGTTTTCTGGGCTGTGTGGGGCAAAGACAGCAAGAGCAGAGATTAAATGAAAAACGCAGATTATCTCCTGAGGCAAGATAAGCATGAAGTTTAACAATCAAATTGGAATTATATGGAGTGAAAGACCGCTGCGAGGTTGACAAGGGCAACAGTTGAATCCTTATCAAACTGAAGAAAACATAGAAAATGAATACCTCCCAAGGCAGAGCAGTAAACTGGATTCTGCCTTTCTCACTTAAAAGTATTCAACAGAAAATGATTATGAAATGAAATGTAAAACATTACAAGGAACGTATGAGACAAAGAAGAAACATATGTCAAATGTCATACCACAGGAATCTCAGGAATCAGAGTTGTATTTTCTCATTAAATCCCTGTCAAAACTGTACAATAAAAGCTCTGTTTTACTCCTACACCAGCTTTCAGAACTATCTCTCCCGCATCATGAACTACCTCGGGAGGCGGCTGTGACGCTGTGAAAAAGTCGCGGGAGATGAAATCCTCCCAAGCGATGCCCTGCTGTGCCAACTGATGTAACACTATGATCTTGATCAAAGCGTAATGATATATACTTCTATGATGTTGTGCTGGGCTCTTCTTCTGTACAAAAATCATCATCCTCTCTATGTTGCGATACATGAAATACGGAATGTTCATCATACGTACCCTTGTGAAGTGCATCAACAAACGAACATGGTACGCAAAGAGACGCGCGAATCTGCCCTCGCAACTGAAATACAGAATGATGAGTTTCATCAGCTGTGCAAACTCATCCCTCAGGAATCTGAAAGGAAAAACTCTGCCCAAGTGCCTCATATACCCAGGTTTGATGTATGGCTCATAGTGGAAATTCTCTAAATGCTGACGTTTGTTCCATTCCTCTCCTAGATTTGGTATGCCAGTGGCCTGAGCAATAGTCATTGGTGACAAAATGAAATCTACTCCAGCGAGATTTACACGGCCATTACGTAAATTTAGAACAAACAGACGAGCTAGTTCACGATGAAGCTGGGTTTGTGAAATCATTTCACAGAATCGAAAACATGACTGAACCCGAAAACAGTCCATTGCAAGCGGACATGCCTGCAATTGAGCCAAAGAAGTAGGCTCCTCCCTGAGATGTTTACCACCTTTGCCACCTCTGTGAGGCCTCCGTGGCACATTTCCCTCTGCTGTGGAATCACTATCCGACTCCTGCTCATAAACTGACTCTGTCTCTGACATGGCTTTGAACAAGATATTTGTAATATGGATGCTGATATAGGTGCAGTGAAAGCAAAGTTTTAATGTATGTTCAAAACCAATAGATATCACCCATGTACCCAATTATCACAGGAAAACAAAATCATAATGAGGATGACTCTGTTTTAATGGCATAAAAACTATCACTGTTTCGATCATAAGTGAGTTTGACAAATGAAAACCAAATGCAGATGTATGGTATAATTTTATAATGATGGCCAAAATTTGTCAAAGGGGCAACAAGTATGGGACTGTGTTTTATGAACTGGAGAATAGGGACATCATGACAGTAACCATAGTGATACAAATGACCATGACAGAGGCAATATTATGGTGATGGCAGCAGTGATATGGTGATGGAGGCTTTATACTAGTCAACATGAAACTGTGCAAAAAACATGAAAGGGCATGATAGCAATGATAATATGATAACTGAGGGCGTGAGGATCATGTACATAACGTGCCAAGGTATGAGCACATTTAGCATTCAAGAGTTTTCAAACTTTTCACAAAACTGTCCATATATTTCCAAAAACCCTTGAGGAATTATTTTGCATGTGAATGTAGGGTTTATATATTCTTCTCCAAACATGGCCTCTTTCCCAACATCAAATTCATCACAAGCATGATAAAAAACTACTGAGCAATGATAAAAACCTGTTTGCAATTTGTTGGAGTCGATTTGAATCAAAACTGGGCGCAAAACACAAATTTCTGGGCTCTGTTGCTAAGTGGGTAGCGCCCCTGCCCAATGGGTAGCGCGCACCAAGTGGGTAGCGCCCGTTCAATTTAACACAGGCCGTGGCGCTCAAGTGGGTAGCGCGCCCCAAGTGGGTAGCGCGCACCTCAAGTGGGTAGCACCCACCTCCAAACGCTGTCAACAATTCTGCAAATTGTCTTCGGCCTTCAAAAACTCGATTTCGACCTCTGCCTTGCGGATTTCTTACAAATGAGTTTGTTTGCCATGTTTTATACATGAAGAAAATATCTCATGCAATCAGATTTGATTTCAAATGTGTTTGATAACCCACTTTCATAATGTTTCTGCATTTTTACATTTGGCTATTTAATACAATGTTTCTCCTTTGGCTTTTCTGAATTTTGGACTGAAAATGCTTGTTGTCTTTTGTAGGGATGCGGCACTGTGGCTTTGGAAAAGATCAGAGGCTTGCACTGAAGCTTCTCATGGTGAAATGGATACAATTATTACAAAAATGGAATTAAACAATTTCTAGTTCCAAAACAGAGTTTTGGACTAGAAATGTCTTCAAATGCTTTTGATGATAAAAACGTGAAATCAAAACTTGCGAAACCAACCTCATGGCCTGCGGGCTTTATGACATGTATGCAAAAGACTCGAAAACCCTAGACTCTAGGACTAAAGACTCTTTTTAATGAAACTGACATTTAATGACCATGAATGAAATGACGATGAACTTTAGTAATTTTTGAGGAATTTTTAAATAGCCCTGCAGGTACAAGCATGAGGAAACACATGACAACCAGACCCCCTCGTCAGTGAGTGGCATGCTCCTAGCGAAATGCAACGAAGTGGAACAAGCGAGACACCTAAGAATGAATATGCAAAAAGCGAAATGATCTCTGACGGAGGGCTGTAAGGACCGACTCTAACAAAACCGACTAGTGGTCTAGGTGGAATAGGTGAGTGGACACCAATATCTGCCTGGATCACTTAGTCTCATGGGATCTTATTTACTTACCATTGGGTTTTAGGGTGGTAGTACATGGGAAACCCCGTTTTTGGTTGCGTGGTCCCACTCCCTCATCTATATATATCACTCCCCTTCCTTTGTTATATCAACATTCATCATATTTCCCACTTGGGTCCACATTTCTCCACTACGTCCACATAGGGTTGGCCTCCCCTTCCCATTGCCCACACCTTGGGTCGGGCTTGGAATGATGCCCCAATGGTTGATGCACCTGAAAAGAAAAATTAAAAGCATAATTGGCTACATTCAACAGGAAAATGTACCAGAAGATGCAAAAGATGGTTAGGACAAGGATATTTAGCACGTGAAAAAAATCCAATGCATGAGATCTACCCCATACCCATGCCCATCACTCTAGTTCCATAGGCCCTAAATGAGCCTCATTTATCATTCATGAACACATGATTGTCCCAACCCCTGGTGGTAAATGGACTGCCATACATCGAAGGGTGTATCCACTGTTATACCTTACCCAACGTGCTCTTATCCTTGAGTCCTGAATATTTAATCAAAGAAAAATCTTAAAAGGCAAAATGCATATAAAGAAGGGTGGAAAAATCTAGGTCATGGCACCTCGTGCACCACGATTGCTCTATCCTATATATTATATACTCAAGTGTGGCCTTCTCTTTTACTAGCTACCCTTGTACCTCGACATGTGGCCCAGGATTTCCCCTTTCATCCCCTATTCCATTCATCTGTTTATCGCATGCCACCACCATTTGAAGGATGTACCTTGGACATACTATCCCCTCTAAAGCTAGAAACCACCTAATAGGGTACTTGGTTAACCCCCTTTGGAGCTTGGAGATATTAATGCATGTCAAAGCCCATTGTGGAAGGGATTTCCATTATGAAGTGCGCACCTACTTTCCATCATTTTTAAGCTATTTAACTTGATTACTTTAAATTAATTTTGTTGGAATGTTAGGGGACACATTGGATCTTATGAAAGATTGCAGATGGTCTCCATTTTGAGTTTGGTCTCCCTATACGGGTTCCTAACCCTCCAGAGGGCTACAATGGCACATGTAGGGTGTGTGTAGAGATCCATGGGCCTCAATAGCAGTATAAACACTCCATGGATCCACAGATATGTTTAGATATTTCTCGAGATTCACCTATTGGACGAAGAAAATGCACCTCATTCATCATGCCTAGTCAGCCCCATAGTTGTACCATGCACTTGGAAAATGACCCATGACTTTTACGTTAATATGACATCACTTAAACCATCATTGGAGCCCTTACAGATGGTCTACATACATATTTGACTTACTTAGAGACCCATGAGGTTATTTGTGTGTCCCCACAGCCACTGGGAGCACCAAATTTTTATTGTTTGGAGAATAAGGGGCCAACCCCTTATCCATCACTTTTGGGATTCTTGTTCATCATTATGACACTTATGGACTTCAATAGGCTTCCTAGAGGGCCCAACGAAATGTATTACTCATCATTTTACCTCTTGAGAGACTTATTATTTTGTTTATAAGCTAGTTTGGTGGGTTTGTCACCAAAAGTTAGTTATTTTTCACAATATTTTATTTTAGGGGCTAATGTAGGCTCAATTAGCTAAATCGAACTCCTTAGGAGTATATAAATACAAGTGATGACGATTCATTTTAGGATGTGATTAGATGGATCATTCTCTCTTGTGATATTTTCGCTATTCTTTTTTGGAGGACGAATTTTTGGAGCATGGAATGAATTTTGATGTTTGGATAATTTTCTCTTGTCTTGCAACTTCTTGATTGGAAATATTTTGATGGTTGGATATACTCTTAATAAATCTAAGTGAATTTTAATGTTATTCTTTCTTTCCATATTTGTCACATACATTTTTGCTGGGATTTTGTTATATTAGGGCTAATTTAATGCATTCATTTATGCAAAGCTGTGGAAATTATGTTTCTAGATAGTGTTGCTTCATGTATGGGTCATGTTTTATGAGTGAATGTGATCCAGATTTATGCAGGAACACAATAGAATACACATATAACCATAAATACAAAGATACAATGGAAATAACACTTCATTTAATTATTATCAAATGACTGAAATTTGCTTACAGACAGAATGGAAATAAACTAGCTAGGGCATTGGTAGCTTATCTCTGAAAGGAGATATGGCGGCTACATGCCTCTGAATTGTATTCCAATGAGGCTCGAGGGCCTATTTATTATAGAGAAACAATGGAAAACCCTAAAAATCCAAAAATATAACCCTAGGAGATGAAGCACGAAAACTATGGGCCCCGTTTGGGTAAATTGGTGTTTCAACTTCTCGGGGCGTAACTTTGGCATATTACCTCTGTTTGATGCAAATGATACATCGTTAGAAATATCTATCTGAGGACTACAACTGCCAAATCGCGAATATTGACTCTAGAATGAAATCATATTCTCCGGAGGTGTGATGCCCAAAAAACATCGTTTAGGGGCTCAAAACGGCTCTAGGATGGCTTCTTTGAGGTTTCTAGGATGGCTGATTTTCAATATGCCATCAATCCTTTTAGGGTCTACTTTGATTCCCTCTTCAAAAATTATGTGGCCAAGAAGCTTTCCTTCTTGGAGACCAAAGAGTGTTTTTTTGGGATTCAAAGATAAGCCATATTTCCTACATTTCTCAAAAACTTTCTTTAAATGAATCAAATGTTCTTCATCAGTTTCGAAGAAAACAGTAATTTCATCAAGGTATATGATTATAAAATAGCCTATGTCTTCTGAGAAGGCTATATCCATGGCCCTTTGGAAGGTGGCCCCTGCATTCATCAAACCAAATGGCATTTTGACATACATGAATGTACTCCAAGGTGTAGTAAAAGTAGTTTTATGTTGATCACTTGGGAGTACTAACACATGATTGTAACCTGAGAACCCATCCAATAGTGAAATTTTTTTAGACCCAACCACCCTTTGAAGTATATGATCCATTTTTGGCAAGGGATAGTTATCTTTAAGGGAGGCTCTATTTAGATTTCTGAAATCAATGTAGAGCATGATCTCCCTAGTCTTTTTCTTAACAGATACTAAGTTGGAAACCCATTTTGAATACCTGAGGGGAACTATGATCCCAGCATCATACATTTTCTTAATCTCTTTCTCGACTAAAGGAAATAAAACAGGGTTTATCCTTCTGAGTTTTTGTTTGAAAGGTTTCTGATTTTCCTTAAGAGGAATTTTGTGTTGAATGATGCTGGTATCATATGATTTCAGATCCTTGTATCCCCATGCAAACACATCTCTAAATTCTTTGAAAATTTCTATGTATTGTTGTTTAATATGAGCTGGGAGAGTGCTGGATAACTTGATCATTTTGGGTTCTACTAGGCTGTCTATTTTATGTTCTTCTATGTTTGTTTCTATAGGCTCCATTCTTGGTTCTTTGGCCACATCATTAAAATAAAAAGCTGCTCTAATGGTGTAAGACCTTTTGGAATTGTATCATTTTTACATTGTAAAAATTCCAGGTCTTTTTGGTCTGTATTATCAACTATTTCTGCTCTAAAAGGATGTTCAAAATGGTTTATATCAACAGAAAATGACAGCTCTGTTTCAGGGATTTGTTCTTCATTTAGACAGTTTTCCTCATGGCTTGAAGTAGTTGTTGGTATGGCAAAATCATTTTTTGATTGCAGAAAATCATCTATGTGTTTGTCTCCTTCAAACACTTGCCAATAATCTTCATTATCAGGTATTGCAGGCCTGTTTTTTACCTTTATATTGAATTGTTCATTTATCTGTGGTATTTGGAAATTACTAGCAGCAAAGGCAAGTTCATTTGCTAGATGATTTTGAGCTCTTGTGATAAAATGAGTTCATATTTTTCAAAAGGTTTTAGGAGATCAAGAGCTGCATTTCTATATTCTCTGAGTTTTGGATTTTTAGCTAAATACTCCCCTTTAATTTGTCTAATGATTAGCTCATAATCTCCTTGAACTGATACTTTCATAGCTCCTAAATCTTTGAGCAAATGTAGGCCAAGTAGCAGAGCTTCATATTCTGCAATATTATTGGTGCATTGGAAATTCAGTTTATAGGAAAATCCTTTGTTTGTGTTCTATATCCATACACCAACCCTTGAACTTAATTTGCTACAAGAACCATCAAAGTTTATTTTCCAAAGTACTTCAATCTCATTTTCATTTTTTTTCTGTTGTTCAAGGCTGTTAAAGTTTGAACTGTTTTGTGCCTGATTGAGGACAGATTTGACTATTTTGGTAGACTAAATTCTTTTTTTTTCCCTTTTCTTGTTGCCTAATTTCATCTTCATTATATAAGATAAAGGAATCCAAATTTGAATGGATGGAGTAAATAGGAGAATTGTTTGGCCTATCTATATTGCTCACCATGTATTTCATGTGGGATTCCCTGTATAATCTTCTAGTTTGGTTAAATACTGGAATGGTGGCATAAGACATGTCCATTTGAAGGCTCCCTTGAAGTTTGGCTCCCCATAATCTTGATAAAATCATGCCATACTTAGGGGGAATGTCAACTACCACTATGCCCATTACTATACTCTTAGCAGGAATTTGAGACGGGTTAACACATAAATCCTTGATTAAACCCAAGCATTTGACTCTACTTGAATCAAAGGAATATAGGTCCTTATATGGTTTAGTAATTTCCAAGCCTAAGATTTCCATTACTACTTTGGGCATGAGGTTATGTGAAGCTCTAGAGTCTAACATGGCATTGTGGAAGATCTTATCATGTATATTTACGCTGACATAGAAGGGAGGGATAGCCCCTTCTTGGTATTTTACTTCAACTTCAGGACCAAATAATAATTCTGGTTTATCATCTGTCAGGTTTAAAGTATCAGTGTCACTGCCTATATTCAAATCTTTCAGAACTTGATTTTTATATACATCCTGAGTTACTAGTTCAGCTAAGAGTATGGTGATTTTGATCTTGGCAATTTCCCCTTCAAGGCTGAAAGGAAATATCGCTCGGGACATATTTACATCTGTTTTGTCATTTACAATTCTTTCAGCAATTCTGACTTGCTGAACTTTATTTGCACTGTTATTTGGGACAGATTTGTTAAGGCCACTAACAGAAGTACTAGGGAAGCTTTGTTCAACACTTTGCTGGTTGTTTCTGTCTTTGTTTAGATTAGTTTTCTTGGCCAGAGTGTTGGTGTTACTGGTTGTCTTTTTAGGCTGATTTTCTGAAGTTTTCTTAATAGCAGTACTAGTGTTTTTGTCATTAGAAATCTCTAGGCTCCCTTTGCTTCTAAGATTATATTGTTTGTGTACCTCCATGATTACATTTTCAAACCCCAATTTTAAATATTCAGAATCTTCATGGTTGTTTTCAGTTTGTTCTGAGGAGAAGAATCCTTGTTCTTCTTCAATGAGAAAAACATCTGTCTCACTGTCAGATCCTATCAAGTTTACATGATTTTCTTCCAACCTTTCAATTTCCCTTTCCTCTTCTTGATCTACATAATTTTGTTGGAAGGGAGGTCTAATTTGTTGGTCATTATCTCTTTGCCTATCTTGATTAGAGTCTCTTCTGAAATTTGGGTTTCTATTTATGTTTTGGGGGTTGTTTTGATTCTCTCTAGGAGGCACTCTATCATTTAGATTTATTTTTTCTAGAATTCTCTCCATTACCTTCAATAATTTATCAATTTCAGTATCTGATGATGAGGTTGATGCCATTGTATCATCCCTATATGTAACTCTTTTTTCTGATTTCAATCTAGCTCTTTTCTCAATCAAATTTCCTTCCACACTTAAGGCCCCCCTTTGCATATCTTCTAAAGTTAAGGGGTCTCTCTCTCTTAGCTGGTAGGCCATTTCAGGATCAAAGCCCTCTGGAAATTTAGCCAAGGATAACCCTAAAGGAGGTTTCATGTCTGGGGGAAGTGCATTATAAACACTACTGAATCTAGTGCAATAATCTTGGACACTTTCCCCAATGTTTCTTTTCAGGTTGGTATATTCTGAAAGGATTTGGAGAGGGTTCCTCCTAATTTCCCATTTGTTTATGAATGTTTGATATAAAGAAGGGAGATCATTTAAGCTATTAAGAGCTAAGCTTTTAAACCATTTTTTTGGCTTCTCCTCCTAAACTTTAGGCAAAGATTCTCATCTTAATGGTCTATTCTTCTATTTCCATGTAATCAAAAGCATCATTCATCTTATCTACATGTTTTTGGGTAGTAGTAGGTTCACTACAAGTGAAATGGGGAATTTTGGACTGATAATCATTTGGTAAAGGAACCAGAGGTTGTGGTAACACTAGAGGGGCATACCATGTAGCCATGGTAGGAAATAATGGGGAATTTACGAGAGGTGGATTTACAAGAGGGAAAGTGGGCTGAAATGGAGTGTTTTGAATAGTGGATGTGTGGATAGGAGTGGAAGAAACACTTGGGCCAGCAAATTGATGATGATCAGATCTGTTATGGAAGGAGCTGAAATGATGGAGAAGCTGAGAGTCAGGTGGAGTAGAAGGTGAAGCTTCTCTGCTAAACCTCTGTTGCAAATCTGTGGTTTCAAAGTCAGCTTGGTTTAAATCACTTTGAGATTTATTTCTGAATAGGTTCTTTGTGTGAGGTAAGTCAAAGTGAAGATCTTTTAAGACTGTAAGATTTTCAGGGACAGATCTTGTTCTTGGGATAGTCTTATCAGTAGTTGGTTTTCCAGATCTAGAAGTTTGCCACAAAATCCTTTCTGGATTGTCAACTATGGTAGGAGGGTTAGGATCTGGATGGGATCTAGTATTGAGCCTATGTGAAGCCAGATTTTAGTCTCCAAAATTTTAGAGAGGCTGAGGTTTTTAGGACTGTTTTTCAAGATTTTTCCTCTCACAATGATTTCTATAATAGGGAAAATAGGTTTCTAAAGCTTTCTCAGGGCTGTTTAACACAGTCCTAAGGAAATCTGGAGATCTAGAGAAGTAATATGCCTATTGGGGCTAGTCGACTCGCCAGGTGGAAATTTTTAGCTTTTCTGAAGGTAAAATGTTTTATGGTCCACCACCAATGATTTATTTTTAAAACCAATTTGAAATATTTTGGGTTTTCTGAGTTTTTTGTAGTTCTATGGTTGTGAGAGTGTCCTATACTTGATTCAACACTTAGCTAAGGTGATGAAACAAACAGAGTCTACTCTATGGCTTATCAGCTGATTTCTCCAAGGTTTGATAAGAGTCTCTTAGAATCTTAAGGGTTACTTAGATTGCCACTGATTCAGATAGGTCCTATCATGATTACCATAATGCTGGTAGTGCTTGAAGAAATCTATAGTTCACTTGAATGGATACTAAGTGTCTTTGTTTAGGGACTTTTACTCAAAAAGGTCCCACCACGATCGCCAAAATGTTGGGGTCCTGTGATTTGGAAGATTGGCATACCAAGTGACAAGGCAACATCAAAACCAATATTTAGAGTTCTAGGACCTAGCCTTCCTAGTCTCAGAGAGGGATCTCTCAATTTTTTGCAAAGATATGACTTGTTTTCTTGTAAAAGGTTGATTTTAGGCTATTTATTAAGCATGAGTTTGTTTGAGGAAAGGGAAATCTCTAAGTCATTGGGAAATGGAGTCAAATGGAATTTTGTAACAAGTTTGTAGATGAATCAGGGATATCAAAGGGCAAATCTAACTTGGCCAGTGGATATTCAAGGTCTTTCAGATGGAATGAAATGGACATCAAGGATTTAGAATGAAAAGTAGAACTAAGGGCAATTAAGAATCCTTAATTATATGTACTTATCAAAAAAGGGACTTAAAACATTATCTTAACATGAAGAAGCATTCATAGACAGGGCTAACCATAAATTCTAGAAACCATACTTCAACAAATAACAATTTCAAGAAAAACTTTTCAAATGAAATCTAGGAGTCGAGGAACGCTCTATTTCATCCAAAGATTTCACTTTCAAGGATAAGAAAACATAAAAGATTCACAAATAACTGCATTCATAGAACAGGGAACTCCTAAACATCTTTGATTACAGCTATAAAGACCTTCAAAACAATTATTTAAGCAAGAACAAAGGGTATGATCAGAACAGACCTCTTTGGCAGACTGTAAACAATGGTACTTTAAAGGGAGACTTTAGAAACAGTTTTCAAGAGGTAACAAGTAAGCAGGGAAAACCATAAATCATTCTTGAGACCAACTGTTTGAACTATTTCTGAAATAAACAAGCATAAGGGTTCAAGAGAGCAATTAAGAATTCTCTAGAATGCCTCAGCAGAAGAAAACATTAAGACAATGAAGAGTATATAGAACTACGGTGCTTTCAAAAGACATTTCTTAGTCTAAACTTTTTACTCTATTGTAATAAGAAATGATGAGACAGAATGGAAAATAGGAAAAACATTAACAAATTAGAATACTTCACCAACAGCCAATCTCAGGGATCCAATGACAGAGCTTTCTCCATCAACAAACAGGTTAAAACATCCATAGGTTCTAGAACATCAATTTCCTTTCAACTTCAGCAGAGCTATGTATTACTTCAAAGAGTCATCAAATGCCCCCAATACAATGAGTTCAAATGCAGTATTTATGCTGCAAATGAGGAGGTGGAATTGATCTAGGGTCCAAGTGTTATTAATTACAGAGTAAATGCATCCCTGACCTTGAAAACCATGCAAGGCATAAGCTAGGAACATGTGTGCAACTACTTCTCTGTTTAATAACATTGTCTTAACTTTCTAAGGATAAAATAGGTGAAAAGTTTGACTTTGAGGCCTATCTTTATCTTTACATTAACTGTCTTGACAGCTTAAAATATCTTCTTTTGTGTAATAACTGCTAATTTTCCCTTTGAGACACAAGGTAGGCTATAGGTGGCAACTAGATCTTTTGGATAAATAACTGCCTCCTGTTGATGTTTTAGAGACTGCTTTAGGCCTAATCTTTCCTTTGATTTCATGAATTAAACTTTATTTTAGGCCCAATTTTTGTTTGGCCCTTTTAACTCATCACGTTGTCTTTATCCTCTAACTGATTGCTTTAACCTTTTAATCATCAATTAAGACCTTTAATCTTCATCTGTTCCTTTGATTTTTCTTGTGTACAGGTGTCTTTCTGCGCTGGACGGCTTGTGCATGAATAACCAATGCTTATGATACATTAGCCAAATATAGGATGAAACCCTCTTTTTGTCCCTTTCGCCTTAATTTTGGCCTTTGAGGATTGTCATCCTCGGCTTGGCAATTATCTTTTTGCTGTGGGATGGCTTTTATGGCTTAAAGCACCATTAAACCTACATATAAAACATAAAACGTTATAAAATCCTGCGAATTAGGGTATAACTTCTTTGTAGAGGTTTAAAGGAGGCAGAAGGAGCAGTGAGGAGGAAGGAGAATGCGCAAAAGGAGGATTCCATGACAGAACCAGCAAGAACATGGTTTAAATTTGAATTTGGCGCGAAAATGTAAAAAGCAGTTTTTGCGGGAAACCAGCGGTTTTCGCGTTGAGGTTGGGCGGTTAGTGGTATTGGTTCTTTCGAACACGATACCACTCAGGTGTTGACACCTGTCCGCAGCGAAACCGCTTGTTTCGCGTTGAAAACGCGCGTTAATATTCGGGGGTAAAATGAACGCGAAACTGTTTTTGGGCCGTCAGATCTGGGTGTGGTAGATCTATGGCCACAAGGGAGTGCGATGGAATGAAGTTGATCGATGGAAAGGGATGGTGGAGGACAGGTGGCGGGCGAAGAGTGGGCTGGTGAAATGTTAGTGGAAGGTGGGCCATAATGCTAGCGTCGGCTATCTTGTCGAGTAGTGCGGGTTTGGTTGGGAGATGGGATGGAAGGTGAAAGCATGGCGGCCATTGGATCAAGGCCCCAGGCCTTTGATCTACAGTCGAGATGGCTTGAGGAAACAATGAAGCGGAGCAAAGGAAAAATGAAGTAGAGGGGTTGGGTGAGAGCCGTCGGATCGGGATGATCTACAACCAGGATTGCTCTAAGGAATGAATGGGTGAGAAAGAATGGTCGAGAGGGCGGATGATGAGTAGGAGTGCCACAACCGTCGGATTTGAAGGATCGACGGTTGGGATTTGCTTCAGGGGAAAACAAAGAGCACGGGATAAAGTATAGGGAAAGGGGCTAAGGGAAAGAGGAGGAATGGTCCCATAGGGGGTAGATAGGACCAGGAGCAATGATAAAAGGGACTGAGAGCTAGCGCCTAGTCACGGGCGCAGGGGTATATGAAAAAGGGCGGAGGTTTTAAGCCCTCAGGGGCTTAGGCCTATAAAAAGGTCGGAAAGGTCTAAAAAGTGGGTTTTTAGAGTTTTTTAAAGGTTCCGATAGGGTAAAAAGGATAGTTTAAACCATAAAAAAGGGGTTTTTATAGGTTTAAAGGGTTTTTATGGGTAAATGAGGGATTAGTGATTAGAGGGAAATGGACTGATAAATATAGAGGTAGGAATGGTAGAATGAGGGGATGAAATGTAGGTAAAAATGGTGGGGATAACCTGAAACAAGCTTTCTTCTAAATCAGAAAAGGTGATCTTTTAGAAGGCATAGATGAAGGTTTTAGTGAATTGATAGACTTAGGATAATGAAGGCTGTGAGATTTCTAGAACTCACAATGTTTTTGCAATATCGTTTCTAGAAATCTGGGATTGTCAACTTAGTCATCTTTGGATAGGATCAAAATTATTGATGACTAACAGGGACGAAGGCGGTCCACATTGAATACTGGGTGTAGACCAAGGAATGGTGGAATACTGAGCTTGAAGGCATTGTTCCCTACAACCTTGTTGATGGTGTGTGGCCCATATTGGAGTGGGCGAAGCTTGCGGTGGGGTCGAGTGAGGGGCTCCTTCTGCAAATGTAGCCACACTTTCTCGCCCACCTGGAAGTTGTGTGGCACCCAATGTTGATCATGTTGGTGCTTGTACTTAGCATTGGCTCTGTCCAATATGTCATGAACCTGTTGGCGGATATGTTGAATGCACTCGATGAAGAGTTCGCTTTGTCAACTTCAAACTAGACATGAGCCGAATTGGCCTGAGTAGCCGCAAATGGCATGGCTACATCAATGGGACATAGCAGTTGGAATCCCAAGCCCACTTGAAAGGGGCTATGGCCAGTTGAGCCATGGAGAGCCTGATTATAACTGTGTTGTACATAGGGGAGGCTCTCATCCCATGTTCGTGGATTATTTGAATTGTACATGTGCATAATGTGTACAATCATCCTGTTGATGACCTCTGTCTGGCCATCAATTTGGAGATGGAAAACTGTGGACTTGGTGAGCTTGGTGTCTAACATTGACCAGAGGCTAGAAAAAAATGTGCTGAGGAACATGTTGTTCCGATTTGATATGACAGACTGTGGGATCCCAAAGTGCACCCACACTCGTTCAAAGAAGAGTTTAGCAATGGCTTCTGTTGTGATATTCTTCTTGCAGGCCACTATAATGGCGATCTTCGAGAATCTATTGACGACCACGAAAACACAATCGTTTCCATGCTTAGTAGAAGGAAGCCCCGACATGTAATCCATGGAGATGGATTCCCAACGTTGACTAGGGGTAGGTAGCGGAGTATAGAGGCCTTACTTCTTGATGGTCGGTTCGGCAATGGCGCAAGAAGTGTAGGATGTGATGTACTTCCCGACATCCTGTCGAAGGTTCAGCCAATAAAAATACTTCTACAGTACTGCCACTGTTTTCTCGACCCCGAAATTCCAATGACTCGACTGTAGTGCACTTCCCATATCATCTTGGCATGCTTGGTTGAAGGAATACAAAGGTGTCCCAAGTGACATAACAGTGCATCTTGGAGATGAAAATTTGGAACTTGCGTACCCCTTAAGAGTGCCTTGTATGTGTGGCCGAATTCTGGATCGTTCTTGTAGAGAAGCAGCCAATTAGAAGTCTCGTGCCCACAAGAGACGAGAACAGTGGTTAGCGCCAAGATCGATGGTCGGTTGAGGCAGTCTGCAACATTATTGGTGCTACTCTTCTTGTACTTGATGTTCAAATGAAACTGTTGCAAATATGTGGACCACTTCAGATGGTGATCGTTCTGCAACTTCCCTTGTGTCTGTATGAACTGCAGGGGTTGGTGGTCTGTGTGGATGATTGTTTCCTTCCCCAGAATGTAATGCTTCCATTGTCGGCAAGCCTGCACAATGGAATACATTTCTTTGTCATAAGTGGGACACTTGCGAACTGTGTCGGACAATGTCTCACTATGATATGCCATGGGATGCCCCCGTTGAGTAAGAAATGCCCCAATAGCATAGTCAGAGGCATCTGTCTCGATCTCAAAATGGTTGTTGCAAGTCTGGTAATGTGAGCACTGGGGCAAAACAGAGGCAATGTTTCAATTCTACGAATGGCTTCTATTGAGATTCTGACCAAAATAAATTTTCTTCCGCTCCTCCCTTGGTGATTTGACTCAAGGGCCAAGTGATATGAGATAATCCCAACATGAATCGGTGGTAGAAATTAGCAAGAACCAAAAGCTGCAAAGCTCTCTTAGAGTCGTTGGGGCTAGCCAATCCCGAATGACTTGGATCTTGGTTAGATCCACATTCACCCCCCTTTCCTCAATAATGTATCCCAAATATTGAACCTGGGTCATGCCAAAAGTGCACTTCTCCAAATTGGCACACAACTTGTGTTTCCGCAGTGTTTGGAGGACTTCTCGGATGTGGTGGAGGTGATCTTCCCAAGTCTGGCTGAAGATCAGAATGTCATCCAAGTACACCACTACAAATGAGTTGGTGAATGGCTAGAAGATGTCGTCCACCAACCTCATGAAGGTTGCGAGAGCATTCGTCAACCCGAAAGGCATGACCAGTCATTCGAAAAGGCCCTCCTTGGCTTTAAAGGCCATCTTCCACATATCGAAGGGTTCGATTAGTACCTGGTGATACCCAGACTTCAAGTCGATATTGCTGAAATATTTCGCCCCTTTGAGTTGGTCCAGAAGGTCGTCAATCCATGGGATCAGGTACCTATTTCGGACAGTGATCTTGTTTAGTGCTCGATAGTCAATACAAAGTCTCCAAGTCCCATCCTTCTTATATACCAACACGATCGGGCTCCCACAAGGTGATGAACTTGGCCGGATGTGACCTTTCTGTAGCAGCTCCTGAATCTACCTCTTCATTTCATCGTTCTCCATAACAGAGCGATAATAGATCAGTCCATTGGGTAGCGGTGCACCTGGGGTCATATCAATGGGGTGCTTGACCTGACAGTGCAGAGGAACCCCTATGGGTGAGGTGAAGATGTCCCCGTACTCCTCCACAACCTTGTCCATTTGTTGTTCTCGTGCAGAGGAGCCTTGTCTGGAGGTCGTGGCCATAGTCTTCTTCTTGCCTTGGGGGCGAATCATCAGGAAAATAAATTTCCTGGTTTGGGAAATGAGCTTACTGCATTGTTTTGCGGTAAGCAAAGAGATAGCGGCAGGCGGTGGTACCTCTGGTATCATATACAACTTATTTCCCAAAGTAATAATAACAACGCGAGTTCAGGACTCATACACACCATGTCGCTTCCATAAGTATGGTTGGCCTAATAATACATCAAAAACATCAAGAAGAGCAATGTCACATAATACCTCATCCATGAAGGGCTTGATGCTATAGGGAAGGCGACATTGCTGGCTGACACGGAGATCCCGTCCTTGGTGAAGCCACCAAATGGTGTATGGTTGTGGGTGTGATGTGGTCATCAAGCCCAACCGCTTCATGCCGTCTACTGAAATGAGGTTATTTTGGCTCCCATTGTTGACAATGAACTGTAGCGGGGAACCCTTTAACCACATCTGGGAGTGTAAGAGATGCTCCTCCTCCTCTGGATATTATGGTTCCTCCTTCTGGATCTTTGCAGTGGAAACAGTGGTGTTGGGCTCCGCATCAATAATCTGTTTCCATTTTTCATTCCCCTTGTCAGGTTTTGATTCAGACTTGAAGCATGCATCTGATTCAGAAGCCCTCATCTCGGCCACCAGTGACTGCTTGGCCCGAATCTCACTTGTGTTGTGAGTGGAGCTCTTATGGAACTCACACCACTTTCCCGTGTCCTTCTTTGGCATCGCGATGTTGTTCTTTGCTTGTGGCTTTGGCAGGTTGTCTTGGACCACCATGCCTTGGCTTTGTCCTTTGTTCTACGGTTTAGGGGCCCCCTTCCCTTGCTTTTGATTCGCAGATCCAATGTCTCGCTTCTTCTGTTTTAATTTCTGCTCAATCTTGGCAGCATACCGGTATGTTGTACCAAGCGAGGAGATGTCGAGGAATTCCATTTCCTCCTGAATGTATCTTTGCAAATAACTTCGATACTTTAGCACCTAATGTTTCTCTGAATCCTTGATATCCAACTTTGTGCGCAGGGTATGGAACAGATTCATTAGCTCATGCACATCTTGATCCCTTTGTTGCCGCAATGTGGTTCATTGTATGTACTTGTCCTCATAGCTCCCCCACGAGATAGTATTGTTCCATGATGGCATCTCGAAAAGAATTCCAAGTGGGTACGACTGAGAACAAAGAGGGTTTTTTCTTTTCCTTTTTCTCACAGTAGGTTTCCCACCAGTCCTTGACATGGGAGGTAGCTTTGAGGAGTGAAAAAATAATCTTCTCCCAGTCGGAAAGCTCATGAACTGAGAAATACCCTTTTAATAGATTCAACCATATATCTACGGCATCTACATCTATTTGACCCTAAAATATGAGAATGTCAAAGTTTACTTTTACCTTAAAGGGAGTTGCGCCTCCAGAGTGGCTGTTGGATGCAGATGCACCACCGGTGGGCAGTCGTTGAAGGATCGGGGAAAAGTTATCCATCATCGCGTTCCTTTGTTTTTCGAGGGCCTCCTCGAGAAATATTTTGATAGGATCTCCTGTGCCCTCGTCTTTCTTTTTGTCCCCCATGGGCGGTCGTGAAGGTTTGTGAGGCTGTTCTTGCAAAGATTCAACCAGATCGAGCCTTAACTCCTTATACCCCGACCTCGTTGGGGACATGCAAAGAAGGATCGAGAAAAAGAAAACTCCTCTGATACCACTGATCCAGATTTATGAAGAACGCAACAGAATACACATATAACCATAAATACAAATATGCAACAGAAATAACACTTCATTTCATTAATATCAAAGAACTGAAATTTGCTTACAGATAGAATGGAAATAAACTACCTAGGGCGCTGATAGCTTAACTCTGAGAAGATATGTGACAACTACATGCCTCTGAATTGTGTTCCAATGAGGCTCAAGGACCTATTTATTATAGAGAAACAATGGAAAACCCTAAACATCCAAAAACCTAACCCTAGGAGATGAAGCATCAAAACTATGGGCCCTGTTTGGGTAAATTGGTGTTTCAACTTCCTGGGGTCGTAACTTGGGCATACTATCTCCGTTTGATGCACATGATACATCATTATAAATATCTATCCGAGGACTACAATTGCTGGTCGCGAATATCGATTCCGGAATGGAATCATATTCATCGGATTTTGGAAGGCACTATTTACCGGATTGGGTACACAGGTTAACTTCAATACCGCTTATCATCCACAGACGGATGAAAATAGAGCCTGTACATCTTTATAGACTAAGAAATTTTAATAATAATACATGTGGCATGTCCCCAACACAATCTTGTGACTCGTCCCGAGTCAGCGCCAACGGGGTCTTCATCGTTTCCTAGAGCTTCGCAATAGCGGCAACCAATGGGGGGAATGAGTGGATATTTGATGGACGCTATGAGAATACTTTGTGCCCTTACTTCCCTTTTCATGTATGTTGTATTAGCTTGAGCGCTTAAACATTTTAGTAAATTATTTTACTAAAAACACATAAGAAAAACATTATAAAGCCTTTTTATAGATGTTATAAAAAGCCTTTAAGAACTTCTAAAATTATTTTAAGACATTTTAAAACACCTTTAAAAAAAAGATAATAAAAATAATAATAAGGACCAAATAAAAAACACAGGAGGTCGAGATCATTTAGAGAGAGCTAGAGGCGCGATGCCTAAAAAACATCGTTTAGGGCCTCAAAATGGATCCGGAAGTTCAGGACCCGAAAAACTACTAAAAATAGTAAGTTGTGCCGAAACTGAAAAACTTAAAGAGACAATGGTGGGGGCCCAAGTGGAATAGGCGGGTGGCCACCAATATCCACTTGGATCAGTATGTTCTTATAGAATCTATTGAGCTCAGCAACGGAATAACAAAATAAATATACAGAACACACAGCAGAAACAATCATAAAGACACAGATTTTAACGTGGTTCACCCAACCAATCTGGGCTACGTCCACCTAACAGGGCATCGGCAATCTCATTCATCAACTAGAGAAAATACAATAGCAGAGTTTCTCATCTGCTCAGCTCTTCCTCACTACACATTCCTCATCATGCTCACTTTCCTCTACGGGCTTACATTTTATAGCTGTGAATGGAAACAGACTCATAAATTCTCTCACAACAAATATAGGATGCATTAAATCCTCATCAGAAATTGATGGAGCCAATGTAGCAACAAATCCTATTGTTGTCACCTACATGAGATTTTCTCCAAATTTAATTAAAAATAAGAAATAAAATCTCAACAATCTCCACCTTGACAACAATTAGCCTGATACCCTATTTCATTATTATTTTTATCTTTTCTGCAAGCCAAGAAAAGCCGGACACCATCGTAGCTTCTCTAACAAAACTGGTTTCGTGAACATGTCTGCACAGTTTTCCTTTGTATGCACCTTTTCAAGAGAGACTCCCCTTTCAGTGATAACCTGTCTTACAAAATGGTATTTGATAGGTATGTGCTTTGATTTACTATGATAAGCGGGATTTTTAGCCAAGTTAATTGCACTTTGACTATCACAAAATAACTTGATGTTGTCCTGCAACCTACCAAACTCACAAAACAAACCTTTCAACCAAACCGCTTCTTTGCAAGCATGTGAAGCAGCTATGTATTCTGCTTCTATAATGGATAAAGAAACACTGTTCTGTAGCTTTGACATCCAGCTAATAGCTCCACCTACAAGAGTAAAGACATACCCTGAAGTTGACCTTCTCTTATCCAAATCACCTGCAAAATCAAAATCAACATATCCACAAACATATTCACTGCTTCTGTTATAAGTGATACAATAATCACTTGTGCCTCTCAGATACCGAAGCACCCATTTCACTGTTGACCAGTGTTCTTTTCATGTGTTATAGCCCAAATCCACCTTAGGCTGAAGGAAGGCGGGATTCAGGGTAACACCAAACCACGCTTAGTCTGGTAGCTAGCCCTACCAGATCAGGAGAGGGCTCTCTCCGGGTCAATCTCAGGAAAAATGTATCAATAGGGCTTGAGATGACTGAAATGAGTGCTAATTTTAGGCTAGGTATATAAGTAGGAGGGTTTGATTTTTGATTTTTAGGGGTTTTTTTTGGAAAAAGGGGAATGGCAATTTTTGGGCTTGGGGATGAGGCCAAATTCTTGCAGAGTTCAAGTTGGGGCAGGGAAGGCAATGACTTTGATGTCTTAGATCAAATGAATGGATTGAAAAGACTGCTGAGGAGCTGAAGAGGACAAGAGAGTGCAAGGATCATCTTCAAACTGACGAGAAACATGTAAAATTAAACAAAATTTTAAGGCAGAGCACCAGCAAACTAATGAATTCTACCTCAGTTACTCATTTGTTTAATTCAGAAGAAAAGAGAAGGGAAATGGCATACATATAACATTAATGAAACTTACAGATACATGGAGAAAACATCATCAAAACTCAGAAGCCACAAGGATCCCAACAAGTGCTGCAAAACTCTGGTCTTTCCTTTGCCAAAAACTGAAAATGGATATACAATGAGGTGCCAAACTTTTCCCAAGAGTCCAACCCTGAAAATGACTCAGAAAATACATAATATAGACCATCCTAACCCCTTCCCATGCCTCTGGGGGTCGAGCTCCTCCTTCTAGGAGCTGTTTCAACCAACTCTAAACATGGAACTGAAATCTAGGCAGCCAAACAACTTGCCTCTAAAAGGAAGGAAACTGATTCATTTATTTAATTTTCACTTTTTAGTGAATGAATCCTCTAGAACAAGTAAATGTGAGCAAAAATTACATCATAGCCATAAAATTACATCAATATAGATCAATAATTACATCCAAAAGTGAAACTAGTCAAACTGGCCGAATTTCTGAGCTGAAAAGTGAAAATTGGGCAAAATTCCTCTATGCGCCGCACCAGAAAACTCAATACGCCGCGCCACTTTGAGCCTATTTTTGGGGCACTTTCTGAACTCCAAATCGAGCTCATGATAGCTCGTTGGAAAGCCCTGTTTGTCTTCTATCCAACCCAAGTGGAATTTTTGGATTTGGATGTCATTGTCCCCTCCAAAACTGCAATCTCCCAAGACTGGTTCCTGCTGGTGCAAAAAGTGGCAGAAAGGCCATTTTTGGAGTGTTTTTGACCTTTAAGACCACCCAGAACTTCATGAAATCTCTCAGCCATTCCTGAGCATGCATAATTTATCATAACAAATCCAAAAACATCAAGTTTTCCTCCAGAAGATATCCCAAACGTAAGCGCGCGCCAAGTGGCGCGACGCGTCGGGCGGAAAAATCTGTTTTGTGACCAAAAATTTCAAAATGACAAAATTTTCTCCAAATTTGCTGAAATTTGGAGTGAAGGTCTCCCATCAAGTGCCATGCTCAGCCAATGAAGCTTCGGGCAAGATTTGGAGTTTGTCATGCCTTTTACGCCGCCTCAATGTCTTCTTGGTGCATGCAGTTCAGTGGCGGAAATCACTATCTTGTTCATATCCCTGCTCATATGATGAATTTGTCTCTGACATGGTGCTGAAAACAAGGTGTTTGACAAGTATGTGCTGATATATGTATGGTTAAAACAAGAGTTTGTTTTTCAATACCAAGTGTGCCACATATGTAATGAGAAGCTGCAAGGAAATATCAAAATGAATACAATAGACTGTCAAGTGAATTTGGAGTGGAAGGATAGTCACTCACTGCTTGAGGAACTTCGGGATTTGGACTTTTTATAAATGATATGGGAATAGGTGATAGTGATGGGGGTAGTTTTTAGGAATAAGAGTAAATGAAATGGCAAAACATTCCTGAGTTAAGTGGAATCAAGGATATAAAGACAGTCCTTGAATGTTTTGGAAATTAGGATTTTGTCAATGGAGGGAAGTGATGGCAAGTGATAGGGTTTGAGGATTTAACACATGGGAACAAAGGGTATAGGGATATGGGATAGTGGGAATAGGAGAGGGGATCATGACAAAAATATGATAACGGTATGATAACAGTGATAACAGTGATGAGAGCACAAATGAAAATGGAGTGGTAGTTTTAAGCACCAAACACCTCTTTGAAAACCCTAGGGAGCATATTTTGATATGAATATAGGGTTATATTTTCACCAATTAAACTCTTGAATTCCTCCTTCCAAATAGCACCCAACACGAGTTAAAATCAAATGGCAAGGGCGCACAACTTACTTGGATCAAAAGAGTTGAATCATTTGAAGAATTGAGAAGCAGTGATGAAATTTGGGCTTGGAGGCTCTGTGCGCCGCGCACCAGCCCAACGCACCGCGCAGGCTGTGTGCACCGCGCCAGTGTATTTTTACACTGCAGAAAATGGCCCAATGCGTCCTGCGCGCCATGTGCGTCGCGCCTTCTCCCAATGCGCCGCGCCATAAATAGCGCATTTTGCAGGAAGATTTTGGAGGCCTTCCCAGTGTCCAACTTGGGCGTGTGATAGCTTGTTAGAGAGATTATTGAGTCTAATTTCCAACCCAAGTGGAATGTTTTAATTTTGAGTTCATTTGCCCATTCAAAAATCAAATCTCCCAAGACTGGTCAAAATGAGAAGAATGAGGCTGCCTCAAGGTAGAGTGCTGTTGCAGTAAACGTTTGAAAGTCTTCCTCAACTCCAAATGGAGCTCATGATAGCTCATTGGAAAGATATTTGTGTCTAGTTATCATTTGACTCATCAAGAAAGTAATTTGGCCAACCAAGCTAGGAGAAATATTGATTTTCCCAAGGTCACTACAGAGGTGCATCAATTCTCCTGAGGCAACTGTATTTTTGACATTTCTCCAAAACCATGATACCTGTGTAAAAATGGAAGGAGGTTTTTCTTCCTTAGCCTGTTGTGGACAAAAACCTCTCTCTGTTTTCCAAAATTCATCTTTTCTTTCTCTGAAACATCATTTGAGTGAATCCTATCCCGATGTGTGGAACAAGGGATTTGTCGAAATGAAGCGAAACGAAGGGGATAAGGGGCTTCTAAATTCTTGAGAAAATTTTGGGAAGTAGGGAGGGATGTTAGGAAGCAGGGGAAAGTGGAATTTTAGAGATTGAGTGAGGGGAAGGGGTTCAAAAGGGTAAAACACAGGCCTAGCCTAGAAAATTGCCAAGTTGTAGCAAGAAACTAGGGTTTGTGCGAAAATGAGGAATTTGGGGGATCTCAGTGATGGGAAGTGATTAATAAGGTACATTAATGATAGGGGAAGGTGTATGAACATCAAGATACGATTTTTGCTGATGATTTGACCGTCCAAGAGAAATTACCTCCAAAACCCTAGGAGAGGGAAATGAACCTTACCTAGGCACAACTGAAGCATGAACAAGGTGTAAAATGACCCATTGGAACCTGACATGATGATGACAACCCTCTGAATGATGGTACACTCAGCTGAATGGTGACATGGACCGACATTTGGACAACTTTGAAAAGAGTGAAAACAAACCCTAGACCTAATACCTAGTGACCAAATTTTACTTGAATACTCACTGAAATGACAAAATTTGACCCTGGCATCTTAAAATCACTTTGTAAGAGCATGTTTGATCACTGGAGGAAGGCTGCAAAGACTGACACTAACATCCTGGATTTTCCATATACCTGCTGACAACCCCAACTGCATGTGAAATATGTGGTCGAGTACAAACGATCGCATACATCAAACAACCTACTACATTGGCATATGGAATTCGAGACATATATTCCTTTTCTTCATTAGTGTTAGGACATAAAATTGAAGAAAGCTTAAAATGGGAAGCAAAAGGGACTGAAACAAGCTTCACATTGTTCATACCAAACCTCAAGAGTATCTTCTCAATATACTTCTGTTGTGATAGCCACAGCTTACCATTGCTCCTGTCTCTGAAAATCTCCATGCCCAAAATCTGTCTTGCTGCTCCTAGATCTTTCATATCAAACGCCCTAGCCATCTGAGCCTTTAACCTGTTGATCTATGTTATGCTTTTGCTTGCTAAAAGCATATCGTCAACATACAACACTAAGATAATGAACATGCCATTACCTAATTTCTTAAAGTAAACACAATGATCATATTCACTTCTTATATAATTTTGACTCATCATGAAAGAATCAAATTTCTTGTACCATTGTCGAGGCGACTGCTTCAGACCATACAATGATTTCTTGAGCCTGCAAACAAATTTCGTGTTGCGATTTTGAGCAAACCCTTCCGGTTGTTCCATGTAAATCTCCTCATCTAAATCTCCATGTAAAAATGTAGTTTTAACATCTAGTTGCTATAATTCTAAATCAAGTAAAGCAACTAATGCTAACACAATCCGAATTGAAACAATTTTTACAACTGGTGAAAATATCTCATGAAAGTCAATGCCTGCTTTCTGAGAAAAACCTTTCGCGACCAACCTCGCTTTGTACCTGTCTTCTGTATCATCAACACCCTTCTTCAACTTGTAAACCCACTTACATCCCACAGTTTTTATGTCTTTAGGAAGTTCCACCAGATCCCATGTGGCATTCTTGGCTAATGCCTTCATCTCGTCCTTCATAGCCTCTTTCCACTTACCACTGTTAGAACCTTCTACATCTTCCTGATAGCACAAAGGTTCATCATCGTTAGCAGTTAAAGCAACTGAAGTAACATAATCATCATACCTTCTAGGAAAACGTCTGATTCTCGTAGACCTCCTTAAAGATGTTTCTGGTACTTCTCCAATTTGTTGATTATTGTCTGTAGGAACTTCTTCATGATCAGCATCTGAAACACGTTCATGATCTGCATCTGAAACTTGTTCATGATCTGAATCTGAAACTTGTTCATCTAGACTATCATCAGTATTTGAAATGGTTTCAAACTGAATGTGTTGAAGCTGAGGTACATTATCCTGTTTCAATTTATCATCTACATCTGGATTTTCAAGTGAGGATTCATTAAATTTAACATCTCTATAAATGATGATCTTGTGAGTAGTAGGATCCCACAACCTGTATCCCTTAGTCCCATCACCATATCCAACAAAGATATATCTTTTCGATTTAGGATCTAATTTAGAACGCTGATGTTTCGGAACTAGAGCATATGCATCACAACCAAAAAATTTCAGTTTAGAATAATCCCATGGATAACCTTTCCATACCTCTTGAGTAATTTTGCATCCTATTGCAGTTGATGGTGATCGATTTACCAAGTAACAAGCTGTAGAAACCGCTTCTGTCCACAATTCCTTCTGCAAATTGGCATTACTAAGCATACTTCTTTCTCTCTCTAAGAGAGTCCTGTTCATGCGTTCAACAACTCCGTTTTGCTGAGGAGTATATACAGTGGTTTTATGTCTTTTGATCCCAGCATCCTTGCAATAATTATCAAATTCCTTTGAAGTAAACTCACCACCATTGTCAGTTCTTAAACATTTAATGGTTCTTCCAGTGATGTTTTTAACTAATGCTCTAAACTGTTTGAAAACTGTGAATACATCAGACTTCTTCTTTAACATGTAGACCCACACTTTTCTAGAGAAATCATTAATAAAAGATACAAAATATGACGATCCTCCATATGAGGTTATAGGAGATGGACCCCAAACATCAGAATGGATATAATCAAGGATTCCCTTACTAGTATGTTTTCCAGTTTTAAACTTCTGTTTGCTTTGTTTCCCAAACAGACAATGTTTGCAGAAATCTAACTTAGAAGATTTTAAACTAGGAAGTAACTTATGATCAGATAAAAATTTTAATCCTCTTTCGCTCATATGGCCCAATCGTTGATGCCATAAACGAATAGAATTACTGTCGTTTTCAGATACTGTAGAAGCATGATCTGACTCTGTTCTTCCTTCTAACTGAAAAAGATTTCCAACCTTTTTTGCTTTCATGACTAGTAAAATTCCTTTATAAACTTTCATTACTCCACCTTCAATAAAGGTTTTATATCCACTAGTGTCTAGTACTCCTAGTCAAATGAGGTTTTCTCTTAGTTCAGGTACGTGTCTTACATCAGTTAGAATTTTATTTGTCCCATCAAACATTTTAATCTGGATGCTTCCAATTCCAACAATATTACATGAGACATCATTTCCCATGTAAACAACTCCATCATTGATTGATTTATAAGTTTTAAACCACTCTCTATGAATGCACATGTGATTTGACGCACCAGAATCTAACAGCCAATGTTGATCATGATTAGACAAACTAACTGATAACACTTCATCACTCATACCTGAAATGGATGCCGAACCTGTATCTGTCGTGTTTGCTTCTTTATTCTCTGTCGAAGAGTCTCCTTTGGATGTTTTCTGTCTCTTCCAACAGCCCTTCTTCAAATGTCTTGATTTACCACAAAACCAGCACTTTACCTTACTCTTCTTCCCTTTCGATTTTGAACGTGAGTTGTTGTGCTTACTAAAGCGTCTTTCTTTAGAACGACCTCTGACCATCATTGCTTCTGATGTAGAGGTTTCTGAATTTGACCCCTTCCTTGTTTCTTCGGACAACAAAGCTCCAACAACATCATCAAATTCAAGGGTTTATGATGAACTAAGACTTATAGAAGTAACAAAATGATCCCATGACTCGGGCATCGAGCATAATAAAGTGACAGCGTTATCTTCGGATTCAAATTTTACTTCTATACTTTCTAACTGCACCAGGAGAGTATTAAAGGTATTCAGATGATCAGTTATCGTCGTACCGTCTTTCATGCGCAAGCTGTACAACTGTCGCTTCAGAAGAATCCTATTGGTTAAGGATTTTTTCATGTACAACTTTTCAAGCTTTGTCCACAAACCAACAGCAGTCTTCTCTAACACGATGTTAAACAAAACATCATCTGCCAAACACAGTCGAATGCCGCTCAGTGCTCTTTCATCCAAATCATCTGTCATGGTGTAAGGCTGTTTGGATTTTCCCAACAACGCCTTCACCACGCCTTGTTGCACAAGTAGATCATACATCTTCACTTTCCAGATCTCGAAGTTGTTTTTGCCATTGAATTTTTCGATCTCAAACCGGGCACTTTGTGTTTTTGCCATAGCTTAATAGCTTGTGTCACAAAAAATCTCCAATTGCAACTTTTAATGAATGAAAAATGCCCTTCACCTTATAAAATGCCTTTCCCTTGTTACATATGAAAATAGCATTTTAAATAATCACCAATCGATTTAAAAAACACTACAATCCAAATCGATTTTAAAAGTCAAATCGATTTTAAAACACTATAATACAAATCGATTTTTCTTTTTTAAATACACATTGAATTATTGAAATTCAATGTAAACTGATTTGAAACAATACAAATCGATTTTTAAATCACAAATCGATTGACTACATTATCAAATCAATATGCAATATGGATATATCACAAATCGATTTTCAATATAAAAGAAATCGACCTTTTTTTCTTCAAACGACATTCAATATATATATCTGAAGGCATTTCAATTTGTAAACTTATAACGACATTCAATATATATCTGAAGGCATTCCGATACCTGTCTAGCTCACGGCACAGCGGAATAAGAGCTCAGCAAACGATCTTGGGATTTCAACAGTCCACGGTTCTTATGGCTCTTCCACAGTCCACACAGCCACCATTCAATGTTGGTCCAGACCCGGGATTATGCTATATGCTATCTATGCATGCCCATGGCTCCACGGCTCTCTCTCTTGGACGCAGGTCCACGGCTTCTGCATTCGGCATCTACGGCTCCCTTCAAATCGTTATTCTACTCCACAGCAATCAGTGTCCACGGTTCCGTTGTCACTGCATCACAGCCACAAGTAGAAACTCGGCTTCTTGCTCTGCTCTCTATGTATACAGCGCTGATCAACCTCCAATCTTTATGCAATTTAAACAGCGGCTCTGGTCACAGTCTTCCACGGACCAGTTAAACGCAAATATCAATTCGACAGCTCAACAGTACGCTCTGATACCAATTTTTGAGCTCAGCAGCGGAATAACAAAATAAATATACAGAACACACAGCAGAAACAATAATAAAGACATAGATTTTAACGTGGTTCACCCAACCAATCTGGGCTACATCCACCTAACAGGGCATCGACAATCTCATTCATTAACTGGAGAAAATACAATAGCAGAGTTTCTCATCTGCTCAGCTCTTCCTCACTACACATTCCTCATCATTCTCACTTGCCTCTACGGGCTTACATTTTATAGCTGTGAATGGCAACAGACTCATAAATTCTCTCACAACAAATATAGGATGCATTAACTCCTCATCAGAAATTGATGGAGCCAATGTAGCAACAAATCCTATTGTTGTCACCTACATGAGATTTTCTCCAAATTTAATTAAAAATAAGAAATAAAATCTCAATAGAATCCATCATTGAAATTCATCTTGATAAGCCATATATTTTACTAAACGAAGTATAAATTCCTCGAAGTTGCTTTTGATGCTACCCTAAGAAGTGGTCTTTCAGGCCTCCTTGACATAGAAAATTCAATATCCAGTCATAATTCTACTTGAATCCAATATCGCAATAGGATTAGGCACTATTCCTCCATAGGTGATTGCCTCAAAGCTTATTTCTTTCACCTTCCCCTTTTTATAGGACTACCCTACATAGGTCACCTAGGGCATTAATTATCTCAAAATCTAGCCATCCAAACACTTCGATGTTTGGTCGACAACTGCATTGGTGTGTCCTCAAGAATCCATCCAAATTTCATGAGATTTCGATGGTGGGATCTTGAGATATTGCAAACCCTAGCTCGAAGATTCGTTCTTAACCTTGGTTTCCTTAGGCTACAAACATCACTCTGATCGTCGAATTACCTTTCATTGAAAATTTCTTCATTGATACCCTTCTCCTCCCTCGTTAGGTCAATCACATCAATGGTTGGTCAACCCCATTCTCTTGACCTAACCTTGGGTCTACTTGGTCCAGTGTGGTCCCACAACTTATTGAAGCCAATTTCACAAAGATCACTTGGAAGCCAAGATTCGACAAGGATTTTAGGAGCTAAGAATATTCTTGACAAGTCATATACTCAAACCGTAGCTCTTAGAAATCCCCTAAGCCCTTCCTAGAGAGTCTTTCACCTTGTTTTCAAAGCAAGAAAACCATATATACGAGCCTCTCTTGTGAATGGGCTTTTAGGATCAGCGCTCATCCTATCATTGATCCTTTCAATTTAATGATCCTTATTATACCATTTTTCCTCCCATCTGTGAAAGTTAGTAAAGAGTAGGTATCCCTAGCAGAGGTGACATTGGGCTATTACTCCATTGTTTCCCTTGACTTAGTGGCAGCCCTTCAAGGCTCCCCTTTTAGGACCCCTTCTAGTTTGAGGGATAATAGTACCAATTGTTAGATACTTTGAAAATTATGGAATTTTTCATAAAGATGATCTAACAAATCCACTATTCTGACCTATTTTTTATGGCTATTATATTAACTACACCATAATAGGTAACTAGCCAATATTGTTTGTTTTCATTCCAATTCCTTAGAATGATAAACTCACATGTATATTTGTCTTGCATCAATGATATAATCCCTTATATATTGCTCTCTTTTTTCATCTAGATGATTTGTTGTTTGTAGAGTTTAAATTTAGGAAGAGTTAGGTGTGCATAGGCTAAAATTAGTGTGATTATTATTAACCTTCTAATAAATTTGTTTATAGGATTTCCATGAGATTTTGTGTATATTGTTCTTCTACTATCAAGAAATTCAAGCAACATGAATTTCTAACAAACCAATCTATTGTATAATATTTGGGGAAATTTATGAAAGGCTGATATAATATTTAACTACTATTTCCTCGTGTCTCCATCCATCATAGTGGTATCAATGCTAGTGTAGTTGAACAAGGTTAAAGGCCGGCACCATGCAGGGAGATATATCATTCACTATCGTTGCAGTTTGCAGTAAGGCCGCACCTTTTGTTCGATCAGGGAAAGTGGTAGTCATCACTGCGGTAATCTGCCTTTCGACCTTGGGTGGCCACCAATCGGACCAAGAAGCCGCACAGTCTAAAAATCCATTCCAAGGAGAGATACTGAAGAAAATTGTTGGAAGCCTGGATAAAAGATTTTCACAAAATAATTATTTCGATTACTTCGCTTCACGTGCGCGAGTGGTTTAATAGATATTCCGCTTATTATTTAAGAGAGATTTTTTGTTAGATAACTTTTTGAAAATGGTATCTAGTTAGTGTATAAAAATATTAGAAAAAAGGGTGATTGAGAATTATTTGAAAAAAATTGTCCTAGAATATTGGAGAGTTAACTAAATAAAAAAATAAAAGGAAAAGGATAAGGTAAACAAGAAAGAGAGATATTTAGTGCGGAGTAGGTGATTGACAGTTTTTGTTTTTTTATCAACTACAAAATTTTATTTTCCAATACTGGTAAGATTTTTGGCTATTAAACTGAGAATTATACTATGTGCAAGAAGGTTATGGGATATTTTGTTAATTAGATAAATAATTGGAGTTGTGAAAAATCTGGCCAAAGAAGAAGATAAACATGACCGGGAGACTTCACTTGTCCTAAGCTATATGGTCCTAATTTCATAAATTGAACCTTATCTCAAATTGATCCGTATTCCCATCTTGCACCACAGAGATATCCCTTTATCTCTTCCCTATTGTAGTAACATTCCCTTCTGATAAGTTAAACATTCCCTTCTGATAAGTTAAATATGGTGAAATTATGAGAAAAAGAAAAAACAAAAATTCCATTGGATTTACCCTGTACAAAAGAAGAAAAAGTTAAACATTCCCTTCTGATAAGTTAAATATGGTGAAATTATGAGAAAAAGAAAAAACAAAAATTCCATTGGATTTACCCTTTACAAAAGAAGAAAGGGAAGAGCGAGGAAAGGGAAAACAGGGACCAATGAAAGAAGTCTGGGACTGAATGATTCGAACCTCCGAATAACACGATCAAAATGGTCCAGTTTATTGAGAAAATTGCCCAAGGAAAATGTGACTATGTAGAAAATGCATATCATGAACATCATGAAAAGAGTGAATTCCACAACATATACATGAGTGGATAATGAAATTGAAACTGAAGATGAAAACGATATAGCCTTTGAAGTAATATCTAAATGTGAAGAGAACTTACTAGTGAATGTTGAATTTATTTATGAGATTGAATTACAATTTTTTGATAGTTGATTTGAAAATCTCGATGGAGATGAAGGTGACAGTGAGAAATATCTCATAACTATTGCAGAAGAAATATCACAAGAAATACAAACAACCATAAATGGTTGATGTTACTGTAACAATTGAAGAGGAGATGAAAGAGAATGACAATGTTGTTTTCTATTTTACAGATATTGACAGAGAAGTTCAATGAGGAATAACAGAGGTACAAGTAGATGTAGAAAAAAAATAGATGAAGATGAGAAAATATTGAAGAACATGACCTAACAAAAAGTTGGAGAGAAAAACCACATGATGATGGCTAAATATTGAAGAAGACCAAAGTAAAGTTAAAGAAAAAAAATAGTAAAAGGTTTAAATCCCATACAGAAATTTTGAACAAAAGCTAAAAGAATTTGTTTTCCCATAGAGTTAGACAACAAAGTACATCAACATGCAGAAGTAAAATAAGTTTTTGAATTGATTGTTAAATGTTGTAAGCCTAATTGATATGTATGCCAATAGAAAATAGTGTTCTTAATTAAAGAGGAGTGTTATATATAATTATTCCTAGTTATCATGTAAATGCATTTGTGGCAGGTAGATTTTAAATTTAAGAAGAGTTAGGCATGCATGTAAGAACTAAAATTAGTGTGGCTTTTACTAACATGTTATATGATCTTTCCATAAGATTTTGTCAATTTATTCTTCTACTCTCAAGCCATTCTAGTAATTCAAATCCCTGAGCAACAACATTATTGTATATTTTGTTAAAAAGATTATGTATTTAACTACTATAACAGTTTGACCTGGAAATTAGCTCAATTTGATGCTGGTTTGTCCTTTAAGACAGTATCCATTTAGATTTCTGCTAGATATTTCAAACCTTTTAATGAGAAGTTGTATGTGGGCACTGCACAATAAACACCCTACTGCCTTGGCTAAATGCCCTAGTATGTTAGATTGCATATGATGGAATTTAAAGCTATTTAAATATGAAGTTGTGCAACCTAATTTACAGAACATTAAATATCCTGCAACAAGTTGCTTATTGCTCACCGTAAGCTGGGCTTCTTCTCTATATTTACATTAACGGGGAGAGCAGAGCATTGCGTTGAGGTATTTTCTAACTTTCACTTATTTGCTGCCTTTCCAGTTAGGATAGAAGGTGAAGAAATTTGAGATGAGATGAGGTGGTAGGGTTTATGATATTTTATGAGACCATACTGTTAGGGTCTGCCGAGAAGAAAGCCAAACATCCCATTTTTCTCACGTCACATTCTAGTGTGTCAAGATACTGGTACGGTTTAGCTAGAAGAAAGTCTGACATTCCATTTTTCTTAAGTCACATTCTTCTGTATCACGGTATGGGGAATGACTCTCAATGTACATTTACGAATGACCATTCAGGGAGTTCTCGCTGACAGTGATGGTACAATCAGATGGTAGGGTTTAGGATGATATGTTGTTGGGAGATCCCTAGATGGCACGGTTTAGGATGGTATGTTGTTGGGAGATTCAAGACAGCTACGAGAGTGGAGGCTATGAGATATATTTTACTTCCATTACCAAGGTTTAAAAAAGCGACTGTGTGTTTAATTTGACAATTATGGGTAAACATTGTTTCTTTGTATAGCATTTTTACTTAAAATGAGGAGTTGATTTATCTCCGGGGCTGTGGGGTTTTAGAGTGAAATTCCAACTTGGAGACCTTGGGTTGATTGATTTAAGGTAGCTCGGCTTGTTGTTGATCCGGTATGAGCGTTCTGGATGGAAGCGTTCGTGGGTGGTTTCTACGGTCCTCCAAGGAATGGATAGTGCTCCTGCGAAACAGGAAAAATTGCCTCGGCTTTGTTGATTTGTTAAGAAATGATGGGGTGTTTTTGAAAAGGTCTTGCCCAACGGGGTCTCTTAGCTACTAGGCCGTTGTAAACCCTCGATTAAAAGATCAAAGGAGAATTGGTGTGATGAAGAAGTGCATGCAAAACAATTCAGAATTTTATTAGACAAACTGTCGGTGACAAGGGCTCTATGTTTTTCTGGATTTTTAATTATTAAATGTCTTTTTTTAATTATTATTATTATGGTGGTTGTTATATATATATATATATATATATATATATATATATATATATATATTAAAAACTTATGCAATTAGATTTTCTAAATTATATAATTCAAACTTAGACTTAAAAAAACAAAAACAAAGCCAATGCCCAATAAAATGAGACTTCTTTTATTCGGGTGTTTTACAGTGAAAGTTTATATCGTTATCTATTTAAAGCTGATACAGAAACTTATGTCGTTTCCATTCTCAATGTTAACTGAAGTTTATATCATATATCGTTTTCACTCTCAATGTTAACTTTTGAAATGTTAAAGTTAATTATAACTTGTATTGGAATATGTTCCTTTTAAATTTTAAAGATTCTGGAGGTTGAATGGTTGAGTGCATTATAAAATTTGATTATTTGAATGGAGAGATAATTTTTCCTTTAATATCATTAAGGTTAAAAGAAATAAAGTATTAACTTCAAATGAAATCACATAGATATGTGAATGTTATAATAACCATCGTAAAAATTGAATTTTGTGTAACCTGTTTTAATGCTGTGAAAATTGTAGGAACAGATGTTAAGAGAAGATAATGCTTTCCTCTGTAAAAGGGTGAGAAAAAAAATTGAATATAGCTATCAGTAAATTTTGTTTTTAATTATTTTATTGTTAATTTATGAAGTCTTTTAAGTCTTTTTTTTTTTTTTAATTTATTTATTTCAGCTTGGTGATTCTGTACATGTGAATGGCCCCTTTTTTACCACTCCTCCGAATGGATTCGGAAGCATCGAAGAAGACAGTGAAGTGGAGACTCAACTGGTTATAAGACCACCAAATATAAAGAATGGTTTTCTTTTCAATAATCCTTATTGATATTCATACATGTGATATTAATTTAGGAGGAAATTGGATTTGAAAGCATTTAAAATAGTGGAGATAATTTATAATGAAATATTTTATAATGAAAAAATTTATATTGTTCAATTGTGTTTATAAAGTTAAAATTTTCTTTTAAAACAACATGTTACTATTTAAAAAAGCCTTCAGAACTTTGCAACAATGAAAATGACTGTTTAACTAGCAACACAAACCTGTCAACCAGAAAATACTATCATCAATAAAAATGAATGTTTAACTAATAAACTGAGCCCCTCCTCAATAAAACACCATAATTATCAGTTTCTTATTTCATTGTAATAAACTTGCAATTAATATATACTGGGTTTTTAAATATTTTTACTGCACATTTAAGCATCACAACTAGATTATCTTCTTTCAATATGTTGCAAAATAAAAAATGAAAATAATAACTACATAACAGTGTAAAAATGTCAAGTAGCATAGCAACTTCCATGTAAATTTATGATCCCTCAATTTATTGTTTTGGATTTAAATAAGCATGAAGATGTATACTTCACTTACAGGATCTACATAAGCATAAACAAACAGTCATGTGGAGTATTGTAATAACAATGTAAACTTAGCATTGTAATAACAATGTAAACTTAGCTCATCTCTGAATTTAATCTGTTTTTAATCTAATTAAGAATATAGATACAAACTCACTTTATGTAAGTAACGTAATTTTTTTAATAAGTTTAAAATTATATTAAATTGATTTACACTATCTTACTTAATTTTTATTATTATTTATTATAACAATGCATATCTTTTTTACACTGAATTCTACAAAACCTTTTACATTTTTTTTCAAGACAATTATTAAATTGTCATTTTATATAACCATTTAGTATTATATTGGATTTGTTATAAGTCTATGATATTTTTTGAATTTATAATTTAAATAATATTAGTTTTATTTTAATTTAATAATATTATGAATAAAATTGTAAATAATTAAGTGGACAAGTTTGTTTATTTTTTATTAAATTTTTTAGAATTTTAGTTTGATTATTAGGTAATATAGTAGTATAAATTAAATGACTAGCATGAATGAACATTAACAGATAATAAACTACAAGATATTTACCTCTACTTTATCATAAAGATTTTTAATTTGTAAATAAGTTTTGTGACAATACCATGGCTTACCATTGACACATGTTGTAAAGTAACTCACCTATGATAATTTTTTATGAGCTTTCTTTTAATTCATGAACTAATTAACAAAAAAAAATGGCTTAACTACTTTTAAAATAAATTTCAACATTTCATTTGTGTATACTACTATGAATATTATAATATATTCCATGGAGGTTAGATACATATCATCCACTTAAATACTACTACATCCATATAAATTAAATGCTTGGTAAATGCCCATAGACATCAATCCATAATAAGCATCCAAACATTTGCTTCATGATACATCTAAAGTTTCTAAAATTAAAAAAATAATAAAAACTACTTAAATTATAACCTTATTTTAGATAATAATAATAATAATTATTATTATTATTATTAATAATTATAAAAGAATAAATATATAAGTTTAAAAAATATACATTTAAATGAATATGGAAGTAAATGCTTAATCATGATGATGTATCTTCACTTTATTAGGGATATTTTTAATATATAAATATACTATGTTACCATAGTATGGGATAATACAATGGTCTATCAATGCTACATGTAAAAAAAATCTTAATTCATTCCATATAACACTTGTTCTAATTACATTTTTTAAATTAATCAATTTAATTAAAAAATTGAAAATAACATATCTACTTTGGAGATAAAAATTAACAATTAATCTGTGTATACTATTATGAATATCCTAGAATATGACATAGAGAATAAATCTTTTAATAATTAGAAAAAGTGATTTAAAATCCACAAAATATTTTAGAATATTTAGTAGTATCTAGAAATCAATCTCCAAAGTAATTATATTATTTTTACCATTTAGTTAAATTGATTAATTAAAAAAATATCACATGAAATAAATTATAATTTTTTGAATATATAATATTAATAAGTTTTTTTAATTTTTTATATATATATATATATATATATTTTAAAAACCTATGGATTTAGATTTTGTAAATTACAAAATTCAAACTTACTTAAGAAAACAAAAACAAAGCCAATGCCCAATAAAATGAGACTTATTTTATAATGGTGATTTACAGTGAAAGTTTATATCGTTATCTTTTTAAAGCTAATACAGAAATTTATATCGTTTCCATTCTCAATGTTAACTGAAGTTTATATCATATATCGTTTCCACTCTCAATGTTAACTTTTGAAATGTTAAAGTTAATTATAACTTGTATTGGAATATGTTCCTTTTAATTTTAAAGATTCTGGAAGTTGAATGGTTGAGTGGATTATAAAATATGATTAAAGATTCTGGAAATGTTAACTTTTGAAATGTTAAAGTTAATTATAACTTGTATTGGAATATGTTCCTTTTAATTTTAAAGATTCTGGAAGTTGAATGGTTGAGTGGATTATAAAATATGATTATTTGATGTTTGAGATAATGCCTCATTTAATATTCATATTACAGATTAGGGATTGGTTTGGTGTGTTGGAGGATGTTGAGAGATTCTCTCAACTTCTCCCTCCAAGAGTGGAATTAGTTGGATCTGAGCAGCACTATAAAAATTGTAACATATTCATTTGATTATGATATAGAAATTAATTATTTGTGTGTATCTGTGTTCAATGGATGCTCTCTCCAATTTCTAACATGGTATCAGAGCCTAATTGGGCTTAATCCCTCACAGGAGTGCCCAAGAAAATGAAATAATTTGAGAGAGAATTTTTGTACAGAAGTAGATTAGATAGGTACTATGGTAGCAAGATTTTGAGTCTCGATTTTCTGAGTGTTCTGCCTTTTATTTTACCTTCTACTATAAGTGAAGACGTTTTATTTACTCGGCTATTTGGATGTGCTGGCAAAATGGTTATTTTCGTATTGTTTTGTATATTAAACAGATATGTAATATGGGCATGGATTCAGAAAGGTTATTGACGTCACAGAGAATTTGAATTTCGATGGCATCACTGCCAAGTTTAAGGGTGAAGCGTTGCATGTCTACTTGCCTCTCGTTCATATTCTGAATCAGGCACCATCTACATACGAAGGTCATTGCAGTGGAGCACCTCATGTTGCAGATACGTGTGTAAATTCAGAAGACAAGCGATGAAGTGAGCACAGATGTTCTCCGGTCCGATTTCCAGGAAATTGGGGTTGGTGTTATGTTTTTCTTTTGGTGTTCGGTTCAGCTCCTTCCGCAATTCACTTGTTATTTGATTAAGACGATATAGATTCTAATAGTTGGCCATGCTCATTTCCGCAGACAGCCCATTTTCTCCTATAAATCCCGCTCCTTCCCTTCAAAACCTTCAACCTAAGTCGCTCTATATAAGTTGAAATATTGTGATATCAATTTCTTCTCCGAGGATTCTTTATTTGTCACAATGGCTCTCGTTGAATCTCAGATCAGGAAGGAAAATGCCATTGTAGTTAGAGGAGATGAAGCTTTGAAGATAGTCTTGGATGTGATGGAATTCTTTTGCCTCCCTGGCGGCCTAATGGCAATGAAAGATGTGTTGGAGGCAGGAATATTGGAGGAGACTAGTCATGTTTGGATAAAGCAGAAGAGTGAGTGTAAACACCACTACAAGAAATCCGACAAACATGTCAAAGTCTCGGCGAATGTGACGTGCAAGATAGAGAAGTGCAAGGTCAAGAACATCAAGGGTGTGATGGCTAGGGATATGCTGTTATGGCTAGGGATATGTTGTTATGGGTTCCTATTTGTTATGGCTAGGGATATGTTGTTATGGGTTCCTATTTCTGAAATGGATGGACTGAGGATTTTGGATGAAGTAGGTTTTGCATATTAAATC
The DNA here is from genome assembly GCA_034641835.2 of Pinus albicaulis. NCBI lineage: Eukaryota > Viridiplantae > Streptophyta > Pinopsida > Pinales > Pinaceae > Pinus > Pinus albicaulis. The sequence continues at coordinate 1,519,866,171 of CM076570.1, forward strand.
AGGATTAAAAGTGTTTTCTGGAATTTCGAAGGTGTTATACTGCTGGAGAAATTAAAGCTACTTGTGTATTTGTTAGATATATATTATGTGACATTTGTTGTGAGATTTGTGTAATGCAGAACCAACTATGAACAATTTCGCATAATTTAAATTAGTTGTTCTCGACGTTCTTCGGTGCCAAGAGAACAATTGGCTAATTTGATTGTGTGACTTTGTTACATGCTGATAGAACTTGTCGTTTCTCGGGGCTTCAAGAGCATCAGTTACAGGTTATACAATGAGATCCTTGTGTGTAAAGGTCACTTTGTAGGATTAATCACTGATCATATTCTGTATCCAGAATATTTTCCTATAGACTGTTGAAATTTATTCTTCGGGGTTATTTCACAGATGGAAATATTTCCATAGGATAGTTCAGTGTCGAGACTCTTCTTCGGGGGTGTTAAGAATCTTTGATCTTACAAATTCAGTATTGCTGGTCAGAAACAAATGTATTTTAAATGGGTTGAATGGTAGCTCGAAAATGGTGGAGAAAAGAGCGTTGTCTATGAGATCTCAGAGTGGATACAAATGTTAATGAATACACAAATGTTTGTATTAAATTAGTGTGTTCTCCATTTCTGTAATGTAGGCATTAAGGGGGGGTGTTTGAGATAATGCCTCATTTAATATTCATACTACAGATTAGGGATTGGTTTGGTGTGTTGGAGGATGTTGAGAGATTCTCTCAACTTCTCCCTCCAAGAGTGGAATTAGTTGGATCTGAGCAGCACTATAAAAATTGTAACATATTCATTTGATTATGATATAGAAATTAATTATTTGTGTGTATCTGTGTTCAATGGATGTTCTCTCCAATTTCTAACATTTGAATGGAGAGATGATTTTTCCTTTAATATCATTTAATTTCAAAATAAATAAAATATTGATTTCTTTTAATGCTGTGAAAATTGTAGGAACAGATATTAAAAGATGATAATGCTTTCCTCTGTAAAATGGTGATAAATTAAATTGAATATAGCTATCATTAAATTTAAATTTTAATTTATAAAAAAATTTAAGTTATTTTTATATTTTTTTAATTTATTTATTTTAACTTGGTGATTCTGTACATGTGGATGGCGGGTTTTAACAACTCTTTCAAATGGATTTGAAAGCATCGAAGAAGACAGTGAAGTCGAGACTCATCTTGTTATAAGACCCCAAATATGAAGAATCATTTTGTTTTCACTAATTCTTATTGAGATTCATACTTTTGTTTTCAATAATTCTTATTGAGATTCATACTTGTGATATTAATTTAAGATTTATATTTGTGATTATTAAGATTCATACTTCGTGATATTAATTTAAGATAAAATTGGATTTGGAAGTATTATTAATTTAAGATGAAATTAGATTTGGAAGTATTTAAAATATTGTGATTATTAAGATTCATACTTCTTGATATTAATTTAAGATGAAATTGGATTTGGAAGCATTATTAATTTAAGATGAAATTAGATTTGGAAGTATTCAAAATAGTGAAGTTTTTAAAGGTTTTGAATGAAATTCATAATCTTTTTATTATAATGAAATATTTTATAAAGTTAAAGTTTTTTTTCAAATAACACACCTATTTAAGAAACTCTCAAAACTTTTCAGCAATGAAAATGAATGTTGCCTCTACAGAATACTATAATCAAAACTATCATCAATAAAAATGAATTTTTAACTAATAAACTTAACCCTCCTCAATAAAACACCATAATTATCAGTTTCTTATTTCATTATAATAAACTTACTATTAAGATACTCAGTGTTTTAATATTATATAAGCATCACAACTAGATTATTATAGTCAAAACTATTATCAATAAAAATGAATTTTTAACTAATAAACTAAACCCTCCTCAATAAAACACCATAATTATCAGTTTTTTATTTCATTATAATTACTCAGTTTTTTAATATTATATAAGCATCACAGATTATCTGCTTTCAATATATTGCAAAATAGAAAATGAGATAATAACTGCATAAACGGGTTAAAAATGTTACGTAATTCTACATCAACTTCCATGATACCTCAATTTATTGTTTTGTATTTAAACAAGCATAAAAATATGTACTTCACTTACCGGATCTAAATAAGCATAAACAAATAGTCATATGAGCTATTATAATATCAATGTAAACTTAGCTCATCTATGAATTTAATATTTTTTAATCTAATTAAGAATACAAATACAAACTCACGTATGTAAGTATTGTAATTTTTTTTTTTTACGAATTTAAAATTACATTAAATTGATTTATATTATATTCCTTAATTTTTAATATTATTTATTATAACAATGCACATCTTTTTTATACTGAATTTTACAATACTTTTTACATTTTTTTTCAAGACAATCATTAGAATACTAGATATCCAGAAAATTGTCATTTTAGATAACCATTTAGTATTATATTAGTTGTAACATACACCATTAACTTCACAGGGCAATATAAGGAGTTAAAAAAAAATTATACAAGTTACTCATCATTACATAGAATGTTTAACAGTTCATAATGTAACTTTAGAAATAAGAATAGTAAACTCCTTAACCATTAACAACCTCCTTTACAATACATTAACATAATATTGTATGATGTAACCTTCCACTCATTCCATTATTCATGTAGTCATCACATACGCATTACGGACATCATAACAAGAAAGGAATCAACATCATCATCTTGACACAATAATCAATTACATCATTGAAGACCAATATACCCTGGAAACCCGTAAGGTGAAAACCAGCAACGTTTAATTTTATTATTAAACGCTCGTGAAGGTGATCGACCCTCACTCAATGGCTTATAAGGGAGACCATCCCTTAACCATTGTTTATAAATCTCACAAGGAAATATACAAATATCTAGCTTAAAGCTATTACAATATGATACCATTTACCCTATGGTCTTCATACACTGGATCATCAGATAGTTCGCACTCATCTGCATGAACCATAATTATTTACCTGCCACCAGGTTAAGCATAATATTTCCTTTATACATATCACCATCATACCCTGCTAATGTTACCTTCAACATACATTGATGTCAAGATTCATAAAGTATACTAAACCATTTCATATATCTATACTATAGTAGTTTCTCCATCTACTCATGTATATTCATGACATGCAAGTAAAGTACCTTGACATTCTCCCTTTAACACCACATACCTCATATGTGCTAGTTATAAGTCATCATATTAACTAATGTTTCCGTCGCATAAGCACACATTCCTGCAAGACAATAGCTACAACTCCCCAACATATATTTAAAATAAACTGATACATCAGTTACGATATTCGTGCATGCGATTTAAATAAATTTAATCAAGTTAGCTACCCTTAAGCTATTACTTTAAATGAATGGAATGGAAACTAACATAACAAATGTTGCTCCCATGCTTGCAAATGCATATAGATTCCTAGAAGAGTCTCCAACGAAGCACATAGCTTCCTTCACGAGTCTTCCCAAAGGAAATCTCAATGCTAGTGAGCATGTAAACATATGTTTTCTTTTTGTAAAACTATGCAATTAAGAGTATAGATACATATCTTCTTTTTCAAAGATTATACTAAACAGTCATTTCCAATATAGTTTAGTACCACATGCTATCTTTCCCACCTACAAATATTTATATTCTTTCCAATGAAAGTTATTACTTATGTTGCATTCCTATGCATGATCTTCTTCCAAAAGGAATTAACATCATAATCATGATAAAAAGTAATCACTCAGTTTGTTCATCTAAAGAAATATAATTGAGTAGTTCCTCTATCCGTGGATTTATTAAATAACCATTCTTTACTAACAACATGGTAATCTATTCATGGAATTATGAATTAACTAATATTCACAAACACCATGGTAATCTACCCATGGCTTTATGAAATAATTAATCTCTATCAACACCATGGTAAACTACCCATGGACTTATTAATTCATTACTAATTACAACATGGTTAATGAATATAAATATGAGAAAACTTCTCTTTTCTTCTTCATCGCACATGAAGATATTTCAATAGTTACCCTCTTTAATCTATTCAAGAAAATACCCTAAATTTGTTCTCATTTCCTAAACTAAATGAGTACAAAATCCATTTTAAAATGAAGATCATGCATCTTCTATTTTCTTGCTTATACCATATTATGTAAATATTTATATTAAATAGCTACCCTCTTTAACATATTCAAGAAAACCTCTTTTAAAATATAGAGCATGCATATTCTATTTTCTTGTTATACAATATTATATAAATATTAATATTAAAGAGTTACCCTCTTTGAATCTATTCAAGAAAATCTCTTTTAAAATAAAGTACCATAACTAACCCTTATTTTGGGCATAAGAGTTAGATAGACCTTTTAAAATAATAACAAAGTTAACATGTAACCTTTGCAAACCCTTGCAAAGGAATTAACACAATGGACTTATCTTCTACTCCCAAGATAAATATATTCTTTCGAAAATAGTTAACAGTGAATTTGTTTCAATCATATCCCAATAAACTAATGTAATATCATTTCTTTGGTATATGTAACTTATCTCAAGAAATATGAGAAAGATCATTAGTATTCTTTATATTTTCTAACAATCTTTTAGCAAAAAAACAATATGATATATATAATCTTTACTTATATCTTTCAACTCACAAAGAAAAAGATTATAATCTTTACTTACTTATCTTAGAAGTCGACTCTTATTCCAGTCGACTCTTATCAAAGAAAAGGAATTAACACCGTCTATTCCCTTCTGCGATTCTGGCTCATCTCGGAATGCTCACCAAGCAGACCCGAAGCTCATTGACATGCCTATTGAACCTGCAAGCATCATTATCGAGAGAGGAGATTCGTAGAAAATGGCAGCAGTGAAGCCATCAAATAACTTCCTTGCATTTCCACATAGTGCCAAGAGTGATACCAAGGCCATCAACACAAAAAAAAAACAGTATTTCTTGTCTCGAATGTAACCACGTAGCCGAGTTCAAGGACGGTTCCAGTTCCATTTATGGTGCTGACGAGAAGGTTATTGGGTTGATATAAACAGCAGGTCCATACCATCCATTCCCCATCAAGACGCCACACATATTATTTTTCAAACGATTCAAGAATTCGTTTTTCAACCGTTTCTTGATAATAACTGTTAAAAATACAACAACGTAATTGTTAGTTACGTGGTTATTTTAGGGATGTTACATACTCCCCCCCTTAAGAGAACACCGTCTTCGGTGTGCTTCTCTTGCTGAAACTTAAACTTATACTCATGATATAATAATATAATCAACCCAAAGGGGCTCCTTCCCCTTGGCAACGAAACACTTTCGTTTCCTTAAATGTCATTATTTAAAACAGTAATGTTTTTATCCATAGTCATAAACATGTATAGTGCAAGAATATTTCATTTCCATTTCTAACTGCTTGTCCCTTATTCAATTCATAAAAATATAGAAAAATCTCTATACGAACTTACCATTATTTACCAATTACTATTGGATGTAATGATGGCTTTTACACAAGCTCTCCGAGAATGGTTGAATAAACCATAAACACTCCATGGAAAGAGCCTGTAATGTATGACTAACAATTCAATCACATTAGTCACATATTTTAAATCAAATGAAAATACTTGCAACTAACAAACATTCTTGAAATATCAAGAGATGTTTTAATCAAAATACTTCCATAAGTATTCAGAGAGAACAAACCCTCTCATCAATGCATCACGTGCACATTGTCTTAGCTCCTGCTAAAGACATCCCCACAGTACTTCAAAAAGTACTCAGAGAGCACCTAGCTCTCTAATCGTACCAATGGTCAATTAATGCACCATGGGCATATCCTAGCCTCTGCTAAGACATTCAAACAAATTAGTAATAAAATAAATGAACTTATACATTCAATAATTCATTTTAATATAACACATATCTTTTTACCTATGGTAAACAAAATGCTCCTCCTAACCCATAGGAGCTGGTTTCCACAACCAAATCGAGTCATTTTCACATCCAGACAGTCAATCTTTCCGTATTAATTCAAAATAGCACAGCACACTAAAAATTCTTTATACTTATTTGGAAATTTAGTCTTTCAAGCTATGGTCTTTCCAACCATCAAGGGAGGCCATTACATCCTCCACTTGCCCCTAGCTCCAGAATCTGGACGGTGCCATGGGTTAACAGTGGATCTTTCTGCTATGACCTCTAGATGGCCAATCCAGTCACACTCAGAAATTCTGGTTTTACAAGGGTTGCAGAAAGCTATTTTCAACTGGTCCTCCACCAGCTCTAGAAAATACTTCACCCTCCTTACCAAAATTCACAGAACGCCTACTCCTCCTCTGGGATTCAGATTTATCCTCAGAGGAGTAGGTAACTGTCTTTCCAGCTGTCCCCAACCACCTCCTATTCTTGGAAACATTTTTACCATCAGCTTAAAAAGATTTTCTTTTCATTAATTAATTTCAGCAAATTATATAATTTGCTTTATCAACAGTGACGATTTAAGTTTTTCTTTCCAAATAAAAGAAAATTAAACAATTTGTCTTTAACTAGTTAATACTAGTTAACTTTAATGAAGCTGTCACAACTTCCCCCCTGGAAGTAACATACATGGCTTGTACATTATTATTTCTGAAATAACAAAATTATGCACATTAAAACATGATACTTTAACATTTACTGTTGCAATTCACATTGCAATGTTTGCGATGTTTTATTTTCACATATTTCTGTTTCCATTAAGCTACCCATGCTTACTATAAGAAACAATGCTAATCGTAAATATGCATTTCTCAAGCACATATTATCTTACGCAATCATTTTAAGTTCCTGCATAAAATGTTGTCATGCATAAAAGTATATATAATTATTCATTAATGCGTATGTGTCCATAACGATTAGGGTATGAGTGCAAACACTTCCAATTCCCATAATGTTCTGTTCCAACAGACTGACACACGAAGTAATTATCATAATCACTTGTTCACAACTTTCAAATAGCTTTAGTCAAAATCGATTCGTGCACATAACTTTCATTAGTTATGCATTCATAACTAATCAACGCTATTAATAATTTTAATGCATCCATGACAACTCATGCAAACACTAGTCAGTGAACTAGTCATCATAGTTAAGTCTCACAATTTGACCCATTAAGAGGTTTCATTCAACTTAATTTTAACACTCTATCATCTTATATAAGGACTTTCCTCATCTTTTGCATTCATGAATTAGTTTCACACACCATCACTATACACATTCATCTTTTTAAAGTAGTGCATGGTAACTTTAGAAATTTTATTGCATGCAAAAACAATTACTTCTTTTCAAACTCAAATGAAAAGTAACTATTTTTCTTTCATGCTTTTTATACTTTCTTTCCTAAATAAATAAAGCATAATACACATATTAATCTCATATGCATATTTTTATCCGGAAAAAGTATATTATAATAGCATGTACCTTTTTTAAGAATTCTTTTAAATGGAAGCTAATTTCATGCAATGCCATGTATATAACAATTCATTTTTTTATAGGAAATCAACATGCATATGCATAGACTTCTTAAAATAAAATAACATAAAATACTTATCTTTATTTCATTTGAAGAACTTCTCTCCCTACTGCAGTACTCATCCCCATAAGGAAATTCACATTTCTCCTCTACAACAATGTTTTCTTTTAGCAGCATCGACAAGATTTTATAGCATGATTAGATAAAGCCTTAATCAATAAATAATCAATCTTTGAGTGATCCTTTAACTCATATTCATGTGCATATATAAGATGTGAATACAATGTCACAACATGCTTTCTTCTAACATCTCTACATTAGTGTGAGTAAGTAATTATCAATTCATGTCAAATAACTCCCACATTATTATGACATTTTTCACACACGCACACATTCGTACAAGACAAATGACTATATCTGTTCAGAAATTCTTTTAATGAAAAATGACACAATGTGCATTCGCTTTACTTAAGCTTTTACAAAACACCCACCACTTCAGCTTTTTCCTTTGGAGCATGCATAATAAAGCTAACACGTTGGTTGTTGTTCCTATGCATACAATGCATAAAGATTCTAATCTTAATTTCCCAACAGAGTACTTAACATAATCGAGTAGGAAAACTCATGATTCCTCTTCGAGGATATATAACATAATAGAAATATTTTCAAGAACTTACATTGTTAGTTTGTCTTTACGTACATGGAAAATATATATCATTTTTAAAGAAACTCTAACTTCATTGCTATTTACTTTGTACGCATTTTATTTTCCATAGATGCAATAACTATTGTTTCATGAAAAGAAAGATAATAATACTTATCTCTTGAGATGCGTTGCCTTCCTTCACAGACACGCATTTCATCTCGGATCTCTTTAGAATCAGTTTATAACATACCTCAATTTTTTGCTTAACAAATTCCAAAGGTGCCAGTGTTGCAACCTTTAGCTCTAATACCACTTGTAACATACAACATTAACTTCATAGGGAAATGTAAGGAGCTAAATTTTTTTTATACAAGTTACTCATCATTACATAGAATGTTTAACAGTTCATAGTGTAACTTTAGAAATAAGAATAGTAAACTCCTTAACCATTAACAACCTCATTTACAATAGATTAACATATTACTGTATGATGTAACCTTCCACTCATTCCATTATTCATGTAGTCATCACATACTTGGCATTATGAACATCATAACAAGAAATGAATCAACATCATCATCTTGACACAATAATCAATCACATCATTGAACACCAATATACCCTGGAAACCCTGTAGGGTGAAAACCAGCAACGTTTAATTTTATTATTAAACGCTTGTGAGGGTGATCAGCCCTCACTCAATGACTTATAAGGGAGACCATCCCTTAACCATCGTTTATAAATCTTACAAGGACATATACAAATATCTAGCTTAAAGCCATTACAATAAATATGATACCATTTACCCTCTGGTCTTCATATATTCATATCTTGATGGCATGGATATACCTACAATGGTCCATCATACACTGGATCATCAGATAGTTCGCTCTCATCTGCATGAACCATAGTTATTTACCTGCCACCAGGTTAAGCATAATATTTCCTTTATATATATCACCATCATACCCTACTAATGTTACCTTCAACATACATTGATGTCAAGATTCATAAAGTATAATAAATCATTTCATATATCTATACTATAGTAGTTTCTCCATCTACTCATGTATATTCATGACATGCAAGTAAAGTACCTTGACATTCTCCCTTTAACAACACATACCTCATATGTGCTAGTTGTAAGTCATCATATTAACTAATGTTTCCGTCGCATAAGCACACATTCCTGCAAGACAATAGCCACAACTCCCCAGCATATATTTAAAATACACTGATACATCAGTTGTGATATTCGTGCATGCGATTTACATAAATTTAATCAATTTAGCTACCCTTAAGCTATTAATTTTAGTGCATGGAATGGAAACTAACATAAAAAATGTTGCTCCCATGCTTGCAAATGCATATAGATTCCTAGAAGAGTCTCCAACGAAGCACGTAGCTTCCTTCACGAGTCTTCCCAAAGGAAATCTCAATGCTAGTGAGCATGTAAACATATGTTTTCTTTTTGTAAAACTATGCAATTAAGAGTATAAATACATGTCTTCTTTTTCAAAGATTATACTAAACAATCATTTCCAATATAGTTTAGCACCACATGCTATCTTTCCCACCTACAAATATTTATATTCTTTCCAATGAAAGTTATTACTTATGTTGCATGCCTATGCATGATCTTCTTCCAAAAGGAATTAACATCATAATCATGATAAAAATTAATCAGTTAGTTTGTTCATCTAAAGAAATATAACTGAGTAGTTCCTCTATCCATGGATTTATTAAATAACCATTCTTTACTAACAATATGGTAATCTATTCATGGAATTATGAATTAACTAATATTCACAAACACCATGGTAATCTACCCATGGTTTTATGAAATAATTAATCTCTATCAACACCATGGTAAACTACCCATGGATTTATTAATTCATTACTAATTACAACATGGTTAATGAATATAAATCTGAGAAAACTTATCTTTTCTTCTTCATCGCACATGAAGATATTTCAAGAGTTACCCTCTTTAATCTATTCAAGAAAATACCCTGGATTTGTTCTCATTTCCTAAACTAAATGAGTACAAAATCCCTTTTAAAATAAAGATCATGCATCTTCTATTTTCTTGCTTATACCATATTATGTAAATATTTATATTAAAGAGCTACCCTCTTTAACATATTCAAGAAAACCTCTTTTAAAATATAGAGCATGCATATTATATTTTCTTGTTATACAATATTATATAAATATTGATATTAAAGAGTTACCCTCTTTGAATCTATTCAAGAAAATCTCTTTTAAAATAAAGTACCATAACTAACCCTTATTTTGGGCATAAGAGTTAGATAGACCTTTTTAAAATAATAACAAAGTTAACATGTAACTTTTGCAAACCCTTGCAAAGGAATTAACACAATGGACTTATCTTCTACTCCTATAAATATCGATATTAAAGAGTTAACCTCTTTGAATCTATTCAAGAAAATCTCTTTTAAAATAAAGTACCATAACTAACCCTTATTTTGGGCATAAGAGTTAGATAGACCTTTTTAAAATAATAACAAAGTTAACATGTAACTTTTGCAAACCCTTGCAAAGGAATTAACACAATGGACTTATCTTCTACTCCCAAGATAAATATATTCTTTCGAAAATAGTTAACAGTGAATTTGTTTCAATAATATCCCAATAAACTAATGTAATATCATTTCCTTGGTATATGTAACTTATCTCAAGAAATATGAGAAAAATCATTAGTATTCTTTCTATTTTCTAATAATCTTTTAGCAGAAAAACTATATGATATATATAATCTTTACTTATATCTTTCAACTCACAAAGAAAAATATTATAAGCTTTACTTACTTATCTTGGCAGTCGACTCTTATTCTAGTCGACTCTTGTCAAAGAAAAGGAATTAACACCATCTATTCACTTTTACGATTCTGGCTCGTCCCGGAATGCTCACCAAGCAGACCCGAAGCTTATTGACATGCCTATTGGACCTGCAAGCATCATTATAGAGAGAGGAGACTCGTAGAAAATGGCAGCAGTGAAGCCATCAAATAACTTCCTTGCATTTCTACGCAGTGCCAAGAGCGATACCAAGGCCATCAACACAAAAAAAAAATAGTATTTCTTGTCTCGAATGCAACTACGTAGCCAAGTTCAAGGACGGTTCCAGTTCCATTTATGGTGCTCACGAGAAGGTTATTGGGTCGATATAAACAGCAGGTCATACCATCCATTCCCCATCAAGACGCCACACTTATTATTTTTCAAACGATTCAAGAATTCGTTTTTCAACCGTTTCTTGATAATAACTGTTAAAAAGACAACAACGTAATTCTTAGTTACATGGTTATTTTAGGGATGTTACATTAGTTTTGTTACAGGTCTATGAAACTTCACATCGTAAGCATTATTTTTTAATTTATAATTTAAATAAGATGAGTTTCATTTTATTTTAATTTAATTTAATATAATAATATTATAAATAAATTTGTAAATAATTAAGTGATAGGCGTGTTTATTTTGTATTAATTTTTTCAGAATATTAATTTGATTATTAGGTATTATAGTAGTATAAATTAAATGACTGATATGATATGAATGAGCATCAATTGATGCTAAACTTCAAAATACCTATCTCTAATTTATCATAGAGATTTTTAATTTGTAAATAAGTTTTGTCATAATACCATGGCTTATGAGTGACATATGCTCTAAAGTAACTCACCTATGACACTTTTCTATGAGTTTTTAATTAATTAACTAATTAATTAATTAAAAAAAATAGCATATCTACCTTTGAAATAAATTTCAACATTTGATTTGTATATACTACTATAAATATTCTAATATATTCTATGGAGGTTAGATACCTATGATCCACTTAAATACTAGTACATCCATATAAATTAAATGCTTGGTAAATGCCCATAGAGATCACTTTATTAGGGAGATTCTTAATCTATAAATAGACTATGTTACTATAATATGGGATAATACAATGGTTTATCAATGTTACATGTCCAAAAAACCTAAAGTCACTCCATATAACAATTGTTCCAATTATATTGCTTTTAATTAACCAATAAATAATTAAAAGAGTGAAAAGAGTATAACTAATTGGAGATAAAAATTAACCATTGATTTGTGTATACTAATATGACTATCTAAAATATGACAGAGAATAAATCCTTACCATTCAATTGATAATTGAATTAAACTTATGGAAGTTGTATTCCAAAATAGGCCCTGCTTAAATTAAAATTCTAAAGCTCTATTCCAAAAGAGACATGGTGCTTAATAATTAATAATTGGAAGCAGTGATTTAACCTCCACAAAATATTCTAGAATATTTAGTAGTATTTATAAATGAAAGGTTGATATTTATGTCCAAAGTAATTATGTTGTTTTTACCATTTAATTAAATTGATTAATTAAAAAAAATAAAAAAAAATTACATACGAAATTAGTTATGGTTTTTTGGACATATGGTATTGATAAGCCATGGAATTATAATAAATCATATTTATAGATTAAGAATCTCCATGGTAAAGTAGAAGTGAATCTCCATGGCTAAGAATTTTGTTGAGATTTTTTTAAATTTATATATGTTATTATATATTAATTATTTTTATAATTAATAATAATTTAAAATAAAGTCACAATTGAATTAATTTTTATGATTTTTAATTATAATGATTTGCAAGTCTGTTTTGGAATAGGGCATCCAAAACTTTAATTTAATTATGAATAATTATTAGGTGGACAATATAGATTTATCTTCCATAGGGTATTCTAAAATATTCTTGATAGTATACACAAATCAAAGGTTGATATTTGTTTTCAAAGTAGTTATGCATTTTATTTTTTTGTTTTAAATAAACTCATTAATTAAGAAATATGTCATATGAACAAATATTATATGAAAAGAGTTATGGTTTTTTGGGCATGTGTTATTGATAAGTCATGGTATTGTTACAAAACTTATTTTTAGATTAAGAATTTTTATGATAAAGTGAGGTGAATCTCCATGGTTAAGAATCTTGTTACATGTTTTCTTTTAAAATGTATATATATGTTTAACTTATATATTAATTCATTTTATGGTTAGTAATAGTTTTAAACAAAGTTCCAATTTAGTTAATTCTTATCATGTTGTTTTTAATGTTAGCAACTTGAGATGCATGTTGAAATAAGTTTTTTAATGTTTATTGTGAATTGATGTATATAGGCATTTACCAACCATTTAATTTATATGGCTATGCTACTTTTAGGAACATGAAATGTATCATGAAATATATGTTTTGATGTTGATAATGTATTAATAGCTATCCACAATTACTACCAATTTAATTTATATAATTAGACTAGTATGATGTATGTTAATATATGTTAGATATTTACAATGTAATGTGTATTTTGAGTTTTTAGATTTTAAAATTATTATTTTTGGATCTTCATCTCCTTTAAGAGCCTAAATGACAAGAAATAGAAGTGACTCTAATTATTGGACCATTTGAGAGAGAGGTTAAATAACTATTCTTCTTTGTCCCTTCATCCAAATCTAACATTTAAAGAGGATCATTTCTAATAAGGTGATCTCGAGCTTGAAATGAAAAACAACTATTCAAGCAATCTAGGTGGTGAACCTTGTGTTGATGAAGAATATCAATTGTGGATTTTTCCTAAAAGAAATCCAATGACCATATGGAATAATAGACTTATTGAAGTAGCTAGTAATCTGGCTTTAAAATATATTCAAATGCACTAGAATTGTGGGAAGCATTGGCTGGATAGAGTAATGGGCCTAATCATGGTCAATGGGATTTAAATATACTCGAGGTGTTGTTATTGGTGTGACGAATGGTTGAATTGTTGTATATTTATGTTTAGTTTGGTTAGGTGCTAGTGTTTTAAGTTCAAATATCTTAGGTCTTATATGATTTGGTTCTAGGGTGTTTTTGAGATGGTGCTAGCCATGGTGGCACTAATTATAATTTTTGAGGCCTTATAGAGCACCCTCAAGGTGGTACATCTAACTTGGTTGTCAATTTTCCTAGCATGGTACCTATGCTACCTTCAAACAATATGTTAGTGATTATGGATGGATATGATTCTTCTAAGCCAATTGGAATGGATATTGAGTCTACTTGGTAAGTCGTAAGAAACCAACAGAGAGTGGTTTGCACTCCTATTAAGGTGGATCGACCTGTTGTGGATTATGTTCTCCATTAATGACAAAATCCTTACAAGGATGTGGTGGTTAATTTTTTTGGTTTTGATGAATTTGAGACTGAAATCCAATTTAGTAGTTTAGGATTTTATCTCCAATTAGAATGAATCTCTCATTACTATAATTTAATTTCCATGGGATGACACTTCTTAGTCACAATTTTGTTTCTCCAAGTGCATTGCAATGTGTTTGAACAAATCATTTATTTCACTAAAAATTAATTCAACCAGTTTTAAGATTTTTGATGGAATGATAATGTTTAGAGTTCAAAGCATTTTCAAGGAAGTGGAAGTGTGGTGATTGTTATCTCTTCCAATTTGCAAAGTTTTTTTTAATTGTGTCTATTTCAAACCTAGATGACTAGTCATGTGTATGGGCTACCCTTTCGATTTAGGATTGGATGGTTAACTTATGTGCAACTTATCCTTGTAATATCTACTTGGAGCAATTCGAGATTTCAAATTGGATGTATTTTTATCTTCTTGCTACACAGTAAATTGTCAGAGGGGATTTCAAGATTTCAATATGGCTAAGTGGGAAGGGGATCGATGTAGTAGTGCAAAGTAGATGGTCATTTTTTTAGAGAATATTTCTTGGTGTCATTGTAAAGACACTATCCATAATTTTTGCTCTAATTAGAAGCAAAAGTGGATGGATGGATTATGGTGTTTGGTGTACATAGTTTGACTATTAGTGTGGAAAGGATAGAGGGCAAGATCAACTAGATCAATTCTATGGGTCATTAGCATATCAGAATTTCTTTAGTTAGATTTGTGGTATTGATGTGATTTTAGAGGAGAGTGGTTGTAATACCCATGTTTCCATCACTTTTGAAAGACTTTATGGTTCTTATGTTTACTTGTAAATATTTTACTCTACTATCAAGTAGTTATTTAAGTGGTTGGAGCCTAGAAAGTAAGTGGCAGTTATCAGGGTTATAATTGGGTGATTCCATAAGATTCTAATAGGAATAATCACCACCAAAAAATAGCATAACCTAAGATAAGTATTATGTTGGGTGAGAAAAAGAGAGAACAACAACATAGCTGGGGAGAGGAAAAATAAAGAAAATAACATAGCTGGAGAGAGGAAAAATAAAGCAAATGTTTTTTTTTTTGGGGTAAAAATCCTAGGTGCTAAAAAGGAAGAGAGTAAAGACTTTTAGGATAAGTAGAACTGTACTAAATTATGCACGGAAAGAGGAAAAACACCACTAAATCCTGACCAATTTCTGATAGCACACAAATATAAAGCTCAAGGGGGATCATTGTGTTTTGCAATTGGTTGGCTGAGAGGAACGTGATTGTTTCCTATTATATTTACAGGTGTTCAGATAAGTAGAGATATTTTTGTTGTTATTATGTAATCATGAATGTTAAAGCATGTAAATAATTAGTAAAGGTCAAAAGAAAAGCAGACAATATATATGAAAAGTCATAAAATCTACAGGAGCGAACCATTGTCAATTATTTACAACCATACTTTCAGCTCTTTTGGATGATGAAGACATTGTTCATAGAAAAAACCAACCATATAAAGAGTTCCAGATTGAAAATATAATGTCAGGGGTTGATTGGATGTGGGCTTCGAGACAAAGAAGCTCCTTTGGATGATGAAGACATTGTTCATAGAAAAAGAAAACTATATAAATCATTCCAGTTTGAAAATAGAATGTCAGGAGTTGATTGGATGTGAGCTTCGAGACACAGAAATTTGGGAAAAGTGTGAAAATATGATCACTTCCTTATGACCGAGATAATGGAACTTGAATCTAGCAGTAAATATTTTCACCAAATTCTACTTTACTTTTATATTTGAAAAGTTGTATAATTGTCATATATGGGAAAAGTCTTAAATTTAAAATTTTGTAAAAGACTCCTAAAAACTGTCAGCGAGGTTAGTTAGCATTTTTGACAGTTATGTTCCATAACTAAAGTCCCTTTGATGTATTATTTAAAGAAAAGGAACAACACAGAGGGGGTTCGGAGTTTTGAAATTTTTACTTGTGTAATCGTTATGCTTCTTTGAAGATAATAAAAATTACTAGTTTGTTGGTGGATTACAGTATGTGTTTATTTTCTTATGTGAGTTTAATACTTATTTTTTTCTTATGAAGATGGAGTTAGTGTATGATTGTAGAAGTTTTCTTGAATAAGACATAAATTTATATATATTTTTCAAAAGTTGCAGAAGTTAGTGTATGATTGTAGAAGTTTTCTTCAATAAGACATAAATTTATATATATTTTTCAAAAGTTGCAGAAAATATCTATGGTTTCTATTTAAAGGAGCCATAAAGGGATCTTCACTGTTTTAACATTCAATTCTGTACTTATAACTTTCATATTTTCTTTCCTAGGGTTTAAAAGTCAGATTCTTAAAATCTCATGTTATAAATCCTAGTTCCTTTAAATTCCTTTTTTCAATAATATATTTCAAAATCTATAATCACTAGGTCAGCGTGGGAATTAAAATCTATCTCTCAGATTAAGTTTTCATTGCACATAAGGGCATATTGTCTCTAGACAACATTTTAATAATCTTTAAAAATTCAGAGAATGTCTTCGGCACTAGTTTTTTTTACCAGAGAACTCTCTCCAAGGTCCAAAATTATGGACAAAATACAACAGGTGGCTATGTCGGTCTTATGAATGGAGGTGCAACATGTTACATGAATTATGGTTTTCAACAACTTTCATGTACCCTAGATTTCTGAATATTTTTGTGTATGGATGGAAACAAAAGTATAACATTGTATTTTGAGGGTTTTCTAGGTCCAAAAATACTTATCCATCTGAGAAGCTCTACATAACGTTTTTTCTACTTTGCATCTTTTCATCGGATTGAACATTTTCCTATATAAAAACACAATGTAGAGTCTTATGTTTCCATTATAATTTTTTTTGATATCTAAGCAACTTTGGAGAAAAATAAAGAATTTAAGGATTACTATGATAAACTCCTATGAGGAAGAGGATGACATTGGGAAGTTCATGGAGACACTAGATAAAATCCTTAAGAATCATTTAAATTGAATTGTGAAGGGTATCATATTTTATTGAAGGTTTTGTAAAAGTTGAACATGGCCATATCCACTCTGAAAGAGTTTTTGAGATGTTGGTGAATGGAATTTAGAGTAGGTGTTTCAACCTACAATACTATGATGCAAGTGCTTGGTAAATAGGGTAAATTGGAGGCTTATAGGCATGGCATCTAGGGACACGAATATGGCATAATTGTTTTGGATATTTGTGGAATCATGACTTGGCATTGAAGGAATTAGTTGTCATGCTTATACTAGTCAATTTACATATTACTTGTATTTATCTTATTGACTAAAGATTCTATATGGAAAGGATTCTTGGGCTTTTCCCTAGCCTTTGGCCTAATTTGTGGTGTTTCTTGTCTTTGATTTCTTGTGCACTATGATCTCTATCTGAATGGCTAAATTATTAATATATATTTTCTTAATGACTTAACTAAACAGATTCAATACTAAGAGAAAAACATTCACATAGCTATCACATGCAATTATCATGATACAAAATTCTCTCTTGCACTAAAATTTTAGCACCAAGGTTCAGTTCTTGGAGATTTAAAGAGTTTGATAAAAATGTGCAAGAAAATAAATATTAATAAAATCTAAAGCATAAGAATCAAAATGGAACAATCATGAATTATATACAATATTTGGATATATTTTATGAAATGCAAAAGGTAGAGTGCACACCTTACAAGGAATGGCTACTCAATAGGAGCAATTCATCTACGTGCTTTCTAGCCATGTTACATTTGTGGACGGAAACTTTCTGGAATAATAATACTTGTTGTAAAACACCCCCATAGCCCCAGTGAGAAGTGCTCACTTGTTAATCCAATCTCCCTTGTACAGTTAGAGAGATAGGATGATTAATATATTTTTTATCTTTAAAGCTTTCAATTATATTTTTGGTGATAAACAATTTCAGCCCAATCCTGGATCAAAAGCTATGGCCATTTGAATTTCCAGCGAAATTGATGATGCCACATCATTAGCTTCTCAACATGGCGCCACATGGCCATCCTATCCCACCATCTAGTGCTACTTGGCATAGGCATATTAGCTTCCGACACATTTATGGGTTCGGCTCTACCATTCTCTGTGCTTAGATATATATATATATATATATATATATATATATATATATATATATATATATATATAATGAGCTAGCTGACGGTGTTAACTTTTGACAATTTTCCCACCTCCTAGGCTTGTTACCCCGACTCCTTTCCCTTTTTCATTTTCACAAACAGCTCTGAGGTTAACCCTCCGGGATGACTTACCTGCATGTCAATTGGTGGAATGTTTTTCGATGGAACCCTTTGCCATCTCCTAGCTCTGGTATCCCGACATGCTACACTTACGCACTTAAGAATTAATCTGGGGTTGATGCCTTGGATTATCGTGCCCTGTGGAACCACTTTCCCACACCACAGGTGCCTTTCCATTACACCAAGGCTCTCATTTGCCTTCATGGTGCCCCGACATTACCCTCCTTGGGATTTATCCCATGTTTGTTTTGTTTACAACTTCGAGATGGACTTTGAGGACACATAATTTTGGCTCCTTTTCTCGATGCCTTAGACATATACCCCATCTCGTCAAACTTCTCCATGATGGTAACTTGCCACGTATCCCTGTTATAGCATCAATTCTCACCTCTATATACTTGATGCTTTATGTTATGGCCTTGGGCAACCCTTTCCTTTTAGACTTGGTCCTTTACCTAAAAAATATTATTTTGAATTCCACACGCGACTCTGCCCTGTCAAAAGCATGTGCACACACGGGTCCAATTATACCAAACCTGTGTATATAATTTACAATATGAGAAAAATATAAAAATCCCTATTTTTTGGGCGGGTTTTACGGGTTACACCGAAAGCCTACCTACATGAGCCTGTGGCCAAACTATTTCCCAACTCAAAAAAAATGTTTTAAGGAAGTATAATTACACCTCATGGGAAGGACTAAAGGGGAGAGAGAGAGAGATGTATCGATACTATAGCCATTTAGTCCCTGATCAATTCTGATTTATCCCTGTGCCTCCTGCACTTCTGAGATTGTGAAAACCCTTATTTTCCTCATAGAGATGTTCACCTCACTTATGTGACATCCTTTTGTATGCTTATGGAAGGAGATTGTTGAGGTTTGGGTTGGACGGATCCGGAGGAAGGTTTCACTTGGAGCCGTGTCTGAATCACGTGGTATTCCTCCACACATCTTTACATACATAAATAAATAAGCTTTGTCCTGTTCCTGATGTCATGATCTTTAATTCTTTATACATGTTATGATAATTTTATGGTTGATTTCATGTTATTTTGTGTATAAGATTATATGATATAAAACTAACATCTAGAACATGCTTTCAATTACTACTAGTCTATGTGCTTTTCTTGAATGAGTTCCAAGTTTTGAAGCACGTGGAAAAGAAAAGGTTTGAACCTTGCAAGATCACCTTCAAACATAGGACCTACGAGTAAGGCCTCTTCTCCCAATTTTAATAGTTTAGGAATTAGGATTGTTAGTTTGCATGCTTCTTGTTGTTGTATACCTCTTGCTCTGTTGGGATTCTCAACCGAGGCCATAGGGTGATTCATCCCGTAACAGAATTGGCGACTCCACTGGGGATTACATCCGTGTAATTCCTAGTTTGGGTTGTTTCTCTCTGGGTTTGGGTTCTCTCATTGGTTTGATCACTTTTCCAGTTTCTTTGGTTCACTATCCATCTAGGCAAAATTCTTGATTTTTTGGATTAGGGTTGGATTTTTTTATTTTTTCTTTACTTCACTTTTTATACTCATTTTTCAGTTTACACAGTCACGTATATACGCATTTTGGTCCAAAGAAACACGTATATATGTAGATTCCCTTGCACCCAGTCATGAATACACATTGGTTGCTCACTTTCAAGCCGCATATGGCCAGTTTTAAATGAAAATTTGATATTTTGAATCCATTAAAGTCTTTCTGCTTGTTCTTAGCCACTTTTGTTGAATATTTGATGTCTTTGGGAAGTGTTTCTTTCTACATTTTATCAATATTCTCTCTTTCTTGTTGAAAACCTAGTCAACCTAGGGTTTTCCTTGCTTTGTGAAGTTTCATTTTTGGGTTTGGCATCAGGGCTTCTTGCTGAAGTTCTTGGTTTTTCTAAGCTTCACCTTTTTTCTTTTCTTTCGTTGGCTTTCTTGGGTTTTCTTGGTTTTTGAGAAAGTCATTTCTGGCAAT
The DNA here is from genome assembly GCA_034641835.2 of Pinus albicaulis. Classification (NCBI taxonomy): domain Eukaryota; kingdom Viridiplantae; phylum Streptophyta; class Pinopsida; order Pinales; family Pinaceae; genus Pinus; species Pinus albicaulis. Next base: position 1,519,886,858 of record CM076570.1, read on the forward strand.
CTTGAATAGTCTTCTTGATTTTCTTGAACTTTCTTTGTTTTTTGGGTGTTTTATACTACTGTTTAGGTCATTTGTTTGAGTTAGTTACCTCTTCTCGCTTGTTAAGTCCTGTCATAAAAATGATGTTGCTGTCTTAAGGAATTTGAAGTCTCTTTTTTGCTCGACCTAGTGATTTTGTGTAGTTTTTTCGTTCTCAAATAATTTCTTGATTCCTTAAAAAGAAAAAGACTAAAAAAAACATCTATGTTTGCCTTTAATTTTTAGTTTGGTTTTGTTTAAGGCTTTTTATCGTTTTTGAGAAAGTGTAAAGTTCGTCATTCGGTCAATTTCACTTGGTTTTGCGAGAAGTTCTTGGTTGAATTTGTCCCTTCTTGTATCAAGTTTTTTGGCATCTTTGTTAGGAGAATTTCTTGTTTGAATTTGGCCTTTCTTTTGTGTCAAGTTTTCAAATCTCTTTATTTTGAAACACATTTTCTTGTTCTTTATATTAGTCCTAGAATCTTGCATTTGGCATTGGTAGTTTGCATTAGAGTAGTTGCACTGTAAGCATTTTTAGTCTTTTGTATATTTTGATTGTGTGAGCGTGTATGTTGAAAAAGAAAAGAATTTTTTTTTATTTAATTAGTTTGTTCGTACTTCCCTTTGTAGAAATCCTTTTCAATGAAGAAAAATTTTCATCTTTCATGTAGCAAGTTTCTATTGATTTATTCTTACATCCATAACATCACAAGTTGCACCCTTGGATGTGGGTGTTTAATAGAAGAAGGGAGACATCAGACCCAGCGTGCGCCACATGGCCACACATGGGCTCTATCCAGCTGCATTTAAGTCAGCTAGCGACTCGCCTCACTCCCTCTTTATTGCTCTCAGTCTGATATGCCGCCCTGCTTTCCTCTTAATGGCTTCGCACTTCGTTATCCCTCCATTTTCCTCTCGCTGCATGTGCCCCTCTCCTATCTCAGATCCGAGCTCTCGAATGAACATAGGGAGGCGTTGTAGCCTCCATTACTGCCTCATGATAGCACAGGATCTCCACTTCTCCCACAGTATCTACTGCAACCTCATGCTTGCTCCTTTGCCTCTGTAATTCAGCCCCTCCACCCGTTCTATCACCTCGCCTCTGCTCACTTTCCTCCCAAACAACTCTAACTGCTCCAGTATGCCCAGATGGCACACAATGTGCTGCTGCCGAGGTAGTGGTCAGGGTCAGGCATCTCGCCTCCCGCTATCCATTCACTCGAAGTCTCACTCCTCCCCACCTGAAGAGAATTCTGCTCAATATCCTCTCACTCGCCGAGGCAGAGGAAGGGGTCGGGCTTCTCATCCTCCATTGTTCGTTCATCCTGAGCCCTGCACCCTGCTACCCGAAGAGATTTATGCTCAGCGCCATTCCATAGGTAGAGGCAGAGATCAAGGCCGGGCTTCTCGTCCTCCTCAGTCAATTCACTCGAAGCCCCACTCACTGTTTTCTGAGGAGAATTCAACGCAATTTCATTACAATTGTACTTTGGACAGACCCTGTCTCACGACCACCATTACTATTAGTATCCAGGAAGAAGCCTCTTTTTCTTCAGCGCGAAGCACCAAGAAAAGACCAAGAAAATCCACCATAGCCACAGTGCCTCCGCATCTCTCGAGGAAATCAGAGGCCTTACCAGTAAAGCCTGATGCTAATTCCTCCAGCAGCAATGGTAGTGGTAGTAGTGGCAGTGGGATTCCCGAATGGTCGAGTGAAGAACGCAGGAAGGGCAGTGCCAGTGTAGCTTTCATCGCTACAACACCCGAGCCAGCAACCCATCAGTCGAAGCATGCAGATGATTCCTCTGAAGACTACAGGTGCCTCATTGTGGAGGAGCCACTTCCTCAACAAAATGACACCTAGCATGGAGCACAACTATAACAAGGAGATGTATTTTTTCACTGTTCTGTTTATTTTCTACGTTAACATGTCTTTCCAGAATACTTTCTCAACTTTTAAGTATCTTTTGTATGAACTTGGTTTCCCCATTGAGGGCAGTTGTTTCATGACTGGTTTCCCCATTTGGGTGGTCATTATTTTGTTTTTTTTTTAACTTATAATGCCTCCGGAATTGGCTAGCATAGAAATTTCGGAGGCCCGACTCATCCTCTATATTATGTTACATTAATAGAATTTATTCCAACTTAGAAAGAAAAAAAAACATCACAAGCTGCACCTCCATTTCATCCCCAACTTAAGAGAACGACCTTTAAAATCAAGTGATTAAAATTTAAAATGACCTAGAATATTTTTGAATTTTCATTAAATACATCAATTAGTATAGGTCATTAGGGCTTTGGAATAGGTGTGTGGAGAGTTAACTCTCCAAGGCCACTGTAAATTTAAACTTATAAGTTGATTAAAAGATTGAAACCCAGTATCGTTAAGTTGTCCATGAAAGCTCTCCTAAAAATGGAGTCAAGCACGAGGGCGAGTGAAAGAAGGGAAGAGAGAAACCCCCTCTCCTACTTTCCAAATCCCGACCAAAGACTGTTCCACCCAGTTGTCGATACGAACTGGTGACATTAGTTTCCATTCCCAGGTATCACATAGGTGACTGCGGGGGGGAATACCCATGGCACCTGAGGAAAATGTTGCATCATGTTCATTAGTACTTCTGGAGGGTGCCCTTGCAAATATTTGGTACTTACACCGGAAAAGGTTTTTATCTGGAGGTCAGCATAATTTTTTCTGTTACGTTCACTAGTAGGCCTAGGGTGTAATTACCCTAGACTATCTTCAGAAGATCCTTATATTTTTGCTTTCTTGTATTTTATTATCCGGTCCTAATCACCCGAAGCGGAAATACCTCAGAGTTGCTTGATTGGCTGAATCTTTAGGGACATTTTTAGAGAGTGCTCTTTTCTCCTAGACTGCCATAGCTTTTTAGTTTTTTGAGTCTGTATAAGTTCTCATAATAATTAAAAGTGGTTGATTGATCAGTTTGTCGATCTAGGAGGCTTCGTGGGATTTCTCCTGTGAGTGCCAAGCCTTCTTCTAGAAGGCGTAAGAGAAATTCTATTAGTTATTTCCAATCAATAGCATCGAACGCATCAGAGAGTGATCCTCCGCTTTGGGATATAATTTCTTAGTGTGATCTTAGTGTTAGTCGTGATTTAGAGAGGATTACTCCACTCCTTTCTAGGGTCATTTTTCCGGCAGAAGAAGTTCAGGTCAAATAAATTTGTGTACCTCCATTTACTCCTTCCTTCCCTCTTCCTGATATTTTTTTAGACATTTTATTATAAGTTGGGACCTCGAATCACAGGACGTCAAGCCCTCATATTTATCCTTCTTTTCTTTCGATGGCCACTACTGGGAACACATCAGATGTGAGTAATTCTAGTGTGCATAATCCTCTTTCTGTAGAAGCAGGAGGTACCATTTATATATCGACTATCACTCCTAGTACTACAATTTTTGGCCTTACCTCCATTCCATCTTCGAGTGGGGGCACCCAAGCTTTTTCTTCCCACACTAGTGCGTTTTCATTTGGGATGCCTTCTAGTGCAATTATCTTATTTTCTTTCACCACTGCAACTGTTGTCTCCACACCTATGTCTTCTATGGCTAGTGGATCAACCTCTTTTCAGGGTTTTACCTTTGGAAGTGGTCATATTACTCATTTTCACCTTTCCTTAGGTTCTTTTCCTTTTTCCGCGCAGGTTCAAGGTTTTAATCCTTTCTAGGAGGTCAAGGTTTCAATACTTTTCAAGGCTAGAACCTTCATTTCAGTGGTTCAGGAACTTGTCAGTTCATGTATGGTCAACAGGGGAACACGCCTTTCTCCTTCCTAGAAACCTCTCAAGGTTTTTCTCCTTTTGCTAATGCATGGAACCTTTACCAAGGGGTCTCATATTCTTTTAATACTTCAATTGGGGGAAACATTCATGTTTATGGTAACCCTTTGGCAGGAGTACATCCTAATCTGAATTTCCCTAGACCACAAGTTTTTCCTTATGGTTTAGTATCTTCTACGAAAAATTCTTAGCAGTTGGTGCCTCAACAAATCTAGGTTATTGTTTTCAAAATGTTGGGAATACTTCTCATGGTGGATGGCATTATGAAGGTCGTCCATGCTTACCATTCCTGGTGTTATCACTCTAGTAAATTCTTAAGTTGTGGGATTTTGTTTTTTAGTCAAAGAATACTAGAGGTAACCACAAACCTTATTTAAACTCTAGGATCTAGCCTTCCTAGGGTTCAGAGAGGGCTCTCTCTGAACCCTATGAAGGCTAGATCCTAGAGTTTGAAGTAGTTTTGTGGTTAGCTCTAGTATTCTTTGACTAAAAAACAAAATCCCACAACTTAAGAATTTACTAGAGTGATAACATTACTGGTGACCATACTGGGGAAATAACCAATCCTCAGTCATAAAACTAGTCTTAAAGGAATCATTTAATTCATATTTTTACTTTAATATTTCTTTTATAGGTTGTGGGTATTGAAAAATTGTAATTTTGGCTTCTAGGAAAACCTACTATACCGGGTATAACCTAGATCATAAGCTTGTTGTTATAGTAGATAACCCAGACCAAATTGGTAAAAATAAAAAACAAACATAAAACTTAGAGGCTGAAATCTCATTAATAAGAGTCAATTCATTACCAAGAGAATTAGTAAGTATGCAAGATATTGATTTTGATCTGAAATTTGAGCATTCCTTATTTAAAAGTAAATATGAAAGTGATTTGAAAACTGCTGTTTTTGACCTTGCTTTTATCTCATTTTTTAATGAAAAACAGAAGTCTATTGTAGTATGTTATAAATCTAAGAAAGCTGAATATCAGACTAAAGTTGAAGAAATTAATGTTACTATTCTAAAGGATATTGATGAAGCTATTGAATTAGCTCACTTGTTGACTTATGTAAACAGGCCTCCAGTTTCTCAATTACACACCACAATAATTCCAGCTAGATATTCAGCTCTTTATGCTGTTACATCATTCATAAATTCTACTACCAACTCATCTACAGATCCATTTATCCCTAGGTTACCTCTATAACTAGAGTATTATTTCCACCAATCACTTCATCCGCTATATCCATCAGTTCACCTTTTGATTTCTTAAATACATCATCCTCATTTCCCAGCACTTCAAATACAATCTTTAGTTCATCTACTATCATTTCCAGTACAGCTCGAAGCAGTTCTACCTTAACTCCTACCCAAGCTAAGCTTCAAGCTATGGCTGCTAGATATTCTCCCCTGGTCTTACCACAACAACTTCATGACATGCCACAATAATATCAAAATAAAATACCACTGTTTGATGGCACTACCCAATATACTTCTCAACAACATATTACTAAAATGACAGACTTCTTTGAAATTTATGAAATTGATGACTTAGATGTTCAAATGAGGTTGTTTGCACAAACTTTAACAGGAGAAGCTAAGAAGTGGTTTAAAGATTTAGCTGCTGGTAGTGTAACTGATTTAGTTGTCTTTTATACTTTGTTTTTAAATAAATGCGAAAGGAAGAAGAATCCCCTCCAAATTTTCTCTGAATTTGATTCCTTCAAAAGAGCTCCAAATGAGTCAGTCCAATATTACTGCACCAGATATAATAGTGTCTATAATTCTATCCCTGCAAATCTTAAACCTACTCCTTATTCAGTTATGCTCAAATTCCCTGATGGATTTGATACATATATGGCTTACCAATTAAGGGAAAGAGATGCAGACACCTTAGAAAAAATGCAAACAAATGCAGTTAGTGTAGAAGTGAACATTTTAGCCAGAAAAGCTAGACTCATAAATGAAAGAAGAGTGACCATTAAAAAAGAAAATGCCAATTCAGATACAAAAATGGATGTTATAGCTAAAACCTTAGAAAGGGTGATTTATAGACTAGAAAATATAGAGATAAGACCTCAGTGTGATAACCAACAACAGATCAGAAATCCCAATTTTAGAAAAAACATAAATTCTATAAAAGAAAAAGAAACAGCCCCAGACCAAACAATAAGGCCCCCATTCCAAGAGAACTATGCTGAAATTTCTCAAAATAATAATGATGATGAGGATGCTATAAATATAATGGGAATATATGACAATAATACTATTTTCCTTACTCAAGAAGATCATGAACTATTTGAAATTTAACAGCTCAAATTATATTCTAGTGAATCCTTTGATTATAAACAAGGTTATGATTATGCAATAAATGAAATACACAGTCAATATAACCTTGGAAATAATAAAAACAATGAGTCTTCTACCAAGAAAGCTTCCCAAACTCAGAATTAGAAAATAGTAGAAGCTCCCAAAACAAAATTTCTGCAAATTCTCCCAAGGGAAAATAAGAAAAACTCAAATTATTCCCAAAACATTTCTAGTCCTAAAAAAGCATCAGGCCCTAAAATTGTTGATATTACTGATGAAGTTTCTCAAACTACAAAATATTCACAAAAATCTACTGTTGCTAAAGCTTCTAATTCTGTAAAAACAACAAATTTAGATCCTAAAAAACCTTCTGCTGATCCTAAAACAGTAGATACAAAAACTATTACTTTAAAAACATTTGCTGATAATTCTAAGTCAGAAAGAACATCTAGTGCTTCACAAACAATCCATGAAAATAAATTTAGAAGTAGTAAAACACAAGAAACACAAACAGAGAATCCCAAAACACTTGAAAATGAAAAAACAACTGTAGAAAAACAAGACAAACGAACACAAACTACAGTTACTAAAGAAGAATTGATTCAAATCAATAAAACTCAACCTACATTCAACATACAATCAGAAATTGCAAAGCTTAAAATACCAATTCCTTTGACTGAATTGGTAAAAAATGACTTGTATAAATCAACCATAACTGAAGCATTAAATATGAATGATGGAGAATACTCCTTAAATCTAAATGATGATCAACCCGAGTTGATTTTTGGCCCAGATGTAAATAGAAAACATGCAGATGGTGCAGTTCCTCCTTTTTATATCAATCTCACCATTCATGATCAAATTCTACATAACACTATGCTAGATTCAGGAGCTTCCCATAATCTAATGCCCAAATCCATCATGGAAACTCTGAATCTAGAAATCACAAGGCCATACAAAGATTTGTTTTCTTTTGATTCAAGTAAAGTTAAATGCCTAGGTTTAATTAAAGATTTGTGTGTAACACTAGTTCAATACCTTGGTAAGAGTATATTAATGGACATTGTAGTAGCTGATATCCCACCAAAATATGTAATGCTACTTTCTTGATCATGGGGAGCAAAGTTGCAGGGATCTCTACAATTGGACATGTCTTATGCTACTATATCAATTTTTGGCCAGCCTAAAAAGTTATATAGGGAAACATTGATGAATTATATGGCCAGTAGTGCTGAAAGATCTATAAACTACCCAATTTACTCTACACCAACTGACCTTGATTCTTTTATCCTATGTAACTTTGAAACAAATGAAATCCAAACCGAACTAGTAGATAAAAAGAGAGCACCAAACAATGATAATATTTTTCATGAATATTTATGGAATTTAGAATTTGATGGTTCACTGAATAAGTTAGGAGAAGGAGTAGGAGTCTCGATAACAAATATGGAGACTAATCATTCTGAAGGTCATGCTTTCAGGCTCAATTTCAAATGTACAAACAATATGGCTGAGTATGAAGCCCTCATCCTAGGACTCCAAATCATTAGGAACTCAGGAGGAAAATTAGTTTTAGTCATGGGAGATTCAGATTTGATCATAAAACAAGTAAATAGAATTTATTCTACTTACAATCCTAGACTAAGTAGACACAGAGACACTTTCATAGATTTAACTAATGATTTAATGGAATGCAAGTTTGCTTCTATACATAGAAAACAAAATATACAAGCTCATTGTCTTGCAACTTTTGCTAGTACATGCAATTTACCATTACAACCTAATCACAGATACACTGCTGAAGTCAAGCATAGGCCAATAATTCCAGATAATCTTAAGTATTGGAAGATTTTTTCTCAGGATGAACAGATTTACAAGTTTATGAAAAATGAAGGAGAATTTCAGAATTGTAATATAGATATAGATTGTACTATAAATCATGATTTTGATTGTGAAAAATATTTAAATAACTTAGATGTAAATAGAATAAAGTTTGATAAACCTAATAGATTTAGTCAAGCTGATATAGATAGCTTAGAGAATGTAGATATTGAAGAAATTATTGAAGAAGAATCAAACATATTGAATTTTAAGGATAATTTCTTACCTAAAGGTTTAACCCCCTTAGAAGATCTTTTTGACTCCAATGATGTAGCTAGAAAACCAAAAATGGAGCCAATAAGATCTGACATAGAAGAATGTAACATTGGTACAGAGTTAAAACCAAAATAATCAAACTGTCCAAAATTTTACCTCAACTAAAAAAGGATAATTATAATGAGCTTTTAAAGGAATATCAATATGTGTTTGATTGGAGTTATGAAGATTTAAAATCTTATGATACAAACATAATCCAACATAAAATTCCGATAAAAGAAGATCAAAATCCATTCAAACAAAATTTGAGAAGAATTAACCCTGTGCTATTACCTTTGATTGAAAAAGAAGTTAAAATAATGTATGATGCACAGATCATTGCACCAATCAGATATTCTGATTGGGTTTCCAACTTAGTCCCAACGAGAAAGAAAACATGAGAAATTAGATTGTGTGTTGACTTTAAAAATCCTAATAAAGTATCCTCAAAGGATAATTAACCTTTACCTAAAATGGACCACATATTACAAAGGGTAGTGGGTTCTTCAAGAATTTCATTGTTATATGGTTTTTCAGGATAGAACCAGATCCTATTCCAAGAAGAAGACCAAGCTAAAAAAATATTTACTACTCCTTGGGGCACTTTTATGTATGTGGAAATTCCTTTTGGTCTAATGAATGCAGGAGCAACCTTTCAAAGGGCTATGGACATAGCCTTTGCAAAGGAAATACATGAGTTCTTAGAAATTTACTTAGATGACATTACTGTGTTTTCCAAAACAGATAATGAACACTTGGATTATTTGAGACAAGTTTTTATTAAGTGTAGGAAATATGGCATCTCTTTAAATCCTAAGAAAAGTCTATTTGGATTATAATAATGTAATTTACTAGGACACATAATCTCAAAAGAAGGAATTAGAATAGATCCAGTTAGGATAGAAGCAATTCTGAACATCATTCCACCAAGAAGCATCAAAGAATTACAAGCCTTTCTAGGTAAGATAAATTTTTTAAGAAGATTCATATCTAACTTAGCTGAGATAATTAGAGAATTGAATAACATGCTCAAAAAAGATTCAGTTCTTAGATGGAATGTTGAGGCTAAACAATCATTTTACTCTATCAAACAAGCCTTAACCAAAACTCTAGTCCTAATAAGTCCTGATTTTAAGAAAGACTTCATGATTTTTTCATTTGCTTCAAAACACACCATTGTTGCAGTTTTACTGCAGAAAAATGGCCAAGGATTTGAACAACCTATAGATTTCTTCATTAAGGCCCTAAGATACGCCCCTTTGAAGTATAACATTATGGAAAAACAAGCCCTAGCTTTGGTAAAGGCTATTAAAGACTTTAGATTTTATATTCTCTACTCACACATTATTGCCTATGTCCCAAATTCTGTAGTTAAAGACATTCTTACTCAGGATGGTCCTGATGGAAGAAGAGGTAAGTGGATTTCCACTATGTTAGAATATTACATAGAGATAAAACCCACCAAGCTCATTAAAGGTCAATGACTAGCCAGACTTATGGATGAATCCAATTGTAATTCCCTAGACATAAATTTTATTGCTCAAGTAGATGATCAGGAAGAGATGGAAACTCCAATGATCACTGAAGCCTTTTCAGATTCACCTTGGTATACAGATATTATATTTGTATTACAAAACTTACAAGCTCCTCCTGGATTGTCAAGAACCAAATCTAGATTTTTAAAACTTAAAGCAATAAGATTTTGTATCTTAGATAATGTACTTTTTTGGAGAGATCATAGTGGGATTTTACTAAAGGAAGAAGCTAACAAAATACTTGAATATTTTCATGCAGGTGACTATGGAGGACATTTATATTGAATAAATACTGCAAACAAGATCCTGAGAGTTGGTTTTTACTGGCCTACCTTGTTTGTTGATGTCAAAAAATATGTTACTTCATGTCATAAATGCCAAAATTTTGAGGGTAAGAAGAAATTATTACCCCTCCCTTTAAAGCCTATTTCAATTGAAATGCCATTTCAACCATAGGGCCATCACTCAATTAACCTATGGCATAGCACGTGCGTTCGTGGCATACTAAAAAATACCCTTAATTTGACTACATATTGGAAAATACCTCTAAAAATCACTTTATTTAACCCCCTACCAATACTAACCCATTGCATTTTCCCAATCTAAAAAACCCCTACTTTCACTAGATATTGTAAGTATCTGTTTTTTCATTAACATTTTTTACACCCCTTTATATTAATATCCTTAACATAATGACATTATGCCTCTCTTATGACCCCACATGCATTCTACAATTCACCTTTCTTCTTGTGATATACATAAGAGATGCATATTAGTATTCCCACAATGTGATTACTCAATTCACACTCAAGCACATCTCACTATGATTTGTGGCATTTAATGGTCTAAGGCATACAAAGGTAAGCCTTGTTTTAGGAAGATTGATTATGTGCACGTCTATAAAATGACATATAAATTGATCTATATGATGATGAAAAATCAATTAATCAATATTTATGAATATGTTTGCAACAAATAAGGTGTTCAATCACAAGTCTAGACCCTCTTCCCTTTGAAAGCTTCTTGTTAAAAAATCCAACTACAACCTCATGTACTCAAACTGGTGTCTTATTAAGGTGGAACAAAAAAAGTTACAGTTTCGAAGAGTTACATAGAGAATAAAAGGTAAGGCGAGGATGAGTTATGAGACCCTCCCTTTGCTTTAATGAAAAAAAAAACATTGTTCTCTGTTGTTTTTAATTTAAGTGTTTTAATGAGATCCCCATGGTATATTTTATTAAGACATCATTTGGAAAAGACCCATGTGGATGGAATTAATGGTTTTTTAACCTTGGTATGCGATTTAAAGAGCTCTTAACACTAGATTTCGTGTTTTCAGAAATTGTAAGCATTGTAGACAATTTCCCCCAAGTTCAAACAGATGGTATTATGTGGCTATGTTTTATGAACCTTCCCAACATCAACATGCTAGGTAGGTCTACCCCCAAGTTTTTCAGTAAGCATCTTTCAAACATGGGATTTCACATTTGGAGGGATCTATGGGGTCACAACACTATCTTGGTTGGATTGGAGAAGAATTAATTAGCCCAATATTCATTAGCTTAAGACAAGAATGTGTTTTCAAAATGATACCATAAATTTCAAGGCCCATTTGGAAGCACTGGAGATGTAGTCATAATCATTGTAAGAACTATACTCAACAACCTCAAGATGAATCTTCAGTCATAATTATTGTAACAACTATACTCAACAACCGCAAGATGAATCTTCAACAATGTTCACAAAAGGGGATCATTGTCACCATGTCACAAAGAAGATTGCTGCTATATAGATGCCAAGGTTATTGTGACAAAAGCAAGATCCGTCATGTTGTCATTAAAAATTAGTATACAAATGTGAAACAGGGTCACTCACTGACACATAGGTCACAATCTATAGATTACTTCCCTTGACAGCCTCATTATTATCTATTAACAAGATTACTATAAATGTCATTTTAAAATCAAGGTTCTCTTATGTCACCAAAGGTGTCGAGACATCGTGACGATATTAAATGATTAATCACCATGCTCAACCATACTGCCTCAAGAATCAAATCTTGCAGCAACCAACTGAAATTAAATTTTCTAATAAGCTTCAGAACAAGCTATCTATGATACACAGATAGACTCAAGACTTATTTGCATCTAGCTAAACAACTCAATACATCAAAATCCTAGACAATTGTATACTTTAAGGCTTGGTCATTAACGTAGAGTAAGTCCTTCAAGTGAAATTGAAGTGTTTCTTATATATAGGTCTTTCTCTAGGTCGAATTGCTAGCTTTAGGCCGACTTATCCTCTCATAGAGGTCGACTTTTTCTTTGCACTATGATGAGGCCTTGGAGGGTCTTTGACTCAAATAAATTTTCTTTACAATATGTAACATGCCCAAAAGAGTCTTCCATACATGAAAATGACTCAACTGACTTGTAGACCAAATGACAAGTCCTAGAAGCACTGAATGGGTGCTTGACCTAAAAATAAATTTCCCTTGAGCATGAAACCCATGCCTCAAGAATTTAATAATAATAAATTTATGTTTCTCTTTACATCAAATACACAAAATCATGATTACATATGTCATTATGAAGACCGAACCTAGTTACATATTTCAACATGGATTACCCCCCTCCCCTGCGTCATCATGCATCGCATATATATGTGAGAATTTAAACATCATCATCACTTTTTCCTTTCATGATGTGATCTGCCTCACTAGGGTTTATTTCACTTTCTTTTCTTTGTAATAAACTCAACTAAGGGCTGCTACCTGCAATAGATGTCATTTGGCCAATAACTTGCCATGTTTCTTCAATTGCATGAAATGGATTCTCTTGAATTGGTTTACTTCCATTTTTATTGCCTCGGCCATAGCTTCCTTGGATGATTTTCAATATTTTGAATCCAAGTGTTCGTATTAGCCAGTCTTTCCATTTCAGGATTTGACACGTGTATAGGTTGACAAACCTACTTGTTTCCTTAAATAAGATATTATATGTAATGGATTTACAATTAATCTGAGAGTCAAATTCGTTGCTCTGAATTAAAAGAAAAAGTTTCTTGCCTAATAGAATGCACTGGTTAAATTTGGTAGGCAGTGTCATATGTATAGCTACCACTGCTACTAAAATCAATGTCTACAACCACTGCTTTTGTTACTACCACTATCACATCCACTCCAACCTGCCTACTGTAGTGAACTGTCACTGTTTAACCATAAGATACGCTATCATATATCCTTAAGATCTATGTTGTCGTCATTCACTGTCAATCATATGATATCAATCAAATCTTCCATATAAAAATTCTGAAGACAACCATGCTCAAAGGAACAATCTTGCAATTCTTCTCAGTACCTTTAGAGTATATTAGTCTCTTTATGAACACATTGATGAACCCAAGTCATGTTAAATAACTCCATTTTTTTGCTTCTCTTCAAGCATTCTATCTTTTGGCATCACTGTTCAAACAAACTTAAATTCTTTGGTCAGCTAGTATCAAATATTAGTCAAATGCATCTGAGGAAACTTACCTACTATTCTCTGTTTTCCATGTGTCAATGAAAACTACTCTTTCAGTGTGATGATTCCTCAAGCCTAATTGATTAGATTCATATTTTCCTTGAGCAGTTGCCACCTTGGTCAAGCTTCAAATATGTATTAAATAAAGGTCTCACTATAATGATAAATCAAAACTCCTTTAAAGATTCAATCTTCTAGTCATGATAGAGAAGACACCCATGATATCAGTAACATGAAAGGGGTTGAATCGTGTGCATGCAATCTAAAGTATTAATTCCAATCAACTCCAGAGATATATAAATCCCTAGTAGGCTTATGAGTCGGAAGCTTTGTCAGATTACTACAGGTTGATGCTAAACCAAGGTTGCAAAACCATTACTTAAACATAATTATATCCTTAGGAAAACTATGACTACAATGTTATGAATACTGAACAATGCTACATAGTCTTTTAAGATCTCTGTCTTCGATTATATGTTCTGAAAATTCAAATCATCTTAATCAGCTGCCATCCACTCTACTTTTCCCTTTTGTAAAGTGTGATCTGACTTGGACAAAGAGAGCTCAGATACCATGTCATGACATAGGACAAAAGAACCCAGATATTCCAAACTCTGTATCATACTACAAACTCTGTATCTTTAACGTTTAAGTCCATTTGGGGTTTTCAGATACAATGTTACTTGCTTGAATTCATGTCAAAACACAACTTACAACTTCATACATTTCGTAGTGACTAATGGAAAGCATTTCATCCCATACCTGTGAAACTGAAGTATTCATGACTGAAAAGTGAAGCCACAAAGTAATTCTCTTTTATTTTTTATAACACACAAAGAGAAATACCTTAAGCCTTTGTGGAAACTGCATGCCACCTCTCAGATCGGTTTTTGGATAACAGGGGAGAGGAGTTTTTCCCTTAAGCAGGAAAAACACCAACTTACTTCTTTATGTGGAACATGTATCATCATGGTGATGGTCACTGTTTACTTTTCAATGTGATGTGCAACTACATCTGCAGGGATAGAACTTAACAAGTCTTTGCTGCAGATTTCTTCCCCATTTCCTCAATCAACCCAATCTATCAAGGCACCAATCAACACAATGGAGTGTTTATTGCTGTCTTGAACCTTCAAATCCATAGATTTTATTATATCAGCTCAGATTTGCAACTGATTATCATATATTTGAGCTTCTTTATAGCATATTTACACAAGTGTTTGGTTTATTTGATTCATCTTAATGTTCATCTGCACTTATCTTTCAGATATTTATATCCCATTCTTGCACACAATGAGTTATTTTAGAGATCTAAGGTCTGATTTAGGATATGCATTACATATCCTAGCCTTAGATATCTTTGGGATAACCCACTGTGGCTGGAAAAGCACCAGCCCAAAGTGAGAATAAGACAGCCAAGATGACTGTGTCAGCTGGCATCTTTATGTTACACCCAAAATCCCTCATTGATTGTGGCAGATCACAAGAACAGATCCAAGTACTAACGGGATTTGAGGAGCATGAATTTTTCAAACGAACCACTAAAGCCATTGTAAAAAAGACTAATGATTACTTTCCACAGGCCCATATTTCAGTTAATTGCATTAAAATGGCTTTGTCTAAACATATAAAGTAAACATGCATATTCAATAAACTTCTGGATGTACTTTGGGAATATGAATAAAGTACTCAAATGCCATAAAATTAAATCTTCCATATTAGTTGACTATACTATAACAGAAATACTAACAAGATGCCATGCAGAATAGACCAAACCAAAATAGAAGCGTTCTTTTCCCCAGTGCAAAAAAACCATAATTCTAAAAAATATTTGAAACAAGGAAACTGTAAAATTATGCCAGGAAATTTACACCAACAGTGGCCACACCCATTGAGATTTCAAAAACAACAAAGGGAGAGGAGTTTTTGGATAACACCAGTAGTTAGTAGAGCAACAACAACAACAAAATAACAAGCAGTAACAGAGGAATAATCAAGAACGAGGAAATGGAGGAGGAAATTAGTAGCTCAAAGGAGAGGAAAATAGATGAATAATTAGCATGAGAAAACAACAACAAATAATTTCTCAAGGTAGTAATTCAAACACCCATGGAAGACACATGAAGAACCAATCGAAGTCCTTTATACCTCAAGGACATGATCAACAAAGGAAAAATTCTCCTAGGTATGGAAGTTGGTTCCATGGTTATTTTTTTTCTTGCTATAATTATGGGCATAAAGCCATAGATTGTAGATGGAATGCATGAAAACAAAAAAAAAATCGGTGGAAGTAACCCAAAAATGCAGAAGGTTCCCAGGAATGAACATGGTAGTAACGAGAGAGGACTTGGTAAGAATGCTATCAAGAATAACAACTCTTTTTCCCCATTCTTATAACATGTTGAATGCTACAAATGTGGGAATTTTGGGCACAAGGAAGCAGACTGTCAATATGAGAAGACAAGGTGTTCCTCACATATCATGCAACAAGAATAAGTAAGTTGGTTTTTGAAGACAAGAAAAAATAAAATGGAAAATGTTTGCAAGGTTGCTTTCAGCACTCAGAGTAAAGGAAGCTTGAAGAAATGAGAAGGAAAGAAACACAGTTTTTATCTTTCATCAAAGAAAAATCATAGAAGATTTAAGAGGAATCATATCCTTATCTTCATAGTGGATCCCCAATAAGTACCAGTTGCAATAAGCATAAGACTCAAGTACACAAAGTGCGAATTAGCTCAAATAATTATTCTTTGTGAATCGAAAAAAATTGTTGCAAAAAGATTTTGGTAAAGAAAAAGGAGAAGTGCTTTCAAAATCTACACAGCAAAGATAAAGCCAAAAAATGGATGAATAATAAGCTCGAAAGTAATGTTGTTGTAACTTGTAAGGACTCAGTCCACCAAGATGTGGAAGAAAAGGGAGGATAATCTACTTAGGGGTAGTGGATCCTCAATTTCTCTTCATTAAAAAGAAGAGAGTGGCTTCAAGTGAATCCAAAGAGGTCAACAAAAGGCATCATATTGAATTAGACAGAAGTGCATCTCAATGTTAGAGGTAAGAATGAGTCCTCTTGTTGATTTAAATAATGAATTAGTTTACTTCAAATATATCAACATTGCAGGAGAGAGGAAAGTGCAACCAACGTGGTTCTAAGGGGAAGTGGTTGGGAAGTGGCTTCCTCTCGGAAGGGCAAGAGCCATCTTAGGTAGACACACAACAAGAGAACATAAGTACCAGTTAGCATCTTTCATGAGTAAAATTATCTAATAAATTAAAAATGACTTAAATAGCACTCAAATTCCTCAGGAATGAAACCATTCATGCAACCATGAAGTAAACCATACAATCGAATATAGAAATCTTACTCAAAACTCAGGCACTCATCCATTTTCTAATCCATAAAAAGACTTAGAATTATGGCACTTACCATATAATAATATCTATACAATAAATTGCACATCCAATGCTTTATTAATTATGATCCTTTGACAAAAAATTGATTGAGTTAATGGGTACAGTAGCATTTCATAACTCGTTATCCAAGTCCAAATTAAAGTCAACACATGCACACAACCTATCAGCCCCAAACGCAAATGGGAAAGACAATCCATAATTTTCATTTATAAGTTTCTCATGTATCAATGGCCTGTACACTGGGTTTTAGCTTTGTTGATTTTTCATGAGAACGCATCAGAGAACCCAAATGTCAAGTTTTACACAACCTAGCTTCTCATAACAACCAATTTTTACACCATCTAGAGTGATATATTATGTTTCCTATTGTTGATCAGGCCTAGAAATGGAAAATTATATATAATATCTAGGTTTGATTTCTCTCCTAGAGTCTGAACTAACGTCCAGTCTAGTCAGAAAATAAAACTACCCAATTGCTTAGCCAGATACAACAATATGATTAGAACCCAGATAATCAATCGCACACCGTCATTTTGCTCAAGCAGCAATAGGGATGTCGTTCAAATAACTTAGGGATGGCTCAAACTAGAGAAGAACATGTCTAAATAGTCAATAATGGTGCTCTAATACGCCATATAGACCAAGAACATGGAATTGGCCTCTCGGCCTTTGCCTACAATTGAGAAACATTTCTAAAATCAAGGAACTAATCAAATCTTCAATTCCTCAAAAACGAAATATACTAATCAATTCCAAAGGCCTTACATCCTATTATAGATTCAGAACTAAAAAACAGAGCTGCTAAATGAATGCGATTTGACCAATCAATTTAAAAACCCATACTTGGATTTGTTAAAATCTGATGATTTCCTCCCAAGGTCTGAATTTGAACAGTAAATGATGCTATTGGAGGTTGCTCCTTCAACAGCTTTGAAGGTTCTGGAAAATATCATACATACTTTTTTCTATTGAAATGTGCCTACAAAATTAAAACCAGTGTTATGGGTCATGTCATCTAAATCAGGTCTAAGCAACCCCTTCCCTCATCTTTAAAAAAATTGTACATTTAAGATAGTACCTTATCAATACTTGTAGGGGGTAGGGAGAAAAATTAATTGAAAATAAAAAAATGCAATCACAAACATTAAATCAGTTCTTCCTGACACGCACATTTTGACCACAAGAGGTTGGTTAATTCATTAACAAAATACTCTTTATCTTTTAATGCTTATGATATTGATGTTGCTCTTTATCTTGTAATGCTTATGATATTGATGTTGTTGTTTGATTTGGTTTGATAGGTTATAACTTATAACTTATAAGTGGCATGAAAAACAAGGGAAAGTAGATGCAATTGTAGCTAGTATATCTCTTAAGTTCGAAAGAAAATGGCCTATCATAGAAGGACTGGAAATATTTTGCCCAGTTATTAAAATTTAAAAGGAAGGCCATAATTTTTCACTTCTAATAAAAATGTGTTTGTTTAAACATGTTTTTCTTGCGAATTCTATCTAAAAAAATTACTTCAAGGGGATGCTTCCTTGATTTTTCATATGAAAAGTTGTTGGGGAACACCGTTCTTATTGAAGGGTGAGGTTTCTCATAAAGTTTAATGAGGGGAGAAAATGACCCAAGTATGTTACTAGCCCTTATATTTTCAAATAGGAGACCTCAGTAAAATGTATATGTCACATATTTTCAAACAATAGCCATGACACTGAAACAAGAATCGCTCATTTTGTAGATCTCAAATCAAGTGGCAATCGAGCAAAAGAGTAGGGCTGAAGAATAATGGTCAAATAGGAGTATAGTGGCCAAATAAATGTAGCTTACAAACACAATGATGCAGGCAATTATGGAAATGAACTTTGGCTTCATCATAAATCAAATCACATTGATCCCCAAACAAATATGATTTAGACCCGAGAAGGAAGAGAAGCCTTGGGTAATGCACAGATCAAAAACCTAAAAATCTGAAATAAAATGTCCAAAGGTAGGAAGTACAAAGAAATTAAAGCAAGCTATTCACTTGACACTAAGACAAAAGAAACTATGATGCCAAAATCAACCTTCAGAGAGATTCAGATCGCAAAAACCAACAAATCGGGAATAAAATGTAGAAAATATAGGACTTGATGACTGAACCCAGATTCTTAGAACTCATGATTTGATTCTTAAAATCAGAAAATTAAAGCCAACTTAAGACACGACAGGACATCTAAAACATCTACAAATCCTGCAAGGAATAAAAAAGATAAAATCCTCCCATGCTCATCACAGAGCTTGTTACTCTTTACTATAGCAAATAGATAACTGACAGAATAAAAATCACCAACGTTTCACAAGTAGTCTCACACAATAAATTTTCACGAACTTGGAAGTTGCACATAACTGATTTTTTGGCATCTCATCTAGCTGGCATAATACATACTAAAAAATGCAAGTTTCCAACATAGGATTCAAGAAAAAATAGAGTTAATAACAAAATAAAGATGCTTACCAATTCCACATCCCTATCTTGAAAGGATCAAACTTCCTGTAGGAAGTATAAGAAGACAAATTTTCTATTCTCCATTGGGCAAGCCTCACTGTAGTGTTAACTCTGTAGCCAGCCTCACCCATCCGTGTAAGAGACAGCGCTGCAGCAATCTCCATGATGCAGTCAAAGAAACTGTCCAACAGAATGCATGGCTTCCCTAGCTTGACAAATTAGAATATACTCCAATTATCAAATCCCCAAATGCAAACATAAATTGATATCCCCAGTGTGGCAGAAAGGAACATACAAAAAAAATCAAACTTGCAAATATGCACATATAGTCATATCCTCTGTATTGAAAAATAGAACATACTTTGATAATAAAATTATCCAGACATAAAATGTTTAAAGAAATGTAAAGCTGCCTGTAGTAATTTTGGTTCTTTTTCTTCCAATTCTGGGTTGGAAAAGCTCTGGGTTTAAACGTAGTTTCATGCCTTTTCAGCACCCATGTTCTCATAATGTCTTAGGAGCTCTGCACTGACCGCTTAAGAACTTTACAGCATCTATAATTTTACAACAGCTCATATTTCAGCATCTAAGCAACACAGACCAATCTTTAAACAAAAGGGGGAACCAAGCTTGGGAGCTCTGCACTGGCCACTTTAATTTTACAACTCTTATCCCACCATCTAAGCAACATACATCAGTCCTCAAACAAAAGAGAGAACAGAGCTCAAGCGCGGAGGGGGAGACTGCAGGATACTGGTAACTGTGGCAAACCCTTTCCCCTCATTATTTTTTTTAAATTCTATATTTATCATCCATTCATACCATATTGGTATTCAACTTCTCATCAGATTTGAATTAACAACATATCTTGTTGGCAATTGCCACCTAATAAGGACAACCATCGTTGGCAATTGCCACCTAACAAGTGCAATCCATCGCTCGACCTTTTATGCAAGAACAACCAATAACTCAGACTCCAATTAAAAAAACCCAAAGCTAATCATACAAAAACCCTCTTCTCCCGGACTCCATCTATATAAAGTCGGTTCCAAGCATATTTGCAAAGCGCTAGGCCAGACCCACTACATCTGCTCCTCATGACTCACCCAAAATGCATCCTTTCTCTCACACACAAGAAGAAGATGACTCTGCATTATGTGTCCATGGAAATGAAGAATTCATGAGCACCGACTTCTTATGGACAAACTGTTAAACATTTCAAAACCTCAAACAAAGAAACAGAAGACAAAAGGAAAATTGAAGGCAAATCAAGCTAGAACACCTTAATCCTACAGAAGAATTCCTTCTTTACTTTAGGCTTAGACGATGCCATGGAGCTATTCTCTGTGTTGGAGATCATAACATCATAACAGATGTGTGACACACTGACAATCTCAATTGACATCATCAAATTATTTGCAGATACCCACTTTTAGAACTCGAAATATCTCTCCGCTATTCAAATTGAAATGAATCTTAATATGAACCAAAAATTGTAAGGGTATATAAGGTACATAAAAACGAAGGTGAGGAGGACACAATATCATACAGGAACTTGTTACAACGTGACCATGACAAACTGGGAAACTAAACTAGAAGGGGATTCTGCATTTGCATTTGTTTGAAGAAGAGGACTATTATATGAAGTATTTCACTCAGGTAATGAATGATTTTTTTATCTTATATGAATTAAATTACATTTAAATTACATGCATAGCTTGAAACCTTTGACTCACCAGCGGATATCACCAGTAGCTACAATAGAGACAAGAGAGTTGGCTTGCGAATCTCAAATTCTCCCACCGCATGTCTTAACCCTAGTCCGTCCACCTCTACTATTTGAAATGGTGCCCATCCAGCTCTGATGTCTGCAATGCTCATCCGCCTCTGCTGAATCGAATGGCAATGGTCGAACTCTGCTGAACCTCTATTGAATCGAATGGAAATGGTGCAACCTGTTGAATCTCTGCTGAATCGAATGGCAAAGAACCTCTGCTGAATCGAACGTGCTCCAATGGCAAGACTCATGGTTGGCCTCTGCTGAATATCTAATCAATCGAATGTCAATGGCGGCCTCTCTGCTGAATCTGAATCGAATGGCAATGGCTGCAATGGAATGTGCTCCAATGGAAAAACTATTGGACGCGCTCTTTTTATTTTTGACATGCCCGCACAACAAGCCAAGCCATTTGGCCAAATAAATCAATAATAGATACCCTAAAATATTTATATTCCCTATGTAATAAAAAAAAAACCCTCTAACCCATAGTTATATGTCCAATATAATGTTTTGGGTTTTTCTAAAAAAAATTACCTCAATATGAACGCACGTGATATAACATTGCTTTATCAGTGACTCCCCCGTGATTTCAACAATGGGGTTTAGACTTCATTGGTGAAATTCACCCCCCCTCTTCAGGGCAACATAAGTGGATTTTGACAGCCACTGATTATTTTACCAAGTGGATTGAAGCCATACCCTCCAGACAATCTACATATACTGTCATTATTTCATTCCTATAAAACAACATTCTTTCAAGATTTGGATGTCCCCAAAAGATAATTACTGATAATGCAACAGCATTCAAATCCAAGAAAAGGATTGATTTTTGCCACAAATACCATATTACCTTAGGTCATTCCACTGCATATTACCCCCAGGGTAATGGCCTAGCTAAATCCTCAAACAAAAGCCTTGTAAATATCATCAAAAATTTACTTGAAGACAATAAAAAGACTTGGAATAAGAAGTTAGTCAATGCCTTGTGGGAAAATAGAATTACTACTAAAAAATCCATTGGTACATCACCTTACCAGCTCGTTTATGGAATGGATGTTGTCTTTCCATCCTCCTTAAGTGTACCATTGAAGAAAATTATCCAAGAATTACAGATTGAAACAAATGACATCCAAAGAAGGATAAATCAAACTATTCACTTGCAACAAACAAGGGAAGAAGTTTATATTAAATCTCAAGTCATTCAGGATAAGATCAAGAAAATCTATGATAAAAAGACTAAAGAGGATGATTTTTTCATAGGAGATAAAGTGTTAAAATGGGATTCTAGAAGAGAAGGCAAAGGAAAACATGGAAAATTTGATTTTATATGGAAAGGACCTTATGTAATTTATGGATATAGAGGTAATAATGCTTTCTTTCTGAAAGAATTGGATGGAATAGATCTGCAAGAAGGACCAGTTAATGGCAGAATCTTGAAGCACCACTACTCCCCTGAGTTAACAAATAGTTAGTTTTTATTCACTTTGATCATTGTAAATGTACATTGCAAAGTTTAGATTGGATTGGATGTTTCCTTAGCAAAGTTGAAGCCCAGAGAGAAGGCCCTAAGCTTTGAAAGGTAAATATCATAAGTATGAATAAGTTGCAGATATCAGAAGACATTTACAGGGTCATCACAGTCAAATTTCAAAGGCTACTAGTCGTAGAGTTCTTGATATTTCACCAGGAAATGTCATCCCCATGTAGAGCCACTGTTAGGATCTTATAATAATAGGGTTCATAAAATTTTGAATTGACTTTGATAGTCTTGTAAATATCTACATACCTTTCTTTTTGCAAGTTGTTTTCCCATATTTAAAAAAAAAAAGAAAAAAAGAAAAAAGAGGGTAAAATTCCTAAAAAGAAAGATCAAAGGACTTAGAAAAATATATACCCCAAAAGAAAAAGAGATAAAATAAGACCTAAAAGTGAGCAAGTCCAAATGCCACTACTTTTATTTTTACTGCAAGAATAATGATTATGTGAAGAGTGTCAATAAATGCCATAATCCATGATCAGTTAAACAATTTAATCTTAACTTTTCATGTTTTCAATTTCATGTTTTAGATAGAGAATAAATATTTGTCAAATAGTTTAAACTTGAAAAATCAGTAGATAGGTAGAGAATAATGAGGAGCTCAACAGTTTAATCTGGGCCCTCGGATGAAATAAGGTAGATTTAGATAGTTTTATGCTTTGAAAGAAAAATTTTTAAGGTTGCAAGTCTAAATGCACCTACAAAATGAAGAAAAAATGTTAGAAATAAAATTGGGTAGGTAGAAAGTAGTTGAGCAATCATGTAAATAAGACATCATCGGGAAAAATCACTAATTTCCCCTCCCCTATAGGTATTCAATATTCTAAACTTTCAGTCAAGGAGGCTCAGAGCATTTCTCTGACTTTTTTTGGGACTGGACCCAAGGCTCGATGACTGGTTAGTTAAAAATATTTAATTCCTACCTTAAACCCTCATTCATCAACATTTACCCTTCATTCATACATCAAAACCCCTTTTTCCTAAGTAAAGACACATTCTTACATAGTAAAATTGAAAACCCTAAAATAATTAACTTCATCCCTTCAAAAGCATTCATAACACCCTCAAATCCTAAGTATTGGTGAAAGAAATATAAAGATAAGCAATGCTTGATTTTATACTATACTTAGAGATAATATGTATTTTGTTTTTATTGCACTACCCTTTCATATTAACCTTTAACATACTTTTATTAAATCCCTAATAAATACCATCCCATAGTTATTAATTCCATTATATATAAATACCCCAAAAAACCCACTATTATAACTTTTTGACCAAATTCTATTATCCCATGTGCGCAAATAAAAACCCCAAATTATAAACCCTTTGGTCTAAAAACTAGAGTTATTGAAATATCCCGCCCTTATCGTTTGAAAACTATAAAAGGTTTTAAAAACCATATAATATAATTTAACCCGCCCGCATATGTTTTATTAAAACATGTCACAAAGGTTTTAAATACAAATATTAATCCCCGCCTATACCATGATTGAAACATTTCATATATGTTTTAAATCATATATCCCCCCGCCACATCATAAACCAATCGCAGTCCCACCCTCCCATTCTGATGCAACTCCCGAAAAAATCACGGTCGTTCGCTTTAAACTTCTAGATATAACAGACAGAACTTGATATCGCGTGAAAAAGATGCCCAACCCTTCAAAAGCCAAAGGCACATGAAATGGGTGGTTTCACCCATTTCTCCCTCCTCCACGTGGCCTTCCCTCATTCGATCGCGTTCGTTGAAGTTAAAACAGTTTACCACTCGATAGCCACGCGATAACCACTCGTGGTTTTCGTCTATTGCATTCCGAAACCGCCTTCCCACCGGACAAGACCTGCATTCAATGAAATTAACATATTTTGATAAAACCTTTGGTTAATGTGTTTATTCATTTATCTTGCGCGCTTAACCTCTGTATTTCTTCCCCGACTATATCAACTCTGTTAAAGCCCCTAGTAGCCATTTTTATGCCCAAAACCTCCTAAATTACACCCGTGAAGACTGTTGAGGAGCTGCACCTTGCTTCAGATAAACTGCTGAATC
Organism: Pinus albicaulis; assembly: GCA_034641835.2. Taxonomy (NCBI): domain Eukaryota; kingdom Viridiplantae; phylum Streptophyta; class Pinopsida; order Pinales; family Pinaceae; genus Pinus; species Pinus albicaulis. Next base: position 1,519,911,456 of record CM076570.1, read on the forward strand.
CATCAATTCAACCAGAAACTGTAAAAACCCTTTCAAAGCCGATACCTGCATTAAAACAGATATTTGTCTCAGAATTCAACCCGCAATAAAATTGGAAAACCACTTTTAAAGAAATAAAGCACATTTATAGTTAAGAAATTGAGTAATTAAATTGCCCAAAAGTCCCAGAAACAGACCAAAATCTGCCCAAATTTTCCCAGAAACCCTGTTTGTCTGCTGCACAGTTTTTTCATGTAAATTTATCAATTCTTCACAATTTAATGATCCATTTCAAGCTCTAAAGGGCCAAAAAACCTTTGCAGGTATCCTGAAACCCTCTGTAATCCTTTTCAATAGAGTTTTAGCCCCATTTCTCAGTCAAAAAACTCAGAAAACCCCTGTTTTCTGTTTTAGACCATTTTTAAAGCCTCAAAACTTATTTGATAAAACTAATTGGGCAGAAAACCCAAAAAGAGACTCTATTTTGCCAAATTTTCCCAATTAATCCTCCACCATAGTAAAATTGCCTCTGCAAACTATTTAAACTTGCAGAAGCAAATCAAGATGCCTAAAAATCAGAGTGTAAGTAAGCCTGAAGGATCTAAAGCTCCCAAACCTATTGCTGCCATGACTCCAAATACTACAATTGTAGTCAATCCGTTACAACCCCCAGTTGTTGATATTGAACACATTCTCCTAGCCGATATTGACTAAAAAATAGCTAATCCCATAGTTGAATTCAATCTGTTAGATATCCATAACTGGTGTTTTGAGAAGTCTTTAGATGATCATGAAGAATTTCATATTTGGGAATCCAATCTTCCTAAATATGTAGTCCCTCTGACTCACCCTTGTCAAGAAATTATCATATTATGTCACTAGTACTATATTCCTGAACAAAGAGCTATTGTGTATGCCAGTAAATAAGTCTTATTTACCATCACTGCAAGTCAATAAACCAAATTTTGCAGCTTCAACCAGACCCCCAAGCAATCCGTTTGTCTATTGAAGCCCTCACTAAGCTATACATTGGCCTAGACTTTCCTAAAAGGTTCATGATTTTTTAGACTTTTATGCCCCTGCATGTTGAAATTCTAAAGTTAAATCCTCCATATTCAACTGCTAAATTCCTTGAAGGTTCAAGGCATGTAATCTCCATGATTTCCTTCATACTTGGGTATTTAACTGATGAGCACATTGATGAGTCTATCTTGGGATTTTTGTCCACCTTTTCTCCAGGTCAACCACCTTCAGTTATCTTTGACTATGTTGGTTTCATTGCTGATAGTATTCACTATCAATTGACTAATTTACAGCTGGAATGAGTATTCAGATATACCTCCTATATTTTCCACATGTTTCTTTTCTTCCAATCAGATAGCTTTCCAATTTCACTTCAAAAGTTGGATATAGAAGGAAACCTTTATCTGTCATCTTTTGGACATCCATACTCAGAAAAGAAGGCACATATTTTAGTTATTCAGAGTTTTTAGAGTTGTTTTTTCATTCAGTAACCACCATGTTGACCAAAACAGAGTATCCTAGAATAGGTGAGGAAATGAAGAAAATATTGTAGTTATCAGAACAAATCAAATTTGGTGACTGGTATTTGTATGAGAAATTCATTGAAATCAAAGTTTTTGGGTCAAACTTGTTGCCCTACAAGTTACCCAAGCATCCATCAACGAGGATCTTTGTCTTGGAATACATCAGGCAGATCCTAAATTCTGATTCTATTACCTTCATGGTAGCCAAGAAAAAGACCCAATTTAAACTTAAAAATCAAAATGGGCCATTCATATGTAATCACAGAGATGCAGAAAAGGAAGCAGAAAATCAACTACTGGAATATAAATTGGAAGAAATTTTCCCATGGAATTATGATCCACAAGGGATCTTAAGTAAACTAAGTGTAAAATCTAAATTTACACCCTTTATCCATGAATCAAAACTAGAAATAGAGAAGTTTGCTAATCAAATTGAGTGGGTTGAAAACACTTTAACAGAGGCAGTTAACCAATGGAATACTAGTCACACTTTGGAAATTTCCAAACAGCCAGAGACATCCACTAAGATAATCAGAGAAGAGGGAGCTTATACTACAAAGACTACAACAGAAACAAAGTTTAAGATCATTTACAACAAAAGGCAAAAATTAGATACAACAACTAAAGTTAAAGTGACAATAGATGTTGAAGAAACAGAGCCCTTGAATACCAACACTAATTTGCCAGAGATAAATGTAGCTACTGTAGTTATCAGTGAGCCAAATCAGAATGAAGAACAACTGAATAATGAAGATACATAGATGATGGAAAGGCAACAAAGTATGGAGGCTTCTTCCTCACATTCAGATGAGGAAAAGGATTTGAGTATTAAGGAAAAATACAAGCAAATCAAGTTGAAGAATGAGGAAATCAAAACTGAAATATATTCTTAGTTCTTAAAGAAAAAACTAGCTAATCAAAACAGATTCCTATCAGCATTTGATTATTCAACTAAAAAATTGATTATGTCATTATTACAGCCCACAGTATCAGTGCCGAAGAAAGTTGCTGACTATCAGAAAGTTGATATGGAAGTAGCTACAAACAAAATCCATGAATTAGATCAAATAGAGTTTCACAGGAAAACCTCAGATATGTTATATTCTACAGTCACAACAAAAGCTATGAGTGCTCATAAGCTTCAAAACACCATCTCTAATACGCAAGATCAAATGAAGATGGATAAAGCTTCATTGTATGCAAAGGATCTAAGGATAAAAGCCTTATAAGATTTAGTATTGCAGGTAGGATGTGATCCTACAAACATCAAAGCAGCAGAAGCATTGGTCAAGAAGAAAAATGAGGATATAGCTGCCTTGAGGAAACAGCTCAAACTTCCTCAAAGTGAGCATCCTCAGACAAAGGAAGTCTTACAGGAACAAAATGAAAAAGATGAAATGATGAGTTTAATTCTTCAATTGATAGCTCAGATTAAGGAAATGGAAGTACAGATGGACCAACTTGTCCAAGAAAAGGAGACAGTAAAAGAACCAGTGATTTATACAGTCATCCCAGTCATCACTGTAGAAATGCCTTCAAATTTAGGAGAAAATTTGGCACCCAAAGAACCACTGGCCACTGCAGTGCCAGTGACTTCTTCAACAATTTCAGCTACTGAATCCTCCACAACAGAATTGCAACCTACAGTTGAAAGCAGTCAACTGGTGAAAGCAATGGAAGAGATGTCTTTGAAGACAAATGAAATTAACAGGTTGACAAAGATGATTGAAAATCTTCAGAAGACAAATAAATCAACTCAAATAAATGCTAAAATACATGAAAAAAATGCCAACAGATTGAGTGAAGAGGTAAAAAAGTTACAAAAAGAATTAACTCTCAAAGATCAGATGTCATACATAAAAAATTACCTATGTAATAATTTAATTGAAGCCGTCCATGATGTATGGCCTTCAATTCAAGTAATTTTTGAGCAAAGAGAGTTATTATTGGCAGCCCAAGAAGAAATCCAAAAGACACAAGCTGATTTGGCTGATAAACCAGAATAGGCTGTAAGATTAATCAATTTCCTCAACAGCAAGAATAGATAGGAATTGGAAGAACTAAAAATCAACGACAGGAAAACAAATAACCTAGAAATTAGGAAAGTTACCACCAAAATAAATTTGATGAGGCAGCTTGAAGAAAAATGTGAAGGTATGAATACTGCTATAACCAGATTCATGGTTAAGTTCACCAATTTAAGGAAAAAAGGACTTCCTGATATCATGGTTATTAGTGATAAGTTAATGCCTCAAAATTATTATGAAAAGAAGATAAGAGAATATGCCAAGGAGTAGGTGAATAAGCCAACAGGTCAGGGCATTCCCACAGGAAAAGTATTGCTGAAAAGTTTTTAAGATTTGTTTTATTTGCAATATGAGAACAAACACCTATTTGTCATCAAACCCACATTTTCTAGGTATACTGAAGCTGATGAGAATTTTAGGAAACTAAAAAATATCCAAATTCCTAAAAATAAGGATTGGAAAGCATTGACTGATTTATTATGAAGAATGAAAGACAAACAAATGAAAAATAAAAAATATGTTTGTTGATTTCACTGTCAAAACAGATTTTATAGCAGTGAAACAGTTTGACTAAAGGTTAAAGAGTATCTGAAATGAAAGAGTATTAGTAATAAAGAGTATCAATGAGAAAGAGTATCAGTGAAGGTAGCTTAGATTCCAAAAAATATCTAAGAGCCAGCAAAGAGGACACATAGGCAGCTAGCTGCTTCTTATCCTAAAATAGTTTCTATTTATTTTGAATAAAATAGGACAGCTTGTTGATTTGTTAAGCAGTTGTCACTATTATTGTTGTAAGATATTTTATTTTCCTAAGTTAATTCCTAGAAGTCATCTAGGATATTTTGTAAAACCTTATGTATAAATACTTCACTCTTTTGAAGTATTTTGTGTGGAATAAAATTGTTGGAGATTACTATAGATATTTTGTTGACTTGAAGGCTTTAGATTTCGATTTTGAGTAGCAGACTGGATCAACTATTTGGCATCACACTTCAGGATCCCTATGATAAGCTATCTAGAGTGAAGTACTCTCTAAAAATTGTCATTGTTATTATTCTTTGTTACATGCATACATCTGTCTTTTAATTCTAAATCTGAATGTATAACTAGGAGTATTACTACAGGACATGCAAATGTAATCTATGCATATTTTTCATTCATATTCTGAAAATGAGAATTATAATTATGCAAATGTGATCTATGCAAAAGAATTCTCAAACAAAAGATGATTCTAATGTAATATAAAGAACCAATCAAGTGTAAGTAAATAAAATTGGGTGAGACTTCCAAAGGTCAAAAAATAAAACACCCAAAGGCGATTAACACTCAGACACAATTTAGCAAAAATAAAAGCAAAAAGATGCAAAATTGTTAAGAGACTGAGACACACCTCAAAGTAATCACCAAAGGAAATCAAATTAAGATTTTCTCAAAAAAGAGACTCAAAACACCTAATTAACTTAACGAAGATTGACGCAAAAGTTGCTGAAGGAAATTCACACATAAGATTTTGACAGTCAAGACAAATTTGGGCAAACACAGAGAATCTGTATTATGGCTTCTAAAAAGAGAATTCTTATTTTTTTCAAAAAATTTCCAGAAGTTCACAGGTTATAATGGAGAACGGAGCGGTACCGCACTATTCTGAATTAAAAACCATGGAGGCTACCACACTGTTTTCAAATGAAAACCGTAGAGGCCAGGAAAAGCACAGAAAAAATAAAAATTTAGATTTCCTTTTCAGGGATTCTAATAAGTTATTTACCAACCTAGTTTTTAGACTAATCAAAATCAGAAGACTCGTAAAATTCAAACTGAAAAATAAAATGGAAAACTAAGTTTTAATCCCCAGTGGAGTTTCCATTTTGTTAGACAGACAAATCCCTCTTGCGGTTAAGAGCGATCTCCCTAGTATCCTAAGGATATATAGAAACAAACAGACAAATGTAGACCATTTTCTCTAGACCATTTTTCTTAAGAATTACTAATTAACTATGGAGAGATGCTCCTACATGAAGTCCAATGCTTATTCGGTCTTCAATCCAGTCGTTCCAGAAGGTATCGATCCAATATATAAGATCTGCAATCAAAGACAAGAAAACAAGATCAAAATCATCTGCAAGATTTGATAATTCAAAAACAATAATCTATCTTAGTGATCAAGGAATCCAAGTATTAAATCATTTAAAAGATAGATGAACAACTCAATGAGAAAATAGAACCCATTTGTAGTAACTTTGAATAAAAAGAAGAAACCTTACAACCTTCACGCCTTGATGTTTGTACAGGTTCTTCCGGGGTCTCGAACAGCCATTTTCCTCAGTTTGACAAGACTCCAACTCTCTGAATCAACATAATACTATGGCTATGAGTATGTAATCTCTCTCATGCCAATGATGCCAAATGTGGAGAGTATAATTTCTTCAGCAATTCTCTTCTACAAGCTAAGAAGTACGTACCCTTGAGACTGAAACATGGTCTCAATTTATAGCAGAAGGGAGGCAGTTTCAGCTCCAATAAGGAAGGGATAAAGCCCTCTCATCATGTGATTTTAGCTCCAAAAACCAAGGGATAGCTCCATTTATGAAGGGATAAATATTCATGAATGGAAGGGGCGAAGCTCGACCAGATAATGCTTCTAGAAGGCCCCAGCGGGGAGAATATTCATCTAGCTAGGCTTCTAGAACTTACTTTTCTTTTTATTTTACCTTCTACATGGGTCTGCAGTTTTAATGAGAAGAACGTGCGGGATGCACCACAGGTTTTATAGCAATAAACCGCGGTACCGCAGGAAATGACTAGGAAAAGTGCAGAGTTAGGCTTTTTATGGTTTTAATGAGATTTTTCCAAATTCCAAGACTTGATTTAGGAACTTTATGATTTTGGACCTCTAAGGGAGCAATAAATAGGTAATGATGAACCCATATAGATAGCTAAATGTCATGGTGACAAATGTTAGTATAACAGGTACATAGAGCTTACTTGGAACACCTTTTCTTGGTTTGGAAAATTGGCTACTATGTTCTTGAATCATTTTCAGTTTCTCATTCATTATGATGTTGGAACTGTGCTTTTGGCAAACTTCCAGCAAGATAAGGCAACTCACATTTCTGACCATATTCAGGAATGGAGGAGAAGGAAGAGGCTCATTAAAGAATATATGCCCAATGAATTCCTTCTCGAATGGTTCTTAAAATCCTTACAACCAAAAGTATTAAATATTGTATCTATTTGTGGGGTATTCACTAAGGAGCAGACTATCTTTAGAGCCCATCAATTAGAACATATTTATTCTTAGTTTTGGAATATTAATATTTTTTTTCCATATGCTCCTCATTCTAATATAGATTTAGCCAAGCCAAAGCCAGGTCCCCATGCTGACAGGCTAGTTGGTTCGATCGATAGTAATACAACTAAACTTTTGAATCAATTGCAGCATTTGTCTCTACAAAATTCTCCTTCTATTCAGGCTACATCAACAATGTATATGCCTTTCCAGACTTTAATGATTAATGTTATCCAATCCTATAACCCCAAAGGAATTCAACAATCTGATGGGAATAAGAAAGGATGGAATAAGAAAAATGATATAGATGGGAAAGATAATGCAAAAAAACCCAACAATAATGTTGGAGAGGGTAAGAGAGAGTCGAAAAAGAAAGTCAAGTTTCCTTGCAAATTGTGCACTCGAGACCATCTCACTCATATTTTCCATAAGATTCAAAATGCTCAGTGCTTGTTGGCTCAACTAGGTTCCTCTAGTTCCCAGGCTGTCCATGTTAACCATTTTCCCTAAGGGCAACAAATGCTTGCTGGCGTGAATGCAAATATTGGAGCTCCCATAGGGGGCAACCAAGAGGGGGAAGATTTTTAAAATTTATACATGATGAGCTCTCATGTTGATGTCGCCACGAGATCACGTGATTATGGTGAATCTGAATCTTATAAGGCTAAGGTCGTTCATGATACTTACGAACCACTCCATATTGAGAGGCCCGGAGTTGAGACTATACCTCGCATGCCGAAAGGTTCTGCTAAATGTTCGATGATTAACCGTAATTCCACGAAAGCTCAAAACTACTCTATTGTAGAATATCTAGCTCAGAGTCCTTGTGCTATGTCTGCGTTGGAGGTACTCCAGTTGTGCTTGTCACAAAGGAGTGCACTCCTCACTACGATCGGGGTGGTAGATCCAAAAAACTCACTTATGATTACACTCAATATGTTAAATCTTAAGAAGAGGCTTCTCATAATATGGATTTTCAGATTAAATATACGCATCGAAAGATCAATATTTTTCAAACTGTGATTGATGAGGGAGTGTATATTCCTAGAATTGTTTTGTTTTGACACCCTTTCTGCATCCATATTTTCCTTATTTTCCCATCACTATCAACTTAATAAGGCAACAATCACATAATCCTGACAAGGTGAAATACTTACGCGTCCTATTTTTCATACTTGTTAATATGCCCTATTTATTTGTTAAATATTACATTCAGCTACAGAATTGACACAATTTCGCATCTATTCCACAGATCCGCAACTACCTTCATTGATAGCAGGATTTCGGTGTACCAGCTCAGAAAAGGAGTATATGAGTAGATAGAGGATGATGTCCTCATGGATTTCCTCCTGCTTATCTGAGCCAATTCACCAAGGAGATCACACTGTTATACGATCAAAGGAATTAGTCAAAATGTCGTAGCGCTCAGAAACAAAGTCCAGGAATGTCACGATTGTGTCGATTTTCTTTCCTAATATCAAATCAACAGATAGCGATATTTTGTTTAAAATTTTTAACTTTTATAAGGATTCTAATAGAGATCTACAGACTTAGATCCCTCTTATTGTTGAACGTACTCTTTAAAACCATAGAAAATATGTGTATTCAGGGCACACCATATTTTATTTCCTGAACATTTTGTTTGAAATTTTTTATCTTAATTTGAAGTTCCTCTTTCATGCATTGAGGTGTTGATAGTGTTAAGAAACCTACTGCATCATGGAGGACCCCTACAAGAAGACTGGGTCATTTACTTTCATTTTTTAATTCATCTCAAATGTATCGTTGTTTCGTAGTCCAAATCTGATTAATGCTTTGATTAGTGCTTCACTTTTAAGTTCAGTTTAAATAGTTCAGTGCTTTTTTTATGATTATTTTTTAGATTCATTTCTTAAATTCATTGTGCCATATTTTATATAGCTTAATTTGTTTCCTTTTCATTTACATTCCAAATTAGAATTTGCAGTAAATAAAAATTCTGTTTCCATAACATTTCGATTTAAGTTTTTAGTTAGCTCTCAATTTTCACGTTTTCATAAGACTAGGACTGTATCATATCTCGTGCTTTCATAATTTAGAGTTAGTTCACTGTTTTTTGCAGCATACAAATTCCAAAAACAACTTGATAAAAACACTATAGAAATTAATATAATCATTTCTTTTGAAATGAGTCATCTCACAAACTATTTTTAATAACTCAATTCAATTGAAATTAACCATAGAAATAATATCTAACATAGATGATACATTTCTCTAAAAACATAGCTGATCCATAGGAATTTAACATTGTTTCATAAATTCAAAAATTAACAAAAATCTTAATTCAATCCACACTCTAACGACGAAGACTTCTATCACATATAGTGCACTTGCACTTCATCAGTTTACTGACTCCAGTCAATAATTTATGCTTGCAATTTAAGAACATTAAATTGACTAAACATTTTGGCGTCGTGTCCGGGGAAGTATCAATTGAAGTCTTAGAAATAAAACATGATATGCATAGGGAAATAGATTCTAAAGGTAGGTTTATAGGACGAGGAAGAATTTTTATCCCTACATCATCAATCACTCCAACCCGACCTCAAAGTTCTACACCACCTGCTCAAAATCGAATTCCATACGTAGGTGGTCCATATAGACTTCTTGAAATCATAAGATATGAAATCCAACCTACTTCAACTACTTCATCTATCAAAGCTTTAATTGAAGAAGAAAATCCTCCATCTCCAATTACAGGAATAATTTTCTTATCTTCAATAGGAGAACAACTTCTAGGACAACAATTAGAAGTCCTTAGTGAACAAGAAGAACAAGAAACTCATTCAAAGTCTCCATTAATAAAGGAACCAGAAGAAGTAGAAAATCATGTTGTAGAACCAAATACTTACATTAGTTCTAAGTAATCCATCATGGTTGAAGAAGGAGAAGGAGAAGTACACAATGTCAATGGTGAAAAAAATACGATTTTTTGTGTGTGGAGCCTGATTATCTTCTTGATTTTGTATCACAATGTTGGACTCCGTTTCTTAACGGGGCAGCAACGCCACCCGTAATTAAACACTCCCTGGGGGGTCTAGGGGGGGTGGCTGTGAATTTATGGAGCCCCTCCCTGGTGGGGGGTTTCGGGGGCAGCGCCCCTAAAGCTAAAAACATATGTAAAATTTCCTTGTAAAAGTATTGTAATTTCTAGTCAATCTGGGCCGTTAATTAGGCGGATGATCTGACGGTTCAAGTTATGTTTAATTTAGGGTTTTTTTCCCTAGGAGGAAATCCCTCATTTTGTATGAGGGTATTGTATTGCGATTAGTATTGTATGTGTATTCTCAGAGTGAGAAACAGATGGGGAGACTGTGAGAGGGAACAAAGGATATTACAAGGGATCTGCTGTAGGTTGTGTCTCTTCATTTTGCTGGATAATATAAAGGAAGGACTAGATGTTCGGGGTGGACGTAGCCCAAATTGGGTGAACCACATATATCTGTGTCTCTCTTGTTTTATATATTTTCTGAGTTTGTGTTTCCACATATTTTATGTGTTGCATTTCTCTGTAATATATAATTTTCTAACAACTGGTATTAGAGCCGAAGGTCTGTTTGGCTGATAAACTCTCAGGAAAGAAGGGTTCTTGGTTTCGAGTGGGAGCAATGGCGGAAGATGGTAAGTTTAGGGTCGAGAAATTTAACGACCAAAACTTCCCGCTGTGGAAGATACAAATGGAAGATTATCTGTATCAAAAATATTTTTACCTACCATTGAGTGGAAAAACAAAGAAGCCGACGACTATGACAGACGGAAAATGGGAGATTCTCGATAGAAAGGCACTTGGAATAGTGCAGTTGTACCTCGCGGCATCGGTAGCCTTAAATATTTCGAAGGAAACAATAACGGAGGGTTTTATTAAGGCATTGGCGAAACTATATGAAAAACCCTCAGCATCAAATAAAGTATTTATTATGAAACATTTATTTAATATGAATATGTTGGAAGATGGATCTATTGCAGACCATTTAAATGATTTTAATACGGTTACCAGTAAGTTAAGTTTTATAGGGGTAAACTTTGATGATGAAGTTAGGGCTCTGTTATTTTTGTGCTCATTGCTAGAAAGTTGGAATGGTTTAGTTATGGCCATTAGTAATTTTTTCTCTGGATCTAGTACTTTAAAGTTTGATGATGTTGTCAGTGCTATCCTTAGCGAGGAAATGTGAAGGAAAAGCTCCGGTGAGACATCGGGTAATGATTTGAGTGCAAAGACTAGGGGAAGAAAAATGGAAAGAGGAAAGAGCTCAACATATCACAGTAAATCAAGGAAAGGCAGATCCAAGTCCAGATTGAGGATAGTGTGCTGGAAATGTGGAAAGAAAGGACACCTGAAGAAAGACTATAAACCTCAAAAGGGAAAAGAAGGAGACTCATAGCAAGAAAACAATCATGAATCAAATGTGATAGGTGATGTGTTACAAGATGATTTTATTCTTTCTTTCGAAAATGTTACTAATTCCTAGGTGGTAGATTCAGGGGCCTCATTTTATGCCACACCTAATAAGAAATATTTTCATGACTATGTTCAAGGATATTTTCGACAAGTTCGTTTGGGTGATGATAAACCCTGTAAAATTTTTGGAATGGGTAAAGTTCTTGTAAAACAACAAAATGGAAACCAATGGATATTAAAGGAGGTAAGGTATGTTCCAGATTTGAAGAAAAATCTGATTTAAACAGGGATGTCAGGTGGTGTAGGTTGTGTGACCACTTTCACAGATAAAACTTGTAAGGTCACCAAAGGATCCCTGGTAATAGAAAAAGGAAAAAAGGTTGGTATATTGTATTTATGCAATGGTATTTCTAACTATGTTAATGCTTTAAATTCCAAAGGAGCATATGCATCATTATGGCATCATAGGCTTGGACACATGAGTGAGAAGGGGATGAAGATTCTTCACTTAATAATTTTTTTGCCATGTTTGAAGAATATTGATTTGGATTTCTGTGAGAATTGTATTTATGGAAAAAAATTCAGATTTATTAAAGTTGGGAAAGAAAAAAAGAGCGAAAAATTAGAGCCTGTGCATACAGATGTATGGGGACCTACTCAGGTATCATCTCTCGGTGGCTCTCGTTATTATGTTACTTTTATTGATGGTGAAACTATAAAAAATTGGATTTATTGTATTCAGAATAAATATGATGTATTTGATACTTTGAAGAAATGGAAAGCTTTGGTTGAGATTGAGAAAGGAAAGAAGTTCAAGTGTCTCAGATCAGACAATGGAGGTGAATATTGTAGCAAAGAGTTTGATAGGTATTTTTCAGAGCATGGAATTCGCAGAGAGAAGACAGTTCCAAGAACACCACAAGAAAATGGTGTGCCAGGAAGGATGAACAGAACAATCATGGAGCGTGCAAGGTGCATGAGATTGCATGTAGGATTTCCTTTACAATTTTGAGCAGATGCTGTAGATACTATTGTTTATCGAATAAACAAAGGGCCTTCAAGTTCCTTGGATGGTGGTATTCCAAAGGAGGCATGGACAGGTAAAAAGGTAAAGTACTATTTTTTAAAGTCTTTTGGTTGTCTGACCTTTGTCCATATTAATAAAGAAAATATAACTAAGCTTGAGGAAAAATCAAATAAATGTACCTTTATTAGATATGGTGTTAATGATTTTGGTTATCTCTTATATGATTATGAAAATCAAAAAATCTTTAGGAGCATAGATGTAATATTCAATTAAAAGGTCTTGTATAAGAATCAGTTGCAAGAAATGAAACAAGATAAAGAAAACAAAGAATACACAGTTCTTGATGAGATCACATAAAAATTAAAGGTGCCTGAAAATAATAGTAATAAATAGCCATAAAAAAAAACCACCACTACAGCAACAAGCACCTCGAACACCTGAAAGTGGTGTCAGAAGATCTACCAGGATAATTAGACCCCCTAAACGATACTCTCCTTCATTATATTATTTATTGTGGACTTATTCTGGTGAACCCAAATGTTATGAAGAAGCAATGTAGGTCGGAACCAGGAAGATGTGGGAGCTAACCATGAACAAAGAGATGGACTCCTTAATACATAACCAGACTTGGGACTTAGTCAGGTTTCTTGTAGGTAAAACAACATTGTAGAATAAATGGGTTTACAGGGTGAAGGAAGAAGATGGAGGAAAATAGAGGTACAAAGCTAGACTTGTGGTGAAGGGGTTTGCACAGAATAAAGGTATTGATTTTGATGAAATATTTTCTCCTGTTGTTAAGATGACTTCAATCAGAACTATTTTAAGTCTTGTAGCAGCGAAAGATTTTCATCTTCAACAGTAAGATGTAAAGACAACATTTCTCCATGGAGATTTGGAGGAAGATATCTATATGTAGTAGTGAGAAGGATATGATGTCAAAGGGAAATAAAAATGAGTGTGAAGGTTAAACAAGAGCTTCTGTGGCTTAAAAAAAGCCCCAAGGCAGTGGTATCTAAAATTTGACAGTTTTATGTCAGAACATGGTTATACTAGATGTCACTCTGATCATTGTGTTTATCTGAAAAAGAAAAATTATGGAAACTATATTATATTGTTATTGTATGTAGATGACATACTTGTTGCAGGGTCTAACATGCAGGAAATAAATGTGCTCAAAAGAAAATTGGAAAACTAATTTGTGATGAAGGATTTGGGAGCTGCAAAACAATTCCTTGGTATGAGAATAACCAGAGACAAGAAAAATCGTAAATTAACATTGTCCCAGAATGAGTACATACAAAAGGTGTTGAAAATATTTAATATGCAGAATGAAAAACTAGTTGGTACACCTTTTTCTAGCCATTTCAAACTTAGTAAGGAGATATGCCCCAAGATCCAAGAAGAAATGGATTATATGTCTAAAGTTACATATGCATCAGAAATTGGAAGCTTAATTTATGCAATGGTTTGCACACGGCCCGATATTGCACATGCAGTGGGAGTTGTAAGGAGGTACATGAGCAAGCCACGAAAAGAACATTGGATGGCAATGAAATGGATTCTTAGATATTTTAGAGGTACCATAAATCAAGAATTATGCTTTGGTGGTTCAAATATTTATCTACAGGGATATGTTGATGCAGATATGGTAGGTGATGGAGATAACAGGAGGAGCACTACGGGGTATGTAGTTACTGTAGGTGGAACAACTGTCATTTGGGTTTCAAAATTCCAAAGTGTTGTTGCACTTTCAACGACAGAAGCAAAGTATGTTGCTGCTACAAAGGCTAGTAAAGAAATTATTTGGTTATAACGGTTTATGGATGAATTGGGTAAGAAGCATGATATGGGCACATTATACATTGATAGCCGAAGTTCCCTTCATCTTGCAAAGAACTCAACATTTCATTCCAGGACTAAACACATACATCTCAAGTACCATTTCATATGGTCATCATTGGAAGATGGATAGTTGAAGCTAGAAAAGATACACACTAGCCAGAATCCTACATATATGCTAACAAAAGTTGTAACCAGGGATAAATTGAGATTATGCTCAATTTCAATTGGTCTTCAAGTATGATGATGAAGATGAGAAACAATGAGGTCCAAACTGGAGTCATTTTCTAGCAAAGGAAGCAGCGGTGGAGTTGCTACAATAAGTCTCCAAGTGGGAGATTGTTGGGTGTGGAGCCTGATTATCTTCTTTATTTTGTATCACAGAGTTGGACCCCTGTTATTAATGGGGAGGCAAAACCGCCCATAATTAAATTCTGCCTAGGGGGTCCATGGGGGGGCAGCTGCGACTTTATGGAGCCCCCCAATGGTGGGGGGTTTCGGGGGCAGCGCCCCCAAAGCTAAAAACATATGTAAAATTTCTTTGTAATTTCTATTCAATCTCGGTCGTTCATTATGCGGATGATCTGACAGTAGAAGTTATGTTTAATTTAGGGTTTTTTTCCCTAGAAGGAAACCCCTTGTTTTGTATGAGGATATTGTATTGTGAATGGGTATTGTATGTGTATTCTCAGAGCGAGAAACATATAGGGAGACTGTGAGAGAGAAAAAAGGATATTACAGCAGATCTGTTGTAGGTTGTGTCTCTTCATTTTTCCGGATAATATAAAGGAAGGACTGGATTTTCGGGGTGGACGTAGCCCAAATTGGGTGAACCACGTATATCTATGTCTCTCTTGTTTTATATGTTTTCTGAGTTTGTGTTTCCACATATTTTATGTGTTGCATTGCTCTGTAATATATAATTTTCTAACAGGATTGGAGGAGGAAGACTCGAGGAAATAGAGGAGTTGGAAGAGGTAGAGGTAGTGTTAGAGGAGATCCAAAACCTTTTGGATTCCATATCCACAATGAGGATGCAACATACACAATGAAAAATATTTCACCTACTATCCTCCCTAATTTTCATGGAATAAGATGTGAAGATCTAGAAACATTTCTCTTTGAATTTGAAGTATTATGCGGATCATATGATTATCTACATGATGCTCAAAATTAAAACTATTCCCTGCTACCTTAAAGGATTCAAAATTAAAATGGTTTATGAGTTTAGTGATGAATTCTATAGTAACATCGGCAGAAATGAAGGATGCATCCTTAGATCAATACAAGGATTACTGTATGCCTCATAGCATGAAAGATGAAGTTTTTAAGATGGCACAAAGGGAAGATAAAAATCTTGAAGATTTTGTCGAAATATTTGTTTATAATATTAAAAAGGAAAAAATGAATAATCTAGATGAGGAAACTTTGAAATATCTCCTACTCAAATCCATTAGAGATGACTGGATTGATCTCCTCAATGTAAATGGGGAAAGGAGACATTTCTTAGTTACCATTTAGATAAATTTGTGAATTATGTGTACATATTTCATGGGGTAAATCACGAACTGGGAAAAGTCCAATGGATCCTCTTTTATCAAGAATAAATAAATTTGCAGCTGGGACAGTTAGTAGGGTAGAATTAGGTAATTTTCTTGATAATTTCCAAGCAGATATTTTAGGGAGTCTTAGTGAGCAAATTGGCACCCTTAAAATATAGAACAAGAAAAAAGTTGACAATGATGCATTATCTATCTTTTTTCCTAATTGTAGAAAGAAAAATGCTAAGAGAATTTCCTTTAGACTTAAAAACCATAGAAACCTGTGTAATATGTACAGAACATCATGATACTAAAGAATTCCCCTCTATACCAAGTCTTAGGGCTTTATATAATGAAGAAGGAATGCTAAATCAGGTAGACCCTCTTTGCTCTATTTCCATAATACCATGGAAAAATCCTCAAAATCTAAATCAAAATTTTAATCCTCAACAATTTGCAGAAACTTCAGAAGGTAATTGGAATTCACCTATGCCATGGCAGCCTTGGTCTCAACCACAACCACAATCTTGGAATCAAGGGTGGAAGAATCCTTATGGAAGGTATGCTCAATATCAAAAATATCCACCACCCTATCAAAACCTCTCACCAAAATTATTTCCTCAGAATAATCAGTTACCTCTAGCTCAAGTTCAAAATACAAATCCACAACTCTCTTTACCATTTGCACAAAAACCAAACCAATTACCCTTTCAACCACTTCTGAATCCAAATAATAAACCTGTTTACAACATGGAAGGGCATAATTCTCAAACTTATATAATGACTCTGCTAGATCTAAATAATGTTCAATTAAGATATGGTAGAGTATTATAAAAGAATAAACCCTCTATTGGTTTTCAAGAAACAAAGAAAAATTCTCGAAAAAATAGAAAAGAAGAAAAAATTTCTCTTCCTCAGAAAGAAAGTGATCAAACAGAAAATTTTCCCATAATTTCTGATGATACTCCTATTATAGAACAACCTTCAGTATCTATTACAAGACCACCTTTTCCTGAAAGGTTAAAAATTGATAAAGGAGTAGAAAAAAAAATCACATTGCCTGATTATGATATGATGGATGAATTGAAAAATATATGTATAAAAATTCCTTTATTGCAATCTATAAAATAAATACCATTTTTTTCAAAAACAAATAAGGAATTGAGTACTCAAATAAAAAGAAAAGACATAAAAAGAATTCACTTAATTGGGAGAATTACAGACATCATGATGGGGAAGGTGACCATGCAGAAATATTTAGATCCAGGGAGCCTCATTGTGAAAATTCACATCAATGGAATTGAAATACCAAACACGCTGATTGATCTAGGAGAAACTATAAACATAATGAGTAAACAAATTATGGATCAACTAGAACTTCCTAACCTTTAATACACAACAACATTATTACAATTAGCAGACAGATCAGTAATTAAACTTGATGGTGTGTTAGAATATATTTTTTTATCGTTATATTCTTTGGAATATCATGTTGACTTCATTGTTTTAACACCCAAGAATAATTTTTGACGACATCCATTCATTTTAGAAAGACCTTGGTTAGCTAAAGTTGATTCTTTCATAAGTTGTATATTAGGAGACATGTTTATCTCAGATGGAAGGTCAACAACGAAAATTACATTATTTCCGCATGAAAAAACAACAATAGATATAGAAAGTGAAGAATGGATAGATGATGATAATGATATACAACCTATTTTCACTATTACACAAACAAGTGAGGACCAAATTTTAAATTCAATAGAGAATAATGGACCCTCCTTATATCATGACAATAGTCAAACTTTTCAAGAACAATGTAATATCGAATACTTATCATCTAGAAAAATGTCTTTACATTCTATGGAAAAATTTGGAAATTATTTAATAGAAATCTTTCCATAAAAAACATTGAAAATTAATGAAAATCTGGAATAATTACAAAAAAATCAACTAGTAGAGACCTTGAAAAAACACTCTTTTTCTTATGCATGGGAGTATACAGATATGAAAGGAATTAATACCAAAGATTGTGTGCATCATATCTATATTGAAGAGAATGTTAGACCAGTTAGAAAACCTCAAAGAAGAATGAACCCAAACTTTAAATAAATTGTTAAGGAAGAGCTACAAAAACTATTGAATGTAAATTTTATCTACCCAATATCAGAAAACCAATAGGTTTCACCCCTTGTAATTGTTCATAAGAAAAATGGAAAATGGAGGGTATGCATCGATTACAGGGAATTGAATAAAGCAACATTGAAGGACCACTTTCCATTTCCTTTCATAGATCAAGTGTTAGACACATTAGCAGGGAAAAAGTATTTTTCATTTCTGGATGGCTTTAGTGGGTATAATCAAATTCAGGTAGCACTTGAAGATCAAGGCAAAACCACATCTACCTGTCCATGGGGAACTTATGCTTACCGAGTACTTACTTTTGAATTGTGCAATGCTCCAAAAACATTCCAAAGAGTAGTTATCGGAATTTTCTGTGATCTTATTCATGACTGTGTGGAAGTGTATATGGATGACTTCGCAGTTTATGGTAATTCTTTTGAATAAGCACAAGAAAATTTAGAAAAAGTTATAATAAGACGCAAAGAAGCAAATCTTTCATTAAGTCATGAAAAATGTTTTATGATGTTTAATGACGGAATTGTTTTAGGTCACCATATTTCAAGATATGGGATAAAGGTAGACACATCCAAAGTAGAGGTTATTTCCAAATTATCAGTGCCAAATTGTCAACGAGATGTTAGGATTTTTTTTTGTTTTACTGGGTATTATAGAAGATTTATAGAAAACTTTACAAAATTAACATCTCCACTCTTCAAATTACTTACCAAAGATTGTGAATTCAGCTGGGACTCTAATTGTCAAAATGCCTTTGAAAATTTGAAAAGAAGCTCTAAAGCACCTATTTTAAAAGGACCTAATTGGAAATTTCCTTTCCACATATCTACTTATGCTTCAGATACAGCCTTAGGGGTTGTATTAGGACAGAAAAATCTTACTCCTGATTCCATTTACTATACCAGTAAAAATTTAACTCCAACAGAGCTAAATTATACTGTAACTCAAAATGAGTTTTTAGTTGTAGTGCATTCCATTAATAAGTTCAGACATTACATAACTGGCTATGAAAATTTCATTCACACAGACCATTCTGCCATCAGATATTTAATGAAAAAACCAATTACTAATGGTAGAATAAACAGATGGCTATTACTATTGCAAGAATTTAACATCACAATTCTAGATCGACTGAGAAAACAAAATACAAATGCTAACTTTTTATCTAGGATTCAAAATGATAATAATGATATGTCTATAGAAGATAAATTTCCAGATGAATATCTTTTTGCAATATCTACTAAATCACCTTGGTATGCAAATATTATTAGTTATTTGGCTACAGGAAAATTACCATCTCATTTGTTTCCCAGAGAAAAGAGAAAAATAATCCAAAAAAGTGCTTCTTACTCATGGATCAATGAAGAATTATACAAAACAGAACTAAATCTCATCATCAGAAGGTGTGTACGAGAAGATGAGATACCAGAGATACTCAAATCTTGCCATGATGAACCATGTGGAGGCCATTTTTCTAACAAAATAACTGCTTATAAAATCCTTCTCTTAGGATATTATTAGCCTTCCCTTTTCAAGGATGCCAAAGAATATGTCAAGAGATGTGACAGTTGCCAAAGGATTGGGAAACCTGTTCTTTCAAGTGAAATTCCACTGCAACCTCAGGTACTCATTGAACCTTATGAGAAATGGGCCTTGGATTTTGTTGGTCTAACTAATCCACCTTCTAAACAAAAGAGGTATATTCTGTTATGTACTTATTATGTTACTAAATGGGTAGAAGCTAAAGAGCTTTCTTTTTCCACTGATAATTTGGTAGTTTCAGTTTTTTTTAGGATATCTTCACTCATTTTGGAGTCCCAAGGGAAATTGTAACATATCAGGGAACACGATTCACATCCAGAGTAGTAGAGAAGCTGGTGGAATAATATAAAATGAAGCATTGGAAGTCCATTCCATACCATCCCCAAGAAAATGGACAAGTCGAATCTACAAACAAGGTGATCGAAGCCATTCTCACCAAGGTTGTAAAATTGCACAGAAGTGACTGGGAAAAAAAATCTTCCAGAAGCTTTATGTGCCTACATAAATACATGGAGAAGCACTACAGGAAATACTCCCTACGAACTTGTTTATGGAAAGTAAATATTATTTCCAATAGAGTTCCAGATCTAGACCTATAAAACAATAATCAAGTTGGGACTTAACTTGTCAAAAGAACAAAAGCAAAGGATGTGACAACTCATTGAGCTTGATGAGATAAGGAAAGATGCTATCCAAAAGACTAGCTTGGTTTAGAAACAAAGAGCTAGATGGAATGAAAAATACATCAAGGAATGAAAATTTCATCCAGGATATTGGGCACTACTCTTCGACTCAAAATTCAAGAATTTCCAAGGGAAGTTCAAAACTCACTGGCTTGGACCTTATCAGATCGAAGAAGTTTTTGACCATGGAGCAGTAAGAATCAAGACTATTGATGAAGGGAAAATTCCTCTATTAGTAAATGTAAAACAACACAAGATCTATGAAATGCCAATGACAAGAGAGGAATTTGTCAAGATTTTCCAAAACAACTCTACTTTAATGTTGGTTGAGAAGAATTCTTCTTCTCAACCTGAAGAGTTTATTTTATTTCTATTAAAATAAAGAAAAAATAAAAATAAAAAATAAAAAATAAAAAATAAATGTATGAATAAGTAATAAATTTTATATAAACATGAAAACCAATAGATTGTTGGCATGCTTTATACATAAAATTCAAGGTGAAAACAAAAATTATTTTGGCACCTTAAATTTTCTTTTATCCTTTTTTTTCTAAAAATTTTCCATTCTTCTAAGCATCCCTTTCTTAAAAAGAATAAGTAATCTACATGATTGATGATTTTCTACAGCTTTGACAGATTTCAACAGCTCTGACAGTTTCTGTAGCCAATTTACAGGAACATTTGATGATCAAATAAAGGAAGAAGTGATTGACTCATTAGGATACAGAGCACCTACAAGATAACAACCAAAGGTTAGCAAGAAAATAAATCAAAGGTATGTAATAATTTAATTTAAAAATAGGGGTGAACATATTACATATATGAATTATATAGACATGACATTACTGGACAAATCGAAATCGGTATTATAAAATGTGATAATGTCATGAAAAATCCATCATAATTATCCATTCCTGTTTCACCATCATAACACGATTCAAAGTCACAATCAATTGATTTTATCATCACCTCAATCATAATTATGAATGGCTAATGGCTAATTCACTTTCTTATACCTTCATCTCATACTTTCTTTCCCTCTCATTTTTACATCACCATCCGTCGTTCTACTCCGAAGCAAACCCTACCAAGCTAATTTCCCTGTCAAACAAAACAATTTCTGGAGGCGAAACATATTCCAACCATGGGTGTGATTTTCTGAAAAGAGCCACAACAGAAGAAATTCTTGGAAGGATATCCATAGGCAAGAGAATTATTACAGAAATCATAGTGGCTGGAATTTATGGAAAAAATCGATGGTTTCCACAAGGAAGTCATCAAAACTTTTGCAAGGGTTTTTGATGGCATAGAAGTGGAAATAGGAAACATAAAATTCACAGTGATAGAGTCTCTGATTACATAAGCCACCAGACTGCCTAGTATAGGAGAATAATGGTTCATGAACAAAGGAATCAAAGGAGATGACTAGAGGGTTTTCTTGAACAAACCAATCATGGACATTACTATCTTCAAGAAAGGCATCCCCAAATATGCACTAAAATGTAAGTGGATGAATTTTCTCTTAATCATCCAAAAATTTGTTACTTTTGAAGGTCGATTCAAAAGTGTTTTTTTCTACCATATAATACTGTTGATGAATTTTATTGAAGAACATGAAATTAACATTCCATATTTCTTGTTAAATAGTCTTAAAAAGATGTGAACGAATGTTCAAAAGAGAGTTCAGTTCATAGAAAGCACAATGTATCACCATGGGCTAGTTAAAATACTTCTTGAATTCCATCTTCAAAGTATAGGGGATACATGGGAAACCTTCCTATTTAGAAGTCATTTTTGAAGAGGAAACAAATGAACATCCAAGTAGTAGGAGAACTCAGAAGAAAAGGAAGGTTGAGACATCACTAGAACAAGAGCCACAACAACAACTAGATTTGTTAGAGGATGACATGCCAATTGCAAAAATTTTAAAGAAAATAAATACAAAAGATGTTAGAAGAAAGAAATCCAACAAAAAAATAGAGATTTCACCTTAGAAATAAAAGCATAAAATGCCAAAGATCCCTGTCACATGACTAAGAAGAAGTACCAGGATAAAAAAAATGAAGAAAGTACCCTCAAAATATGTATAACACATTGATTTGGAGGCAGAAGAAAATATATAAAATACTCCGAGAGCATCACCACCTGCCTACATTTCACCTCCTCAGAGTCCAGATCAAAGCCTAGGTATTTATCCAGTACAGCAAGAGATTTATGATTACATAGAATCACTGGAGAAAAGAGAAGTAGTCAAGAGGTCAGTTCCAAATATAAGAGAAGAGAAGGACCAGTTTAATGAACCACAAGAGCCTCAAGTTCTCAACATCCTAAAAAATGAAGTTTTCAAATTGGAGACATTAAACAGGTTTATTAAAAGTGAAAACCAATATTTGGGAGCTCATAATGAAGTTAAAATTTCCAAAAGTGGTAACCGCCTTCTACATTTAATTCTATGGTACAAAAAGAACAAGAAAGTGAAGGAAGCAAACAAGGCCATGATGAGAAAAGTCATTAACCTGAAGTAAAAAACCCTCATGAAGAAACCAAGGATGGAAGTAATAGGAAAGAGGGTGAAAAAGTTAAAATTGAATATACTGGAAGAAGTATCTAAGGATATGCAGTGACTGAGCAGAGATGACAAAATTTTGTGGTTGTATTAGGACATACAAAACCGTCAATATGGGGGAATGTAGAGTCCCAGAATTGTTTTGTTTTCACACCCTTTTTGCATCCATATTTTCCTTATTTTCCCATAACTATCAACCTAATAAGGAAACAATGACTTTGAAAAGGTAAAATACTTATGTTTCCTATTTTTCATACTTGTTAATATGCCCTATCGTTTTGTTAAATACTACATTCAACTACAGAATTAACACAATTCCGCAGCCATTCCACAGATCCGCAGCTACGTTCATTGATAATAGGGTTTCGGTGAACCAGCTCAGCAAAGGAGTATATGGGAAGATAGAGGATTATCCCCTCGTGGATTTCCTCCTGATTTTCCGAGCCAATTCACCAAGGAGATCACGCAGTTATACAGTCAAAGAAAGTAGTCAACACGTAGCAGCGCTCAGGAATAGAGTTTGGGAAAGTCACAATTTTGTCGATTTGATTTCCTAATAGCAAATTGACAAATAACGATATTTTGTTTAAATTTTTTAACTTGTATAAGGATTATAACAGAGATCTGTAGGCTTAGAGATCACGTGTTGTTGAACACACTCTCTAAAACCATAGAAACTCTCTGTATTCGGGGCGCGCCATCTTTTATTTCCTAAACATTTTGTTTGAAAACTTTTATCTTAATTTGAAGTTCTTCTTTTGTGCATTGATGTGTTGATAGTGTTAAGAAACCTACTGCATTGCAGAGGGCCCCTGCAAGCAAATCAGGTCATTTTCTTTTAGTTTTTAATTGATCTCAAACACATTTCTATTTCGTAGTTTGAATCTGGTTAATTCTTTTATTTATTCTTCATTTTTAAGTTCAGTTTAAATAGTTCAGTGATTTGTTTATGCTTATTTCGTAGATTCATTTCTTAAATTCATTCCACCATATTTTATATATCTTAATTCACTTCCTTTTCATTTACATTCCAGAGTAGAATTTGTAGTAAACAAAAACTCCTTTTTAATATAATTTCGATTTAAGTTTTTACTTAGCTCTCAATTTTCATGGTTTCATAAGACTAGGACTGTATCATATCTCATGCTTTCATAATTTAGAGATAGTTCACTTTTTTCTGCAGCATAAAAATTCCAAAAACAACTTGATAAAAACACAATATAAATTAACATAATCATTTCTTTTGAAAGGATTCATCTCACAAACTATTTCTAATAACTTAATTCAATTGAAATTCCCCATAGGAATAATATCTAACTTAGATGATAGATTTCTCTAAAAACATCACTGATCCATAGGAATTTAACACTGATCCATAAATTCAAAAATTAACAAAAATCTTAATTCAATCCTCACTCTAACTATGAAGACTTCTAGCACATATAGTGGACTTGCACTTCATCATTTTATTGACTTCGGTCGATAATTTATGCTTGCAATTTAAGAAAATGTAATTGACTAGACAAAGAACTTCCACTTGTGTCATGTCTATCTCACGTTGGAAAGCTATTGGATCTCCTCAAGTCGTTCCTTCACCTACTCTCTTGACTGCATTTGATGGTTATTCTCACAAGCTACATGGCATTGTTCCTGCTTTGACCATCTGTAATGGGGAAAAAGTAATCAATATCGAAGTAGAAATAGTTGATGCGAATTTGGACTGTAACCTTCTATTGGGACGAAATTGGATTTATGATATGGATGCCATTGTATCGTCATTATTTCGCATCCTATGTTTTCCTCATGAAGGGAGAATCATTACTGTTGATCAAATGGATTATTCTCCTATAGATTCCAATGCATGCTTTTATTCTACTGTTCCCTTTGTGAAGAATGCCAAGCAACCTGTGGAGAATCTAGGAGTCGGTATGTATGCCTCGTTGATGGGTACCTTTGATCTTCTGCCTCCTGTTGTTTATATCAATTCTATTTCATCTTCAAGGTCCCTACCCAAAGAGAGTTCTTTCGATGATCCAAGTCCATCAGCTACAAGATTTACCCATGATATTTTACTTTTGTGATGTATTAGAATTGAATTTTATCAAAGCATTAATGGACACATATGGAGATATAATTAGGAGGAGAACATGTCAAAAATCACACAACAAAATGCAAGACGTTTAATAATGGAGTTCATCCAGTGTGGACGAAATCTATGGGCCTCGGTGTCTCGATGGTGTTGGATGCTTAATTTGGTGCTAGAAATGGTGGTAATGTACATGGACGATGTTTACTTGTCATACAAGGAAATGTGCCCTAAACATGAGTGGCAAAGACTCTCCACGAGACGTTCCGCTAAAAGGAATTATCACTCATAACAAACCTCGTATTTGCATGACAACCTCATGTATGGTGTCAAAGGGTATCCCTCCATCAACAAAACAAAGGGATCTCAGAACATAAATGACCATCCATGATGAATACATATCACATGAGATAAACATCAAGATTCTGCATCATACATCAAACAGGAATCGACACGACATAAAACATCTCACAAAAATAATCAATGAAGTACATGGAAACAACCCTTCATATACCTCAACTCTGAAGTTGACTAAATAATAGAATGCTCATCTTTTGGATCTGAATGCACCATCGAAGTCATGGCATCGAATGGCATGAAATCGACTATCCACACTCTAAAATATGTCACCATCATTCCAATCTGGAAAATGGCCGAAAAATCGAGACCTTTGTTGCATAAACTGACATCGCCATCAGATTCACGTTGTCGAGAGGTGTAAAATCCATATAAAATTTGTCCAATTTGGATATCAGAAAATTCTGGCCCCTCTGAAAATGTGGCTCAGATCATAGTTCCACTGCCTCCCAAAATGGCTCAAGGCTCCACCTGCAATAAAAAAATAAGTCTTCCTCGAACTTTGCGCTCCTCTGTACATGGTCTCTTGCGCACTCTGAAAAATGAGGTTTTATATATTTTTTTTGGGCAGAGCTACCAAATTCGAGACCCGTGGCTCAACAGTTATGGTAGAGGCGACAAGGCAGGAGGTCGGGGGTTCCAACCCCGTTGACCCCCGCACTTGGCATGTCGTTTTACATTACAGTTGAAATATTGTTGTATTTCGGTTTGAATACATTTAAATATGAGTGCATTTTAAAACATTTGATTTTGGTTATTGTTTGTTGCATTTTATATATGGTATGGTTGTTGAATATGGATTGTAACATATGCATTGATTTGGGGTTTCCCGCTTGGGGGCTGACCACGTAGGCCATGCGGGTTCGACCCCCACTGGTCCCCTACTCCCCTACCTCTAGTAGTGGGATATATAATACGGTGGTGCCACATATATATAACAATACGGTGGGCGGGGTCTACTCCACGCGGCCCCAATCCAACCCACTTCAAATCTATATGTGGTGGTTAAATTTTGGATCCACCATGGGGTTCAACAGGGGTCATGGCCTGCCGATCCAAACACAAAATTTTTATTATCGTGGCCAACGGGGGTGGCAGGGGTCATGTCCTGCGACTCCATTTTTTTAATATTTTTTTTTTAATTTTTTTTTAAATAATTAGTCGTTTTTAAACTTCACGAAAATATGGGTTATTGGGAAAATTAACGAGGCCACAATTTTGCCCATTTTCGGGAGCTAATTTCCCCTTCCAGTTGATGGTGAATTTATAGGACACTTAAAGCTGGTGTACTACCCAACTATGACCAAAAATTTGAGTTGCTTCTAACTTCTCCATACGGACTCGGATTGGAGATCTGTTCATACCGTTGGAATCTGGATGACGAGATCTTTAACTTGACACTGATTTTTCCACATTCCTGCCACTTTGAATTTTGACCTATCATCATCCCCCTTGGTCTCCTGAGGGTGTCTAGAGCCACCTGGATCAATCCTCCCCACTAAGGAGGTTCTGGTCCATCAAAAGCATGAACATAATTTGAAACTACTTTGTACCTTGTCTATGCCACAAGTGTCCTGAAAGGTCACCCTTCTTTCTCTTCCACCTTTGTCCTTCAGAGCCATAAGCGATGAGCCGACACCTACCTCCTATTCAAACCAGTAGTACGATATTTTGAAAATGACATACTTAACTAAGTGACCAGTCTATGACCCAAGCATCCCATACTTGCCTCAATTTTATCACCATACTATGTGGTCAAGGTTACATCAAATGGAATCAATACCCCAGCTATCAATATAAGGCCAAAATATCACTGTTTCTTCATAAGTGATGGAAAACACATCATCACTTTTACATTTTAAATTGCAACACATGATTTAAAAATGTTGCCAATACATCTAGAAAAAACATTTCTTACTCAACAAAGTGAAGCATGATGAATGTGGTGGATTTTCTTGTTGAACATTTTCACTGATTGGTTTATGCACGGATGCTTTGTTCTTCAAAAATTACTCTGGATGGAGTCTCCAACACGTGGCTCTTTGATGGCCACTTATGTCGCAATAACTGCAATGATTCTTCTTCCTCCATATCTTCTTAGCGAATTTATTTCCCTCTTGTGGAGAAGGCATTTCATGCCTCATACTCTTTCGTGCCTCCATTCTCTTCCAGCACTCAACAATGACATGGTTATGTAAACCACAAAAATGAAATTTTTTTTTATGCTATGAATTTTGTCCATGATTATCAACATGCTTATAATCAAAATGAATTTGAGAATATCTAGACTTGTTATATCTTTCTCAGTTTCTCTAGTGCAATAATTGTGACGAGAGCATGCCTCAGATATTTCATCATATGTGTTGTCATAGGATTATGGTGAAGTGTTCCCATCCATCTATTTCCCCAATGGTTTCAACCATGCATTGGAAGCTTCTGACACCTTCGACCACTGTCATTCAGTGTACCCCAAACCTGCTAATCGAGGTCTCTACACAACCTCCAATGGTTGAATCATTCCTTGGACATTAACACCAAGTCCTCCTCCCTTATATCCCATCTTGGTGAGGAGTCGCATGCTAGTTCCTATAATGTGTATCTCCACATCTCCCATAGAAATTATAGCATGTGAAGATGAAACTGAAGAAAAATCAACATTATTTACCTTAGATGTCGATTTAGAAATAGGTGATGATGGCTTCTTCAAGCCTTTGTCGCGCTTCAATTCCTCAAAAGCCTCTTCCCTGACTTGCAACTGAAGTTGCAATATTTTCTTCTCTAATTTCTCTTCTTGGAGAAGCCTCCTTAATTTGACATCCTTTGTTTGAAGGCTCTGGCCGTTGTGTTTCAGTTCTTCAAAGGCTGCCTCTGCTTCTTGCAACTGAAATTGCACTTTATTCTTATCCTATTTCTCTTCTCATAGAAGCACTTTCAATTCTATGTTATCTGCCTGAAGACTATAGTTGATCTCCTCATTCGAATGGCGAAAACACGATGAGGGCGAGAAATATTCACTGCAACATGTGGCTGAAGCATCACTTTCTGCTTCTTCTTTCTCCCTCTCTTGTAAGCTACATACATCATGTCCACCATCTTGGACATCCTAAGCATGGCCTCGTAAATTTCTTTGCCATCCTCCATTGTTTCACGTTCAATCGTTGTTCACGCTTGCAATTGTGGGTTGTAACATATGCATTGATTTGGGGCTACCTGCTTGTGGGTCAGCCATATACGCCAGGCAGGTTCGACCCCCACCGGACCCCTACTCCATTGCCGTCGGTTGCGGGATATACAATATGGTGATGCCACATATATATAACAATACGGTGGGCGGGATCCACTCCACGTAGCCCTAACCCGACCCACTTCAAACCTATATGCGGTGGTTATATTGTGGGTCCACTGTGGGGTTCGACGGGAGTCATGGCTCGCCGACCCAAACATAAAATTTTGATTATCGTGGCCGATGGGGGTGGCGAGGGTCATGGCGCGCCACTCCATTTTCTTGATATTTTTTTATTTGTTTAAAAATAATTGGTGTTTTTAAACTTAACGAAAATAAGGGTTATTGGGGAAATTAAAGAGGCCACAATTTTTCCCGTTTTCGGGAGCTAAGTTCCCCTGCCGGTTGACGGTGAATTTGTGGGACACTTAAACTTGGCCCACTGCCCAACTTTGGCCGAAACTTTTACTTGCTCTAACTTCTCCATACGGGTTCGGATTGGAGATCCGTTCGCACCATTGGAATCAGGACAATGAGATCTTCAACTTGACACTGAGTTTGCCACATTTCTGCCACTTTGAATTTTGACCTATCATCAGCCCCCTTGGTCTCCTAAGGGTGTCTAGAGCCACCTGGATCATTCAAACTCATTATTTTTTGGATCCTTGGCCCTTACCCTCTTCTATGACCACATTAGAAGAAGGAAAAATGGGTGGAATTTCGTATACTATGTCTACAGTAGAAATTGCTTATCAATCTATTGTTAACTCTGCAGATTCCGATCTGGTTCCTCTTTCACTGGAGGATTTGGATGGAAATGTGGCTCTGGCTTGTACCCTTAACTTGACTTCTTCTTTGGATCTCCTTGATACCATTTTACCATCCGAGGAGGCAATCATAGAGGAAATGAATGGTGTGGAAAGACTGTGGGATGATTTGCATCAGCCATCATATTTTCTAATAGATTTGCACATAGTTGAGTCAAGTTTGTCTAGCCCTTTGTAAATTCGTCATGTTCACCCAATTCAAAACCCTTTGGCTCCAGCACAGATTTTTTCTAGAGGTAATATGTCTATTATTTTCGAAAATATTCCGGTGAACGTTTCCAGGGATCCCAATGTAATAGAGAATGTTTTCATCGGAGCCCAGTGTTCCCCTGAAGAGATTCAAATCTATACCAATCTTTTTAAAGAATTTTGCGATGTGTTCGCTTGATCTTATGAGGAAATGTCTCGAATTGATCAATCAATTATCCAACATGAGATCAAGACTTATGAGAATGCTAAGCCTACACGGAAAAAGCTTTGGCTCGTCAATCTTTGGAAAGCTGCAGCTATGAAGGCCTAGGTTGAGAATTTTCTTAAGGCGGGTTTTATATAACCCGTTCCTTTGACTGAATGGGTTTGAAATCAAGTCCCTGTGGACAAGAAACAAGGAACGATTTGTGTGTGCATAGACTTCAGATATTTGAATGAGGAATATCCTAAAGATAATTACCCCACACCCTTTATTGATCATATTATCGATGAATATGCGGGGAATTAGATTTTCTCCTTAATGGACGGTTACTGGGGTTATAATAAAATTAATATCTGTCCTGAAGATCAACATAAGATTGATTTTATTTTCCCCTGGGGTAATTTTGCATATAAGAAGATGCCTTTTGGTCTTAAAAATGATGGATCCACTTGCCCACGGTCCATGTATTATCCTTTCCATGATATCAAGAATATCATTGAAGCTTATTTGGATTACTTATATGCTCGTTCTCGAAAGAGAATTGATCATCCTCATCATATTCAATTGTTTTCCTAAATATGTCGTCATTATAAAATCTGGTTGAATCCGAATAAGTGCGTTTTCGCCATCACATCTGGTCCATTATTGGGATTCATAGTGTCTACTGAAGGGATGTTGATCCTTTCAAGGTTGAGGCCATACTTCAGTTGCCTCCCCCATCTACCATTTGTCAATTTTAGAGTCTCCAAGGAAAAGCGAATTTCTTGAGGAGATTTATCGTTAACAATGTTGAGATCACGAAAGGATTTATGAGATTGTTGAAAAAAGGAATTTCATTCCTATGGGATGACTTCACTCAGTGCTCGTTTGATGCTTTGAAAAATGCATTAACCTCTGCTCCTTTACTGAGTCCACCTAACTATAACATGGATTTCCTCTTGTATCTCGTTGCCGCAGAATCAACCATAGGTATGGTTCTTGTTCAAGAAGATGATTATCTTTGTGAACATGTGATTTATTATCTAAGTCGAGGCTTGATTGGTCCTTATTTGTGATATTATCCCATCACGAAGTTAGCTTTGGTAGTAGTCCATGTTGTCCAATGACTTAGACATTATATTTTCCTTCGAAAAAATTTTGTTTTGGGAGTCATCAATCCATTTCAATTCGTTCTCAGTAGGCGAGTGATTGGGGGGAAATATAATAGATGGATTTTTATTTTACAAGAATTAAATCTTGACTTATTATGTGCTAAATCCAAGAAATCATTGATATTTGCATAATTAATCTCTGATTTGCCTTGTGGAGAAGAAGTAGTTTATGAGGAATCATTCCCTCATCAACATATTTTCCTTATTCCTTCACAAGATCCTTGGTATAGAGTTATTATTATATATCTTCAGACTTCTAAGTTTCCCCTCACTTTTTCAAAGGATGTGCATAGAAAATTGTGTCACTTGGCGAAAATTTATGTTATCATTGGTGACACTTTATATCGTCGCGGGGTTGATTCAATCCTTAGACGTTGCTTAACCCTAGAAGAAGTTGAGGTTGTGATGAATGATTGACAAAGTGGATCTTGTGGTCGTAATTTATATGGGTTGTCTACAACCCCAAAAAAAAAATTGTCAGATATTTTTGGCCTTTGATTTTCGAATATTGTGTTGAAGCGGCATAAAAATTTCGTCCTTGTAAATTCTATACTTGGAAGATGCGCACTCATCCAACTCTGCTCTTTCCTATTGTTAGCACAGTTCTATGCTAAGTCACGAGTCTATTTTGAATTTTTTGTTTTTTCAGGATAAATTTTGTAAATTTAAAAAAAAATTGAACCCTATTGAAATTTTTGGTAGCGTCTGTTTTAGCCTTTTTCAGGCACTCTGTTTAATTTTGTTTTGTGTTTATTTTTCGTTAACTCAATGATATCGAAAATTCTGGTAACTTCCCTTATTTAAAAAAAAAAAAACACGCATTTGCTTTGTGTCAGGCCACATGTTCCTGTTATAAAATACGTTTCAAATCTTTCATTATGAGTTAGGTCATGTGATAGGAAAGGTTTATGGTTAGTAATGTTAAGTTGAAGTCGTGGCTATACGTGGTGGATGCTAGTTGTCAATCTATAGTCAAGAGAAAATTATCGTTGTCTTTCTTGTCTTTCAGCTGATTCAGTTCATCCTCATGTCAAATTACGTTATTTTTTTTGGAATACATCGTGGATCCACAATTTTAATTCGATGACCGTTTGGTTGATCATGAATGGATGCTGCCAGAAATTCAGGCCAGTAATAAATATTCAGTGGAGGTGACTGCCAGTTACAGCTCCGCTCATCTCCAGGTACATGTAACATACTATTTAAAACTCCCGCAGCCAACTGAAGATCATAATTACTATCACAGGGTCTATGATGCAGTCTAAGATACTTACCATAATGAAAAATCTCTTGCATGGGAAGGTGAACCAACGCATATGTTTTAAACCACCGAAAAGAAAGGAAGACTATCAGTTTTGAGTTTAACTATTGTTGAACGAAATTTTCCAGTGATCAAATTGAGAAAGGAGTCTTAGATTTCAGATAAGATCTTGTAGAAGACACAAAAACACCTATTAGGTGAGCTGCTCTAGCCTTTCCACCTATCATATTCTAGTAGACAAACTTCTTTATTACTGAAGATGACAAATAAAGGAGGATATATAAGACAAATTGAACCCCAAGGAGATGACCCAGTTGATCATAATATGAATGTGAGAAGGTTTTTTGTTCAATCAGGGTGGTATCCACTGTGTTTAAGATTGGGAATTCGCAGCAGTTACCTCAAGAGTCAATGGGCTGAGGATTTTAAGCTCATGAAAATTTACCTCACTTGTGGAGGTATACTATATTTTTTCTTTATCATATGAGATTTTTGTTTCATATTTCAGGAATGAAGACCCTCAATTTTCCATTCTTTCCGATGAAGAGCCTAAAAAAATGTCAGCTAGGATTCAAACACACACTGCTGCTTTGGAATACATCTTATATCATCAAGTTGTTATCAAAGTGTTATTTCAGGAAGAACTAAGGAAAATAAAACAATCATGGGACCATTTTCTGTTTAACGGGGCAGGCCAACCTGCACCTACACCAGATGTTCCAGCTCAACCATATTCAACTTCACAACAACACCCTCAGCCTACCAGGAAAACAAAGAGAAATGCTAAGAAGGAGAATATCCATAAGAATACTAAAAGTAGAAATGAAAAGACTCCTTTCAAGGTTGAGAAGAAGCTGAATAAAGGAGAAGGGTCATCAAACAACAAGCCTAAATCCATGAATATAGTTCCTACCATTTTCCCTTTTCCTAATGTTTATACCAGAGCTCAGAGAAAAATATCTGCCACTGCAGAAAAATCCAAAACACAAGTGCTACCAGAAGTTTTGGAAGTGGACAATCAACAGAAAATTCAAAATAAATATTAGCCCATAGAGTTTGATGAAGAGCTCCTAAAAGATGCAAGTTATGAAATCAGCAACAAAAGAAGGAAATAGGATGCCATACCTATTACTGGTAGCAGAAGAAGACACACTGGAGACATCAAAAAGTTCAAACTTAAATCTAAGGCCCTTCATAATCGAAGTTTACTGACAGAGGTCATAGATGTAGAAGGAAAATTTGAAGGGCTACAGAATAATGAGTCCAAGAAAACTTAAAAAAGAAAAGCCCCTTCAGACTAACAAACATAATCCTGAAAAAGAAGAAAGATCCAAAAGGGTTCAAAGGAGAAAAAGACCACTGTCAAAGAAGTAACCACTAGGACTAGAAGATCAAGATCGGCTATTGACAACAAATCAGACTTGGAAAACCCTACAGAAGCTGCGGCTCATATGGAAGAAAGGTAAAAAGGTTTCCTAATAAAACAACTTTCTTCTTACTAAGTATATTTTGAACAACAGCACAAGTTTTGAAGTGAATAATTTTGCATAGGTTTTTCAAGTGTTTTTTGTGCAATTTTGAAAAATGCAGTGTTACTGGAAATTCTGGCAACATTACAGTTTTTGCGCAGTTACAGGTTTTTAACGGAATTTCCGGTAGCGCCCGTTCTAAATGATTTTTTACAACTTTCAAAAAAAATTCTGAGTAAGTTTAATAAATATAAGGAATCATAACGATACAGATATAAAAAATGATGGTTGATAGGTGGTTATGAAGTTGTTGAAGTTCATATTTAATTAAGACACATGGTTATTAAAGAAAAAAGTCACGAGGAGATAAATCAACAGAAAAGGGAGCAACATGTCAGCATACTCAGCAGTTTAGTCCAAATACTCTTCTCTTCTCTCATCTACATCTGTCCTTTCTGTTAGATTTCGATGGGATATAGTTTTAATGTCCTATCACACATATTTAATATGAAGAATAGTGCTTCCTTCTTTCTTGGAGAGATGGATTTGGTGCCTCTCTCTCTATATATACCATTTTTAAATACCATTTCAGGGTTGGATGTTGGTCTACCTGAAGACTTAATATAATAAATAAAACTCGTTTGTGCATTTCATGCTAGAGGATTTTGTGATCCAAGGACTATCTAATGTATGGTGTGTTCCTCTCATTGTTTATTTTTTCTTATTTATGAGTTGCAACAACTATTAAGGTGTGAGTAAGAAACTGTTAGAGTATCTAATAGTAAATTATCTATTTTTTAGTTTCCTGCAAATCATATAAATTTGTGTCAAACATGTTAGTTAAGGTTTCATGAAAGATGTTGGTACTATTTTATTGCTATCTTTTTCTCCTAAAATTTCATCATTTATCCACCATTTTCTTCCATAAATCCCTTATAGTCTATTGAAATTGATTAATGTAGCATTATATGTTAAAAATTGAAATTTTCAAGAAAATTACAGGATGTGATAACTTCCTGTAATTGGTTTATGTTCTGACATGTGGCATAGCAGGAAAATCGAAACAGAAGACAAGGACATGATCTAGGATGTACACACATGGTGGAAAATCTATCCAAGATCGAATTTGAAGCTCCTAAATATCTAGTTAACGCTGGTCAAACCCAGCCTATCCAGCAGAAAAATCTGAAGTCATAATGAATGTACTTGATATTTTTCTTAAGATTAGGAACTCTAAATTGATTCGATCTGTTTTTGGATCAGTTAGGACTAGGGGGAACGAAAATAGCCTCTTTGGTTGTAATTTTAATAAATAGGAGAATGAAATCATGTAATAGATTAAGGATGCTAGTGATAACATTGAAGGAAGAAACAGACTTAAGACTGTCAGCGTGTTTCAGAACTCTGTTTTTAATGTAACTCATTCCCAGAACTTAATCAGAGACAGAATTTTATCATTTATGGTGTTTTTGAGTTAACGTTCTTATCACTTGAAGTTTTTCAAGTGTGCCTTCAAAGCGTGGAAGGGCCCCCATGTGAAGATTGGTACACTTTCTTTCCATTTACATAAGATTTAGTATTCAGATCTGATTAGCATTTTATTTCATTTTCATGCTTTTGAGTTCATCAATTTTATTTAGAAGTTCAATATTGTTATTTTATGATTCATAGTAGTAATTTGAGAATTCGATTGCAAAATTAATGAACAAGTCTTTGTAAGAGGTTTAATTGAGTATTGAATCTCAAATCATTTCTGTGATCTCTGTTTTTATGAATTTAATTTTTAGTATGATTAGTGTGTTACTTTGAAAGAGTTTTTGTGAACTATAGCCTTGTAAGAGGATTGAAAACTCAGAATAGTAGCACTCTGTTTTTATAACAGTAGATTAGATTAGGTGATATAAGTGTTTAAAGTG
This sequence comes from Pinus albicaulis, assembly GCA_034641835.2. NCBI lineage: Eukaryota > Viridiplantae > Streptophyta > Pinopsida > Pinales > Pinaceae > Pinus > Pinus albicaulis. Next base: position 1,519,946,772 of record CM076570.1, read on the forward strand.
TGAAAGGAACCATATTTCAATCTCTTGTAAAAGAGTGCTGGAGCCTGTCACAATAAGCATTTATCTAGACAGATAGAATAGATCCTTTTAGGTCTATAAATATTAGACAAGTGCCTCTAAGATTACCTACCTTGGTTGACAATAAATTGAGTCTAATCTAGAACCCTAGATTGGTCTAAACATTTTGGCGCCGTTTCCGGGGAGGCGCAACTAGAGGATTTCTAAAAAAAAAAAAACAACAAAAACAAACAAAAACATAGATTTAATTTTAATTCATCATTTTGGAAGTCATGCTTACTTATGTCTAGACCTAGAGATGATAAAGGTAGATTCATAAAAACCCCCCATCCACGAACTAATCCACCACTAGGAGTAGACCCTTTAGAGAGGATTGAACACACAAATCCAGCTGGGAAAATCACTATACAAGAATTAGAGGATAAAAAAAAATCAGGGCAAAGACTTACACTTATAGAGAGACAAATTTTGTTGGCATACGAAGCAAAGAAGAAATATCTCCTTGAAACCTCTATAACAAGAGAAAGTAGCAAAACAAATCAACAATCTCTCCCTGAACCTATTGAGTCTGAAAAACTTCAAGAAGGAGAAAAACCAGTAGAACAAAATTTCTTTGAAACAAGTGACACTGAACAAGAACTTAAATCAACAGAAGAACCTATCAAAATGACTGAGGAAGGAGGAGGATCAACAAGAGGACCTAATCCTGAACAACTTAGAGAATATGAGAGACAACAAGAGGAAAGAAGAAGACAAAGAGAGGCTGAACTGAAACAAAGGCAAGATCAAGATCAAAGAGAAGAGGAAGAGTCAACCTTTAAATTTCCCATTCAAGAACCAGGAGAAAATAATGATGAGGAAATAAAAATGAAAAACATACCTCCATCTGTGTTACCAAAATTTTATGGCATGGCTTCAGAAGATCCAGATTCATTCTTGTTTGAATTTGACATAGTATGCCAGACAGATGGTTACACAGATGATGCTCATAGGCTTAGACTCTTCCCAGCAACATTAAAAGCATCGGCATTAAGATGGTTCATGGGACTTGGTGAACATGCAATAACTGAATGGGATGGCATGAGAAAAATATTCTTAAAGAAATATCAACCTTATTGTAGATCAAGAGATTCTAAAGATGATATCTTTAGAATGAATCAATAAGAGGATGAGAGCTTAGAAGAGTATTTGGAATGATTTGTTTACAATCTACAAAAATCAAAACATAGAACCATGTCTCTTGATCTAATCCGAACAATATTTTTGAAGGGCATTCGAGAGGAATACTTAGATGATCTTAATTTGATGGGCAAAGGTGATATTTCCACCTTACCTTTCGATGAAATTGCTGATTTATGTGAAAAGTATTCTAGGAGCAAAGCTAGAAATGGAAAAAGAACCATATCATCCAAAGCCACAAAATCTGCTTCAGCTAGTGTCACAAGGGCTGAAATAGGAAAATTATTAGAAGAATTCAAAACAGACCTATTAAGTACCTTAGGAAATCAAATTGACACTCTGAAAGCAAAGAAAAGACAGGAAGAAGAAGATCAATTAATGGCTGTCTTTTGCCCAAAATGCCGGAAAAAACATGCTTTGAAAGACTGCCCTTTAGAAAACATTCAAGTCTGTGCCTTTTGTACTGAAAATCATGATATATTTCATTGCTCTAAAATCAAGATTTTGCAGAATTTTAATTTGGAAGCCAACGCAGATATGGAGAATGTGTATTTCATGGGCGCCAAGAGACCATGGCAACCGAGACCTCCACCTCCAGGTATGTTTCCAAACCAAAATTTGCAATTTCCTGCACAAGATCAGATGTATGTTCAGAATTCTTGGAATGTACCCATGCCATGGCAACACCAAACTTACCCACAACAACAATGGAAACCATTTCAGCAATACTCTCAACCATACCAACCATATCCTCAACCATACCAACAATATCCTCAGCCATATCAGCAGTATCCTCAAACATATCAACAATATCCTCAGCAGCAAGTTGTCCATCAACCTCAAAACACTCAACAAACATTGCCTGCTCCTCCACCAATAAATCCATCTCAATTACAACTTCCATCTAACCAGCCTCCTAGACCTACTTAGATTCCTGCTCAACCTCTACCTAATCCAAATAATAGAGCAGATATACCAGCTTACAGTGTAGATGAGGGACCATCATATCCCACTCTACCTCTACAAAATATCGAGCTTAGGTCTGGAAAGATACTTCAAAAAGAACCTCCAGTAGCTGAAAAACAAGAAGAAAACAAAGAGAATGAAAATGAAACTCCAACTCAAAAGAAACAAAATGATGACATCAAAAATAAACAAATGCAACCAGTGCATCCACCACCTTTTCCAGAAAGATTGATCCAAGCAAAACTTCCCATGTCTTTACCACAGTTTGATGTTTTAGATGAGCTAAAGAATGTCTATATAAAAATTCCACTACTTCAAGCCATAAAAGACATTCCAATATATACTAAAGCAATCAAAGAACTATGCCTCAGGAAGCCTACAAGAAAAAGACTTGATCCACAAACTATTCATGTTATTGGACATCTAGCTGGCCTTATGACAAACACCATTTCAATGGAAAAGTATGTTGATCCTGGTATTCCCAGAGTCACTACAATCATTAACAACATATCTATTCCAAATACTTTAATTGACCTTGGGGCAACAATAAATGTGATGACTCTTGAAACAATGAAAGCATTGCAGCTCACAAATTTGCAATACACACCAATTGTTCTAGAACTAGCTGATAGGTCTAAAGTGATTCCTGAAGGGATTTTGGAGGACATAATTGTTTCACTGGACTCTTGGGAGTATCCAGTGGACTTTTTAGTTCTTCAGCCAAAATCTAATTTAGGAGGACACCCTATCATCCTTGGTAGACCATGGTTAGCAACTGCTGATGCATTCATAGGGTGTAGATCAGGTAATATGATCATTTCACAAGGACCTAAAAGGAAACAACTCACTATGTACCCATCAGCACAATCACCAGCAGTAGCAAACAACTTATGGCTTGATGATAAATACAATGATAAGGAAGAAGTTCAATCTATTTTCAGCATCAATCAAATCTATGATTTACAAGAACATAATAATGATGATTTGATAGAATTGTTTCTTTCTCAACTTGATATTTCTGAAGAATTAAGAAATGAACAATATCATGCTGCAGATGAACTTTTAGCACAGATTTTTCAAGAAATATGCACCATTCATTCTTTTCAAACATCATTTGAAAACATTTTTCCCATTCAATCTATCACAAACACACAGAGCAAGGCCATAGAGATTAGTCCAGGAAAAACATTGAATATTAGCACTCACCTAGACTTATCTTAGGAAGAAAAATTGATTCAATTATTGAGGAAATATCAGAAATCATTTGCTTGGGACTACACCGATATGCATGGAATCCACCTTGAAACATGCACTCACTATATTTACACAGATAGTAATATAAAACCATTGAGGCAACCACAGAGAAGAATGAATCCCATTCTTCAGGATATTGTTAGAGATGAATTACAAAAACTATTGAAAGTCAATTTTATTTATCCTATCTCTGACAGTCAGTGGGTATCCCCATTGGTAGTAGTGCCCAAGAAAAATGGTAAGTGGAGGATTTGTGTTGACTACAGACAATTGAACAAAGCAACCCTCAAAGATTATTTCCCACTACCATTTATTGACCAAGTGTTAGATACATTAGCTGGGAAATCATCATTCTCTTTTCTTGATTGTTTTAGTGGCTATAACCAGATCAGGATAGCCTTAGAGGACCAGGACAAAACCACTTTTACTTGTCCCTGGGGAACTTATGCCTATAATGTTTTACCATTTGGACTTTGTAATGCTCCAGCTACATTTCAGAGAGCTGTATTAGCTATTTTTGCTGATTTAGTTCATGAGTGTGTTGAAGTTTATATGGATGATTTTTCAGTGTATGGTAACTCATTTGAGCATTCATTAGAAAATCTTGAGAAAGTTTTGAAGAGATGTATTGAAGCTAATCTATCCCTGAGAAATGAAAAGTGTTTTATGATGCTAAATGAAGGGGTAGTATTGGGTCATTATATTTCTTCTCAAGGCATTAAAGTTGATCCATCAAAAATCCAAATCATTGTCAATTTGCCAATTCCAAAGACTAAAAAAGAGGTAAGAAGCTTTCTTGGGTATGCAAGCTATTATAGAAGGTTTATTGAACATTTTAGTAAAATAACTCTACCTCTGTTTAAGATTCTAGCAAAAGATACACCTTTCAACTGGAATGAAAATTGTCAGAAAGCTTTTGAAACACTCAAAGAAAAATTATCAACCACACCAGTCTTAAAAGGACCTAACTGGACCCTACCTTTTCACATCTTTACAGATGCATATGATACTGTAGTAGGTGCCTCATTAGGCCAAAAAGAAGAGTCTTTGAATTATGCTATCTATTTTATTAGTAAAAATCTAACACCTGCAGAATTAAACTACACAGTCACTGAAAAAGAAATGCTTGCAATCATACACGCTGTGAATAAATTCCGACATTATATCACTGGTTATGAGGTTTTTGTACATACTGACCACTCTGCCATTAAATATCTAATGAACAAACCAATCACTAATGGCAGAGTTACCAGATGGTTGTTATTACTACAAGAATTTAATATTACAGTGTTGGATAGACCAGGTAAGGAGAATCAGGTGGCAGATTTTCTTTCTAGACTCCAGAATTCAGGTGAGGTTGTTCCGGTTGAAGATTATTTTCCAGATGAAAATTTATTTGCAATTTCAGTAGTAGACCCATGGTATGCTGATTTAGCTAATTATTTGTCCACAGGAAAGATACCTCCATCTTTTACTACAAAGGAGAAGAATAGGCTCATCAAAAAAAGTGTTAGATATTCATGGGTTAATGGAGATTTATTTTACACCGGTTATGATATGATTATTAGAAGATGTGTAAGAAATGCCGAAATAATTGATATTTTAAAATCTTGTCATGACGAACCGTGTGGTGGGAATTTTGCAGCAAAAAGGACAGCATTCAAGATCCTCAGTCTTGGCTACTATTGGCCATCTATTTTTAAGGATTCCAAGAAGTATGTGAAAATTTGTGACAGTTGTCAAAGAATGGGTAGACCAACAGCTTCAGATGAAATGCCACTTTAGCCACAAGTACATTTAGTGCCATTTGAAAAATCATTAGACATCAGTCCAAAAGGGGAAAAGTATTTCAAAACCAAGCAATTTAGAGAAAAATCATGGACTCAGTTTATGTCTAGGTCAAGGGTTTCTTCTATCAATTGGAAAAAGGGTGTTCCTATAAGTTGGTTAATCCACCCATGGGATGAAATGGTATACATTCTTCAAAAATTGGTACATGTGAAGGGCGTTACAGCATAGAATACCTATATCACATAAAAAATTTGTTGCACTTAAAGGGTCAATGCACTATCAGTCTGCCCTATTTTATTTTACAAAGTTTGAGTAAAATGTCAAAGAACATTCAGAAACAAAAGGGTAATGAAGATAGAAGCTTGTATCATTTTGGTTTGATCAAAATTCTAATTGAATTTGAGCTGCAGAAGAGAGGGAAAACATGGGAAGAATTTTTAATTGCCAATCAAATCAAAACCAAAGAAGATGAACATGAGAAACAAGGAAGCACAGAGTTTATGGTTGATATTGATGAGGAAACCCCTGAATTTAAGTCAAGTACTGTTGCTCAACCCAGTAGTAGTGTGAAGACAAGAAGAATGAGGCAAGAAGATGCCAAGAAAATTGCAAAAGATAAAATTTTCACTACTTACAGAAGAAGATCAAGGAGAATAAAAAGAAATCAAATACAGGATGATCAACCAGAGAAAAATGTAAATACACCAATGGAAATTGAAAGCAGTGCTAATTCACAGCCATAACAAGAAGCAGAGATGGAAACTGAAAGTAACAAAGGAGAAAGGAAAGAGCCAGTACCTACAAACAAGAAACAGAGAAATTTAGAGAAACAAATTGAAGAGCTAAAAGAGGAACTGATGGAAGAAAATATGTTAGAGAAAGTCATAAAGAAAGAAAATGAAATGTTAAGAGCACAGAGTAAGAATATTCAACAGAAAAATGAGAAACTGAAGAAGAAAGTCAAAGAACTTAAAACTGATCAAATTGAAATATGCAAATGGGCAACAAAATGGTACACTCAGAAAAAGGCTCTTAAAGAAAAATATAATAATATGAAGCATGAGTTCCAAGTTCAAAAGAATGTAGATGTATTGCTACAAGAAGCAGAGGCACAAGCAGAAACAGAACATAAAGGGAGCACATCAGGATTAGCATGAGGACATGCTAAATCATTGAGTTTGGGGGAAATGTTGGTACTATTTTATTGCTATCTTTTTCTCCTAAAATTTCATCATTTATCCACCATTTTCTTCCATAAATCCCTTATAGTCTATTGAAATTGATTAATGTAGCATTATAATTGTTATTTTACATTAAATTTAATTTACGGAATTTTTATGTTAAAAATTGAAAATTTCAAGAAAATTACAGGATGTGATAACTTCCTGTAACGGGTTTATGTTCTGACATGTGGCATAGCAGGAAAATCGAAACAAAAGGCAAGGACGTGATCTAGGATGTACACACATGGTGGAAAATCTATCCAAGATCAAATTTGAAGCTCCTGAATATCTGGTCAACGCTGGTCAAACCCAGCCTATCCAGCAGAAAAATCTGAAGTCATAAAGAATGTACTTGATATTTTGCTTAATTTTAGGAACTCTAAACTGATTTGATCTGTTTTGGGATCAGTTAGGATTAGGGGGAACGAAAATAGCCTCTTTGGTTGTAATTTTAATAAATAGGAGGATGAAAGCATGTAATAGATTAAGGATGCTAGTGATAACATTGAAGGAAGAAACAGACTTAAGACTGTCAGTGTGTTTCAGAACTCTGTTTTTAATGTAACTCATTCCCAGAACTTAATCAGAGACAGAATTTCATCATTTATGGTGTTTTTGAGTTAACGTTCTTATCACTTGAAGTTTTTCAAGTGTGCCTTCAAAGCGTGGAAGGGCCCCCATGTGAAGATTGTTACACTTTCTTTCCATTTACATAAGATTTAGTATTCAGATCTGATTAGCATTTTATTCATTTTCATGCTTTTGAGTTCATCAATTTTATTTAGAAGTTTAATATTGTTATTTTATGATTCATAGTAGTAATTTGAGGATTTGATTGAAAAATTAATGAACAAGTCTTTGTAAGAGGTTTAATTGAGTATTGAATCTCAAATCATTTCTGTGATCTCTGTTTTTATGAATTTAATTTTTAGTATGCTTAGTGTGTTACTTTGAAAGAGTTTTTGTGAACTATATCCTTGTAAGAGGATTGAAAACTCAGACTAGTAGCACTCTGTTTTTAGAACAATATATTAGATTAGGTGATATAAGTGTTTAAAGCGTGAAAGGAACCATATTTCAATCTCTTGTAAAAGAGTGCTGGAGCCTGTCACAATAAGCATTTATCTATACAAATAGAACAGATCCTTTTAGGTCTATAAATATTAGACAAGTGCCTCTAAGATTACCTACCTTGGTTGACAATAAATTGAGTCTAATCTAGAACCCTAGATTGGTCTAAACAAAATATTTATGAAATACTTTATGCATGTAATCTACTTTCTTAATATTGTTTACTTCACATAAAATAGAGTTTGTTTAAATAGCCATCATTGTAGCTATGTGCATGATTTAGGATATGAATATTTCTTAGATTAAGTACCAGCTATCCATCTCCTTTCATTTCTTACAATTCGTTCCCTATACTACCAATTTACCCATGCAATTTATACTTTCCATAGCTTTCCAAATGCATGAAAGTCTTAAAGAATCAAAATCATTTCAAACTCTTTGAGAAGCCATCCCACCACTCAAAACCTTTAAATTTTAAATTAACTATGATGTGTAAGGCTTACTCCTTTGCATTTAACGAGTGAGTCCTTATGTTAACATATTTTGCGCCATTGTCGGGAAGGCAAATTGAATTTTATCCTTAGGTGAATGAGAAATTTATAAGTCTGGTTCTTAGGTGTACAATTCCATCTATCTTTTTAGACTCCTTTACACCCGGTGACTCCATTGTTGAAGTTTTGGCTCCTAGAGGGGTTAGAACCAGGGCTAACCCGTATTCCCCTTTAAGAATCCTAGTCCTTGACCCTGAAAAAATTATCAAGAAAAAGAGTAAATGAAATTTTTCCGCCTCTACTACTGTTTTCTCAAAGGCAGTCCCTAAATAAGTCCTTCAAACTCTATCCCCTGATTTTGCAGAAAATTATGTACCTTCCTTGTTTTCCATCCAAAAAACGGTATCTACATCAAAATTTGGTGCTTCATCATCTGCTATTCACAATCCACCAATTTTTTTTCCAAAAATCCCAACAATTCATACCATGGCAGGTCCAAACCCACCTCCTAACTGAGTGGATGAAATTGTTGCTGTGAGGTATGCCCCTTTGGTTTTATCTCAACCTATGAATGCATTACTCGCAAGAGATTATCTCAAATACATAACTAAGTTTAGTGGTGAGGGAGAGGAAAAAACTGAAGAACACCTTGGTTATTTTTATGCCTATGCTGACAATTTGAATATTGAGCATGAAGATGTCTGGATGAGAGTTTTTCTTCAGAGCCTTGAGGGTGATGTTAGGAAATAGTTCAGATCTTTGACAACTAGTAGAATCACTAGAATTGAAACCATAGATGATACATTTTTAAGGAAATGGGGTGATAAGAAATATTTTATGTATTATATCACTAAATTTTGTGCAATAAAAATAAAAGAATAAGAATTCATTTCTGATTTTTATAAGAGATTCAATAAGATGTATAGCAAGATACCTACTGAAATCAAGTCTACTGAAGCTTTAGCCAAATTCACTTATGTTGGTGCCTTTGATCCTGATTTTTGTTTATTATTGAGAGAAAGAAGTTCTACAAAAATAACAGAAAGGCAGGAAAATGTACTGGAGTTAGAATCTAATGTATTAGCAACTAATAGGCTCAGAGGATAGATTGACAGAGAAAAAATGAAGCAAAAATCTGAAGTTTCATATTTAGGAACTTCTGACATAGATCGTAAGCTAGATGAGCTAACCAAGATGGTCAAGTCATTGAAAACTGATATTTCCAAGCTCAAGAAGGAAGCAGGACCAGCTACTACTAGAAATGTTTCATTTGATTAGCCTAATAGGCAGTAGTTTAGAAGACCTAATGCTCCTAAAATTTTGCAGCGGGAAGGAAGAGATGTTGATGATCAAAAAGTACAACCCCCTTTGCAGAATTCTATATTTGAAGATGAAGAAGAAGTTGAACGTTTGGAAAAAGGTGATGATATCAATTTTCTAAGAGATAAAGAAGGGTTGATTCATCTTACACAAGTAGATTATGAATATTTCATGTCATATACTCAGAATAATGAAGTAATTTCTAATCATTACATGATTGCATATGATCATCAAAGAAAATACAATCTTAGATCAAACAATTTTGATGATAATTCAAAGCATGTGGCACAGCCAAAGAAGAATAAGGATGCATTTAAAATTCTAGCAGAATAGTAATTTGTTGAACCAAGTAGACCAGAAATTATGTTAGCAGGTAACCCTCCTTGACTTGAGGAAAAATTTCTCACAAACCGCCCCCTATTTTCAATTTTCAGAATGAGATACAAAAGATAAAGATTCTTGTTTCTCTTGTATAACTCATGGAGAATAATTATTTCAAAAATAATTTTATGAAAGCTCTTCATCCTCCACCTACCGAAGTAGCCTATGATTTTATTAACCTTCAATATGACAATCCCACTGTTATTTTAGGTCCATTGGTAGAAGACAAAGATGAATCTACCCCTCCCTTCTATCTATCTCTGAATATTCATGATAAGGTATTGCATAATTTCCTAATGGATTCTAGAGCCTCACATAATTTAATGCCCAAGGTAGTCATGGATGAACTAGGTCTTGAGGTAGCTAGAGAATACCAAGATCTCTACTCCTTTGTTTCCCAGAAATTTCAATGCCTTAGTGTCATCAAAGACCTTGCAGTAATCCTCTTTCAGTTACCCATGAGAGGAATGGTGATGGATATTGTTGTAGCTGACATTCCTCCTAGATTTGGCATGTTACTTTCTAGGTCATGGATTAGAAGGTTGGGAGAAACATTTCAAATGGATTTCACTTATGATATTGTCCGTGGTTTTGTAGGAGAACAAAGGAGACTTTATAGAGAATATCAGTTGGAATATATCATTAGTGACATCAAAGACCCCTTTAATCAACCAATTTATGAAAGAACAACTAATGTTTGGTCAAGCATTTTACATATGGATAATTCTACCCTGCCTACAGAAAATTTTCAGATTTTGAGGACTGCTGAAAAACATATCAGTCATCGGGGTTCTAAGTTGTGAAAATGTATTTTGATCGTTCATGTTATAAAGGAGGAGCTGGCGCAGTAATAGTTTTCATTTCCCCTTTGAAAGAGAGCTCCAATTTTTCTTTCAAACTTGAATTTGAAGAAACTAATGATGTGGCTAAATATGAAGCTCTGTTGATTGGTTTAAAAATAACAAAGACATGAATATTTCATAACTTTCTATTTTTGGAGATGCTAAACTTATTATTCAGAAAATCGGAAATGTTTATCAAACTAAGAATCCCCGAATCAGAGATTACCGGAATGAAGTATGGAGCATTGTAGAAGACACATTCATGGCCTTTAAAATTTCTTTTATTCCAGGAGAAAGTAATGTTTTGGCTTATTAACTTTCTATTTCAGCAAGCTCATTCAAGATTCCAATACCTATAAAGATGAAATATGATGTGGAAGTTAGGTTCAGACCTATCATTCCTGATAATGTCAAGCATTGGAATTTTTTTGAGGATGATCAGGATATTAAAAGATTCATTGAAGTTTCTAAAGAATTTTTTGTCCTAAACATTGATCAGGATGAAGATCTCAAGAATAATGATGTTGATTTGCAAGATGCCAAAAATATGAAAAAACATATTGTTGATCAGCCTATCATACAACTGTCTACCAATCACATTCCTAAGGGGTTAATCCCACTTGAGAAGCTCACTGATCACAATGATGTTTTAGTCAAACCACAGTTAGCTTAAACATAAGAAGAATTGGAAGATTTCAATTTGGGCACATAAAAAGAACCGAGCTATGTTAAGTTGTCAAAAGCTTTATCAGAAGAAAGAAAGACTAAATACCACAAGTTTTTTTGTGAATTTTTTGATGTTTTTTCCTGGAAATATGAGGATCTTAAGACATATGATACAACTTTGATTAAGCATAGGATACCATTGAAGGATGGTACTAATTCATTCCGACATAGATTAAGACAAATTAATCCACTATTGTTACCAGTGATGGAGAAGGAAGTGAAATAAATTTTGGATGCCAAAATCATCATTCCATTGGGATACTTAGATTGGGTTGCTAATATAGTTCTAGTAAGAAATAAGGGTGGTAAAGTCAGATTATGTGTATATTTCAGGAATCTTAACAAATTCTACAAGAAAGATAATTTTCCATTTCCAAAGATGGAGCATATTCTTCAAAAGATAACCAGGTCAGATAGAATTTCCATGTTAAATGGGTTCTCCGAGTATAATCAAGTATTTGTTTGTCCAGAAGACCAAGAGAAGACAAAATTTACTCCTCCTTGGGGAGTATTCATGTTTGCAAAGATTCAATTTGGGCTTATGAATTACGAAGCTACTTTTGAGTGTGCTATGTACTTTGCATTCATTGGGAAAAAAGGTAAATTATTTGTCATCATTTTGGATGATATTACTATTTTTGCAGCTTCAGATCAAAAGCACCTTCAGCACTTGAGACAAGTATTTATTAAATGCACGAAATATGGTATATCATTAAATCCAAATAAGTCTCATTTTTCTCTTAAATAAGGTAATATGTTGGGTCACATAGTTTCTAATGATGGAATGAAAATTGATCCCAAAAGAGTGATTGTAATTCAGGGCTTAACACTTCCAATATCCAAGAAAGAGGTTCAATATTTCCTTCGTAAGATCAATTTTTTAAGAAGTTTCATTCCAAATTTTGCTGAAGTGGTGAAGCATATTACCTGCATGCTGAAGAAGGACAAAGAATTCAAGTGGACATTTGAAGCCATAAATTCATTTGAGCTGATAAAAAATGCTATCATTGAAGCACGCTAGTTGGTAAGCCCTGAAAACTCAAAACCCTTTTTTGTCTTCTCATTTGCCTCTCAAGATACTATTGTTGTTGTTTTATTACAAAAATTTTCAGAAAATAAGGAATCTCCCATAGCATTTTTCAGTAGAGCTCTTAGAGATGTATAATTGAAGTATGAAATGTTGGAAAAGCATGTCTATGCTTGTAAAATATCTGAAGGCTTTTAGAGTTTATATTCTGCATGCTCAAGTTATTGCATATGTACCTTCATCTACTGTTAGAGAGATATTAGTTCAGCCTAATATTGATGGGAAAAGAAGTGGGTGACTAAAATTCTTGAGTTTTATTTAGAGATAAAGCCTACTAAATTGATCAAAGGTCAAGGATTAGCCAAACAACTAGCTGAAGAAAATTGTAGAGTTTTAGGGTTGAACCTCATGGATGAAAATCTAGAAGGGAAAATTTCAGAACCTATAGATGGCATGGCAGTGGATGTAAAACTTTCTGAGTGCAGCTGGTATAAGGATATCATCTATTTTCTGCAACATTTTAAACCTCCTCCCAAATTTTGATAAAAGAAGAGTAAGATATTTGAATCTGAAAAATATTAAATTCTACATCAAGGATAATTGTTTATATAAGAAATATCCTACAGGAGTTTTTTTAAGATGCATTGACCCAGATGAGTCCAAGAAAGTTATGTTTGACATGCATATTACTGTGTGTGGATTTCATCACTATTGGAGAACTACTGCATACAAAACGATGAGAGCTAGATATTTTTTCTGATGTATATGCTAAGGTGAGAACATGTGAAAAATGTCAAAATTTCACTGGTAAGAAACATTTGAACTCTTTGCCTCTCAAGCCCATAGTTGTTTCTACACCTTTTCAACAATGGGGCTTAGATTTCATTGGAGAAACTCATCCACCATCAAGTGGACAACATCGTTGGATTCTTGTTGCAACTGGCTACTTCACCAAATGTATTGAAGCAATACCTAAAAGGAATGCTACTCATAAAGTTATCATTAACTTTCTGGAGGGAATCATAACAATATTTGTATGTATATGATCAAGGTTAGTAGCAGATAATGCAGCTGCTTTTAAAGCTACACCATTGGTAATTTTTTGTGAAGATTATGGTATTCAAATCACTCACTATACAGCTTACTATCCACAAGGGAATGGTTTAGCTTAATCATCTAACAAAATTTTGGTAAGAATCATCACCAAGATATTGGAGCAAAACAAGGAATCCCAGGATTCAAAACTGAAGTTTGCATTATGGGCTGACAAGGTGAAAATAAAAAATTCTATTAATACATCACATTCTCAAATGGTTTATGGAATTAATTTTGTTTTTCCAATCGAATTATCCATTCCTGTAGCTAAATTTCTGGAAGATCATGAATCTGAGCCAAATGACATGACCAGGAGATTTTATCAGATCATATAAGTGCAGCAAAAGCGACAACAACAATATAGTTTTGTGAGAAAATATCAGCAAGTTGTAAAGCCAGTTTCTGATAGAGGAACTAAAAAGGAATATTTTCAGATTGGAGATCTAGTGTTGAAATTGGATGCACAACACCAAGATTCAGGTAAGCATTCAAATTTTATGCTTTATGGATTGGTCCTTTCAGAATCTCCAATATTTTGCAAAACAATACTTTGGAGTTGTAACATCTTGATGGGACAAAACTATGTGGAGGCCCATTTAATGGGCACTTTCTCAAGAAATTATTTTACTAAGGTTGTTGGTAGCCTAAGTTCATTGTAAATACTGGTTTGTTTCATAATAAGACTCCATAGCCCAATGACAAGGCACTGAAACTGCAACATATTATTAAAGCCTCGCAGGGAGAGCTCTATCCTCTATGGAGCCAATGTTAGCACAGTTCTATGCAAAGTCATAAGTCTATTTTAAGTTTTTTGTTTTTTAGGATAAACTGTAAATTTCAAAAAAAAAATTGAACGCTACCAAAATTTCCGGTAGCACCTGTTTTAGCCTTTTTCAGAAATTCTATTTAATTTTGTTTTGTGTGTGTTTTTCTTTAACCTAATGCTACCGATAATTCTAGTAACTTCCCCTGTTTTAAAAATAAATAAGTAAAATAAAAAAGTAGTCGCTTTGTGTCAAGCCACGTGTTCCCGTTATAAAATACATCTCAAATATTTCATTATGATTTAGGCCACGTCACATAGGAAAGGTTTATGGTCAGTAATGTTAAGTTGAAGTCGTGGTTATATGTGGTGAACACTAGGTGTCAATCTACGGTCAAGAGCAACTGACCGTTGTCTCTCCTGTTTGTTAGTTGAGTCAGTTAATCCTCATGTCAAAGTACGTGATTTTTTTTTGGAATAGATCATGGATCCGTTGTTTTAATGTGATTACTGTTTGGTTGATCACACATGGATTCTACTGGAAATTTAGGCCAATAATAAATATTCAATGGAGGTGACTGCTAGTTACAACTCCACTCATCTCCAGCCACCTGTAGCATACTATCTGAAACTCCGCAGCCAACTAAAGATCATAATGACTATCACAGGTTGTATGCTACAGCCTAAGATACTTACCATAATGAAAAATATCTTGCATGGGAAGGTGAACCAACATATATGTTTTAAACCACCGAAAATAAAGGAATACCAACAATTTTGAGTTTAAGTGTTCGTGAACAAGATTTTCCCGTGAGCACCTTGAGAAAGGAGTCTTATATTTCAGACAAGATATTGTAGAAGACACAACAACACCTGTTCGGTGAGCTCCTCTAGCCTTGCCACGTATAAAATTTCAGCAGATAAACATATCTATTATTGAAGATGACTAAGGAAGGAGGAAAGATAAAACGAATTGAACCCTAAGGATTTGACCTAGTTGATGTTAATCCGAATGTGAGAAGGTTGTTTGTTCAAGCAGGGTGGTATCCACTTTGTTGAAGACTGGGAAGCTCTTGTTTAGGAGTAGCTTAGGAGTTTGCACACTCTTTCAATGGACAGGAAGCAACCATCTATGGTCTCAGATTGCAGGTATTAGTGGATTCAATTGCTGAAGCTTTCAACTTCCTACAAGAAGGATAAAAATGGTTTAAAGGCCAAGTAATCATTGGAGGAGACCTTAGAAGTTTCCTTAAACATGGACACGGAGATCCCAACTTGGATAAAGGAGTTCCCAGTAGTTACCTCAAGAGTGAATGGGTTGAGCCTGTTAAGCCCATAAAAATTTACCTAACTTGTGAGAGGATGTATACTATAACTTTTATTTATCATATGAGATTTCTCTTTCATATTGTTGTTATGAAGACCCTTAATTTTCCATTTTTTCTGCTGAAGAGATTGAAAAAAATGTTAGTCAGGATTCAAACACACACAGATGCTTCAGAATACAACTTATATTATCAAGTTGTTATCAAAGTCTTAATTGAGGAATAACTAAGGAAAACAAACCAATCATGGGACCATTTTATGTTTTACAGGGTAGGCCAATCTGCACCTACACCAAATGTTCCAGCTCTACTGTCTTCAGCTTCACAACAACACTCTCAGCCTACCAAGAAAAGAAAGAGAAAGGCTAAGAAGGAGAATATATATAAGAAGACTAAAAGAAAAAAAAAATACTCCTTTAGTCAAGGTTGAGAAGAAGCTGGAGAAATGAGAAGGCTCATCGACCAGCAAGCCTAAATCCACGAATATGGTGCCTCCCATTTTCCTTTTTCCTAATTTTTATACCATAGATAGGAGAGGAAGGTCTGCAATTGCAGAAAAAGCCAAAGCACAGGTGCTGCTAAAATTTTTGGAAGCAGAAAATCAACAGAAAATTTAAAAAGGAATATCAGCCCAAGTATGGTGAAGAGCTTCTAAAAGATGCAGGGTATGAAAACAACATCAAAAGAAGGAAAGAGGATGCTAAACCTGTTTCTAGTAGCAGAAAAAGACACACCAGAGACAACAAATAGTTCAGACTCAAACCTAAGGCCCTGCATAATCCAATTTTGCTGACATAGGTCATAGATGTAGAAGGAAAATCTGAAGGGCTCCAAACTAGTTAGGCCAAGAAGAAAGACAAAAGAAAATCCCGTACAGACCAACAAACAAAATCGTCGAAAAGAAGAAATATCCAAAAGGGTTCAAAGGAGAAAAATACCATTGTCAAAGAAACAATCACCAAGACCACAAGATCAAGATCAAATATTGATAACAAACCAGACTTGGACAAGCATGTAGCAGTTGCAGCCCATATGGAAGAAAGGTAAAAAGGCTTCCTAATAAAATACCTTTTTGCTTAATAAGTATATTTTTAACAAAAACTCAAGTTCTGAAGTGTACAAGTCTGCACAGTTTTTTCAAGTGTTTGGTGTACATTTTTCAAAAAGAAACAAAGCGCTACTGGAAATTCTGGTAATATTACAATTTTTGTGCAGTTACAGGTTTTTGCTGGAATTTTTGGTAACGCCTATTTCAAATGATTTTTGAAAATTGTCAGCAAAGTTTCCAAGAAATTTTAGGAAATATAAGGACTCATATGATATGGATATAACAACTGATCATTGATAGGTGGTTATGAGGTTGTGGAAGGTCATATTTAATGAAGACATGTGGTTATTAAAGAACCAAAGTCATAAGGAGATAAATTAGTAGAAAAAGGGGCAGCATGTCAGCATACTCAGTAGGTCCGTCCAAAATCTCTTCTCTTCTATCATCTACATTTGTCCTTTTAGTTAGATTTTGATGGGATATAGTTTTAATGTCCTATCACACCTATGTAATATATGGAATGTCGGTTCCTTGTTTTTTGGAGAGATGGAGTTGGTGCCTCTCTCTCTATATATACCATTTGTAAATACCATTTCAGGGTTGGATGTTGGTATACCTGAAGACTTAATGTAATAAATGAAACTTGTTTTTGCACTTCATGCTGGAGGATTTTCTGATTCAAGGACTATCTAATGTATGGTGTGTTCCTCTAATTGTTTATTTATTATGATTTATGATTTTCAACAACTATTTAGGCACGAGTAAGAAATTGTTAGAGGATCTAATATTATATTATTTGATGTTTAGTTTCTTGAAAATCATATAAATGTTCTGTAGAACATGTTAGTGAAGGTTTCATGAAATATTTATGAAATACTTTATGCATTTACTCTACTTTCTGAATGTTGTTTACTTTACATAAAATAGAGTTTTTGTAAAGAGCCATCATTGTAGTTGCGTGACTGATTTAGGATATAATTATTTATTAGAGTAAGTACCAGCTATCCATCTCCTTTCATTTAGGATATAATTATTTCTTAGAGTAAGTACTAGCTATCCATCTCCTTTCATTTGTTACACTCTGCTCCCTATACTACCAATTTACCCATACAATTTATACTTACCACTGCTTGCCAAATGCATGAAAGTCTTAAAGAATAAAAATCATTTCAAACTCTTTGATAAGCCATCCCACCACTCAAAACCTTTAAATTTGAAATGAACTATGATGTGTAAGGCTTACTCCTTTTGCAGTCAAGGAGTGACTCCTTGTGCTAACACCTGTTATTATCAACGGTGCGTTCACAAAGTGGGAAATAGATTTTAAAAATTGTAACCCGCCTTCAGAAAAGGGTCATAAGTATATCATTGTAGTAGTGGACTACTTCACCAAGTGGGCCAAGGCTATGCCTACTTTTTCGAACAATGGTGAAACAACAACCCTGTTTCTTTTCAACCAATTCATTTCTCGCTTTGGTATTCCTAAAGATATGAGAAACGTCGAGATGTAGCCATGATTAATGAGGTTCATAAGAGAAGGGTGAATTTTCAGTATGATAAGACTATGTGACTTAGGGTTTTCTCTGAAGGTGACCTCGTCTTGGTAAGTTTAAATCCATGACAAGGATGTGATGGGGGCAGGTAAGTTTAAATCCATGTGGTACTATCCTTTCATCATTAAAAGAGTCCTAAAAAAGGGAGCTTATGATTTGGTTGATTTTAATGGAAATGAGCTGGCAGAGCCCATAAATGGGCTCTATCTTAAGAAGTATTATGCCTAGGCTTGTTTCTAGCATTTGATTTGGTTTGTACATACTAGATTTTTTGTGCATATCTGTCTATCGGTTTCGTTGTGAAGTTGATATTTTTTATCTTCCTTGGCAGGTATCTATGGATGATATGATCTATTTAGGCTTTTCCGATGGTGCTAGTTGACATACCTGGAATTTGGCTTCCGCGGCTTTGGTAATTTACTATTCATCTTCTCATTTGTTAACCTCAAGGGGAACATGTATTGGTCCGACTTCAAATAATGTTGCAGAATATACTGTTGTGGTCAATCTACTGTTAGAAGAAATATCTCTTGGTTTTGGTTTGTTAGTAGTGTACTTGGACTCACAACTCGTGGTGTCTCAATTTAATAACATCTGTCGTGTTAGAGATCCTTATTTATATTGCTTATTTCTAAGAGTGCGTTTATTACAGAGATCATTTAATTTCA
The DNA here is from genome assembly GCA_034641835.2 of Pinus albicaulis. Lineage (NCBI taxonomy): Eukaryota > Viridiplantae > Streptophyta > Pinopsida > Pinales > Pinaceae > Pinus > Pinus albicaulis. The sequence continues at coordinate 1,519,965,513 of CM076570.1, forward strand.
TTACATATATCCATATCCCACGATCATAAAACATATTTTCTGATTCATTAGATAATCAAGGAATAGATTGGAATATAATTCATTCATCACATTAAACACATAAAAAATCATTGTATATATGAGAGAGTCACATCACTAAATCACTTGTATATAGATAAGAGTCATATGTTCAAAATCATATACAAAATTGGACAAAAATGTCCTACAAAATTAGGGCTTATGCTCGATCATGTCTATCACAAAAAGATGAAGCCATCCTAAATTCTATGTCTGAGGGCCCTGTCCTAGATGAGCATCTCTAAAGACGACTATGGAAGTTGCCACACATTGGAACAGTCACACCAAATCTCGTGGTACACCAAACACACGTCTCTGAATAGATTCTGGCAGATCCTCCAGTGCATCCATAGGATCTTGGTGGGCTAAACCCTCCAAGTTCCTCAGTATGGCGTGAAGGACTCTCTTGGGATCTCCTGCGACATTTTCTGCCTCTCTTCCACAGCGCTTGTGCCTCGGCATACCCTCAGGTCTTACTGGTCCAACATTTGTGTCATGAATCAATAATTTTGCAATTATGTTGTCCTATCAAAAAGATTTTTCATTTCATATTCTTTGAAAATCCAAATAAATAAAATAAATAAAAAATCATTAAAAGAAATATTACCAATTTCTTACCATGCAGCTACGGGTGGAAGGGGCAGATCTAGGTCTACTCTGAATTCCATAATTTCATAGTGGTAATCCTCAATGGCGATAACTTCTTCTCCCCACCAAAGGAAGAACTCATCATCAAAAGGTAGTCCTAGGGACCTTGCCACCCCTTAGTCTCTTCATCAGATCAACCCACCGTGCTATGCGTGGACCTCTTGGGCTGTTGATCATTGAAATCACTTTGGGTCGAAGCCCAGGTAATCTCTAAGAAAATAAAGTGCAAAGGATAGTGCCATATCCAAAATGCTTGGTCTTACCCTTCAAAATTGAAGTCAACTGCTTTTTCAAATTGGTCATTAAAGCTGTGCACCAATCATATAATGCAGTTAGGCGATCTTTTTCCATATTCATTATAGCTCGTGAGGCTTGATGCAGTGATGTCGATCCGGCTACTCAGACAATGGTGAAAAGAAGGATTTTTATGTGTAATCCTTCTACATCTCTGATTGGGATCTGAGTCCCAACCTTATGAGTATCTGCTGAGAAATATAGTTGGATGTAGTCCTCTACATTGAGTCCTCCTAGGCCCTTCCCCTACATGTTTATTGGCTCTCCTCTCTAGGAAATTCTAGTGATGAAGTATATGTCTTCCATCTCAATAGGAAAAAGCATCCGATCAATCATAAATGCATCCTCTTCTTGATCCCGTCTTGTGTTTGTCTTCATATTTGGAATTTTGAAGAATTTTAACAAACCACATCCTCTAAGCACATCTAGTGACAAGGGATCTTCCATCACCTCATTATCAATGGCATTATGTTCCCTCTCTCTCCAACTGATAGTCATCCTGTACCAATCAATTTTTTCATCCATTAAATATTTGATTTTAAAAATTGCGTTGTGCATACACGTGCTTCTTTCATACATAGTCATGTATACACGCGACTTTCGTATGGTCAAACCACTTATACATAGAGGGTTAATCCAAAAATAATATTTCTATGGTCAAATCATTTGAAAATGGCTTGAATTGATTAATAAATTCACTAGGAATGAGTTTGAGGGGATTACCTGGAAGATTCACGGTGATCCGACTGAGAAATTGAGCAGATTGAAGTTGGTGGTTTTTTGCTCCAGAGCCTTTTTCTCCAAATTACCAAATGCAGAAATAACAAATGTAAGTAAAAAAGGTCTATTTACACCAATATTTCAAAAAAAATCAAAACCCACTTTTATAAATTTTGTGTCTATCTTTTTGAAATTTGTTAAACTTTATGACCTTTTGGCTTTCAAGTGTTGGGATAGGTTGTTTTTAGGACCAATTGAATATTTTGAGACATTTTTTACTGCTTTGATTCCATGACCTCATACCCCTCATGGCAGGTAATTTTTTCAACACTGGCATATAGGTTAGGAAAATCCATTTTCTGTTGCATTCTTCATTCTAGCCTCCATACTGTGATATCTTGCCATAGGGTCCACCCCATTATGTTATGATTATTGAAGCCATTTTCAATTTCCGGTCTATAAAATCATGATATAATGGTAGATCCATCCTTTACATGGGCTTTCTAGTTAGATCCTTGCTAGCATATGTTTCCCATGTTGTGAAAATTGTGTAGGCTCGGGAGTCCTCTTTAGTCTCTCCATGACCTATGTGATGAAGCTCCATTCTTATTCTTCTTTGATTTATTTTTCGCTTTGTACCCTAGAGGATCCCTATTTTTGAGTTGTTCTGTTGCGTTTCATGTTACCTATTTATATCTCTTGGCCTTAAGTTGGCTCACTTGGACTCGTGTATAAGCCAACTTTTTGACAATGTCTTTCTGCAAAATCAACCTTGCAATCATTTAGCATCTGCGACTTGACACCCTTTTCCTATGGATGGAACATTCCTCTGAGTGTCATTTATCAGTTTCGCCACCTTGCATTGAGCATAGGATTGTTCCAATCCCAGGAAATAGTGCATCTATTTCCTGACACTCTTTCTTTCCATTGTACTATAGGAATTATTTTATTATTTTTATGGATTTCAATATGAAAAATACAAAAAATTTAAATCTTACAAAAAGAGCAAGAAAGGGACATTACTTCCATGTTTGATGGAAGCTGGAGTAAGTTGTGTTGTCCTTGAACAAAGCACAAAAATCAACATATTTTCTCCATTGGGATGGGATTTAGTTTGACTTAGGAGAGCCATAACCTTGTTATTGAGTCAGTACTCCCCCGGTTGGTTATCTCTACCAATCATATGGAGGGTTTGTTCATGCCTCCTGCATGACAAGCTAATACAAAGTTATCATATGCTACCATATAGTCACATTTGAGTTGTGCTTTTGTTCAAGGGAAATAAACCTAAGTTGACCTTTATATGGTGTCTCTTGACGCATTTTTCAGTAGGCCATACTCGGTCTATTAGAGTTATGTTCTATACATCATCTATTTGTTCCTTTACTCGTTCTAGTTAAGAAGGTCTCTATTGACTTCTTACTGGCGAGTTTGCTCTTATCAACTTCGACAAATTTCTCTGAGAGTACACCTAGAGCCACACCCTGGCCCTATTTCCATCATTGATAGGTGACCTTGTGCTCAAAATTTCATCAACATCATGGGTCTTTGAAAGATTGGTTTCCCTTGTTCGCCCGTCAACTTTCATTATCACACATTGGGATTCGTGCAGTACCTTGGTTTCCATTTGACCCTATTGGTGGATTCCTCGCCTCTGTCTCAACTTTCATTATTGGTTGGTAGAGAGGGTTTCTGTTGTGTGCTAGCTATATTTTGTATACACTAGAAACGTGCTTTCAGTTGGTTACTTCATGTTTCTACATCTGATTCCTTCCAAATTATTGGCCTATGGGTTACACTCACCCTGGATTGATGTGGGATGCCTTAATTCCTTCCTTCCAACAGATCGTTTCCAATAGAATTCGACCCATTTCTCTATTAACAAGGTCTAAAGTCCTTTTCCAATACCTTAGGGTTTGCGGTCATTATTGGAAGACTCCTTCGCTATCAATAGTGAGGATAAATCAATATATCATTATTGGTAGATTCTATCAAGTGTTCAACTTCAACTCATTCATTCGCACTTGTTAGATTGTACTGGGGTAACTTGACTCTCATCATCAATATCGGTGAGTCGTCTCACGTTTTTTAATGGTATACAACAATTACCGTTAATCAAATGATGTCTCATATGGTTGACTTCAACTCATTTATTCCCATAGTGTAGAAATGTACCATGGTGATTGGTGAAGACCTCGGGTTTGCATCAACATGCTTTGGTTCATTTGACAGCTCCTTCAATTTTATGTCAGTGATACCATCCACCTTATATGTTGCAGTTCATCACAACAACATCTTATATGTTGGCACCCGAGTTGTGTGCAATACCATTATTAAACTCTTTATGATTCGATACTTGGAGATTCCAGTTTTGTGACTTCAGTGATCAGAAATATTTCTCAACATCATTGATCAGTTCTTCTATCCGTGATAGTATGACATGACCTTGATATGTAATTTTTGAGGTTGTGATCAGATGATTCACTATGTACTTTGCAGTTTATTTTGTACTTGTATACATATTGGATCCGTTCCATACACTATATGTAGACACATTTTACTTTCACTAAGCATGGGTATGCCTGCCTCAGACATGAGCTTTCTTTTTGATCTCTTCCATTGTTTTTGGCAGGCTTAAATTTGGTGTAGTCCTCTCAAGCCCTTGCATGATTATTCTTATACACTTAATACATTTCGGCCATCATGTGCCCCTTCCGACCTCATATATTAGGGGGAATCTATTATAGCATCATTTTTCACCTCTATATACTTGATGCTCTATGTTATAGCCTTGGGAAACCCTTTCCCTTCATACTTGGTCATTTACCTAAAAAAGATTATTTTGAATTCCATACGTGACTCTTCCCTCTCAAAAGTGTGTGCACACATGGTTCCAGTTATACCCAACCCGTGTATATAATTTAAAATATGAAAAAAACATAAAAATCCCTATTTTCTAGGTGGGGTTTACGAGTTACACTAGAAGCCTACCAATAGGAGCCCGTGGCCAAAATTTTTCCCAATTGAAAAACTATTATGAGGAATTATAAATACACCTCATGGGAAGGCCTAAAATGGAGAGAGAGATAGGTATTGATACTATAGCCATTTAGTCCCTGATCAAGTTTGATTTATCCCTGTGCCTCTTGCACTTCTCAGATTGTGGAAACCCTTGTTTCCCTCATAGAGATGTTCACCTCCCTTATGTGACATCCTTGTGTATGCTTACAGAAGGATATTTTTGAGGCTTGGGTTGGACGGATCTGGAGGATGATTTCCCTTGGACAAATGGTTGTATTAGGTGGTATTCCTCCACACATCTTTACATACATCAATAAATAATCTCGGTCTCATTTCTCATGTCGTGATATTTAATGCTTTATACATGTTATGATCTTGTTATGGTTGATTTCATGTTATTTTGTTTATAATCTTATATGATCTAACACTAACATCTAGAAAATACTTTCAATTACTATTGGTCTATGTGATTTTCTTTAATGAGTTGTAGGTTTTGAAGCACGTGGAGACATAGAGGATTTGAATCCTGCAGGATCACCTTCAAATGTAGGACCTATGAGTAAGGCCTCTTCTCCCAATTTTACTAGTTTAAGAATTAGTATTGTTATTTTGCTTGCTTCTTGTTTTTGTATGCCTCATGCTCTGCTGGGGTTCTCAACCCAAAACCTAGGGTAATTCATCCTTTCAAAATCCCCGACTCTCCTCTTGAAGGACCTCTTGTGTAACTTTGGGGTAATACATATGAGCTAAATCGAGGCTCCCTGCCACTCTGATCTAGGTGGCTCCAAGAAGGCTCAATGATCCAGGTGGCTCCATAAAGGCTCAAAAATAAAAGTCCTCAACTCTTAGAGAAACCAATTTGAAGTCGTAGATCTTGTTTGTCTGAATCTAGTGGCACAAACGACACTCAAATTCGATTCTGTATCACCTAATTGTCATTGTCGGATGTTTGCAAATTAAACAATGTGCTACATGGGACCCACAAGGATTACGTGGAGACAAACTTTCCAATTAGCCAATGACACATGGAAATTCATCATTGGCTCCATTCCTCTGCAGAAAAAAGAAAAAAGAAAAATAATATTAAACTTAACCATATAACAATTCATGTTAAAAATATATAAATATGGTTATTAAATTACAAAAATAGATAAAAACATGGAGTGATGGTTTATTTAAACCATATATCACTAATATTAAACCCAATATAGATTGGAGTGATATGGTTTATTCAAACTATATAAAATGGAATAAAAAATGATAAACAATGAAATATGGTTATATATAATAGCATATAAAAATAAAGGTAAAAAACAAACCAACAAATATTTATGATCCATTTTTTCTTATGGTTACCATATGTTAAAAAAAAAATTGGACACGCGAGGTTCAACATTTCATAACCATATACTATATAAAATTTGAACGAGTTTTGACCAATTGATTATGTAATGGTCTGGAACCAAATCAAACCCAAAAAAAAAACAAAATTTTGGCACACAGATGGTTGATAAGATTTTATGTTTTTGGAAGTAATATCTTTTTAAATAGTGCCAACAACCAAATGACAACATTGTTGTATATGAAAAATGGAATACAGGTAGGGTTCGAACCTGCGACCCTATTAGGATCAAGGCCTTGCCACTTATGCACCAACTGATAGGACCAGGATAGGAGCTTTATAAAATATGTTAGGGACTTTTTATTTAAACCTTTATTGATTGTGAAGCACAGGGGGCACGAGGAGCGAGACCAAATGGAGGAGCTCAGAGGTTGATCAAAACCACCAAATGGAGGAACCAAGGTAGTAGTCGAACCATGATACGCTGAGGGGAGGAACCCTGAAGCTGTGGAACCATGATGCATAGAATATTGGAGGAATATTTTAGATTCCTTGGAGTTGAATTTTGATAGCGACAAAATTATGCCATGTTTATACTCACATTAACTTGAATTTCAAGAGGATTCTAACGATGCAGTCAATTTTCTGACCTGAGAAATATATTTTTCATAAAAAAAATGTTAAGGGAGAAACTATGAAGTTGGAAATTTGATGCAGGAATATGCATAGAACCTTAAAGTTTCCATGCATCCCTGAAAATAACAGTTTCGGAACCAGGCCAACTTTATACTCATTTTTCTCAATTTTTCGTAAGGAACATGAAGGCATGATATGTTTCTTCATCTGAGAAGCCAAATTTCCGTCATCCCATAGAAGATAACATTTGATGAATCATTAGGATTCGTAGGGAGCCCAAATTTGATCAAGTCCGAAAGGGGTTGAGTTTACAATTAGATTTCATGATTTTTCACCAGGAATTCAGCGATGCAGACTTTTTCTTCACCAAAGGTGTGCATTTTCAATCCATCCCTGGAAGTGGATTCATAATATGCATTGATTCCATGTCTTCTTTTAATTTTTGTTGAGATAATTATTTGATGTTGAGATCCTTGTTTTCTATTTTTTGGAGGATCCTTGTATGCCACTATATGTGAGCGTTTGTTATTTTTTCATCCTGAAGGAGAGATTTTATGATGTAGAGTTCTTATAGAAAAGTGTCTTGTGGAGAGACATGCCACTCTAGTTAAGGTAATTCTTCATTGTAATGACAAATAAAAAATCATGTATTCATCATCATCTTGTAACAATTAATGAAGTGCCCTCCCCACTCTTGACACAAGGCCCGAAGACGTAGTCCACACTAGACAAACTCCGTTGTCAATTTGTGTGTGCTCTTTGATTTTATGGTTGTATTTATGTTTCATCTTCTTTAAAGTATGAAAATTTGGTTTTTCATACTCTTACACATGCAATTATACTAACATCACAAAAGTGAAAGATCTTGGTTAATTCTAATACTTGAGAGAATCTGGATCAATTTTTGCATCAGAATGGTCTTCTTGTTGATGCAAATACTGAGTGTGAATGATAACAATATATTGAACGTGAAACAAGAAGGAAAATGGAGGATAAAAAATATCTCTATGATGCCTTCTATAGGATGGCACTCATGGTAGATATAATTTATGCAGATTATGAGGAGAAAATGGAAAAAGAGGAACAAGAGAAAGAGAAATCAAATGACGATGCTCCATCTCCTTATTTAGGTGAATATCCCTTTTCTGCATCTTCTTCTCATAATTCAAATGAGGAGATAAATTATAGGCTTCAAGCATATAATACTAAATTGAGGAGACTTATACAAGAAGCAGAAGAGGAGAATCAAAGATTGTAGCGTCAATTATGAGTCACAAAAGAATCATTGGAAAAGATGAAGTGCAACGAAGACTTAGCAAAGACATAATCACCTATTTCAGAATCAATAACTGAGGTAAACAATGTTTTTAATTCTTCAGTTTAATTTCTCACATCATGATGATTATTTGGGTGCACAAGCATTGGTTCAAGATTAATGAAGAAGATGGAATATGAAGGCAAGGGCATAGGAGCTAATGCACAAAGCATTGTGAATTCCATCCAAGTGATGGAATTACCACGACATGAAGGATTGGGTTATGTCAGAAAGGAAGAGACAGGAGAATCTTTAGGTGACAAGTCTGAGATAATGAAGGATGCAAAGAGTACCTCACAAGCCTCCAGTGATCATGATTTAACGTCATTTCCAAAGGGAAGTGAGAATTCCAAAGAAAGAGCTAAAGAAAGGTAAAAAAATTCTCAGTATTCTAAAGTTAATTTTGATTACAAGAAAATTGGTAATAGTGAACAAAGCTTGTGGCATAGAAAACCATGTGCTTTTTTTTTCTTGCATAACCATGTTGTTGCCAAGTGTTGGAAGAAAATGGCAACAAGAAAAAGGACAAGACGTGAATGACCTTCTACACATAAGGGAAGGAAGAAGGTCAGAAAATTATGGAGGAAGAAAAATTTTTGTAGCCATTGTAACAAGCATGGACATCACAGAGCCACATGTTGGGAGCTCCATCAAGAATAGCGACCGAAGGAGGACTATAAAGAACTTGAAAATGAACCTGCCACTAAAGCAAGTCAAGAAGAAATGTAGCTATAGGAAGAGAGCCCGTCAACCTAGTTGGGTAATACATGGGTAGCATTTTTAAGTAGTTCATCATGGACACATTTGTAAATCGCACATTGCGAAATTATTGTAAAAGTGATGAAGTGTTTTCCATCACTTATGAAAGAAACATGGTGATATTCCTTGCCCTTTTTTTGATAGTTGGGGTATTGGTTTCTGTTATGTTTCTTATGTAAGCTTGACCAAAGAGTGTGTTATAAACTCTTGGCAAGTATGGAGTTGCTTGGGTCATGATTGGTCTTGAAAAATAACATATATGTTCCAATTTGTACTAAAAGTTTGGATACATTACAAGTGTTATTTCATCACTTATGGCTCCAAAGAACAAAGGTGAAGGAGAAGGAAGTGTAGCCTATTAGGGCACTTATTGTGTAGAAAGGGGAGTATAGCAGATTTCAAATTGTGTTGGAGCTTTTGGAGGACTAAAATATCATGAGTGGGGAGGAATGATCTAGGTGGCTCCAAGAATGCTCAATGATCTAGGTGGTTCCAGAAGGGCTAAAACAAAATCCCCCAAATCTTAGTGAAAACAAGTCCAAGTCATAGATCTTATCGTTCTAAATCTAGTGGAACAAACAACACTCAAATTTGAGTTCGTATGACCAACATATCATCGCCAGAAGTTTGTAAGTTACACAGTGTGCTACATGGAACCCATAAGGCTTACGTGGTGACAAACTAGCCAATTAGCCAATGACACATGGAGCTTCATCATTGGCTCCTTTCCCCTGTAGAAAATACAATTTTTTTTTTTTAAATAACCATATAACAATTCATTTTAAAACTATATAAATATGGTTATTAAATTTTAAAAAGAAATAGAAACATGGAATGTTGGTTTATTTAAACCATATATAAAAAATATTAAATCCAAAATAGTTTGGAGTGATATGGTTTATTCAAACTATATAAAATGGAAAAATAAAAAAATAAAAAAATGAAATATGGTTATATATAATACCATATAAAAGAAAAGGTAAAAAAAAAATAAACAAACATTTATGATCCATTGTTTGTTATGGTTACCATATGTTAAAAAAAAAATTGGACCCACGGGGTTCATAATTTCATAACCATATACTATATAAAATTTCAATGAATTTTTACAAATCGATTATGTAATGGTTTGGAACCAACCCAAACCCAACAAAACGATAAATGTTTGGCACACAGATGGTTTATACGATTTTAAGTTTTCGGTGATCATATGTTTTCAAATAGAACCAACAACCTAACACCAACATTGTTATATATGAAAAGTAGAATTCAGGTAGGGTTCAAGCCTACGACACTGTCGGGATCAATGCCTTTAAACTTGTGCACCAACTGACATACCCAGGGATAGGATATTTTTGAAATCCACCAAGGAAATTTTATCTAAACCTTTGTTCGTTGTGAAGCACGGGGGGGAACCACAAGCGAGACTAAACGAAGGAACTCATAGGACGAGAGGAACCAAGCATTGGAGGAAACAAATTAGAAGTGGAACCATGATGCACCTAGGGGCAGAACCCTAAACCTGTGGAGCCATGATGCATGGAATCTTGGAAGAATTTTTCAGATCCTTGGAGTTTAATTTTGACAGAGACATAATTATGCCAAGTTTATACTCAGATTAACTAGAATTTCACTAGTAGTCTGATGGTGCACTCCATTTTCTGATCTGAGCAATAGATTTTTCATAAACAAAATATTAAGGGCAAAACCATGAAGTTGGAACTTTGACACAAGAATATGCATGGAATATGAAAGATTCCCTGGAGGCCCGAAAATGACAGTTTCAAAACCAGACCAACTTTATACTCATTTTTCTAAGTTTTTCACAAGAAACATGATGGTATGATATGTTTCTTCGTCTGAGTAGCCAAATTTCAGTCATCCCGTATAAGAGAATATTTAAGGAATCTTTAGGATTCCCATGTAGCCCAAATTTGACTGAGTCAGAAAGGGGTCAAGTTTACAGTTAGAATTCATTATTTTTGACCAGGTATTGAACCGCGTGGTCTGTTTCTTCAGCAAAGGTGTACATTATCATGCCATCCCTAGAAATGGAGGTATAAGATGCATTGATGCCATGTGATATTTTGATTTTTGTTGAGATGATCATTTGATGTTGATATGCTTGCTTGTTATTTTGTTGGAGGATACTTTTATGCCACTTCATGTGAAAGTTTATTATTTTTTCATGCTGAAGGAGATATTTTATGAGTGAGAGTTCTTATAGAATAACATCTCGTGGAGAGACATGCCACTCATGTTAAGGGAGTTCTTCATTGTATTGACAAAGAACACATCATGTATTCATCATCACCTTGCAACAATTAATGAAGTGACCTCCCCACTCTTGACATCAGGCCCAAAGACATAGTCTACACTGGACGAACTCAGTTATGAAATTGTGTGTGTTATTTGATTTGACAATTGTCTTTATGTTTCCTCTTCTTTAAAGTATGCACATGTGGTTTTTCATACTCTTACACATGAAATTATACTAAAATCACAGAAGTGAAAGATCTTGGGTAATTCTGGTAGCTGAGAGTATCTGAATCACACTCCTCCCATCCAATGGTTTATAATCCATGGGCCTTCTACCAATACAATTGTGGTAAGGTGTAATGGAAACACCCACTGGGAAGCTTCCATGTCGAAACTCGATCAAGTCATCTGGATAAGGTCTAAAATAATTAAACTATAATGTTTGTTCTTTGTGCTTGTGTTAACAAATAATCCATCCATAACAAGACTTATCCATAACCAAACTGATGAGCTGCATCATTAGACATATTTGGAGGGGTTAATAGTCACCTTTTTTCCTTTTTTCTTTCATTTTTATTATTATTTGGTTTTATGATGCTAGTATAGGTAGTGATTAGGGCTAACATACTCTGAGTGCCTAATATGAGGTTGAGTGCATAAAATCATGAGTTATTAAGAATTTCTATAAGGATTTTATCATAAATACTTGGAGGAGTGAACTCAATATTTGTTTACTTGGAGTCAAGTGGAATCCATCACCCCAAAGATTCTCTCCAGCAATTCAAGTTCCATAGGCAGCCAAGAAACTCAAAGAGGAGTGAAATCAATCTTTGTTTACTTGGAGTCAAGTAGACTCAATCACCCCAAAGATTCTCTCCAGCAATTCAAGTTCCAAAGGCAACCAAGAAACTCAAAGAGGAGTGCACTCGATTTTTGTTTACTTGGAGTCAAGTGGACTCAATCACCATTTTCTAGGGAGATGTTGGTAGCTGCCCTGTAGAATAAATAGAGCAAATCTAGAGCTAGGAAGGGGATTCTGGTCGATTCTAGTTGGAACTTTGTTGCAAGGTATTAAGCTTTTTATTATTTTACTCAGTGATAAAACTTTCAGAAATGTATGAGGTTATCCTTTTATGAAAGGATCAGACTGATTTCATTTTACTGATTTAAGTTTCAGAGATCTAGGCTTGTGGGTTAGGGCCAAACCCATGTGCCTCAGCTTCTCTGTTGTTACCATTATTTCCTCTCTGCCATTTAGCTAAGTTTCTTTCTGTCATTAAATTAGTTCTGCTTCTGATATTTTCATTGTTGTTTAATTTTGTTTTCATTGTGCTATTGTAGTTTTTCATTCACTTATGAGCGTAATAGAATAGACGAAAACCAAAAATTTGTGGATCAAAACCCCCCTCTCATTTATGTCAATAGAGTTCGAGGAGAGTGAACCTTCCCATAGACCCAAAAAATGATTTCTGTTCACTATCTCTGAGATTAGAAGTAGAGTTGCATTACCATTTTCCAGTCTTCCTTTGCACGTTATTTTCACGCATTTTTATATTTTTCGTGCATAGATCAGCAGAGGAATCATTGCTAAAACCCCAGAGCAACTCTGTGGCACCTTCCCGCTTAATTTTTCATCTCGGTCTTCACGGTCTAAACCTTGCTTTTACACCTCCATTCCCTCCTGCTTTCCACTTATTTTAACTGATGCACCCACCTTTTATTCCCAAAAAAACTTAAACCCTTTAGCTGCCTCATTCCTTTGTTTTTATCATTCATGATTGCCTTGCCCCTTTCTAATGCAAAACACTTGAAAACCATTGGAATCTGACCTTCCGCCCTTTCTCCTAGAAATTCCCGCTACCGTACATAGAAAATCGCAAATTGCTGTGTTTAGTTTCTTCCTTTAAGAATTACAGCTTCCAAATGTCGATTACAATCGCGCTCCACCACTGGTCCCACCGCCATGTCATCCGAAACATCGCATATGGCACTTCGCACCTTTTACCTTTTCCTTTTAAGGCTTACTGCTTCCAAATTCCAATTGCGATATTGCCATCGCGCTCCATCGCCAATCCCACCACCACGTCATCCATCGCATCACAAATCACACTTTGCACTTTTTACCTTTTTTCTTTAAGACTTACCGCTATCCCTCCAACTTTTCGATATCATGATTGCGATATATCACTTCGCAAGTCTTCACAACTTTTACCGAACAACACTTCTTCTATCCCTCTAACTTTGCAATATTGTGATTGCGATATCACACTTCGCACTTCACAACTTTAAGCACATCAAAAATCGCTCATCGCAACGTTTTCCCTTTTCCCTTACGACTTACTGCAATTCCTGCATAGCAATCACACTTCGAAGATTTCATCCCATTGCATTTCGCACTTCGCATCATTTTCCTTTTTCTTTTAAGACTTACTGCTCCTATCTGCCGATTGCGATCGCACTCCGCCACCAGTCCCACTGCCACGTAACCTATCACAAATCAAAAATCGAAATATTCATCCCCATCGCATTTTGTATTTCACAATTCTTTCCCATTTTCATTTCTCATTTCACAGTTCTTTCCCATCGCATTTCGCACATCACAGCTTTTAGCCCGTCGCACTTCGCATTTTGCAACTTTTGCTCCATCGCATCTCCGCCATCGCACTTTTCAAATTATTCCTCTGCGAAGAATTTTTGCACTATAATAAATTTTTAATCGAGGTTAAACCCCCTCTTTCCATTTCTAAGCCATGTTTCATGTGTTAAGCCCTCAATTAGCCTCTTTAGCCCTTTTTGTCCTCCAAGCTGCAAATCAACACTTTGTCAATTAGAATTAAGCCATGGATAGATTCGCTGCATAGATAGAAGCATGGTAGTTATACAATAGGATAAGTAGAGTGCATTTAGCCATTTTGCCAAGTTAAGTGTGGTTTAGAATTAGTTTCCTTTCTACCATTTATTTCCAGCAATTTAGTTTAGTTTCCTTCCTGTCATTTCTTTTTAGCAATTTAATTTAGTTTCTTTCTTCCATTTACTTTGTGCACATTAGATTAGTTTCATTTCTACCATTTCATTGCTGAAAATTAAGTATTTTCCTTTCTGTAATTTCCTTCCAACAATTTACTTTTCGGTTTTTATCATAGTTTAAGGAATATCACCCTTTCGTAAAGAAAAAGAGGATGACATGAACAGAATGCATCTGTTGTGTATATAGCATTGTCACCTCCAAGTTTGTATGAACTCCGAGTTGACAAAGTAAAGTAGGGCAGCCCCTGGGAGTTGCATCATTCTTGCTGCAATATCAGGGCTCACCACTTTTTGGCGTCATTGTTGGGGAGGTGTCTAGTAAATATTTTGATTTTGTTTTAGCATTTTTTCTTTTCTTTTCTTTATTTTCATGTCATTTCAGAAATATTGAAAAAATAAAAAAAGATATGACTTTCATGCCTCGTAGGAGTAGGAATACTCAAAGACAAATCTTACCTAAAACCCCCACATCACCTCCTAGCCACCCTTGACTCTTCTTCAGTGGCAGTGAGATTGAACCCCCTATAGGAGATCCTTCTGAATACTTTGAGGATCCTATTGGGGAAGAAGAAGAAGACCTTATTTCAACTAAGGGACCTGCTTAACCTCTCTTAACCATGGCTTGGACCTAGAGAGCCTTTCCTATAAGAGAGGCAGACGGGGAAACCAAGATGAAAAACATTAGCCCCTCAGCTCTCCCACACTTCCATGAACTTACCTCTGAGGACCCTGACACATTCACGTTTGAGTTTTTTGTTGTTTGTAGGACTTATGACTACACCTCTAATGATCAAAATTTGAAGCTATTCCCATCCACCCTTAATGATGCAGCCTTGCGCTGGTTCATGGGTCTGCCTGGGGATAGCATCACCACCTGGGAACAGATGGAAGAGACCTTCAGTAGCAAATACAAGGACTACTATAGGTCCAAGGAAACTAAGGATGGGATCTTTAGGATGACTCTAGGGTTGAATGAATCCTTAGAGGACTATGAAGAGAGGTTTCAATTGAAATATAAGAGAGCCAACTATACTCTTGATCCTGACTCACTTAAACTTGTACATGTTCGAAGGATTGGAGAAGAGATGATAGAAACCCTGAATATGCTATCAGGAGGAGATATCTACCAAAAACCCTATGAAGAAATCAAAACTATCTTTGGGAACCATTCTAGGGAGTTTAAGAAGAAGGGTAGAGCTAGCCAAAGTACATCTACTACCCCTCCTTCTTCCACCTTCATAAAACATGAGATTGGAAACATGCTAGAGGAATTCAAGAGTGACATGTTGCACATATTTTCTTTGCAAATGGACACAATGCAGGTCAAAAGGAAGAAAGAGGAAGCAGAGAGAGCCCTGGCCATATTTTTTCCTAGATGTACCAGGAAGCACCCAAGAAATGAATGTCCACTGAATGTCATAGAGGTTTTCTTAGTCTGTGAGGAGAATCATGCCACAGAAAAGTGCCCCTCCTTACCTAGACTTAACGTTGTATATCAAGGTGGGAAGCAATTCCAGAGCAACTTTGTTTCATCAACCAAAGAAGGCCTCAAGGCCCTAGGCCATATCAACAAGGTATGCCAGATGATCCTTACAATTACTATCACAAAAATCAGAGTGCACCCATGCAACCTTGGTACACCCCCACTCATTCATCTTGGTCTACATCTCCTACTTGGCCTTACAAACCTTCATATCATCCTCAGCCAGTAAACCAACCATTTAAGCAGTATGTTCCACAACAACCTCAGTGGAACAATCCATCCCAAGGGTGGAGGCCTCAAAAAAATCAACCACCTGCTCTAATGCCTCCACCCCAACCTCAACCTCATCTTACTCATGCTACTCCACCTAGGCTACCTATACCTGGACGACCCAATCTGAACCCGAACAACAGACAGACACAACAGGCTCCCAATGGAGAAACATCCTATCCAGCTTATGCTATGGAAATATAGGAGGTTAATCATAGGTCGAGAAGAGTACTCCTAGAAAACCATCCTCCATCTCCACCTGTAGAGGTTGAGGAGCAAAAGGAAGAAGGTAACACTCAGATCCAACAACCTCATTTTCCTGAGCGCTTGATCCACCCTAGTTAGCACACTCCAGAGGAGACTGAACTCCTGGGAGAATTGGAAAAATTGTGTGTAAAGATACCACTTATCCAGGCCATTAAGGATGTCCCTATCTACAATAAGATCATCAAAGAAAATTTCTTCAAGAAACCTGGGAGAAGGAAGAGAGACACCCCCACCATTAATGTGGTAGGAAAATTGTCTAATCTAATGTTGGGGAAGGTGATATTTCCAAAGTACCTGGACCCTGGTAGTCCATTTGTTGATGTGCATATATATGGTATCATAGTCCCCAACACTCTGATTGATTTAGGGGCTTCCATCAATGTCATGACTAAGGAAACTATGTTGAGACTTAATCTCCAAGGGAATTTGAGGAAAACCACATTAGTTCTGTAACTTGCAGATCTATCCAGAGTAACTCTAGAAGGAATTTGAGGATTTTATGGTTACCATTGACTCCTAGGAGTATCCTACATATTTCTTGGTCCTGCAACAAAAAACCAAATTTAATGCTTATCCTCTCATCTTAGGGAGACCTTGGTTGGCCACTATAGGTTCTTATATTAGTTTTCAGGCCAGAAAAATGAATATCAAAAATGGGCCTTTTTCTAAACAACTAGTGTTATATCCTCCATCCCAACCTTCCATTGATCATGATCTCCCTATATGGTTGGAGGATGAAGAAGATGAGTTATATAACACCACCCCTATGTGTACCATAGATGTTATTCT
The DNA here is from genome assembly GCA_034641835.2 of Pinus albicaulis. NCBI lineage: Eukaryota > Viridiplantae > Streptophyta > Pinopsida > Pinales > Pinaceae > Pinus > Pinus albicaulis. The sequence goes on from CM076570.1 coordinate 1,519,982,400, forward strand.
TAGAGGGGGGCAGCTTGATGAAGATGAAGTCATCGACCACGCCATTCAAAACCAGTCCTCCACTAACATTCCTCTCGAAACCTTAGTCAAAGAGTGTGAAATCCAACCTTGGATGGAAGTGAACCCAGTTGATTCAACCTTTGAATCAACCAAGGCTATTCATTTTGGCCCATCCAGATCTCTGAAAATCAACCCAAACCTCTCGAATGAAGAAGAGAAGTAGCTATGCCAGCTTTTGAAAGAGAATATGGAATCATTTTCTTGGGATTACAAGGACATGAAAGGGGTGCATCCTTCAGTGTGCAAAAATCATATTTACATCAAATAAGGATGCAAGCCTGTGAGACAACCCCAAAGAAGGATGAACACGATTCTGAAGGACAGAGTCAAAGAAGAGTTGCATAAACTATTGGACGCATGGTTCATATATCCTATATTCAATAGTGAGTGGGTATCTACTCTTTTCCTAGTCCAAAATAAGAATGGGAAGTGGTGAATTTGTGTTGATTATCGAGAACTTAACAAAGCCACCAAGAAAGACCATTTCCCTTTTCCCTTTATAGACCAAGTCCTGGATGGCCTTGCGGGGAAGAAGTTATTTTCCTTCTTGGATGGGTTGAGTGCGTACAATCAGATTCAAATCAGCCCTGAAGACTGGGATAAGACTACTTTCACTTGCCCTTGGGGTAGCTTCACTTATAGATTCTTACCCTTTGGGTTGTGGAATTCCCCAACTACGTTCCAAAGAGCTGTCCTGAGCATCTTTTATGAGTTATTCCATGAATTTGTCGAAGTCTACATGGATGATTTCACACCATATGGGGATGACTTCTAGGAAGATCTCTCCAATTTGGGTAAATTACTAAGAAGGTGCGTTGAGATTCATCTCTCCTTGAGCCCATAAAAGTGTGAGTTCCTGAAGGAAGCAGGGGTTGTATAAGGACACTCCATATCCCAAGCAATAATACAGGTAGACCCGAAAAAAATCACTATCATCAAAAGGGTACATACTCCCCAAGAGAAGAAGGATGTCAGGAGCTTCTTAGGCTTAGTTGGTTACTATATAATATTCATCAAATATTTCAACAAGATGGCTTCACCACTATTTGGGTTATTGTCCAAGTATTCTGAGTTTATTTGGTCACCTTGTCAAGAGGCTTTCGAGCTCATTAAGGAAAAGTTCACTACTTCCCCCATCCTCTAAGGTCCAAATTGGACTCTACCTTTCCACATCCACACTGATGCATCAGACAAAGTTGTAGGGGCAACATTAGGACAATTAGCAGACAAAATCCCTTATGCCATTTATTTCATCAGCAAGAACTTGTCCAAGGCTGAGCTGAATTATATTGTTACTGAGAAGGATATGTTAAACATTTTCCATGCTTTGAACAAATTCAGGCATTATGTAACTGGATGTTAGACCTTTTTTCACACTGACCATGCAACCATCAAGTATTTAATGAAAAAACCATATGTTAATGCTAGGATAATTAAATGGTTGTTACTTTTGCAGCAATTTGAATTGACTGTTGTTTATAAACCTGGAAAGGAGAATGTTGTTGCAAATTCTTTGTATAGGTTAGCTCTCCCTGTAGGTGAAGAAGGAATGGTGGATGACCAACTTCCAGATGAGCACCTCTTTGCTATATCGACACTCTCACGATGGTTTGTTGATATAGCCAACTACTTGGTTGTTGGGAGGCTCCCTCCTAATCTTTCATTTACGAAAAGGAGAACAATCGTCAGAGAAAGTTCCCATTTCACATGGATTAGGGGAAACCTTTTCAAGCTAGGCCCTAATCAAATCCTAAGGAGATGTGTGAGGGAGGAAGAATTTTTTGATATCCTCTCTGCATGTCATGACAAATGATGCAGGAAAACCCTACTTTTACCCACATTCTCACCTCTCTCTTGTATATAAAAATGCATCTTCAATAAATGCCCCAGATAAGACTCCAAGTCTGGGAAATTTCATACACTTTAGCGGAAGCTTAAGAATTAATCTTCAAGGAAGATTTGTTCAATTGTTAATACAACCCCAAATTCTCTATTTTCTCATATGTAAGTTTTCTTCCTTTCATTAAAGTCTTTTTATAAATTTGAATTATGCAAAACATCTCAATTCAAAAGCTTGACTTTATAATGCATGTCAACCAACCAAACATTCACGCGGAAGTTTCTCTTTCAATTATGATTTTATGGTTATGAACCATACACACCTAGATTTCAATCGACTCTTAGCCATTATCTATATGGCTTTTCATTTGACATTCAATTGTGCAAAAGTTTTGTTTCAACCAAAATTCAATACGATAGTCCTTTTGCAAAACCATATGTGTTCATTTCTTATTGATGTACATATGTTCAATTGGCAATATAATTCCCAACGCCCATAAACACAACCATTGTATCAACCACATAATGCAAGTAGCCATGCAACTAACGTACCTTCCCAATCGATCACCGGCAATGTGATTTTGACCAAGCTATGGATTGTGCCTTCGTGGCATTCAACTATACAATTCGTTTTTTAATGGATCGCAGAAGCAATCTGCACCTTCGATTATGACTGCGTTCTTAATGAATCGCACAAGCAATCTGCACCTTCGATTATGCCAACCACAACGTCCAAATTTATGTATCAGTAAGATATAAAAAAATACTTACAGATTGTCCCAATCTCAACACTACGGGTTCTGATTGCACAATTCTGTTGCCAATGTAACAGAGATCTATGTTCCCACTACCGCTGGCAATTATAGCCACGCAAATTCACATTTAAATTCAAAGATGTCTTTCACAATTTACTAACTCTCCATCCTTCCGACGATGGAAATTCTTTGCAATTGAATTTCTGCAACCCTCTTCTCCTACGATCAGAAGGTCTTCACCACGCACTTCCGGCATTTCAATTAACTCATAGGTCGACTTTAAAAATTCACTATGGCGCCTCTACCATTGATCAATTCACTGTTCCATCGATTCAAAATAGACAGAGTCTAAAACAAATTCTGCGCCTCTTATGTAAGAGACTTCATCACACGTTTTGTTCAGAACTTGTGTCCAACAACCTTTGACAGGCCCAAATTCTTTGTGCGTTGCTGAGTGTCTCCTTAGCACGATGGCTCGGCTTCACCTATCGCATATAATACGTCAATACAATTAACTCAGACTTTATTTCAAACTTCAATTCATGTGTCGAATGATTAATCGATTCTCATGTAACATCGTTGTTCTCATGCGCTTCCTCACATTGAGAATACAGCTCTTCAACGCTGTATATATTCTATATATTACAATCTGCAATTTAACCAATGCACTATGCAACCAGTGAAATCAATTTCTTCAAAGCCAATATGAAAATACCAATTTGAATTGAACTTCGATTCAATCCTTCTCTAGAATGATCGATCCCTTTTCTTTCGTCCTCTTCAGCATATGCAGATTGAATTCAATTCAATGCATAAATTGATATTAACTAAAATCGATTCTCTCCTCATATGCTTATTTCACAGAAATTCAAACATTCTTTAAACTGAATTTAACCAACAACATATATAATTCACGCAGAAATTCCAAAACAAATTCCTCATCGATATAATCAAATGCAATCAATTACAAAAACCCTTCCTGGTTCATCGCCATATTTTCAAATCAATGGCCCTTTTCCAAAAGCCTGTAGGCTTACAAACTTTGTTGTCCAAACCTCACCTCTAATCACTCTATTATTCCTGATCTGCACTATTTTACCTTTTAGGCTCATTAATTTATACAAATTTAATTGAACCAATTTAGGTTCACATCACTTTAATAACTCAACAAGTCCTCAAATATCTCAACAAATCCTACAATCTAGATTTATCCCTAAATTCTTGAAACCAAATCTATCTTAGGCTTCATAAGTAATTCTTAGATATCTCAAATATAATTTCTCTCATGTTTTCCAATTATTTGGAAACATTAACAAATCCTCACATATAATTAATTAAAAACTTCTCAAAAATCCCATTAATATTTACATAAAATTAATATCTACTCACAACATAAGACCCCCTAGTTTAAATAAAATACAAAGTATTTTCCCAAATCTAATGCTCCTGCATCAGACTCCCAAGGTTGAAAATGATCATGATCTCCTGATCATGCATTTTAAGTCTTTGTCTGCCTGGATCCCACACTTTGTTCTGCAAGTTATCATCAATTTCTGCTGTCGTATGTTGCTTTTCTCCAGGTCTCCATATCTTATGCTGCCTTGCTCCACTGGCTGCACTTTCACAATCTGTCCTTGTCTTCATTTTGCTGTTGTTGTTGCTTCTATTCCTTGCTGATATCTTCCTCTGAGATACTTTCATCATGATTCTTCTGATTAGTTCAATTTCCTTGTCCAATAAATCTTTAGATTGTCGATTTCTTGCTGCCTGCTGAGCTCTTGCTTCTATGCTTACTTATGTTCTTACTGCCACCCAATCATCCATACCTTCTTATTTTCTACAACTGAAAACTTCTTCTCTGCCTTCTCCCATCAGCAATTTACTGGACTGGTACATTATGTACTCCTTTCTGTTGTCTTCATCCTCTTGTATCTGCAATTCCCAATTCTGAAATTGAGAATTTTCTTCTTGCACTGAATATTGACTATTCAGCATCATTTCCAGCAACATAACTTCTTCATTCCATGGATTTGAAATTTCCACAGAATTTTCTTCTTCCTCCATTTGACTGCTCAACTGAGTCAAATGTTCTTCAGCACCTACAACAATACCTGCATTCACAAAACACTTGTTAAAATAAAAACCATAAGGCCTCAGTGCCTTACTTTCCTCTGCCAGCACTTCAGTATGATGTTCTGATTTTTCCTCCACTATCAGCACATTAGTATGCTGATCCAAACTTTTCAAAGAATTCTATGTAGAATTCCCAGGACTATCAACTAGTCTTCCTTTCACACCATCTATCTCCATGCTGTCTTTCTTCTCTTGTTCAATGTACTGAATTATTTCTTCTGCAATCTCTCTGTCATACTCTGAATTTACCAGCAAGTATTCCAACAATGAAATTTCTCTGTGGAATTGTTAAAGCATTTCACCATCACTTACAGTCCCTGCATTCATACACAAACTTTTAGTTTGAAAATCACAAAGTTCAACAGTCTCAACTGTTGGTTTATATACCAACTCTTCAATCTGATCCTCTTCTTCATTCACAAGAACTTCCTCTTGTACTGTAACAGCTTCAAGTAAAAACACATCACTGCTTTCTTCTTCAGAGTATTTATCTCCTGAAATATACTTTTCCATACTTGTGACAGCTTCACAAGATTGCTCATCCTCAGTAAAACCTGTAATCATATCACAATTTTCAGCTATAAAAATACAAGGTTTTACATTATCCAGCTGATCTGGATTTACCCAATAGTTCATCATCTGCTCGAGCTTCTTCAGCTCTTCTGTTAACTGCATGTTTATTTGTTGACCACTCTTTACTTGTAGTCTCTGCCATTTCACTTTCTTCCTCATGGTCCAACCATGTCTCTGGTCTTTCGTATTTTCCTGTAACAATTTCATCAATAACTCAAGATGAACTGCTATCTCAGCTTTCTCTCTCTCATATTCTGCATCAGCTAACTGCTGTTTTATGCCATTTGCCTTGGTATCTTTCTCCTTCTTTCTACTGTGGCCTCTCTCTGAACCTCTGCTCTCTCATTTATGACTTTCAGTAGTCATCTTCTTCGCCATGAGTTTCTCACCCATGAGTTGCATCAAGCCTCTGCAACAGCAAGCTCTCCTACTGCCACTTACCTCACCAATCCCTTCCTCCGGATCTGGTATTTTGGTAATCATCGGTCCTCTGCTGGAACCCTTTTGAGCATTCCTTCACTGCTCCTTCAGGCTTCACTCATCTGCAATTTTATTCAACCTCTGTTGAATCTTCAGGTTCTACCACTCTCTCTTAGAATTCATCACTGCTCTCCAGCTGTGATCTGCTTCTTTCTGCTGAGAGTTTCTTCAACTGCCTGCAATCTGAATTCTGCAAATAATTCTTCAACTAGAGTTAAATTATACCTGTCAGCTCACCTTCAAGATTCTTGTTGATCTCGCTTCACTTCTTCAACTGCACTGCATCTCTGTGTTGCAATCTTCATCAGTTCCAAAATATGATATTTATTCATCACATGCAATTAATTCAATTTAAAAACTTGAATCTTCACACAGAGCTATTCCAGCTCTGATACCACTTGATGCAGGAAAACCCTGCTTTTACCCACATTCTCACCTCTCTCTTGTATATAAAAATGCATCTTCAATAAATGCCCCAGATTAGACTCCAAGTCTGGGAAATTTCATACACTTTAGTGGAAGCTTAAGAATTAATATTCAAGGAAGATTTCTTCAATTGTTAATACAACCCCAAATTCTCTATTTTATCATATGTAAGGTTTCTTCATTTCATTAAAGTCTTTTTATAAAGTTGAATTATGCAAAACATCTCAATTCAAAAGCTTGACTTTATAATGCATGTCAACCAACCAAACATTCACACGGAAGTTTCTCTTTCAATTATGATTTTATGGTTATGAACCATACACACCCAGATTTCAATCGACTCTTAGCCATTATCTATATGGATTTTCATTTAACATTCAATTGTGCAAAAGTTTTTTTTCAACCAAACTTCAATACGATAGTCCTTTTGCAAAACCATATGTGTTCATTTCTTATTGATGTACATATGGTCAATTGGAAATATAATTCCCAATGCCCATAAACACAACCATTGTATCAACCACATAATGCAAGTAACCATGCAACTAACGTACCTTCCCAATCGATCACCGGAAATGTGATTTTGACCAAGCTATGGATTGCGCCTTCGTGGCATTCAACTATACAATGCATTTTTTAATGGATCGCACAAGCAATCTACACCTTCGATTATGAATGTGTTCTTAATGAATCGCACAAGCAATCTGCACCTTCGATTATGCCAACCACATCGTCCAAATTTATGTATTAGTAAGATATAAACAAATACTTACAGATTGTCCCAATCTCAATGCTACGGGTTCTGATTGCACAATTCCATTGCCAATGTAACAGAGATTTATGTTCCCACTACCGCTGGAGATTATAGCCATGCAAATTCACATTTAAATTCAAAGCTATCTTTCACAATTTACTAACTCTCCATCCATCCGACGATGGAAATTCTTTGCAATTGAATTTCTGCAACCCTCTTCTCCTACGATCAAAAGGTCTTCACCATGCACTTCCAGCATTTAAATTAACTCACAGGTCGACTTTAAAACTTCACTATGGCGCCTCTACCATTGATCGATTCACTGTTCCATTGATTCAAAATAGACAGAGTCTAAAACAAATTATGCGCCTCTTATGTAAGAGACTTCATCACACGTTTTGTTCAGAACCTGCGTCCAACAACCTTTGACAGGCCCAACTTCTTTGTGCGTTTCTGAGTGTCTCCTTAGCACGATGGCTCGGCTTCACCTGTAGCATATAATACGTCAATACAATTAACTCAGACTTTATTTCAAACTTCAATTCATGTGTCGATTGATTAATCGATTCTCATGTAACATCGTTGTTCTCATACGCTTCCTCACATTGAGAATACAACTCTTCAACGTTGTATATATTCTATATATTACAATCTGCAATTTAACCAATGCACTATGCAACCAGTGAAATCGATTTCTTCAAAGCCGATATGAAAATACCAATTTGAATTGAACTTCGATTCAATCCTTCTTCAGAATGATCGATCCCTTTTCTTGCGTCCTCTTCAGCATATGCAGATTGAATTCAATTCAATGCATAAATCGATATTAAATAAAATCGATTCTCTCCTCATATGCTTATTTCACAGAAATTCAAACATTCTTTAAACCGAATTTAACCAACAACATATATAATTCACGCAGAAATTCCAAAACAAATTCCTCATCGATATAATCAAATGCAATCAATTACAAAAACCCTTCATGGTTCATGGCCAGATTTTCAAATCAATGGCCCTTTTTCAAAAGCTCGTAGGCTTACAAACTTTGTTGTCCAAACCTCACCTCTAATCACTCTATTCTTCCTGATCTGCACTATTTTTCCTTTTAGGCTCATTAATTTATACAAATTTAATTGAACCAATTTAGGTTCACATCCCTTTAATAACTCAACAAGTCCTCAAATATCTCAACAAATCCTACAATCTAGATTTATCCCTAAAATCTTGAAACCAAATCTATCTTAGGCTTCATAATTAATTATTAGATATCTCAAATATAATTTCTCTCATGTTTTCCAATTATTTGGAAACATTAACAAATCCTCACATATAATTAATTAAAAACCTCTCAAAAATCCCATTAATATTTACATAAAATTAATATCTCCTCACAACATAAGACCCCCTAGTTTAAATAAAATACAAAGTATTTTCCCAAATCTAATGCTCCTGCATCAACAACCCATGTGGAGGCCACTTTTTTGCAAGGAGAACTTCTTACAAAGCTTTATAGGCATGATACTATTGTCCTACCCTTCACCAAGATTCCAGAAGATACACCAGCAGGCGTGACCAGTGCCAAAGGATGGGGAAACCCACACAAAGGGATGATATTCCTTTGCACCCTTAGGTGGCTCTTGATCCATTTGACAACTGGCGCATGGAATTTTTTGGGCCCATCGATCCACCATTCATAAAAACGAAGTATATCATAGTCTACACTGATACTTGACAAAGTGGGCTGAAATAAAAGTAGTGAAGGTAGCAACCGAGGAGAAAGTAGCAGAATTTCTGAGGGAGAACGTGTTTTACAAGTTTGGGTACCCCAGAGAAATATTCACTGATTAGGGAGCACAATTCACTTCCCACCTCATTGAAAATATTTTGAGGAAGCACAAGATCAAACATAGAACTTATACTACCTATCACCCTTAGGCGAATGGCCAAATACAAGTAACTAACAGAGCTTTAGAGAGCAGCAGCAGGAAATATTGGGCAGACAGATTGGTAAAATCTACTTGGGACTACAACACTACTTAGAAGACAACAACAGGATTCACTCCTTATGAACTAGTCTATGGTAAGAAGGCTCTACTTTCAGTTGAGTTTGAACTCAATACTTTAAGAATGGAATCTGAATTAAATCTAGATCTATCAAATTACGAAAAAGAGAGGTTGTTGCAACTAAATGGATTGGATGAGTTCAAAATGCAAGCAATTCTTCACACAGAGGTAGTTCAGCTGCAAAGGAAGGTCTGGCATGACAAGAAAATCAAAGAAAAGACCTTCGATGAAGGATATTGGGCATTTTTGTATGGTTCAAGTTTTAAATATTTCAAAGACAAGTTGATGACAAGACGGTTGGGACCTTACATAGTGGAAAAGTGTTTTGATAATGGCACAGTTCAAATCATAACCATAGATGAGGAAGGAATCCCCTTTCTTATCAATGGTCACAGACTTAAAATTTACAAGAAGCCTTTGTAGGGAGGAGTTCATAAATTAAATAAGAAAAGAAGTGTATGTGATGGGAAACTCCATAGTTTCCCACACCTCCTGGAAAAAAGAAAAAAAAAGATCCATGGGTGAAAAACTCTCTAAGGTGCACAAGGTAAGTTTGTGGGTTGAAAACCTCCATGGAACACATCTGCATCTCTGTGTTTTTGCTTGTTTGTTGTTTTTCAGTTTATTAATGGTTTCTAGAAACACAGGGGAGCATTCATATTTTTTTCCCTCCTTCTATTTTACCATCCATCCCATCATTCACTCCATTAATTTTCATAACTTCCTCCATCATATCCATATACCATATTCCTCCATTCCTGAGCACAATGTAGACAAAGGAAGCAAGCCACAAACTACTACAAACATCAGGAAGTTCCTTCAAAAACAAATTTGTTCATGGACTGTAAAGAAAAACAAGAAAGAAAGTTGCATAATGAACTCTAGGAGAACGAGAATGCCACCCATGGCATCTTGAGAATTGTTGTGTGAAGTAACTGTCGAATTAATTCACCAATATTTCTATATCAATCCGGGCTCGTAAAATATGAGTTGTACTGTGCTCTCAAGGTTTATCTCTTAGAGTCTAAGTTTATATGATTCCTTATGATATTTGATTTAAGAATTGAGGCATACACAAACACACACTGTCAGAAAGAAATCAATTCATCTCATCATAAAATAGGAACAATCAGCAAAGTCTGGTTTGAACACTAGAAACCCTTATTCAATCTATTTCAACATGAAATCAAAACTATTACCAAATCACCAACAAATTTAATTCAATAACTCACTGTTTGTAGAAAATCTCAAAAACCCTAATTATGATCTTTGGAGGTCACACTTAAAAGGAATTACCTAATCTAAGTAAACCTATAAACTGATTCCACACTCACACAGTGAACTTGCAATTACTAATGGTATCCCTAATTAACTCTGATGTCAACACTTCATGAAAATTTCACTATACTGGTGTCAAGCGAAAAGGTGCACTATCACACTGGTTTGAATATTGATTTTACACACAGACTTAAGTCATCATAGCCATTAATATTTCATACATGGCCAACCCATCTATATATGTATTACTTCTCACAGTTTCAATTCCACAACTTATACTTTTCAAACCAAACTAAAATAAACTCAAGTTATCGAAAATGCACAACTGCACTCTAGAGATCAGCTTTTAATTACAGTTGTCTTTCATCAAACTTTCAACTATACACTGGCAAAGTTACTCAAACTTCTACAACAATCGACACTCTGGTTTCTACAATAAGATAGTGCTCTCAATTCAATCAACACATGATGCGTTAAGACACAAAAATAGAAATGAATTCAATCTCGAAATTAAAATTTGACAAGTTCACATAAATTTCTACTGGTAGTCTTCTAATCATCCTCTGAAACTTGCAATAAAATGTTTCAACCTTTAATGAATGGTTTCTTTCGAACCAAGTTGCAGGGTTTAAATCACTCTGTCACTACTATTCTTATGGAATTGTGAGACTTGCACCGAACTATGAACCCTAACATACAATTTCAAGCATCAATCCAGAAGGAATCCTGGCTAAGATTCTACCATGATCGCTCTGTCCTTAAGGAATATGTATTCACCCAAAAATAATCTTGCCAATTCACCTAGATGCTACAACAGTCTTTGTAAATTAATTTCCATTCCAAACCCTGATCTTATGAAAAACGAGACAAGACTGTAAATTCTATTTAATCACACCAAAAGAATGAAGAAAACTAGCTCAGAACTCTTCTATGAATCATCTACTTTCTCCTACCTGATCAACACATGGGTCTCCTAGTGACTTGCTGGCTAAGACCCCAAAAGAACCTATATCTGTCACTCTCCAATGAATCAAAAATTCCTGCTTCTATTATGTCTTGAGAAATGATAAATTTCAAGCCAAAACTCCAATGTAAGTGAAAATCTACTTCCTCAAACCAAATGCATGGAATTCCAACAAAAGTATTTAATCTAGAAGTGACATGCAACTGATACGAGCAACTGAACTATGTTTACCCATCTATGCTATGCACACATGAAATGAGATGCAGATTACTTTAACACACAGAACCAATTAATACAGAGAACCAAATAATCATTAAATATATTTTGCAAATTCGAGCTATGCTCTTCTACTGAAATCGATCTGGAAATTTATCTCACAAAGGATTTAATTAAATGCATATAACCATGCTCTGTTCATTCACACACAGGAACGCATACAACAATTCATTTATCCAGAGAGGTGAAAGAGTATATTCCAGGAACGAATTACCTCTACTACAACAACATGAATCAAATGCCAGAAATGAAATCGATCTCCAAATCAATGAATTGGGCAACCAAGAATGGAATCAAACTCTCTTACAAATTACCTCTACTTACAACAACATGAATCAAAATGCAAGAAATGAAATTGACTTTCAAAAATGAATAATTATGCAATCAGAATTGATTCAAATTATACTCATGGACTCCCTCTATTACAGCAACATAAATTGAATTCCAAGAAATGAAATCGACTTTCAGAAACGAATAATTATGCAATCAGAATTGATTCAAACTAATAGCTATGAATTACCTCTAGCTATGTCTATGGGGTTGAACCGGTTGTGGTGGGCCCTTTCCACACCCGGGAAAGAATTGGATTATAGTCCTAACTACACCTACAACAACTTAACTCAGAAGTTCTTCAAATCCACAGCATTCCATAGAAAATTAAGAAAGCATCAGAATAATTGCAATTCGTCTTTCACCAACAGAACATGAAATCGAAATTCAGTCTTGATAGCTGAGAAACGAGAATACATTAACATCCTTATTAAAACAGATGTCTTTTCCTTTATAGGCATCGTTACTTACATAATTAGTAGTAGCTCTATTACAGAGCAGGACGTTGGAAACCATGGATATGGTAATCCACGAAATCAACACTATCTGTCCTAAATTTATACTATCAGTTCCTTATTTAAAACCTCATGCTACTATAGGAAAAAAGTTCCTAATTCTTGTCAACTGAACTCCATTATACATATAGTGGCTAGCTGGTCCTTCACCGATATTTTAATTTGTCGAAGTGCTGGAAGGGGCATCTAACTTGCTGAGCTGGAGCTTTGGATTATCAACTGAAAGATGGTTGAAGGAACACAGTTTTCCTCCAAGTCAAAACAGGTACTGCAAGAAATCCATCATTCTACCCATAATATTAAGTTAACAAATAAGCATGCTACTAAAAATTCCTCAACTAGGTATAGAGTAGTAGAAACTGTTATACTTGTATTGCCTTTTACCTTTAACAATAATTTATGGAAGTTTGGAAATATTAGGGATAAAGAGAGGAAAAATGAAGTATATATGTGTTAAAATTGGGCCAAAAGAGGCAAAGAAGGTAAGGAAGAAAAGACCAAAAGTGGCCTCAACATTTCCCCCACACTTGATCTGAGGCATGTCCTCATGCCTCCAAGTCATCAATGTCTAGTCAAAAATCAGTTGCTTGGGCCAGCTTCTCCAAACTTTTCTTAAATGAGGCTGAGCATTTTGTGAACTATGCAGCCAATCCTGTGGCATTTGTCTTCTTTGCAAAATGAAGTTTAGATGTCTTCCATGATTTTAGCCTTTGATCCTTCCTTCAAAGCTCATCATTATATACATATAACCGGAGGTTCTCTTCTCTTAACTGATCATTTTCCTTACTTACATATTGGAATAATGTCTTAAACCTGTGAGCCTTGTTCCTTAATTTAGAGATTTTATGCTGAATTCTTACTGATCTGATCTTGAAATTTTATTCTTCATCAGGGACTGATGTCTTTACTGGAACTATTAACTGTTGGGGATGACCCTCATCTGGCATGTGGTCCATACCCTGCTTTGGAAAAAGACCCTACTGTTTTGGGCTTATGGAAGGGGGAGCAGGGGTAAAAGCATGTGCTTGGGAAATATTATTTGGAATAGGAAACTGATGGGAAGATGAGGGAGATGAAGGAAATTGGGGAGAAGATGAGGGAGAGGGAGTACCAGAATGCGGGGACGAGGTCCCAAAAATGTGCTGGGAATCAACAGTGGTGCAAGGGGACTTACCCATGCTTCTGGTCCTCCTTTTCTCTAGTATGAGAGTCTCGAAAGTGGGAACTATAGATTTACTAGCATGAATTGAGTTTTTCCCCAATCTGGGCTTGTGACCTTGTTGAGTTGGGGTATTTTCTGTTAATTCTTTAGGAGGGGACAAGGCTTTTCTTCTTCTTTTTCCTAACTGCCTTTTTGAAGGTCCAGCTTCATGACTAAAGGAAGGATTGAGCTTTGTGGAATTTCTGGTTGGAAGTGTAGCAGATTGGGTGGGTGAAGTGGGTGCAGTAGGGATGTTTATTTTTTATTTTTCCAATTGACTTACAGACCTTTATCTCCATTTCACCTGAGTTTCTTCACCTAGAAAATTTTTCTATGAGGAAATCCTCCCATGAATTTTTCCTTTTGCTTATTTCAAACACAACCAAGATCTTGATCAAGCTATGATGATACAATGCAGTCCCTGGCTTCCGACTCTCAGATTGAACTCCTCTGGCCATCTTAGGCAAACTTAATTTCAATAAATGGGGAATACCTACAGAACAATCCTCAATTAGATGCATTAGCAATTAGATCTGAAATAGAAATATGATTGCATACCAAGTTAGAAAGCATTGGATCATGGTTAGCAGTGACTGCCATTGATCTTGAATGTAGCTCCGTAGCATTCCCTTTTGCCAACTCAGTGAGTGATATGATGGTTTTAAAAATTTCGCATAATTGGTTATGCTTAATTTTCCCCCTTTGAAAAATTTATCACCCCCAGTAGGTAATCCGATTGCTTTGCTTACTGATTTTTCTGTGACTTCGAGACAAATGTTCCCAATCCTTGCTCTCTTCCCATTGAACGTCTGGGCAAATGCCAATTCCACAACGTCATTTTATCCTTGAAATTTTTGAAGAAAAATCCCCCATCCCTTTCATTCGATGGTCTCCTTGCATAATTGATAATCTGCAGTTCGAGTGAATAGGGCGAATGTGGGCTCGTGTCTATCGATTCCCATGATCCAAGTAGATTCAAACATCTCTGCACTCAGCCCATGGAATGCAATCTCCCCTGTCACAACCCACAGTGAAACAACTATGTAAGCAAGAGGTTAATTTGGAAATAACGCAGCACAGAAACGTTTATTCCTTGGCTCTGGAAAATTGGTGACTGGCGTCCGTTATGGCTCACAAGAAGAAAATTTGCAGGTGCCCACCCTTTATGAAAACAACCCATACTCCAACGCCCCCTCTCTTTATCGAAATTCATCTTAGCCTACACAGAGACATTGCATTGCTTATCGTGGAGATGGATCAAGACGGAATCATGACTTACGATGGAGACATTTCCCAGTAATCGGATTATGAGGACAAAAAAACGAAAAATGGCACATAAGCTTATGATGGAAGCTCGGTCTGCATGAAAGGCTTGGTCCCTGTCATGCCATTATGCCCGAAATCATATTTCTTTGTGGATGGTGCCATCCCTTGTCATCATGTGCTTTTATTTCTTCATGCGTCCTCATCAATAGCCCTGATCACCACCTGTAATCATATCAAGTTTGGACATGGGTGGATGGGATTTTTAAGGGAATGGGTGATTCCGGGATGTAGGATTATAATTGGTTTGGAAGGCAAAAATGAAGGTAGAGGCATAGGGAACATGGTAGACATCATGTATTTGTAATAATCATTTAAACTACCTATAACTAAATTAAGAAAATTAAGCACATACCTTTGTCACTTAAATGATATTGGGAATGAAAATAGAATCATATCTTATCAATACAGGAGCAGGTCTGATGTTCGAGATGTAGCTTCTGCTGCAATGACGATCATGGTCAACAATAAAATTTGCAACATATAGTGATATCCAAATCAATCAGAATTTTAGGCCTAGGCTGCAATTCCAGGATTGTACTGTTGTTAAAAATAGAGCTTTGCACAGTTTATTGGTACCACAGATTGTTCATGACCATGTTGTAGCTTCTAGACAGCAGATTTCCAAAAGAATAATTTTTGTCCAGTATTGAATGTCTCGATACAAAGATGAAAAAGATGAAAAATTCAAAGTAACTCAAGCATGGAGCTGATTTTTGTGAAGAATAGAACATAGAATCTCCAATTTCTCTGACAAAGTGCCACTCAGTTTTTTGAGATGGCGCTGGAACCTGTCCACCATCACATGGATTTTAACCAGGCCTGAGATGATAACTGCCTAGGGAATTTCTGTTTAGGGAGCTTGAAATGTCCTGAAAGAAGGCTCCAGGGGGTTTCTTTTCCGTAATTATTCCAATGGGCCCAGAAAAGAATAATTCAATGCCCATTGGATCCCTAGGCTACCACCACCTTATTTTTTTATCGAGCCTAAGGTAGTTCCTACTCGGAGAATTCATATTTAGAGAGTCTGAGTTTCCTATAGAAGACTCCAACTGTTCCTTTTCCATAAGTAATCTGGCAGGCCTGGATAAAGGAATAAACCCACTCCTGCTGAATTTCTCCTTTATTCTACATGGACTGTGGGGAGAGCCACCTATAGATATGGAACATTGATAGTCCACTGGTTAATATATATATATGAAAAAAAGATAAGAAAAATCAATCAACTGATCTAGCAAGAGGCTAGTCATTTCCATGAACCAGCTCTAGTCCTGGATCCTTCTGAATGTTCTGCAAAAACAAATCATGTGAGAGTGGTTTATGGTAACTTTTAGCTGATGGCCATTTACCATGAAGGAAGTCTACTCATCATCAATGGTTCTAATATGAACTGAACCGTTGTTAAAAACTTCAACTACCTCATAGGGTCCCAACCAAAAAGTAGAGAACTTACCTTTGATGTGTTTGAACTTACTGTTGTACAGTAAGGCCCAATCGCCAACACGGAAGACTTTATTTTTGATGAACTTATCGTTCCATTGAGCTCTTTGATCCTGTATCAGCGAGGTCTTGTGATATGCGTCCTGTCGGATCTCATCGAGCTCATTCAGCTGCATCAACCTCTGCTCTTGGGCTTTAATTAGATTCATTCCCAATTGGGTGGCCGTCCTAAATTTCTTCACTTGGAACTCGATGGGAAAAATTACTTGTTTCCCGTAGACTAGCTCGTACCAAGTGTGTCCCGTCACGTTTCTCCAAGTAATTCTATAATCCCATAATGCTTCCAATAACTTGTCTACCCAGTCCTTATGGTGTAGCTGAACGGTTTTTGTGAGGATGGACTCCAATACTTTCTTTGTGGATTCCACTTGCCCATTATCTTGAGGGTGGTAAGGGGTATATTTATGGTGTTTAATCTGATGCTACTCAGTGAGTGCCTTGCGTACCTTGGTCTGTGACAATATCACATGGTACACTGAATCTTGTGAAGATGTCTTCAAACAAAAAATCTACTACCGCCTTTTCTGTGGCATCATATAATGCCTTTGCCTCCACCCACTTGGTGACATAATCGGTGCATACCAAAATGTACTTATTCTTCTTTGACATCGGGGAGATGGCCCTAGAAAATCCAACACCCACTTCTCAAATGGTTCAATGGCTATCTGAGGCTAAAGATGCATCTCGTCAGAGGAAACTGGTCTCCCCATCTACTGGCAAGCATCGCAACTGGAGACAAAATTCTTGGCATATTTAAAGAGCTAGGGCCAATAATACCCAGTACGAAGAACCTTGTGTGCAGTTCGTTTATTGGAAAAATACCCCCCGCAAGGCTAGCTGTGGGAGGCTCTCAAAACATCGTACATTTCATCTTCCCGCACACACCGCCTCATGATCAGGTCTGGCCCTATGTAAAACAAGTCTCCCTCGATCCAGGAGTAATTAGCACTGCGCTGCACAATGTTATGTTTTTCCCAGGCAGACTTGCTCTAAGGTAATTTCCCTGACACCAAATAATTTGTAACATCGGCAAACCAAGGAGTGATGGCAGAAATGGTGAATAGTGCTTCATCTCGGAATTCATCAGGTACTAGATTTTCCATGCTTCCCTGTCCAATATTCAACCGAGACAAAAAGTCAGTTGCTAGATTATTACTTCCAGGTCTATCGATTACAGTTATATTAAATTCTTGTAAAAGCAATAGCCATCTAGTTATTCTACCATTAGTAATTGGTTTATTCATTAAAAACCTAATGGCAGAATGATCGGTATGGACGAAAGTCTCATAACCGGTAATGTAATTTCTAAACTTCCCAATAGCATGCACAACTGCTAACAATCTTTCTCAGTGACTGTATAATTTAATTCAGCGGGGGAAATTTTTTTGCTAATAAAATAGATAGCATAAGGATAGAGATCTTCCCTTTGTCCCAAAACTGCTCCTAGTGTAGTGTCTGAAGCACCAATACATATGTGAAATAGCAAGGACCAGTTCGGTCCTCTCAACACCGGAGCGGTAGAAAATTTATCCTTTAGTATCTAAAAGGCCTGTTAACAATTGACATTCCATACAAATTCAACATCTTTAGTCGATAAAACGACGATAGTAACCTGCATGTCCCAAGAAACTTCTTACCTCTTTTTGTGAACTGGGAATAGGAATATGTGAGATTACCTCAATCTTTGCCGGATCAACTTTAATTCCTTCTAATGACACATGATGACCCAGAACGATTCCCTTAGTCTGTATCATTCTTCATTTGTCACTACTAAGGGCCAGGTTTTCTTCCTGACAATGAATCAACACTTTTTCTAAATTGGCCAAAGCTTGACTAAAATCATCTCCATAGACTGTGAATTCATCCATATAGGCCTCTACACAGTCATGGACCAAATCGGAAAAAATGGTGAGTACAGCTCTTTGAAACATAGCTGGGGCATTACAAAGACCAAAGGGAAGGACTCTATATGCATAGGTGCCCCAAGGGCATGCAAATGTTTTCTTTTCTTGATCTTCTTCAGCTATCTGAATTTGATTATATCCACTGTACCCATCTATAAAAGAGAAGTATTGCTTACCTGAGAGCGTGTCGAGTACCTGATCAATGAAGGGCAGGGAAAAGTAGTCACACAATGTGGCCTTGTTTAGTTCTCTGTAGTCAACGCAGATATGCCACTTGCCATTATTTTTTGGCACCACCACTAGAGGTGAGACCCATCTACTATCTGAAATGGGATAGATGAATTTCGTAGCCAAGAGTTTCTGAAGCTCTTCTTTGACAATTTCCTTTAATGTTGGGTTCATTCGTCTTTGTGGTTGTTGGATGGGTCTCATCTCTTCATTAGTGTAAATGTGGTGGATGTAGCTGTCTGGATGGATGCCCCACATGTCAAGGTAATCCCAAGCATATTCTCCAGGTTTCTCACGAATCATACCCATCAATTGCTACTTTTGTTCCATGGTCAATCTTGCACTGATGTGTAAGATCCTTCC
This sequence comes from Pinus albicaulis, assembly GCA_034641835.2. Lineage (NCBI taxonomy): Eukaryota > Viridiplantae > Streptophyta > Pinopsida > Pinales > Pinaceae > Pinus > Pinus albicaulis. The sequence continues at coordinate 1,520,001,366 of CM076570.1, forward strand.
TTCATTGATTTCTACCGTCTCAATGGCGAGTTCATGGTTTCCCTCTGATGGCTGAGTGGGTGCAAGCTTTAAGGAGAGTTGTTCGAATTTTTGTACAATGTTCTCTAACTCTGGAGGAATCAGATCCTGATCCCCTTTTCCACTCTCATTCATAAAATTCTTTAAAATCTGAATGATTAATTGCACATTTGAAGCTAAAAGTCCCTTTATAATGTTAAGGTTTATAAACAATTTTTATCCCTTTCGAAACTTTTAAACCTACTTTAAACAAAGTTAAAGTCCTTTTCGAATATAACAATTCACCTCGTATAACCTCTTGAAACCTTTAAACCATTGGGAATATAACAACCCCACTTAACCCTATGTAATAAAACCCTTTCGAGAATATATGAACTGACTTTTAAAACAGTGCTATAATCCTTCATAAATGATATTTTAAACCCACGGCAATGTATATCCGGACTTAATCCTTTGATAAAACTCTATTTCATAAGAATTCGGGTCCATACCTTATTTAACTTCCACGAATCTCTCAGCGCAATTACCGTCGGATCTCCATAGGTCACGATCGGACGGTGATCGCGTTCATCTGACCCCCAAACTCTATCTCGCAAAAGGCACGTGAAATGGTTTGTTTTGGCACTATGACATGTCTAGTTTTAATTTGATCACGTTGATTTGAATCAAAACCGTCCAAGGTCCAAAGGCTGTGCGAAACACATAAGCGGTTTATCCGAAAACCACTTATTCTCAATTTTTGGTTTAAATCGTGTTTAAACACGATTTTTTCCGCCTTTTCTGTTGTCCCTTTGTTTGACTATTTTTCCTTTCCAACTTCAACGAATTTGTTTTTCCTTTTCAACTGTGAATTCTACAAGGATGATAGTCATTGTCTGGTCTCAAAACAAAAACCATGATTCTCTTCAATCGTTCTGATTCTTCGATAGAGGTTAATATACATAGATCCTCCTTCGCACAGAGTTAATCTACATTTAAATTCATACATAGAGAACATGAATTTAACTGCATTTCAGAGAACTAAAAACTCCCATTCACATAGAGACTAATACACTCAATTACACACAATATATATGAAACTCGAATGGTTTCGAAGAGGGGAAACCCTCTGGGAAAATTTGCCAAGTTTACAAAGATATTTAAAATTCTGCAACTTTATTAAAACTAAGGGAGAACCCTCTAAATCCAGTCTTCTACAGTCAAATCCCGAATTCCTCCTTTGCTGAGGTTACATTTATAGGTTTTTTTACATAACAATCGACCTCCTCTTGAGGATCGAATTCTCAAATTTAGACAAAATCCTAATTACACAATATCTTCCTAAATTCTATCAACTAAAACTAAATATGTTGAAACAAATATAAAGTTGTTTAATCCTCCTAAATACTAGTTTAACCTTATCTAATAAAGCTGGAAATTGACAGCTAAAGGTACCAAAACCTTTGCTTGGAACATTTTTTTGAATTTTTTGAATAATTAATGAAGTCTTTTGTCTCTAAGCCTCATGCCCCTGCATCAGACTCCTGAGGATAAAAATCTGCATGGGCTCCTGTCCATGAGCTCCTCCACAGAACTACCTCGTTTCTATAGCATGGTTTATGTCATCCATGTGTTGGGGTTCCTATGTTTTGAAAAATTTTGCAATACCAAAAGATAAGACAACATCAAACCACTTTTGGATCCTAGGATCTAGCCCTCCTGGGTCTAGAGAGGGATCTCTCTATAAATACAAAAAATGATATATATCTTTGAAGCTCAAAATAAAATATTAGGCTAGGTATGAAGCACAAGGTTTTTTAAATGATTTGGTTGTTGGGTTGGAGATCATTAACTGAGAAGGTTTTGTGGAATGAAAGGAACAAATTAGCAGGATATTTCGGCAAAAGAAGATAGGTAAATAAATTGTCAGTCTATTGGGCTATGGATTCATGAAAGGAGATTACTTGCATAACAACTAACCAGGGCTTTCATAGGGCAAGTCATCTATACCAAAGGATCTTTTAGATAGATGGTGGAATGGAACATTAAGGAGTGAAGGTGAAAGAAAGAAAGAAACCCAACGGCAGTCTGGAGATAGGGTCAGATGTCATTTAAATCCAGACCTGCTTTGACATACTTAAAGGCAACTCTTAATGAAGACACAAGGGTAGGTTAAGATCAGGTCAGAGGTCATTTAACTCCAGGCCTGCTTCAGCATACTCTCAAAGGAAAAATAGAGTTAAGTTTTAACACAGAGTAAGGCCTAAGATCAGAGAAGGACTTTTAACCTTCAATTCTTTTGACACTAGCTCAAATGGATCGTAGAAAGGAAAATCTGTTTGAAAAGGACCACAGTGGATAGGGCTAACTCAAAATCCCTGGTATCCCAATTCTTGCAGCTTAAACCTAGCAAGAAAATCTAAGCAACAAACCTCGAATTCATACATCAGCAAGCATGGGCTGGACCAACATCCATGACTGGTTAAATTGCGTGAATTTTCTCTTAGATTCACTATCAGTAGAAAACATCAAAGATAAGAAGAGCAGTGGGAATTAAGGTACCATGCGGGGGTATATCCTAAGCCTGATTTATTGATTCTTATCAGATAATAAATGGACAATATGATTAAAATAAAATAAGACAGGAAAACATCACCTGTAATATAGACCAGGATCCTGTGAAATTGCTTGTTCAATTAATGTGCAAAACCAGTCACATACTCTGAGCTCAATGGCTATTTACAGTCCAAATTTTTTCCTCCCAGCCTACTAAATTACAAACTGCTCAGCTACTTTCCCCCAATAACTATTCTAACAGTCGAATGAATCCCTACAACTAACAAAAACAACATTTACAATATGTTCTTCTAGAGTTCTTATAGGAGAATGGATAACTGTAGTAGTAGATGTACATTCATTTGATTTCATTAAGACAGAATGGAGAAGAGGGTCAAGCCCACTCTTCTTAATGGCTCTGTGTTGACATATGTACTCTTTAGGCTGCTTCGGAAGTCTCTGTCAGGTCCACATTAACCTCGGATGTGTTCTTTGAAGTCCTTTCTGGCTGTTTGGTACTCTGTAGTGCCTTCTGAAACAAGTGACATGGATAGAAAGTTTGCAAGTCTCCATACTTCCATAACTATTGTCCTGATAGTCTTTAAGAAGCTTCTGTCAGTGTAATGGCCTTTAAGGGCTCGAGGAGGCATGGAGAACGCTGTTGGGAGGTGTCCTTTCAGGAGAAAATACATTCTGTTGTTATTGAACACTGATATGACTCTTTCTGTGCTCTAGGCCTTATTAGGCCTCTTAATCATCTTCATGATCCTTTTCTACGTCTCTGTCCTTCAAACACGGATTACAGGCATTAAATCTTCAATTAGGAGCCTAAATCCTTTAATCTGTCTCTGTCTCTATGCCTTGCCACTACTGTGATGGCTTCTCTGCGCTCTTAGTCATAGGGATGTGACCGTGGAGACAAAGTGAATTCTCACTCTGTAAACCCTGCACAATATGATAAACTTCGTTATAGAAATCTGGGGGAGCAAAGGATAATGATGTGGAGGCCTGTGGTGTGGTGTCGTGGCAGTGGAAAACAGTGAAAATCTCTGCGGAATGGTGGAGAACAGGGCTAACGACAGCTTGGTTAAAGAGTGTCGCAGACCATTGGATTAGATGGGCGTATGAAATCAACGGTCAAGATTTACTGGGGAGGTAGGTTAGATGGAGAAAACAGGTTATAGTGTAAAAACCCAAAGTTTAACGCTTGGGAAAATTACAAAGAAAATCAATGAAAAAAAATGAAAGTCGAGCGCCTACGATGGTGGGACCCGGCGGGCGGAGGGCGATTAGCTTTGGGCCGTTGGATCTTAGGAGGAGATCAACGGCGAAGGTTAAATGATGTAGTCATTGGAAAGGTCTGAGGAATGAAATATGGGTGGAGGCACGATGCAATGGGAGCCGTTGATCTTGGATTGAACGGATGGTCATGATCGAATCGGGTGATCACAATTGGGGGAAACAGGAGTGGCACGTTTAAGATTCTTCGATTGGCGATCAGCCGATGTTGCGATGGCCGTCGGATGGAGGGGTGGAAGATCGGACGGTGGTGAAAGGTCAAAGGTGGGTTTGATCTCAGCCGTCGGATCTGAGATACAGACGGTTAAGATTAAAAGGGGGAGGGGGAAGGCAAAGGGTTATGTAAACGAGCGGAAAGAATGAGGGCCATTGGATCTAAAGGGAGAAATGGCAGAGATCCTATTGCATCGGAGGGAGGTGGGGGTTAGAAACTCTGAGTTTTAAACTTTCGATTACAGCAGGGCCATTGGATCGGCGGGAAATCGACGGCGGAGATCGATCGTAAGGGGAGAAAGACGGGGACAATGAGCGGGGTGCGGAGTAGTCTGGACCGTTGGATCCGAATGGATGAATGACTATGATTGGGTTGGAGGATCACAATCGGGGAAGACAGAGGCTGGTGCTTTAAGAAATCTCCGATTGGCGACGGCGCGATGTAGTGGTGACCGTTGGATCAGAGTGATAGATCAACGGTCTACACGAAATCAGAGGGGTGAAATTAGAGCAGAAAAGGGCGCGCTGCGGAACAAGAGTTGACCATTAGATCTGTGTAGATCTATGACAGGGATTAGAAGCGGAGGTCGATAGACAAAAGCTCATTGCATCGGGAAAAATCAATTAACAAAAGAAATGCGCACAACATAAACCTACGATTGTGATAAGCGCCCGAGGCCTAACCGCTTGGTTCCAGCACTCGGTTACATGGTGGGGAAGTGGTTAGGGGCTGGACGAAAGGGGCTTAAGCCTCAATGAAAAATAAGCATTTTTAAGCCAAAAAGAGGGATTTTAGGGCTTTAAAAGGGGTTCCGGTAGTGGGGAAAAAGGGATTTTTAAACCAAACAAAGGGTATTTGTAAGGTTTAAAGGGGAGTTAGGATGATTTAGAGGGTTACTGAGGGATTTTGGATGAATTTGAAAAGGGGAAGAAGGTGATGAAAACAGAGGCTTTGTGGGAGTGAAATAAGGGGGAAAGGAGGCCTTTTTGGGCAAAATTCTTCCACAAGCAGAGAGGCCTTTTCATGGAGACAACAGTGAAGGTTTTTAAAAGGGAAAAAGACACAAGGAGGCTTAAAGAATGATATGTTTTTAGAGGAAATGTATTTCTTGAAGGCTCAAAAAACATTTTAGCCACCTGTTTGCTTGTCAAAAATTTCATAGGTGGCTAACAGTGGCTCCACATGGGGATGGCATCTTCTTGAAGGTGTCAAGAATTCAGAAAATAATCTTTGGAGGAGGCCAAATGCCTGGTACTTGACACATCCTTTTCTTTCTTGGATCAGCTGCCACAAATCATGAAGACATCATATCAGTAGTAATATTCTCTCAAACAACTACCTACCCATACTATTGTCCTATCATTTTTTCTTCTGGGTGCATTTGGACTTGCAGACCCTTTACATCATCAATTTTTACAAATAGGAAAATAAACCTATTCTTTTTCTACCCTTATTTCTCCATGAGACCAGATTAAATAGTTGGCCTCATAGCTTTTCTACCTACACTAATATCTTCTAGGATTAAACTGTCTAGCAGATTCCATTCTCTACATTCTACAATGGAAATTTAAAAACAATCAAGCCAGGATTAGACTGTCTGGCTTGCTGGACTTTGCAGAAATTAAAGAAAACTAACTACATGCTCACAGGTTGAGCTTTATTGAGACTTCCTACCTACCCTACTCTATTTGGAAATCTATGATGTTCTAGATGATACAATAATGCCAGCGTAGCCAGTCAAGCAGTAACAAAAAAGGCTAAAAGCACTGACTTCTCATGAGAGAAAACCACAGGGTGCTCTGCATGTGGTTCTTCAAAACAGAGGTCACCATCAGTGGTGACCACTCCTGATGAATCTGACCACTGTGAAGGATCAATGCTAGAGGGCTTGAGCCAATCAGGGCCTCCATGTACTCTGCCACAGGATTGATGAACATATGATGTACACTTTCTTCTTTTAGGCCTTCCATGATTGGTAGGTTGTCTGTATCCTCGGCAGCTTTGATTATTTCATCTTCCACTGCATCTTCAGTGTGGCTCTTGAAAGCCCAATCATCCTCTTCATGCACATCAAAAGGTAGTGGAATCTCCTCTTTCTTAGGGGGAGGGAGACTTTCCAAAAAGGCTCTGGGGTCTCTGAATTGATATGATTGTTTTTGTGAGTTCAAAAATTAAATTTCAGCCTCATATCTTTCAACCACCAATTCTGGAAAACTTTCCTTAAGCTCAGGTTGATCATTGAATCTTGAGCTGGAAAGGAAAACCTCTGGAAGGTCCTTGCTTCTGATTTTGGCTAGTATACTTGATATTCCATAACGAAACTCTACAAGGGGACTTGGCTATGTTTCTGCACATTGCTCAGAGTCTTCCATTGGTGGGGAATTTGGTCAAAGGAAACTGATACTCATAGTCTCCTTTAACATGGATGATGTTGTCATGCAACTGGTCTCCCAGTGGAGTCTTGTGAAATCAAAGATAATCAATAGGCCTACTGATCACCAGTGAATTATTTTTTCATTTAGGAACTATGGAGTCGCCAGGTGGAAGGTTTGAAGTATTTCAAGACGGTTTACTGTCCACCATAGTGATTTACCACAAAATCAAGGCTAATTTGGTCTCTTATCCCTAGCAGAGTCGCCATTATGTTGGGGTTCCTATGTTTTGGCAGATATGGCAATACCAAAAGATAATACAACATCAAACCACTTTGGGATCCTAGGATCTAGCCCTCCTGGGTCCAGAGAGGGATCTCTTTATAAATACAAAGAATGATATATATATTTGAAGCTCAAAATGAAATATTAGGCTAGGTATGAAGCACAAGGTTTTTTAAATGATTTGGTTGTTGGGTTGGAGATCATTAAATGAGAAGGTTTTGTGGAATGAAAGGAACAAAGTAGCAGGATGTTTCGGCAAAAGAAGATAGGTAAAGAAAGTGTCATTCCATTGGGCTATGGAGTCATGAAAGGAGATTACTTGCATAAAAAATAACCAGGGCTTTCATAGGGCAAGTCATCTATACCAAAGGATCTTTTAGATAGATGGTGGAATGGAACATTAAGGAGTGAAGGTGAAAGAAAGAAAGAAACCCAAGGGCAGTCTAGAGATCAGGTCAGATGTCATTTAAATCCAGACCTGCTTTGACATAATCAAAGGCAACTCTTAATGAAGACACAAGGGCAGCTTAAGATTAGGTCAGAGGTCATTTAACTCCAGGCCTGCTTCAACATACTCTCAAAGGAAAAACAGAGTTAAGGTTTAACATAGAGTAAGGCCTAAGATCAAAGAAGGACTTTTAACCTTCAATGCTTTTGATACTAGCTCAAACGAATCTTAGAAAGGCCAATCTGTTTGAAAAGGACCCCAGTGGACAGGGCTAACTCTAAATCCCCGATATCCCAATTCTTGCAGCTTAAACCCAGCAAGAACATCTAAGCAACAAACCCCGAATTCATACATCAGTAAGCATGGGTTGGACCAACATCCATGACTGGTTAAATTACGTGAATTTGCTCTTAGATTCACTATCAGCAGAAAACATCAAACATAAGAAGAGCAGTGGGCATTAAGGTACCATGCGGGGGTATATCCTAAGCCTGATTTACTGACTCTTATTATAGAATAAATGGACAATATGATTAAAATGAAATAAGATAGGAAAACATCACCCGTAATATAGATCGAGATCCTGTGAAATTTCTTGTTCAATTGATGTGAAAAACCAGTCACATAATTTGAGCTCAATGGCTATTTACAGTCCAAACTTTCTCCTCCCAGCGTACTAAATTAAAAACTGCTCAGCTACTTTCCCCCAATAATTGTTCTAATAGTCGAGTGAATCCCTACAACTAACAACAACAACCCTTACAATACGTTCTTCAGGAGTTCTTATAGGAGAATGGATAACTGTAGTAGTAGATGTACATTCAATTGATTTCATTAAGACAGAATGGAGAAGAGGGTCGAGCCCACTCCGCTTAATGGCTCTGTGTTGACATATGTACTCTTTAGGTTGCTTCGGAAGTCTTTGTCAGGTCCACATTAACCTCAGATGTGTTCTTTGAAGTCCTTTCTGGTTGTTTGGTAATCTGTAGTGCCTTCTGAAACAAGTGACATGGATAGAAAGTCTGTAGGTCTCCATACTTCCATAACTGTTGTCCTGACAATATTTAAGAAGATTTTGTCAGTGTAATGGCCTTTAAGGGCTCAAGGAGGCATGGAGAACGCTATCGGGAGGTGTCCTTTCAGAAGAAAATACGTTCTGCTGTTATTGAACACTGATATGACTCTTTGTGTGCTCTAGGCCTTATTAGGCCTCTTAATCATCTTCATGATCCTTTTCTGCGTATCTGTCCTTCAAACAAGGATTACAGGCATTAAATCTTCAATTAGGAGCCTAAATCCTTTAATTTGTCTCTGCTGCTACGCTTTACTGTTGTTGTGATGGCTTCTCTGTGCTCTCAGTCACAGGGCTGTGACTGTGGAGACAGATTGAATTCTCACTCTGTAAACCCTGCACAATATGATAAACTTCGTTATATAAATCTGGGGGAGCGAAGGATAATGCTGTGGAGGCCTATGGAGTGGTGTCGCAGTAGTGGAAAACAGAGAAAATCACTGCGGAATGGTGGAGAATAGGGCTGACGACATCTTGGTTAAAGAGGGTCGCAGACCATTGGATTAGATGGGCGTATGAAATCAACGGTCAGGATTTATCAAGGAGGCAGGTTAGAAGGATAAAACAGGTTATAGTGTAAAAACCCAAAGTTTAACACTTGGGAAAATTACAAAGAAAATCAATGAAAACAAATGAAAGTCGGGTGCCCACAATGGTGGGACCCGGCGGGCGGAGGGCGATTAGCTTTGGACCGTTGGATCTCAGGAGGAGATCAAAAGCGGAGGTTAAATGATGAAGTAATTGGAAAGGTTCGATGAATGAAATATGGGTGGAGGCGCGATGCAATGGGAGCCATCGATCTTGGATTGAACGGACGGTCGCGATCGAATCGGGTGATCGCAATCGGGGGAAACAGGAGTGGCACGTTTGAGATTCTCCGATTGGCGATCAGGCGATGTTGCAATGGCCGTCGGATGGAGGGGTGGAAGATCGGACGGTGGTGAAAGGTCAAAGGCGGGTTTGATCTCAGCCGTCGGATCTGAGATACGAACGGTCAAGATTAAAAGGGGGAGCGGGAAGGTAAAGGGTTTTGTAAACGGGCAGAAAGAATGAGGGTTGTTGGATCTAAAGGGATCAATGGCAGAGATCCAATCGCATCGGAGGGTGGCAGGGGTTAGAAACTCTGATTTTTAAGCTTGCGATTACAGCAGGGCCGTTGGATCGACGGTAAATCGACGACAAAGATCGATCGGAAGGGGAGAAAGATGGGGACAATGAGCGGGGTGCGGAGTAATCTGGACCATTGGATCCGAATGGATGAATGGCTACGATTGGATCGGAGGATCGTAATCGGGGAAGACAGAGGGTGGTGCTTTAAGAAATCTCCAATTGGCGATGGCGCGATGTAGCGGTAACCGTTGGATCAGAGTGATAGATCAATGGTCTACACGTAATCGGAGGGGTGAAAGTAGAATGGTGACGGGCGCGCTGCGGAACAAGCACTAACTGTTAGATCTATGTAGATCTATGGCGGGGATTAGAAGCGGAGGTCGATAGACTAAAGCTCATCGCATCAGGAAAAATCAATAAACAAAAGAAATGCGCACAACGTAAACCTACGATTGCGATAAGCGCCCGGGGCTTAAGCACTTGGTTCCGCCACTCGGTTACATGGTGGGGAAGTGGTTAGGGGCTGGTCGAAAGGGTCTTAAGCCTCAATGAAAAATAAGTGTTTTTAAGCCAAAAAGAGGGTTTTTAAGGCTTTAAAAGGGGTTTCGATAGAGGGGAAAAAGGGATTTTTAAACCAAACAAAGGGTATTTGTAAGGTTTAAAGGGTTTTTAGGATGATTTAGAGGGTTACTACGGGATTTTGGATGAATTTTAAAAGGGGAAGAAGGTGATGAAAATAGAGGCTTTGTGGGAGTGAAATAAGGGGGAAAGGAGGCCTTTTTGAGAAAAATTCTTCCACAAAAAAAGAGGCTATTTCATGGAGACAACAGTGAAGTTTTTTTAAAGGGAAAAAGACACAAGGAGGCTTCAAGAATGATATGTTTTCAGAGGAAATGAAATTTCATAGGTGGCTAACACCAGGTAGCATCCTCAATTGGATGATCCTTCCATTTGATCAAGTATTGAAAATATTCCTGTCCCATGGTCTTCTTAAATACTTTCTTGTCTAGGATCCTCTCTGGCTGTAATGGCTCTGCTGTGGGTAACTGTTTTACCCAGTCATGTTGTTCTCTGTCTTCTGGTCTTTCATCTGTGCCACCATCTTCATATATGTACAAATCAACAACATTGAATATTGGAGATATTCCAATATCAGAAGGCAATTCAATTTCATAGGAATTTGCAGAAAACTTTCTCAATATCCTGCATGGTCCTATCTTTTTGAATTTTAACTTGTTATACTGCTTCTTTGGAAATCTTTCCTTCCTCAAGTGTGCCAAATCTAAATCACCAACTTCAAAATTAACTTCTCTTTTGCTCAAATCTGCTTTGCTTTTGTACTTGATACTGTTGTCTTGTAGCTGCTACTTTACTGGTTCATGTATTGCTTGAATTTCTGAAGCAAATTCTTCTCCATCAGCACTCCTCATTTCCACTTTTCCCAATTTCCTCAATTCAGACACTCCTCTTGGGTGCATCCCATAAACTATATGGAATGGACTCTGCCCTGTACTTCTGTTAGGTGAATCATTGTATGCATATTATGCCTGTGGTAAAATATGATCCCACTGTTTAGGATGTTCTCCTGCAAGACTTCTCAAAAGATTACCCAAACTTCTGTTTACTACTTCAGTCTGCCCATCAGTCTGAGGGTGATAAGCTGAGCTGAAACTCAATTTAGTACCAAGATTCTTCCACAATGTCCTCCAAAAATGAGAAACAAACCTTGTATCTCTATCAGAAACAATACTTTTAGGTAACCCATGTAATCTAACAATTTCCTTGAAATACGAATTGGCAACATGAGTAGCATCACTGATTTTATAACATGGAATAAAATGCGCCATTTTTGAAAATCTGTCAACAACAACAAAAATTACATCATTCCCTCTCTTTGTCTTAGGCAATCCTAAAACAAAATCCATACTTACCATATCCCAAGGTCTGTCTGGAATAGGCAATGGAATGTACCAACCTGCATTTTCGACTTCTCTCCTTTGCATATTGACAAATTTTACAATTATTCACATACTTTTCCACTTCAAATCTCATCTTTGGCCAATAATAAAAATGACTTAGCTGCTCATAAGTCTCATCAACACCAAAATGTCTAGCAAGTCCACCACTATGTTTCTCTTTGATTAAATTTTCTCTCATGGAACAAATTGGTATGCACAATTGATTTCTTTTGAATAATAAACCCTCTTGCAAGAAATAATCTAACCACTGACTTCTGTCTGTCAAAACAGGATTACAGCATGCTTCAAATGCTTCTTTGAAATCCAAATCTGTTTTATAGAGTTCTTTAATAAAATCAAAACCTACCACTTCAAATTGACTTTCTTGAACAAGAATGTTTTTTCTGCTCAAGGCATCAGCTACCTTGTTTTCTTGACCACTTATATGCTTCAAAACAAAGTTAAAACTTTGAAGATATTCAACCCATTTTGCATGTTTTTAAATCTAATTTAGGTTGCTGCATAATATACTATAAAGCATGATTATTGAATATAGCACAAATTCCATAGACATTAAAAAATGTCTCCATTTTTTCAATGACTGTACAATTGCATAAAATTCTTTATCATAATAAGAGTACTTTCTTCTTGTCTCATTTAGCTTCTCACTGAAATATGCTACAGGTCTATCCTCTTGACTTAATACAGCCCCAATAGCTTCTCCATTAGCATCACACTTCTTGAAATGGTTTATTAAAACCAGGAAAAACTAAAACAGGTTTTTCGGTTATCTTTTGCTTCAAAAATTGAAAATTCTTTTCAGCTTCAGTAGTCCATTTAAATGGTTGTTTTACCTTCTTTATGGTTTCAATGATAGGTTCATTAATCTTGCTAAAATTCCTTATGAATTTTCTATAGAAACTAGCAATTCCATGGAAACTTCTTACCTCAAAAACATTCTTTGGTGAAGGCCACTCCACAATTGCCTTTACCTTCTCTGGATCCATCTTTAACCCTTCAGCAGAAACAATAAAACCTAGATATACCAGTTCTTATTTCATGAATGAACACTTCTTTAAATTTATCAGTAATTTCTCTTGATGCAACTTTCTTAAGACATAATTAAGATGTCTCAAATGTTCTTCCTTTGTTTTTTTGTAAATTAATATATCATCCAGATATACTATTGCAAATTTACCAATAAATTCCTTTAGCACTTCATTTATGAGCCTCATAAAGGTGCTAGGTGCATTTGATAACCCAAAAGGCATTACCATCCATTCATATAATCCCTCATTTGTTTTAAAGTTTGTTTTCCATTCATCACCTTCCCTTATCCTAATCTGATGATACCCACTTTTCAAGTCTAATTTTGAAAAATATCTTGCTCCACTCAAACAGTCCATCAAATCTTCAATTCTAGGTAAAGGAAATCTATACCTGATTGTTATTTTGTTGATTGCTCTTGAATCAATGCACATTCTCCAACCTCCATCTTTATTTGGACTTAACACTGTAGGTACTGCAAAAGGACTCAAACTTTCTCTAATCAAACCTTTGTCAACCAATTCCTCCACTTGCTTTCTGATTTCTTCATTTTCTATAGGAGTCATTCTGTAAGCTGCTTTGTTTAGCAGATTTGATCCTAGAATAAAATCTATCTGATGGTTGATTCTTCTTACAAGTGGTAATTCATCAGGAAAATAATCCACAACAATATCAACATAATTCTCCAACATTTCTTGAATTTCAATTAGCAAATCAGAAATTATAGTAGAAGTAAATAGTACCTTAGGTTTGCAAACTAAAGAAAAATTTACCTCATCATCTTCAATCTGCTGCAAGTATTCTTTTCCACTCAACAATAAAGTCTTTGGATCAGACTTTCTACTTGATGCATCTCCTTCTTCCATAGGTAACAATGTTTGATTCATACCATCCTTGAAAAACTTGTTAGTGTTTCTCTTACCATCATGCACTGTTGCTCTATCATACTGCCAAGGTCTACCTAGAAATATGTGACACACATCCATAGGCATCACATCACACATGATTTTATCTTTGTAGCTACCCATCTGCAATTCTATTTCACATTGTTCCTTTACAATCAACTGATGTCCCTTCTGAAGCCATGACACTTTGTAGGGTGTTGGATGTTCCCTTTTCTTCAATTTAAACTTCTCTATCACCTCTGTAGAGACCAAATTATCTGTACTGCCACTATCAATCACCAATTGACAGCATTTCCCTTGAACTTTTCACACACTTCTGAACAAATTCTTCCTCTGTGCTGGTTCAACAACTTCATTTTTTTGTTTCAACAAAACCTTGTTAACCACCAAATATTCTCCTTTCTCTGGCACAATTTCTTTCTCTGTTTCAGGAAATTTTGTTGCTTCTTCTCTATCCTAAGCAACAATTTCATTTTTCTGGCTTGTCCCCACATTCTCTTTCTTTGGACATTCATAGGCTCTATGTCCCAATTTGTTACATCTGTAACATCTCACTTCTCTTCCTCTGCTTCTGCCTCCTCTTCCTCTGTAAGGACTCCTTCTGCCACTTGCATCCCCTTCTGTGGATGCAGGCTGAGGTGAGCTGCTGCTAGCTCCATCCCTTGGTGCTATAGATCTTCCTCTACCACCTTGACTTCCCTTTCCTCAGAAAGTACCTCTTCCTTTGGCAGATTTCTTTCTCTGGAGTTTTTCTTCAGCTTTTAAGGCCATTTGGTAAGCCTCTTCTACTTGTTGGGAAAATACTGAGAGGGGGGGGGGGGGGGGTGAATAAGTATTTACTGCAATATTAAAAACTTTCACTTTTTCTTGCTTCTAAAACGTATACGCTACTTTCCTGAACCAGACTTGCGTATATACGCGGATACCCTTTAAGAAACTCGCGTATACACAGATATCTAATTATGTCATTAATTCTTCACTTAAATCATTCCTTCATTTATTCATCAGATATTCAATAAGCAGTAAACATGTGCAGTAAGAACAGAATAACCATCACACAAAGCATCACATATGAACACCAGGATTTTTAGGTGGAAACCCAAGTCGGGAGAAAACCACCGCTGCAGTTGCTCAGCCTTCAATATTTTATTATAGAGAAAACATCTAACAACATATGTGCTGGCGCAGACTTGACCAGCACGCAGGCACCCACCTGCGCTCGTTTACCAGCCTCTCCTGGAAGGGAGCTCCAACCCCCTGACTCGTTTACCAGCCTCTCCTGGAAGGGAGCTACGACCCCCTCGATCTCGTTTACCAGCCTCACCTGGAAGGGAGCTACAACCCCCTGACTGAAGGCTACAACCCTCAGCACCACCTTGGACCACGTTTCATCAATTTTCACACCGGATCCAACAACTTCAATAGAACACCACTTGCAGGCCACATTTCATCATATTTTCATACTGGACCCTTTCCATACTTTTAAGCACAACCATACATCACCAACAGATACATATCAATACAGATCAGATAGCAGAAACACAGCAGAACAGATCAGATATTTCATACCCCTTGCTTCAGCAAACCCTAGTTTGCATACGCGCTTTTACTTCACTGATGTCGCGTATATACGCGCTTCCGTCCACACATACCAGCGTATACCTCAGTGTATATTTCATTGCGCATACGCGCTTTTACTTCAGAGAAGCTGCGTATATACGCGCTTCCTCCGCGGCGAAGTAGCGTATAGATCTTCAATCATTACAGAGCAGCATACTTCATCAGATCAGATGTTCAATTCAGATTTACCCTTTTTACTTCAGACAGATGTTCGCCTAGATGTTCGCCTCATCACAGATCTAGGCCTTCCACAAGGCATCTAGCGCATACAAGTATTTCGTATCTAGATCTCCATAATCATCATTGGCATCATATTCGTATTTATCTTCGTTGTAACCCTTTCCATTCAGATCTACTTCAGAGAGATGTATTCATTTAAGCTCAGACATCTTTCACCCACACTCATGATTTGCACAATGAATTTCTTCTTCTTATATAGGTTTATCCTTTTTCAATACCATGAGCCCCTTTTTCAATACCATGGACCAAAACAATACCATAAGCCCAAAACTACCTGGACGGGGTCCATTAGGCGGATCATTACCCAATACAATGGGTCAATACCATGGTGGTTACCCTTGATTTGCACTTTTTGAGCGCTTTATCCCATACACGACTTGGCACGTTCTTTTCCGCGTGCATACGCGACTTCACCTAGTAATATCAGCGTATACAAAGAGACATACTCTTTTCATCATATTTTGAGCACATTCTGAATTCCTTTCTTCATTGCCTTTTGTACACACTGTAGATACATCATATTTTCTTCATCAGGAACATATTCTCTCAAGCAAAACTTCATCAAGTAATTTGTCATCATCTTTCATCAAGTGGGTTGCCCATGAAGGACAATACTGGCATCATATCACATCATATTTACATCATTTACCAAGTCCATCAAGTCAAGAATAACTTCATCAGGTGGATTGTCGTTAAGGACAACACATGCCAACAATCTGATGTCTTCATCTTCATTCAGTGGGTTGCCATCAAGGACAACACTTTGCATCATATTGCCAACAATCTCCCCCTTTGGACTTGATGGAAACCACGATGGTGTTTGATCACCACAACAGATAGGTACATTAAAAATACAATGACACCATGTCACTTTCCCCATTTTTGACACCATTCTTTCTCTTCATTCAAACACCATGTCACTTTCGACATCAAGGGAAAAGGGCCACCGGCAACCAACACTCTCCCCCTTTTTCACCTCATGTGGAAGAAGCGTTCTGCAGATCTGATATATATACTGAAATGACCAAGCTCCCCCTGAGTTCATGCTGAATCTTCAAACATATTTTTCAATGAAGTACATAACTCTATGAACTTCCTATCACCAAAGACTCATACTTACATCAATTATCCAACCAAGTGGATTTACATATGAGACTCAACTACCCAACCAAGTGAGTTTACAAAATTTGACTCAGTTACCCAACCAAGTGGGTTTACAGATTTTGAAAAGTTCTTACATGACTGAATATTACAAATTTACATCATGGGTCTCAACAAGACCTTTTAATCAAATTACAAATATGACCATTCATGACCAACACCAGAAAGTCCTCAAGAAAGAGAACATATTTCTAACCATCATAATGCCAACACCGCATTATACCCGAATCTGTGCAATCATGCCAACACTGCATTATACTCAGCAAAGCTAATGCTCCCCCTGAATCTGTGAAACCAAGCAATCTTTCCAAAAGACTAAGGCTCCCCCTTAGTTTGTGCATCCCGAAAACTTCCACCAACAAATCATCAAGGCATCTTCATCAAAACATTAGAAACAGAATTATGAGAACTAGAACACCACCAGAGATACCAAACAAAGATTTAGATACCAAAGGAAGACCGGTACTGCTAAAAGAGTTGACTCAAGTAAAAATGCGCAACCATGCACATGGTTTTCTCAGGCATTGAACGCGTACATACGCGATCGTGCTTCGTGAAACCCGTATCCTAAGCCAGCAGCTCCCAAAATTTATGCATTTTTTCTTTTGACTGGCAGAGAACACTCCCAGCTTCTGTCTTAGATACTCGAACGCTTCCCTGGGCAGAGGTTTGGTAAAGATATCAGCAGCTTGTTCTTTGGAGGTAACATACTCCAACTTCACTTTTGCTCAAGCACTTGTTCACGTAGGAAATGATATTTGATGGGAATGTGCTTGGTTTTCGAATGCATAACAGGATTCTTTGAAATACTGATGGCACTTGTGTTATCACACATAATGGAGATAGGAGTTGTACATTTGATTTGAAAATCTTGCAAGGTTTGCATCATCCATAGGAGTTGAGTGCAACAAGATGCGGCAGCTACATACTCTGCTTCAGCTGTTGATAAGGCAATAGAATTTTGCTTCTTTCTGAACCAAGATACTAACCGGGGCCCCATGTAAAATGCACCACCACTAGTGCTTTTCCGATCATCAACACTTCCAGCCCAATCTGCATCAGTGTAAGCATGAAGAGTAAGATCAACATCCTTTGGATACCATAGACCAAAGTCTTTAGTTCCTTGTAGATATTTGAATATCCTTTTGACGGCCTGAAGGTGAGACTCTTTTGGATTAGCTTGGAATCGTCCAACAATCCCAACAGCATGCATAATGTCTGGTCTGGTCCCAGTGAGATAAAGTAGACTTCCAATCATCGATCTATATTCTGGTTGATTCACAGTGGGAGAATCATCATTAGAACTGAGAATGCATCCAGTTATCATTGGTGTACTTACAGGTTTGCATTCTTCCATGCCATACTTCTTCAGAATTTGCTTAAGATATTTTGCTTGTGATAGAAATATACCATCTGCAGTTTGATGCACTTGTAAGCCAAGAAAGAATGTTAGTTCCCCAAGTAAGGACATTTCAAATTCTTGCTGCATGACAGAAGCAAATTTTTGACTCATAGATTCTTCGTTACTCCCAAAAATGATATCATCAACATATACAACCATAATCAATAGTTTATCATTTTCAACTTTTTTGTATAAGTTGCTATCAGCAGACCCCTTTGAAAATCCTTGTTGATGAAGATATTTGTCAAGACGATAATACCAAGCCCTTGGAGCTTGTTTGAGTCCATACAGAGCCTTTTTAAGTCTACAAACAAGATTTGCATCATTTCCCAAAATGAATCCTTCCGGTTGTTCTATATATACTTCTTCTTCTAGATCACCATTAAGAAAATCAGACTTAACATCCATTTGATAAACTTTGATTCGTTGATAGCTTGAGAAAGCAAGAAACATTCTTATGGCTTTAAGTCTAGCTACAGGAGCAAAAGTTTCTTCAAAGTCTATACCTTCTTGTTGAGTATACCCTTTGCAAACCAGTCTAGCTTTGTTTCTTACAACATCCCCATTCTCATTTAACTTGTTCTTGAAGATCCATTTAGTTCCAATGACATTTTTATCATGAGGTCTTGGTACCAAATCCCCAGTGTCATTCTTTTCAATTTGCTCAATTTCTTCATCCATGGCATTATTCCAACATTCATATTTGCTAGCTTCATTGACATTGTGTGGTTCAATTGTGGATAGAAGTGCCAAATTACTAGAAGATCCTGCAAGAGTTCTCCTTGTTCGTACACCTGATTCCTTGTCTCCCAAAATTTGAGATTCAGGATGATTCTTTTGAACATATCTGGATGGAGCTTTTTCAGATAGATCATTTTCAGGTTCTTCATTGAATTCACTGCCTATATCATTTCCATCTGATGTAGAAGGCCATATGTCGCTATCATCTTCTTTTGTTGTTTGTTTTTCTTCTTTAGGAGCTGCAGGAGACTCATCAATAACAACATCAATACATTCAACAACCTTTTGAAGCCTCTTATTGTAACATGTGAAAGCTTTGCTTGAAGATGAGTAACCAAGAAGTATCCCTTCATCTGATCTAGGTTCAAACTTGCCAAGCTTTTCATCATTATTTTTGATAAAGCATCTACTTCCAAAAACTTTAAAATGCTTTACAGTGGGAGTCTTACCATACCAGAGTTCATATGGAGTTTTGTCACTATTTACCCGAACATGAGCTTTGTTGAGAATGTTAACTGCTGTACGTGCTGCTTCACTCCAGAACATGTCAGGAACATTAGAGTCAGCCATCATAGCTCTAGCCATTTGAACAATTGTTCTGTTCATTCTTTCTGCTACACCATTTTGTTGTGGAGTGCCTGCTACAGAGAATTGTCTTTTAATGCCATGTTGTTCACAAAATTCAAAGAATTCATTTGATGAATATTCTCCACCTCGATCAGATCTAAGACACTTGATTTTTGAATCCAATTGATTTTCTACCAGAGCTTTGAAATTCTGAAATTTTCCAAAAGCTTCATCTTTGTGTTTAATAAATACGATCTCACACATTCTGGAGTAGTCATCGATAAATAGGATATAGTATTCTTCCCCACGTAATGACCTTTTCCTCATAGGTCCACAGATGTCAGTATGAATGAGTTCAAGAGGCTTACTTGATGATCCTTCTTTGGCATTAAATCGAACTCTGGTCTGCTTACCAAATTGACAAGATTTGCATATGGTACTTTCTGGAAGATTGATCTTGGGAAGATCACGAACAGCTTGAAGTCTTCTTGCTTTGCTGATTTGAGAGAAACTTAGATGCCCCATCCTTCTATGCCATAGCCAATTTTCTGAAGACTTGCTCAAGTAACATTGATCTATGCCGTTTAGTACATACAGGTTGATTGTATTTCTTTTTCCTTTTATAATGATTTTACCTGTATCAAGATCGCGAACCACACATTCTTTGGAACTGAAGACCACTTCTGCTCCTTGATCACACATTTGACTAACACTTAAAAGGTTATGTCTTAATCCATCCACATACATGAAATCTTTAGCCTTCACCTTTTCTTTTAGAAATACTGCCCCTTTTCCTTTAATTACAGCAGGAGTATCATTTCCAAATGTAACTTTCTTTTCCTTTTCCAGAGCATTATAAGTATGAAGTTTTCTTTTTTCACCTGTCATGTGTCTTGAGCATCCACTATCAATGTACCATTGATTTTCTTCACCTTCCGCAAATAATGCTATCCCACAATTTTCAATCGGTATTTCTTTCTCTTTCCATACTTTAGAGCTTGAGAGAACATGTTCTTTTGGCTGGACCTTGCTCCTGCATTCAGATTCTTCATGACCAAAGTTATTGCAATAAGTACATTCAACTTCGTTTTGAAGAGGAGAGAAGTTGTTATAGGTGTCCCTCTTTGGTTCGACATTCATACTTATCTTTCTTGCTTCTCTTGTCATGATGGTTTTATATGCAACACATTGAACAGCTTTATGACCAAAATTGTGACATGAGAAACATTGTCCATTGAAGTAGAAATTTCTGTGATCATGAAATCTTCTATTTGAATTTACCTGTTGGTTGTAGCCATTTTGAAAGATCTCCCTGTTAGTGTTTCTTGAATTGAGGCATCATGCTTTACCTGTAAAGATCCTTTGTTTCCCTGCTGAGTGGCTGATTGTAGAGAACCAGTTGTGGCTGCTTTTAGAGAATTTGATGCTGAAGTTTGGGAAGATTCCCCGGTATATCCAAGACCTGTTTTTACAAGAGGAGACCGTTGTACCTTGATAATCTCATTCAAGGTTTCTGAACCTTTAGCAAATCTAAGATTAAGAGATTTCACTTTCTCATTATCTTTCCTTAGACTTACTACTTCACACTCCAAATCCTCAATGCGTTTTCTTTCTGCTTCAAGCTGATTTTTAAGAGTCTCAATGATTATGTTCTTTTCTTCGTGGCTTACCTTGAGTTGAGTGTTTTCTTCAAGAAGATTATTGTCTTCTAGAGAATCCACAAAAATACCCTTTTCTTCTCCAAATTCTTGTTCACATCCTTTCAGGAATGCCCATAGTTTTGTACCAAGATTTAGCAGATCCGCTTTTGTTGGTACCTTCCAGAATATCAGATTGCTTCCATTGAATAGAGGTGGCTTTATAGACATCAATCCTTTCTGATCATTACAATATCTCCTTCAAGCGATCAAGCTTCTACAGAAGGACCACGCTCTGATACCAATTGTTGGGAAAAATACTGAGAGGGGGGGGGGGGGGTGAATCAGTATTTACTGCATATTCAAAACTTTCACTTTTTCTTGCTTCTAAACGCATACGCTACTTTCCTGAACCAGACTTGCGTATATACGCGGATACCCTTTACGAAACTCGCGTATACACAGATATCTATTTATGTCATTAATTCTTCACTTAAATCATTCTTTCATTCATTCATCAGATATTCAATAAGCAGTAAACATGTGCAGTAAGAACAGAATAAATCATCACACAAAGCATCACACATGAACACCAGGATTTTTAGGTGGAAACCCAAGTCGGGAGAAAACCACCGCTGCAGTTGCTCAGCCTTCAATATTTTATTATAGAGAAAATATCTTACAACATATGTGCTGGTGCAGACTCCTACCAGCACGCAGGCACCCACCTGCGCTCGTTTACCAGCCTCTCCTGGAAGGGAGCTACGACCCCCTGACTCGTTTACCAGCCTCTCCTGGAAGGGAGCTATGACCCCCCGATCTCGTTTACCAGCCTCACCTGGAAGGGAGCTACAACCCCCTGACTGAAGGCTACAACCCTCAGTACCTCTATGGACCACGTTTCATCAATTTTCACACTGGATCCAACCAACTTCAACATAACACAATTTGTAGGCCACCTTTCATCATATTTTCATACTGGACCCTTTTCATACTTTTAAGCACAACCATACATCACCAACAGATACATATCAATACAGATCAGATAGCAGAAACACAGCAGAACAGATCAGATATTTCATACCCCTTTCTTCAGCAAACCCTATTTTTCATACGCGCTTTTACTTCACTGATGTCGCGTATATACGCGCTTCTGTCCACACAAACCTGCGTATACCTCAGTGTATATTTTATTGCGCATATGCGCTTTTACTTCAGAGAAGCCGCGTGTATACGCGCTTCCTCCACGGCGAAGTAGCGTATAGATCTTCAACAATTACAGAGCTGCATACTTCATCAGATCAGATGTTCAATTCAGATTTACCCTTTTCACTTCAGTCATATGTTCGCCTAGATGTTCGCCTCATCACAGATCTAGGCCTTCCATAAGCAGATCTAGAAGATACAAGTGCATTTCAGATCTAGATCTCCTTCTTCATCATTGGTGCATCATACATTCAGATTTATCTTCAAGGTAACCCTTTCCATTCAGATCTACTTCAGAGAGAAGTATTCATTCAAGCTCAGACATCTTGCACCCACCCTCATCATTTGCACAATGAATTTCTTCTCCTTATATAGGTTTATCCTTTTTCAATACCATGAGCCCCTTTTTCAATACCATGGACCAAAACAATACCATAAGCCCAAAACTACTTGGACGGGGTCCATTAGGCGGATCATTACCCAATACAATGGGTCAATACCATGGTGGTTACCCTTGATTTGCACTTTTTGAGCGCTTTATCCCATACGCGACTTGGCACGTTCTTTTCCGCGTGCATACGCGACTTCACCTAGTAATATCCGCGTATACAAAGAGACATACTCTTTTCATCATATTTTGAGCACATTCTGAATTCCTTTCTTCATTGCCTTTTGTACACACTGTAGATACATCATATTTTCTTCATCAGGAACATATTCTCTCAAGCACAACTTCATCAAGTAAGTTGTCATCATCTTCATCAAGTGGGTTGCCTTTCAAGGACAATACTTAGCATCATATCACTTCAGATTTACATCATTTACTAAGTCCATCAAGTCAAGAATAACTTCATCAGGTGGTTTGCCATCAAGGACAACACATGTCAACAGTCGCATGTCTTCATCTTCATTTAGTGGGTTGCCATCAAGGACAACACTCTGCATCATTTTTCCAACACTACTGTCTTGGAGACAATATACTTATCTCATCTTGAATCTCCATTCTGAGACCATTTACATACCTGGAAATCTTCTCTGCTGTGTCTTGGATTTGTCCTGCTCTTATGCCCACTTTGTAAAATTATTCTGTGTATTATTTCACTGTCATTAATCTCTGTCTAAGATTCTACATTTTTCTAAACAATGAAAGCTGATAATCACTAGGTAGAAACTTACCTCTCAGCTTTGCCACCATTATG
Source organism: Pinus albicaulis (assembly GCA_034641835.2). Lineage (NCBI taxonomy): Eukaryota > Viridiplantae > Streptophyta > Pinopsida > Pinales > Pinaceae > Pinus > Pinus albicaulis. The sequence goes on from CM076570.1 coordinate 1,520,024,402, forward strand.
TTCCAATTCTTGAATGGTTGTTTACCAACTCTCCTTCTCTCTGCTTGCACTCCATCCCACCAAAGTGCTGCATGTCGTTTCAACTTTGTGACAGCAAATTTAAATCTCTTTTATTCACCCATCTCTTCGTAATCAAAGCATTTATTCATCTCATTGATCCATTCTATCAACTCTTCTGGATTCAATCCTCCTGCAAAAGCCGATACTTCAAGTCTGGGCCTAGATGTAGAGCTTAAAAATGATTTAAAGAACCTCATATCAGGGATAAGCTCAATATTTTCTTCTTCTTCTTCAGCTTCAGGTTCACTGACATCTTCAGGATCTCTCGGGTGTCCTACTTCAATTGCTTCCAATCTGGCTTGAATCTGCTGCATAGTCTCTAGTACTTCTGCATTTGCAACTGGTCTACCTCTTCTTCTACCAGTAGCACCTCTACCAATTATGACAGCCATGCTGGATTTCTTTTTTTGACTTTTAGAAGTCTGTTCAATATCTGAAAAATGCTCTGAAGATGGCTCTGATACCACAATTGATCGCTGAGTGGGTGCAAGCTTTAAGGAGAGCTATTCGAATTTTTGTACAATGTTCTCTAACTCTGGAGGAATTGGATCCTGATTCCCTTTTCCACACTCATTCATCAAATTCTTTAAAATGTGAATGATTAATTGCACATTTGAAGCTAAAAGTCCCTTTATAATGTTAAGGTTTATAAACAATGTTTATCCCTTTCGAAACTTTTAAACCTACTTTAAACAAAGTTAAAGTCCTTTTCGAATATAAAAATTCATCTTGTATAACCTCTCGGAACCTTTAAACCATTGGGAATATAACAACCCCACTTAACCCTATGTAATAAAACCATTTCGGGAATATATCAATTGACTTTTAAAACAGTGCTATAATCCTTCATAAATGATATTTTAAACCCACAACAATGTATATCCGAACTTAGTCCTTTGATAAAAATCTATTTCATAAGAATTCAGGTCCATACCTTATTTAACTTTCATGCATCTCTTAGCGCGATTACTGTCGGATCTCCATAGGTCACGATTAGACGGTGATCGTGTTCATCTGACCCCCGAACTCTATCTCGCAAAAGGCACGCGAAATGGGATGTTTTGACACTGTGACGTGTCTAGTTTTAATTTGATCGCGTTGATTTCAATCAAAACTGCCCAAGGTCCAAAGGCTATGCGAAACACATAAGCGATTTATCCGAAAACCACTTATTCTCAAATTTTGGTTTAAATCGCATTTAAACATGACTTTTTCCACCTTTTCTGTTGTTACTTTGTTTGACTGTTGTTCCTTTCCAACTTCAATGGATTTATTGTTCCTTTTCAACTGAAAATTCTACAAGGATGATAGTCATTGTCAGGTCTCAAAACAAAAACCCCGATTCTCTTCAATTCCTATTCTTATACAGAGGTTAATATACTCATATCCTCCTTCGCACAGAGTTAATCTACATTTAAATTCATACACAGAGAACATGAATTTAACTAAATTTCGGATAGCTAAAAACTTACATTCACACAAAGACTAATACACTCAATTACACACAATATATATGAAACTCGAATGGTTTCGGAGAGGTGAAATCCTCCGGGGAAATTTGCCAAGTTTACAAAGATATTTAAAATTCTGCAACTTTATTAAAACTGAGGGAGAACCCTCTCAATCCAGTCTTCTACAGTCAAATCTCGAATTCCTCCTTTGCTGAGGTTACATTTATAGGTTTTTTTACATAACAATCGACCTCCTCTTGAGAATCAAATTCTCAAATTTAGACAAAATCCTAATTACACAATATCTTCCTAAATTCTATCAACTGAAACTAAATATGCTGAAACAAATCTAAAGTTCTATAATCCTCCTAAATACTAGTTCAACCTTATCTAATAAAGCTGGAAATTGACAGCTAAAGGTACCAACACCTTTGCTTGGAACATTTTTTTGGATTTTTGGAATAATTAATGAAGTCTTTTGTCTCTAAGCCTCATGCCCCTGCATCACCCTCCATTGCTGCAAAAGATGCGAACATGGCTAGATGGCAGGCTTCCTAGAACTCATCACTGAAAACATGATGGTAACCATTAAAAGAGATAGGATAATCAATACAAGAACTGTGAGATAAAAACTGGTGCAGAATATGTTCATCGGACTGTTCTTGGAGGCCTCTAGACTATTCTAATGTCAACAAAGGAAACATACAGTCTTCATCTCCGTAGGGGCTTTCGAGCCATAATGGTACTTCAGCAGTTGTCTGAGCAGGGGGAAAAATAGACAAGGTTTGGTTCTGGGAACCATTGGAAATGATTATTTCTCTGTTTCTACACCCTATGACAGCATCAACAGTTTCCAACCAAGGGCGTCCTAGAACTACAGGATGTCTAGGTCTCGAGGTTTTTGGGGAAATTATGATAAAGTCTATAGGATATTTCCAGGAAGCTATAATGACCACTATGTCTTCTAGGGTTCCCATTGGTTTGATGATGGATTTGTCTGCCATTTCTAGAATGATGGGGGGTGGGTTTAAGCCAAGGTAACTACAAAGATGTCATAGTTTCGTATGTCATGGCATTTATTGCCGTCCCCAAGTCTACAAGTGTGTTTGGTAGAAGTACTCTGTTTATTTTAATGGTGACAATGGGATTCCCAGGGCCATGGTACTTCACAGGCAAGTCAGAAATCATGTTGGACATTTGGCTCATGATCTTTACACTTTGGTTCTTATGCCCTTTCCTACCTGGCTTCTTGATGCAGAGATCCTTGACAATTTTGGTGTAAATAGGGATGTCTCTGATAGCTTGCAAGAGTGGAATTTTAATGCAGACATTCCTTAATTCATTTTCTAGGTTGTATTAAAGAGGAGTCTCTTCTTTATTTACAAGGAGTCTTTCTGGGTAGGGTGGTTCATTTGATTCTTCTTCTTGTATTTGTTTTTGTTTCTCATTTTGTATATGATTTTTGGATGATGTGGATGGAACCTCTTCCTCTATGACAACAGCTCATTTCCCTTTATTAACTATCTTCCCTGATCGTAATTGAATTTTTTTCATGGGAATGGTAGTGATCATGTATGTAGGGAAAGGCTGGACGTTTATGTTCTGTGCAGGTTGAGCGGTCTATTGTGATTTGGGTTAGGTACGGGTTGCACAGGCAATAATGTAGGGAAATGTGGGTTTTGAGGTGCCTGCGAAGATGATGATGGGTCAGATGGCGCAGGTAAAAGTTGATGCAAGGGAGGGGATGGCAGCAATGGTTGTTGATATGTGTGAGGGTTATACCCTTGCTGATAGGATTGCATGGTTGGGTTGTATCCTTGATAGGTGAGAGGGTTATACCCTTGCTGATATGTTGAGGTTCTTGGCATATTTGGGTAGCGCGCATAGAACTGGCTCTGTGGCTGATAAGGGTTGGTATAAGGGTTTGCCCTCCAGTTCTGGTTCCATGGAGTGTTTTGAGTTTGAGGAGTAGCCCAAGGAGGATAAGTCGGCTGGAAATTCTATGGTTGAGTTTGACTATATCCTTGGGGACTAGGTTATGGGAACATGTTCTGATTGGGGCCTCTCCAAAAGGGCTTTTTACTTGCTTGCGATGGATCATTTGTTTCAGCATTCCATTTATAGATGGCCTGCAGGCCAGGAAGAGATGGTCATTTACCAGTGGCATGTTCTAAGGTGAAAATTACACAAGCCTAAATAACTTTGATGGGACACTCTCTTTCCATATGCTTTTTTCTACATGTGGGACAAAATATTGCCATAGCAACCCTTTCGTCTTCTTGTTTCTTCTTATGTTTCATTGTGTCGAGCTGGTTGCCAATGGTGTTTAAAATTTTAGTTTTGAAGTCTTCCATCAGGTTCCCCAGTTCGAACCTAGTGACAGCAGTAGAAGCAGGTTTTTGGTTTCTAGATGCAATATCTTAGAGATTATCACGCAGCTTCCTACCAACTTTAGCCTGACTTCTAGAATAGGTTCGACAAAGTTCGACTATTTCAACAAAACACTTTTTGTAAATGTCGCCACCACTTAACAGGTTTAGAGTCTTGATGCATTCATCTCTTAATCCTTTTAGAAAGACTATTTTGACCATTTTCTCCTCTAGATGGGCTCCTCGGGATTTGTGAAAATGATACAGGAAGCGCTCAAGATATTCTTCCAGGCTCGCGTCATCCAGTTGTTGCATTCTCAGAATATCATTGAGGTCCCTAGTTTTGCAGAAATCCTAGTATTCCTTAAGGAATATAGATTCCATGTCATCCCAAGTGTATATGGTGTTTTCCCCTAAGCTCATAAACGATCGAAGTGCGGTGTCTTTTAGAGTGGCTGGGAATAGTTTCAATTTGTGTGCATCATCATAGTAATTATAGCTTCTACACAGAATATCAAATTCAAAAAGAAAAGCATCAGGATCCTCATAGGACTTACCATAAAAGAGCGGAAAGGAGGTCATTGGAATGCTCTTCATTGTGATGTTCCTGGTGATGTCGAGGATAGGAAACCCGAAGGTATTTTCTTCTTCATCGTCATCTGGTCCCCCTCGTGGTCCATCGGTGTTTTCTCTCCTTGGCCCATCAATGTTTTCTCCCCTTCAGCCATTCCTGTTTCCTCCAAAGAAAGTTGGTCCTTCCTCTTCTTCATGATTCCCCTCGTTGTTTTTGTTCTCACCTTCATTGTTCGCCATATTGGTGCTGATGTTGGTGGAGAAAGAGCCAATGGACATCCTTACTTCTTCTTGGTTTTCAAGTTGCCCTTCCAAAATCTCCTTCCCACTGGTACTCCTTTTTTCATTTTTAGTACCTGCGTAACGTTCAGCGAGGTTAGTTAATGGATTTTTTACCGAACCAAAATTTTCAGGAAATTGAGAATTGGAAACAAATCTACCTTTATTATCCCTAGGTCTACTTCTATGCATAAGGAAATAAGAATGAAGTTGAGAACAAGCAGTGATCGGTCATAATTTGGAGCAACCCCACAAAATTGGATGTGTGGCTCTTCACTCACATCTTACCATACTCTCTCTACCCTCTGTCAACCATGCAAGGTCTCTAAAACTTCAGACAATAATGATTACCTGAATCTTGAAATTACAACTCCCCGAAAACAACGCCAAAATGTTGTGTGAAGTAATTGTCGAATTAATTCACCAATATTTGTATATCAATCTGGGCTCATAAAATACGAGTTGTACTACGCTCTCAAGGTTCAGCTCTTAGAGTCAAATTTTATATGATTCCTTATGATATTTGATTTAAGAATTGAGGCATACACAAACACACATTGTCGAAAAGAAATCAATTCATCTCATCATAAAAAAGGAACAATCAACAAACTATGGTTTGAACACTGGAAACCCTTATTCAATCTATTTCAACATGAAATCAAAACCGTTACCAAATCAATATCAACTTTAATTCAATAACTCATTGTTTGCATAAAATCTCAAAAACCCTAATTCTGATCTTTGGAGGTCACACTTAAAAGGAATTACCTAATCTAAGTAAACCTATAAACTGATTCCACACTCACACAGTGAACTTGCAATTACTAATGGTATCCCTAATTAACTCTGATGTCAACACGTCATGACAATTTCAATATACTGGTGTCAAGCGAAAAGGTGCATTATCACACTGGTTTGAATATCGATTTTACACACAGACTTCAATCATGATAGCCATTAATATTTCATACCTGGCCAACCCATCTATATATGTATTACTTACTTCTGACAGTTTCTATTCCACAACTTCTACTTTTCAAACCAAACTAAAATAAACTCAATTTATTGAAAATGCACAACTGCACTCTGGAGATTAGCTTTTAATTATAGTTGTCTTTCATCAAACTTCCAACTATACTCTGGAAATGTTACTCAAACTTCTACAGAAATCGACACTCTGGTTTCTACAATAAGATAATTCTCTCAATTCAATCAACACATGCTGCATTAAGACACAGAAATAGAAATGAATTCAATCTCGAAACTAAAAGTTGACAAGTTCACAAAAATTGCTACTGGAAGTCTTCTAATCATCCTCTGAAACTTGCAATAAAATGTTTCAAACTTTAACGAATGGTTTCTTTCGAACCAAGTTGCAGTGGTTAAATCACTCTGTCATTGCTATTCTTATGGAATTGTGAGACTTGGACCAAACTATGAACCCTAACATACAATTTCAAGCATCGATCCAGAAGGAATGTTGGTTAATATTCTGACATGATCGCTCCGTCCTTAAGGAATATGTATTCACCCAAAAATAATATTTCCAATTCACCTAGATGCTACAACAATATTTGTAAATGAATTTCCACTCCAAACCATGATCTTATGAAAAAAAGACAAGACTGTAACTTCTATTTAATCACACCAAAATAATGAATAAAACTAGCTCAGAACTCTTGTATGAATCATCTACTTTCTCCTACTTGATCAACACACGGGTCTCCTAGTGACTTGCTGGATAAGACCCCAAAATAACCTATATTTGTCACTCTCCAATGAATCAAAACTTCACGCTCCTATTATGTCTTGAGCAATGATAAATTTCAAGCCAAACTTCCAATGTAAGTGAAAATCTGCTTCCTCAAACCAAATGCATGGAATTCAAATAGAAGTATTTAATCTAGAAGTGACATGCAAATGCTACGAGCAACTGAACTATGTTTACGCATATAAGCTACGCACACATGAAATGAGATGCGGATTACTTTAACACACAAAACCAATTAACACAGAGAACCAAATAATCATTAAATATTTTTTGCAAATTTGAGCTATGCTCTCCTACTGAAATCGATCTGGAAATTTATCTCACAAAGGATTTAATTAAATGCATATAACCATGCTCTGTTCATTCACACACAGGAACGCATTCAGCAATTCATTTATCCAAAGAGGTGAAAGAGTATATGCTAGGAACGAATTACCTCTGCTACAGCAACATGAATCAAATTCCAGAAACAAACTCGATCTCCAAATCAATGAATTGGGAAACCAAGAATGGAATCAAACTCTCTTACAAATCACCTCTTCTTATAACAACATGAATCAAAATGCCAAAAATGAAATCAATCCTCAAAACAATTAATTGGGAATAAAAAATGGAATCAAACTCTCTTACAAATTACCTCTTCTTACAGCAACATGAATCAAAATGCCAGAAATGAAATCGACTTTCAAAAACGAATAATTATGCAGCCAGAATTGATTCAAACTATACTCATGAACTCCCTCTATTACAACAACATAAATCGAATGCCAAGAAATGAAATCGACTTTTAGAAATGAATAATTATGCAATCAGAATCGATTCAAACTAATACCTACGATTACCTCTAGCTATGTCTATGGGGCTGAACCGGTTGTGGTGGGCCCTTGCCACACCCGGGAAAGCATTGGATTATAGTCCTAACTACACCTACAACAAATTAACTCAAAATTTCATCAAATCCACAACATTCCACAACAAATTAAGAACGCATCAGAATAATTGAAATTCGACTTTCACCAACAGAACATGAAATCGCAGTTCAGTCTTGATAGCTAAGAAACGAGAATACATTAACATCCTTATCAAACCAGATGTATTTTCCTTTATATGCATCGTTACTTACATAATTAGTAGAAATTATATTACAGAGCAGGACGTTGGAAACCATGGATATGGTAATCCACGAAATCAACACTATCTGTGCTAAATTTACACTATCAGTTCCTTATTTAAAACCGCATGCTGCTATAGGAAAAAGGTTCCTAATTCTTGTCAAATGAACTCCATTATACGTATAGTGGCCAGCTGGTCCTTCACCGATCTTTGAATTTGTCCAAGTGCTGGAAGGGGCATCGAACTTGCTAAGCTAGAGCTTTGGATTATCAACTGAAAGATGGTTGAAGGAACATAGTTTTCCTCCAAGTCAAAACAGTTCCTGCAAGAAATTCATCATTCTACCCATAATATTAAGTTAACAAATAAGCATGTAAATGCCTAAACTAGCTATATAATAGTAGAAACATTTATGCTTGTATTGCCTTTTACCTTTAACAAGAATTGATGGAAGTTTGGCCATATTAGGGATAAAGAGAGGAAAAAGGAAGTATATATGTGTCAAAACTGGTTCAAAATAGGAAAAGAAGGTAAGGAAGAAAAGACAAAAAGTAGCCTCAAAAAGCATCCCACGCAACATCTACGGTGGAAAGAAACAATAAGAAAAGAATAATAACTCACTCAGGAAGTTTCTCATTCAACAAGTTGCTCACTCAGGAAAATAAGGAAGAATGCAGCATATAAGAGGATTGTCTCCAAATCCCAGCTCCTGCAAATGCCTTGACAACAACAGGTAAACTCAGGTATAGCTTCTCACCCCTCACTATGCATCCATAATAACCAGGAATAATTAAATTTGCAGACTTAGAGTTTAAGGGGAAGAAATGTGGTCTGTTAGCTTGGCCACCATCGTGAAGTATGACTAGGGAGGACTGCAAAGTCACACCGCCTAGGCGTGCAAAAGAAAAAAATTTAAATCAAGAGGAGAATGAGGGGAGGAAATACACAGTCCATCATGAATTAAAAGAGAGAGGGAAACAATGGTCTCTAATGAAAACGGGAGATGAGGCCAAGTTACATAATCGCTCCAAAATTAGTTGTGCAATCTAATAAAAAGAGATCACGTCTCATCCAAACTAGTGAATTGAGAATTGAGAAATAGATTGAAGGGAGCCCACAAAACAACAGTATTGAGAGTGGGTTGCGTATTTGACCAGCGTGCAGCAGCAATAGCAGAACAACATCACCAGTAGTCAAGCTAGCTTTCGAAGTTTACCGCGTATCAAACACAGTAGCAAGGGACAAAGGGAAGCTTTTCTCCTAGCCCTAGAGAAGAACCAGAAGAATAACAAGAAGAAAAAAAGGGCTAAGGAAAAACAGAAGAGATGGCAATATAATTCATAGAGATAGCAGAAAGTGAGCAACAAGCAAACTCACAGCGCTTCACCAAATCCCCTCAAGACAAAGAGGTAATTGTCACCTTAGCTCCTCTACGTGCAAAGAGACAAAGGCATACCTCTATGTATTTCAGAGCTGATAAGAGTCAGGGGATAAGTCAAAAAGAGACAAAAAATCCTCCCATGAACCCAACTATCATTGAATAATCACCAAGAGAAGAGGAAATAATTGAAGAAACAATTCTGAAGGAGCAACTGCAGAAGGCATAGGCAGAGAATGTAGCACTGAAGGAGAAATTGCATAAAAAAGGGCAACAAGTAGTCACCATGGAAGACTTATGCATAGAAGCCCTTATACACATATTCCCTTCTAACTCATATTTTTTTTACCTCAAGGAGTAATGGCTCCTATTTCAAATCAAAACTCTAGCCTCCCATGGATCCCTACCTTTCCAAGATTGTAGGCAATTCATGGATTTCTAAAAGAAAGATAACATGGCTGATTAGGAAAAGATGGCAGAGTTTTATGTGAATAACCTTGTGCTGAGAAATCTGGATACTTGGGCCATAATCCCTCAATGGGGGATATGAAGTTGATGGTTTTAGTATCTTGGATGATGAACGAGGACACTAGAGAAAAAGAGATATGGTGGGTCATGAGAAGAAGAAATAGAGAACCCTTACACTTCAAACTAGAATTGTTCAACCCAAGAGGATTCATCCTTAACCATCGAGAGATTGAAAGGAACCGTGTACTAGTTGAAAGCTACCTTAAGACTCCAACATAGATAATCGTCCACTTTGATGATGTTTCTGGGTAGATAGAAGATGAGTGCATTATGGCCAGCCAAAGGATATGGAACAACCTCCCGCACATCCTCAAGAATAGGGAGTACCATACTCCACAAAGACTGAGGGGTGCATTGGAAAGGGCACCATTATACAATAGGGCCATGCAGGCCAAAAAGAGCCAATGGTTGGGACTAAAGCTCAGCCCACCCTTGTTGTTGGGGCTGGATGATGAAAAGGAAACAGATGCACAAGATAGAGGATGGGAGAATGCAAAAAAGAATAACAGTTTCTACCCCCTTGGGGGAACTCCCACACTTCTTCCTCAGGAAATCAGGGGGGTTGTCAAAGCCTTAAAGGAAAGGAAGGAGGAAGACTAGTTTCTCCAAGGATGAGCAACCATTCAGTAGGGGGTTGATGATGAGCTCCATAATTCGAAATATTTGGAGGGGTTAATAGTCACCTTTTTGCCTTCTTAGATCTCTTTTTCTTGATTTTTTATTATTATTTGGTTTTATGATGTTATTATAGGTGGTGATTAGGGCGAACATACTCTTGAGTGCCTAATATGAGGTTGAGTGTAGAAAATCATGAGTTATTAAGCATTTTTATAAGGATTTTATCATAAAGACTGGAGTGAACTCAATCTTTGTTTACTTGGATTCAAGTGGACTTTATCACCCCAAATATTCTCTCCAACAATTTGAGTTCTAGAGGCAACCAAGAAAATCAAAGAGGAGTGAACTCAATCTTTGTTTACTCGGAGTCAAGTAGACTCAATCACCCCAAAGATTCTCTCCAGCAATTCGAGTTCCAAAGGCAGCGAAGCAACTCAAATAGGAGTGCACTTGATTTTTGTTTACTTGGAGTCAAGTGGACTCAATCACTATTTTCTATGGAGTTGTTGGTAGCTTCCCTGTAGAATAGATAGAGAAAATCTAGAGCTAGGAAGGATATTCTGGTCAATTCTAGTTGGAAATTTTTTGCAAGCTATTGAGATTTTTATTATTTTACTTAGAGATAAAACTTTCAGAAATGTACGAGGTTATTCTTTTATGAAAGGAGAATACTTGTTTCATTTTACTGATTTCAGAGAGCTAGGCTTGTGGGTTAGGCCCTAACCCATGTGCCTCAACTTCTCTATTGTTACCATTCTTTCCTCTCTGCCATTTAGCTAAGTTTCTTTTTTCCATTCAATTAGTTATACTTCTTATAGTTTCATTGCTATTTAGTTTTTCTTTCAATGTGCTATTGTAGTTTTTCATTCTCTTATGAGAGTAATAGAATAGAGGAAAACGAAAAATTGTGGATCAAGACCCCCTTCTCATTTCTGTCAATAGAGCTCAAGGAGGGTGAACCTTCCCACAGACCCAAAAAATGATCTTTGTTCACTATCTTTGAGATTAGAAGTAGAGTTGCATTACCATTTTCCAGTATTCCTTTGCACAATATTTTCACGCATTTGTCTATTTTTCATGCATAGATCAACAAAGGAATCATTGTTGAAACCCTAGAGTAGCTCTGTGGCACCTTCCTGCTTCATTTTTCATCTCTGTCTTCATGGTATGAACCTTGCTTTTACACCTCCATTCCCTCCTATTTTCCACTTAGTTTAACTATTTCACCCACCTTTTATTCCCAAAAACACTTAAACCCTTCAGCCACCTCATTCCTTTGTTTTTATCATTCATGATTGCCTTACCCCTTTCTAATGCAAAACTCTTGAAAACCATTGGAATCCGACCTTCTGCTCTTGCTCCTTAATATTCTCACTACCGTACATTGAAAATAAAAAATTGCAGTGTTTAGTTTCTTCCTTTAAGACTTACTGCTTTCAAATGGTGATTGCGACATTGCAATCGTGCTCCACTGCTAGTCCCACCACCACGTCATCCACTACATCTCATATCACACTTCACACCTTTTACCTTTTTCTTTTTATACTTACCACTTTTGAATGCCGATTGCGATATTGTGATCACGCTCCCCTATCGGTCCCGCCACCATGTCATCCACCACATTGCATATCGTACCTCACACCTTTTATATATTTTCTTTAAGGCTTACTGCTATCCCTCCAACTTTGCGATATTGTGATTGCGATATCGCACTTTTCACTTCACAAATTTTCCAGATAAACACTTCCGCTATCCCTCTAACTTTGTGATATCGCACTTCACACTTCACAACTTTTACCACATCTCAAATCGCTCATTGCAACTTTTTCCTTTTTCCCTTACAACTTACCGCAATTCCCACATCGCAATCGCACTTCACAGATTTTATCCCATTGCATTTCGCACTTCGCACTTTGCATCATTTTCCTTTTTCTTTTAAGACTTACCACTCCTATCTACTGATTGCGATATTGAGATCACGCTCTACCACTGATCCCACTGCCACGTCACCCGTCGCAAATCGCAAATCACAATATTTATCCCTGTCACATTTGACATTTCACAGTTCTTTCATTTTCGCATTTCACATTTCATAGTTCTTTCCCATCACATTTCACACTCTTAACTTTTAGCCCGTCGCACATCACATTTCACAACTTTTGCTCCATCGCATATCCACTATCGTACTTTTTAAATTATTCCGCTCCGAATCATTTTCGTGCTATAATAAAGTTTTAATCAGGTTTAAACCCCTGCTTTAAGCCATGTTTCATGCGTTAAGCCCTCCATTAGCCTCTTTAGCCTTTTTTGTCCTCCAATATGAAAGTCAACACTTTTTTCAATTAGAATTAAGAAATGGATAACTTTGCTACATAAATAGAAGCATGGTAGATAGACAATAGGATAAGTAGAGTGCATTTAGCCGTTTGGCCAAGTTATGTGTGGTTTAGAATTAGTTTCCCTTTTGCCATTTATTTCTAGCAATTTAGTTTAGTTTCCTTCCTGTCATTTCTTTTCAGAAATTTAATTTAGTTTCTTTCTTCTATTTCCTTTCTGCACATTAGATTAGTTTCGTTTCTATCATTTCCTTTCTGTAAATTAAGTATTTTCCTTTCTGTCATTTCCTTTGAGCAATTTACTTTTCGTTTTTTATCATAGTTTAAGGAGTAACACCCTTCCGTAAAACATAAGAGGATGAAATGAACAGAATGCATCTGTTGTGTATATAGCACTGTCACCTCAAAGTTTGTACGAACCTCAGGTTGATAAAGTAAAGTAGGGCAGTCCCTAAGAGGTGCAACACTCTTTGTGAAATATCAGGGCTCACCACAAACTAACGAGGTTATGCCCGTAACTTGGGCCATGAAAAATGTGCTCAATCTGGAATATGTTGGATTTCATAAGGGGTTTATCCTAATATTTGTTATGTGCAATTCACAAAAGGGCCCAACCATGGCTCAGTTGTGATGATTCTACAGATATTTGGGATTACACCAGATTCCAACCATTGTCACTAAGGTTTTCAATTCACATTCCACTACTATCCCTTTTCGTATTACAACTAGGTTTCCCCTTTCTTTCTCAAGGTGACTGTAATAAAGGTTAATGAATAGGGACTTGTCCATTCAGGCTCTTAGAGATCTTTGGTCCGTCGAGTCATCTATATCATATGAGGAACGTATCTATCTCAGCCTAGAGGAATAAAGGCCTGTATTGAAGTAAAAATAAGCACAACAATAATTTAAGAGCACCAAGAAGCATATTGTGTGAAAAAGGGTTGTAAGGAGATCAACCTTCCTCAAAGAAGCATGAAATTCCCCTTTTAAATCTAATAACAAGCATAAACCATATATGCAGGAAAATGACTGATAATACTATAAGCCTACAATCATAACCTTGTCAAGCATTAGAGAAATTTTGAGGTCTAAAATGGCCTCCTAAGGAATATTATAAAATAAATTGGAAATAATAAAATAAGATTAGATTACATCATAATATTTTAGAGGATAAAAAGGAAAAAGTAATTTTTCAGCCCACATTTTCATCTTATCTCGCTATGGTTGTACTCAAATTTTGAGTGGAAGCACTCATTGTATGCATAATATAATTCCTCATCCAAGGAGTACCTATGTTGCATATTTTTTATGGAAATCGCTACACGCAAAATGAAAAATACATGAAACAATGTGATTGCAAACATGTTTTTCATATATTTCTCATTTTTAATGTAGCAGGGCCCATAAAAAGTATGCAACATGGGTACTTCTTGGATTAGGAATTAAATTATGCATCTAATAATTGATCCCACTCAAAATTTGAGTAAAGTCATAGGGAGATAAGTTTAAAATACTAGTTGAAAATGTAGTTTTTTTGTAATCTTTTTACTTGTTCTCTCTCTTATGCAACCATCTCACAAAATATAAGAAACTATAGATGAATGGTTTGAAGAATAGTATTTTTGAGGGGGAAACCTCCTTTACATCACATAAATGAAAAATTCTTGGATAATTGAAATGACAAAACCTCATTTCTATATATAAGCATATAAGGGGTCACAATATAATCAGAGCCTACATAACAATAATAATGTAAGGGCACAATAATAACAATGATGGGATTCTATGGGGAACAATAATAACAATATGGGGACTACATGGGCACAACAATAAAAATAAGGGGGTACACTAATAATCACAATAAGGGGCTACACAAGTATTATAAGGACCTAACATACCCCTCTCCTTCAAAAAAGTGTTGTCCTCAATGCTTGAGTAGTTATGGATGCTTATATATATAATTATCATCCTCCCATGTGAAAACTTAAACATGTAAGTTCTTCCACTTGATGAGATACTCTAAAATTGATCAATTTTGTAGTTGTCGAGTTCTTGTTTCTGTGATTGCTTCAGGTTCCAATATGATTTTTCTTTCCTCATGAAGTTCTGCCAATATTGTTTGACGGTGGGAGATTGTCACCTATAACCTTCTTTAATCACAAAACATGGAAAACTCGGTGCACTCAGGAAGATGAAGGAAGATCCAATTTGTATGCCATAGTACCAATATTTTGCAACACCTTGTAAGTACCGTAGTAATTTGGTGATTATTTATTATCCTTCTTAGCTTACTTGAGGGAAATTTTTTTGTATGGTTGTAGCCATAAAAATACCTAGTCACTTACATCAAAACTTATTTCCTTGCGATTCTGATATGTCTATTTTTTCATTCAATTTTGCACCAAAGTGGCATTATCCTTTAAGAGATGGAGAACTTGTTGTTGATGCTCGATGTGATATTCTATTGCTTGAACCTTATAATTTTCTCTTAAAGGTGATGTGATGGACGGTGGATGATACCCATGAAGTGCCATAAATGGGGTCATTTTTGCTATAGTATGAAGGGAAGTGTTATACCACCATTCAGCCAGAGCTAACCACTTGACCCATTGTGATTGTTTATTAGATACAAATTAATGAAGATATCCTTCCAAACATTTTTTCACTATCTCAATTTTTCCATCAGATTGAGGATGATAAGATGAGCTATGAGCTAATTGAGTACCAAGACAAGAAAATAATTTTGTATAAAAATTTCGAGTGAAAATGGGATCTCTGTCACTTACAATAATCTGTTTGTTTCCATGTAGATTTTGAATTGTTTACACAAATGTAGTAGAAAATGTAATGGCTTTAAAAGGATGAGATAATGCACAAAAGTATGCATACTTGGTAATTCTATCAATTACCACCATGATGATAGTATTTCCTTTTAACTTGGCTAAACCTTGATAAAATCCATTGAAACCTCCTCCCAACATTGGCTTGTAATGGATAAAGTTTTTAATAGACCTCGGGTCTTAATTGTCTCAACTTTGTTTTGTTGGAAAACCAAACATTCCACCACAAACTTTTGAATATCAATTTTAACGCAATCCCAAAAAAATTCCTTCTTGACCCTGTGCTAATTTTTTAAAAATCATGAGTGCCCTCCAAAGGGAGAGGTGTGCAATTCCAAAATAATATTTTATTTTAGTTGGAAATTATTACAAATATATAAGTGATCTGTGTACCATAATTAATCCTTTTCCCAACTAAATGTATCAGATGTACTCGAATATTGCTAAAAAACTTTTGAATGAGTGTCCACACTTCTTCGCCATTCTTCCATTCATCTCTTTCTTCAGTTATCCAATCTAGTTATATAATAGAAATGGCACAAAGAAATGCTTCCAAATCCTCATCCTTTCTTGAGAGTGCATCTGCAACAAAATTTTTCTTTCCTTTTTTTGTTCATGATTTCAAATTCATAACCCTAAATATTTGCAACCCATTTTTTCTACTCTTATGAAGATAATATTTGTTCCAAAAATTATCTAATACTACCATGATGTGTTTTTACATTGAAGTGTCTTCCCATCAGGTAAGGTAACCATTTCTTTAGTGCATGTAGTATTTCCAACGTTTCCTTCTCATAAATAGGTTTGTGTAAATACTTTCCTTTGATTGGAAGACTTTCAAAAGAAATGGGTCTTCCTTCTTGCATCAAGACATCAACAATTCCATTTCTTGAGGAATCACATTCCACAATAAAGGTTTTTGTGAATTTTTTCGTAGCTAATACTGGAGCTTGGCACACTTCCTCTTTAAGAAGTTCAAAGGAATTAGTTGCTTCTAGAGTACAAGAAAATGCACTTGTCTTCAGTAATGTTGTTAGAGGTGTTTTTATTCTCCCATCATTCTTAACAAACTTGCGATAATACCCCGTCAACCCAAGAAATCCCTGTGGATGATTTATGTTTGTGGGTATTTTCCATTCATTTATGGATTTAATTTTTTTAGGGTCTACCTTAACACCCACATGAGATACAATATGAACCAGGTATTCCACCCCCTATACTCCAAAGAAACATTTGGAGGATTTTTCATATAATTGTTTCTCCTCCAATAGTTTGAGCACCCTTTCAACATGTTGAACATGATCCTACCAAGACTTATTGTAGATTACTATATGATCAAAAAATATTAACACAAACTCTCTAAGGAAGGGTTTGAAAATGGAATTCATCAAAACTTGAAATGTAGAAGGTGCATTGGTAAGGCCAAAAGTCATGACCAAAATTTCCTAATGACCCTCATGAGCTATAAATGTTGGTCTCGGAATATATTCAATATTCATTCTAATTTGATGATATCATAAATGAATATCCATCTTGGTGAAGTAAATTTCTCCATGTAATACATCCAATAATTCATCAATGACAGGAATGAGAAATTTATCTTTAATAGTGATATTATTGAGATCCGTATAATCCAGACACATGCACCATGATACATATTTCTTCTGCAACAATACTACTAGAGCAGAGAAAGAATTTTGAGTAGGTTGAATTATACTGAAATCTAGAATTTCTGCAACCATACATTCAATTTCACTCTTTTTGGCATAGGGATATTTGTAAGGCCTGATTTTTAGAGGAAAAATTCCTGAATCAAATGAATAGCATGATCATGATCACAAATATGTGGGAGACCTTTGGGAGTCTCAAATACCTTGGAACGACTGTCAAAGAATTTTTGGAGATCTAGAGAAATAGATGATTTCATGTTTGAACCTCTTGTGAGCATATTATTATTTACTTAGAATATTTTTCATTGCATTAGAGATAATTATCTTTCTTTGTTTCCCATGATACCCCTTAATTCAACTTCCTTTCCTTCCCAAAAAATATTAAAAGAAAGTTTTGAAAATTAAAATCTATCGTACCCAAAGATTGTAACCATTTGACTCCTAGTACAATATCAACACCACCCATTCGAATGGAAAGCATTGGACTATTCAATACATATTCCCCCATGGTTAGCTTGATATTATAGAACTTTCGAGAGAAATTTATAGTTCCTCCATTTTCAACCATCACTTGACACTCTAGTGCTAGATATATGAAGAAATTCAATTCCTTGGCTATCTTACAATGAGTAAAATTATGGGTACTGCCCGAATCCATTAGCACCATTAACTTTTTCTTCTTGATATTTCCTTCTATCATGAGAGTTTGATGAGTGGTAATTCATGCCAATGAATTACAATATATGTTTAGGTTCATTTAGTATTTCTCTAGGGTTATTTCCTGGTGTATATCCTCTTCTCTTTTATTTTATTGTTCATTTTCATCCTCCTCTTCACAATATATGTAAACTAACTTCTTCTCGACACACTTATGAAATTTAGTGTATTTCCTATCACATTTGTAACAAATCCATTTTTTTTTCTTACCACTCACATCTAAGAGTAGCAACAATACTTCCATATTTATAGATGTGAGTGGTAAGCTTCTGTGTTTCCATAATTTTTCTTTCAATTTTTCTTCCCAACCTGAATTCCTTCTCTAAGGAACTAGGTTCCCAAAGGTGAACCTCATGTTGGATATTATCCTTTAAATTACTCATGAAGGCATCAATCCTATGATCCTCTGGAATATCATTTACCCTTATATTCAAATCTTATAAGTCCTCAATGTGCTTCGCCATTGAACCATTTTGTTTGATATTTATCAATTGGCTAAAGAAGGTCTTTCTCTTTGTATCCTCAAAATGTGCTATAATTTCCTTCGTAAAAATTGACCAAGTGAAAAGTGGTTTACGAGAAAAAATCCATTGATACCATACAAACTAATTGGGTTCTAGATATAAATTTGCAATGCATACCTTTTGTGTGTGTCGCACATTATGGACATTAAAATATTGCTCCATTTGTAGTATCCATGTTACCATATCCTTTCCATCAAACTTCCTCATATTGATATTTTGAATATGGTGGGCATTCAGTACAATGTTAGATTCTATGAAATCATGTTTAACATTTCTTTTGTTCTCATCATGAGTTTCATCTAATACCTTTTTTCCATTAGGAAGCATTTCTTGTAGCAACATTTTCAAAACTTCCTTCAAACCTTCCATGTCTAATTTTAAACCATTCTTATAATATTCCATGTTTTCTTTAATTTTTTCTTCTATAATATTTGTAAAACCTTCCATGTATGATTTTAAACCATTATTCAAACCATCCATCTTAGCTTCCATTTCATTTATGGTTACTCTTTAAGAGAGAAAACTTTTTTGTACCTGGTCTCGTAATTTTGATATATCATCTTGCATTTCTTCCTCTTCTTTATGCGTCGTAATATAGATTTATGGTTGCTTACTAGGTTTTTCCATTTTCTTGGTTAAATTAATTTTGGAGCCAAACAATGATATTTATGCTTCAATATGCCCCTTGAATAACTTCAAACAAAATTTTCAAACAAAAATTATGTAAATTTTAAAACAAATACACACTTTTTTCTTGCTTTGTATGAGCTTGATATTGAATCTATTCTATATATGGAATTTGGGATCTCCAAGGTCTAAAATTTTGTCTTTTTGGTATCCCTCTCTATCTTATTTCCAACCCCACAAGTCAGACCGAGATTGGAGTCTTCAATAAAGAGTTATGCCTGATCTCTCACGATGTCCTGATTATAGACTATTTTAGTAGAGAGAACTTGTATGAAGTTCCACGTGTCACTTTTTCTACCTTTGGCCCTAAAATTGCTACACGAAACACTACCATCTATGAAATTTCATCTACATTTTACCTCATTCAAATCCGATACCTGAAACTAAAGTTATGTTGATTTTCCCTAGGTCACCTTCTTGAGATTGGATTTTGGAGTTTGCAAAAACCCTAACTTCCCCAGATCATATATATGAAACTACAACGAACCAACATATGAAATTTTTACACCAATTTAACCAATATTGTGGCTCAACATGGCCAAAATTTCAGTTTCTTAAGCCTCGTAGAAAAAAAAATTATAGATAAAATTCCAAGATGTCATGTTTGAAGAAGTGAAAACCTAGAATTCAAAGCTCTCATACCAAATGTTATGCAACCAACTGACAAAACCAAAGAAAAGATAGATCAATGACTTGAAGAATAGCCTTTTCGAGGGGTTAAACTCCTTTACATCACATAAATGAAATTTTTTTGGTTGATTCAGATTATAAAACCTCCTTCTATATATACGAGTCTAAGGGATCACAATATAATCAAAGCCTACATAAAAATAATAATGTAAGGGCACAAAAATAACAATAGCGGGACTTTATGATGCACAATAATGTCAAAATGGGGACTACATGGGCACAAAAATAAAATAATGGGGGATAAACTAATAATAACAATAAGGGACTACACTAGTATTATAGGGACCTAACACACTCCGAAAATGGTGAATCATCCTATTGGTTCTTATAATGTTGATTTTTTTGTACCTTTTTTTTGGCCCATTTTTACCTCAAAGCTTATCTAATGGACAAGAATTCCAAGCATGGGATGCACAAAAGGTCTTCAGATACCCTTTACCATATACTTTGTGATTGTTGTAGGGCCTCTAATTCTCTTGCCACACACCACAATGCAAACTATGGCATACTACCACCACACAATTGGTTATATACAAATACATAAGCATTACCTGCATGGAGGGAAAAGATACAACACTTATGAAGAGTTTCGAGGCAACTGGCTATTAGCATGGACCATTATATGATTACCCACATCTAGGGTACTAATCAAGTTGAGTACCCTAGCTATAACCAACCATTTAAGTAAGGATTACCACAATATTCCAACACCAAGACAACATACAAATGATGGCTCCTAACCTTAAGAGATTCAACATCAATGCATCCATAAAAGAGACATAACCTTGTCGATAGCACAAGGGAATAAAATACGACCAACAAACTCAAGAGGTTTTCCTCACACAACACAACATATTTACCAAGTCCTTGATATAATAGATGTGTATATGAAACACAAGGTTATGCATCAGTGAAGGCTTGAGGACAATCCTCATATAAATTAATAGGTAAACTAGAATAATAGAGGAGGAAATCTTTAGCATCACCACATTGCAAGCATGAAAAATGATAAGGGAATTTGTAATCAAAATGTTCACCATAATGCAATAAGAAAAATTTCCCCATGATAGATATTGCTATGACATAATAAACATTGTTACATGTATTCATAATGCCTTTAAACAATAACACAATATAGTAACCAATCGTGTAAATATTATTCATACAATCATGTCTCCTGCATTATTGACACCATTTCCAAATCAGAAATGTAACATGCATTAATTTTCATGGGAAATTATACAAAGAAAACGTATCTTGTAAATCTTTGGGAAAATGAATCTCAGACTATGACTCTCCACCCAACCATAAATAGTTGCAGCCAATTTTCACTTTCAATTATGACCCCCAATATAGATTCTAGAGACTAAGGGGTCCTCTCCTCAAGGGATGAAATAGAACCTACAATTTCTCCATGGACTCTAGAGAGCCCTACACCTCCACCCTCCAATTGAGTTGCAAATAATAATGCACAGGGAATCAAGGGGATCACGTCTCCACCTTACAAAACTAAACACTATGTTTCCACCCAAATTGGGGACTCGAAAATAAATGAAAATCAGTAATAAAATGAGAAATCCATCCAAAAATATTCCAAGAATTTTCCGAGGAATGATTCCTCCAGCCGATCCCTTTAGGATTTTCCGAGAATCACCATCTCCACCCTTTTGACACTTGGGACTCAAGAATCAATTTATTCCTCACCTAGAAGTACCTTATTTGGATTTATTTCCCATTGAAAGATGTCTTTTTCTCCTCTTTATTCTCTATGTGTGCTATATATTCTCAAACTTCTAGAGCCTCCTTCTTCAATTTTCTCGAATCCAATCTTGTTCATTCAGCAGTTCCAAACCCTCCTCTTCGCTACATATGAAGTTCGGTATTTTTTTTTGTTTGAATCCACTGTCCCACAACTCCCAATTATATCCCTCTCTGTTGTGTTGTCCCTTGTAGTTCTAACCATATTTTCCTGTGTAACCTTATAAAAATGGAATTACCAAAAAATATTGTCAACCAATGACAAGTGAACCACAAATTCCTCTTTATTACTTTTCTGTTACATCTAACCAACAGTCTATTCCTCCGATAAGCTTAGGTCTTTCCCATTCAAAAATAGTACCATCCCTACATTTACTTTGGGTTCCTCTTCTTACTTTCATTTTCTTTAGGAGAGCATGGTTCTACCTACCCTGCTTGCAGTTCCATTATATTCATGAATCGGTCCATCAAGGCATACAACAAGCATCCTTCAATGATTGTCCCCACACAATTCAGTTTTTTTTGTCTTTAAGAAAAGTTGAACCATCCCAGGCAAGAAACCTTCCCGGCCTCTAGAATATGTGTCCCATTACTCGGCCCATTTTATAAAAATATTTACATTGCATACATGATTACAATCAATTGGGGTTTTCACACCTGAAATTCACATAAATTGTGTTAAAGGTAGATAAAGAATAAGAAAAATAATAAAATAAATTAAGAAAAATTTGTATGGCTAAATAGAAATTATACAAGACTAAGGCACATGAATACCTAAATGAGCTCCTCTTAGTTTCAAGAATAATTTATTGGAGTGGTCTAATCTTGAAGCAAAAATTCCTTGATTTGATGGAACAACAATGGAGTCAGCATTTACCTAGTTGTTTGTATGTTGGAATGGGGGAGACTTTCTCCAAGAATATCCAAATCCTAAATTATTCTTTATGGAATAGGGCCAAGCATGTGAAGGTGGAAGCTCTTATGTTGCCCCCACACCCCCCCCCCC
Source organism: Pinus albicaulis (assembly GCA_034641835.2). Classification (NCBI taxonomy): domain Eukaryota; kingdom Viridiplantae; phylum Streptophyta; class Pinopsida; order Pinales; family Pinaceae; genus Pinus; species Pinus albicaulis. The sequence continues at coordinate 1,520,046,770 of CM076570.1, forward strand.
CAGCACATCACTCTCCATTCCCTAGTACCTAGTATATATATTATAAAATAGTTGATAATCACACATTAAGATCCATGCATGCACACCAGCAAAACAGAAAATTCATAAAGAAACATATTTGTTGAAATTCATCCTCTAAAAACTTCTAAGCAATTATATTTCATGTTTTGCTAACATAGGCACAAAAAAGTATGTAAGAGTTCATTCAAAAATACTTATACATCAATGTGTCTTTCTATACATAACAAATATTATACAACAATTTGTCTTACATAATGCATTATAACATTGTACATCATCATATTTTTTTCCCTCTTCTTATTACAACCTACATAATTCTTAATATTTCATCTATTTATACATTTTCATCTTCTGCCTAGGGATTTTTTTACTGTGATTGTAATTCGCTCTGCTAATATATTGCACCCCTGGTCTCGATTTTCTCGCAGAGTTGAGGATGTTTTGTGGGAGCATAACCTACAAAAAATATTAAATTAATATGGTCAGTTATTCAATATCATTGAAGTAATTTTTTAATAATAATAAATAACCTTGCAATGTAATTATTTAGCTTGAACACTAGTCTACATTGTCGCAATGACGATATCGCAGTTCTCTTTTGGCTGAGACCCCTCTTGGATGACATGCTCTACCAACCAAACCATAAAATTTATAAGTAGAAAATTTTAAATGAATAAGTAAGAAAAAAAATATATGTACATATTATATAAATACATAGTTATTAAGTATATGACTAATATACGACCCTAATATTGTTGTGGGCCTTGTATGGAGATTTAATGTCTTTGGTTTGCACCCCATTATCATGGGGTTTCTCAGGAGAACCAAATTGTTCTGGTTGGTGTGCATTATCATAGGATAGATTTTCATCAGTCATGGGAACATATATATTTGTACTACTCTCATGATAATTAAAGCAAGGCAACACAATATATTTATATCAAGTTTGATTGTATTTTATAAATAATGAAAGGTTAATGGGGATTGGTTTTTATTTACCATATCCTTCAAATTGGATCTTGCGGTTTTCCCCATGATTTTTTAGTGTTTGACTATGCATTTAAATTCAAACTTGAAACCAATCTCATTGGTCTTCCATTATGGCTTTAGTTTCGAATGCATCTGATGCAGCCAAAGGCTGCAAAAAACCCACAATCTCCATATAAAATTTCGTGTCACATTCATTTTCCAAAATGATCCCCAATTTGAGACTAACTCTAATGCATATCCACATGCATGTCAACCCAAATAGTGATAATTACTCATGCGGAAGCTCACCTTATTTAATCTTCAAATGAAGATTCCCTCACTTTTTATATCAAGGTTATAAAACCTAACATATGTGGAAGTTGTCTTTTACACTCAAGGTTATAAACCATAGGCCAAAACCCACTTTATGGAAATCTGAATCAATATATGTAACCTTGGTTACATACCCATTTCATGAACATATCGAACCAATATTTGACTTTGGATAAAAAAACCCAAAGTATCATCACATATGTAATGACCCACATTTACCAACTCACATTTAAACAATGCTTGAATGTGCTCACCAATCCGAGTATCAATAAACACTAAAATCTATTCGGCCCATATCATATTCCATACTTTGGTTAAAATTACCAAAGGTGCCAATAATAATAACATGAATCTCGGCCCCACAGTATAGAATTTCATTATATATATTCGAGCCCACACAACATATATTAAACCCAAAAGATATGACTATATCTGGGTCCCACAACAATTCAACTTACCCTTTCATTAACCTCCGAATAGATCCAATGATTGATCTTTCATCGCATTCCAAAACCGATTTATGCGTATATCCAACGGATATCGGATTCGAATAAGTTTTGAACTTCAACAACCCAAAGGCACGTAAAATAGGTTGTATTTAGAATTCCACCAATGCTACGTGTCATTCCTTGGAGTGTATCGCATGATTTTCCAACGAAACCATTTACCACTCGAAACCTATGCGAAAACCATAAGTGGTTTTAGAAAACCCTTCACAGTTCCAATTTCACAGTTTTGCCACGTTTTCTCTTATGCCTTTGAAGTTCTAATGTGTTGTCGCTCATAGTTCCACTTTTCACCTTCTCTTCAATATGGCACCTCCGCGCTTTAAACAAACCATCGATTCCTTTCGTTGCATCATTACTCCATCATTCAGTCTTCAAACCCTCACAACATTCTTTCCACGCATGAATGAACTTCTACTTCTCAATTTATGTGGTTCTTATCTAATAAAAACCCTAAATGGGCAGCTGCAACCCACTGGTACATTAACCCTCTGCGACATCTCTGCAGATCTCATTGCACTGTAATTACACAACAGAATGTGTAATTTTTCCATAAAATGGTTTATATGAAATCAGTCTCATTTCAAAACACATCCAAGCCGGTTTATACTTCAATTTGAAATCCAAGTAATTTCTTTAATAACATCGATCCATTTTGTGATCAATGCTAATTTTCTCAATAATTACAAATCACACATATTTCAATATTAACCACATAGTGTCATACATTCATAAATCCTATAACTCGTGACAGAAATACTATCTTCTGTTATTTCCAATTTCTCTGTACATATAAAACTCAAATAATTACAAAGGAATCCTTTCTCTTTGGCCTCATATTCAATCAATGGCCTAATATCAAATTTGCACGAAGGCTTACAACAAACCCTATTTGTCAAAAACCTACTTTCTATTGCTCTCTCTGTCTATGCCTTTGAGGCTTATGATTTTTATACAAAATATTATGAACCAATTTAGGTTCAGATCCTCCATTATCTCAACAAAATCCTCAAAATACTCAAATTCCTAAAATCTATCCTTTATCCCTAAGGATCCTATTTAATCCCATAAAATCATGAAACTAATTCTAACTTAAGATTTACAATCAATTCTCAAATCTCTCATTCCCTATGAAATCTAAACTATTCAAATTATCTCATGTTCGCCAATTATTCGGGAACATTTACAAATTCCTCATAATATTTAATATCTCTCATTAAAATCACTCAAAAACATTAATAATTACATAAGAAACCAATATTCTCTTGAAAACACAAGACCCCTATGTCTATTAAAATACAAAGGATTTTCTTGAGCATAATGCCCCTGCATCAGCATCACCCTAAATTGCATAATATTATTCATTTTTTTTATTTTCTAGCACAATTACCTGAATGTTGGAAGGTGATATAATAAATAATATTATTAAGAAGTTTTAGATAATTATAATATGTGCTTGTAGCTTCAAATAGCTTCCCTGTCCCATTTTGTGCACACATGCTTCTAAAACCCTGCCTTGGTTGGCATCGAAGTGTTGAGAAGCCAATGAAAAGTTTTAGGTATGTTATATACTATATTTGATTTTTGTTCGTCAAGTTTTCTGTGACCATCCAGGCTTGACCTATGGCTTGAGGAGGCATAACCCAAGGGAATCTAATACATCAAAGTCACCAGGGGATAACAACTGACCTAGGCCACACAAGCCCTTTAGATGAATGTATTTTTTATCATATCTCCTCCCCCTAGCATAGGGAACAACCACCCCCATGAGGTTTTATCACGGTACACCTTCCTGACAAGGCCCATCCTTAACCGGTTGTGCTAGTGAGACTTTTACTTTTGTAAGCTTGGCATGACTACATCTTCATCATTTCCATTGTATGACCCCAATCGGGGAGGTGAATTGAACTAGTGACTTCACATCAAGGAGTGCCTTAACAAAGCACTCGATTACCATCTATCCTAGACCCCATGGAAATTATATACTTCAATTTTATTCAAATCTAAGGAAATTTAAAAGTATTAAATTCAAGATGTAATTTATATCTTGCTTGACCAGGTGGTGTTTTCTCTTATTCTCGCATATGCTTCCATTTTTCATCCTTAATGAGTCCCTTCGATTCCATATCAAGAATCATGGGGGGGCACTCATACCTAGGGTTACCTATCAAGTTTTTCCTGTACTGGTCTTGAATTTTTTTAATTTTTTTTCTTTCTAATTGCGACAGTGTCCCTAGTTTTATTGAAGGTATATACCCCAAATAGATCTTCAAGGTAGTCCAAAACCTATTTTTTTAAGGTTGGAATTTTGGAAATTCCACCTTTCACGTATGGTGAACCAAAAAATATCTACTGCTTTGTCGTCCATTTTTGTATAAAACAAGGTGTTACCTACATCCAAAAAGATATGATCATTATTTCGAAAATAATAATATATATGACTTATGTTTTAGATTAAAAACATGAAATATTTAAAACATCAAAAAATGTGAGGAATTTTTGGTGTTTTATTGGAAGTCCTTCATCATTTACCAAAAATGTGCACAGAATTTTCCACGTGCTCTTAACACATGATTCTCCAAGAAATGAACCCATAATGTCATCAATAATAGGATCACCTCTGTCAGCATCAGATCTAAAGCATGGCTACGTGTTTGGCTCTAGGGTCATGTAGCCATGGGTCACAACCAATGGTGTAGACCCAATGATAGTACTAGGATCATGACCACTCAAAGGTGGAGAAGTGAATAGTTTCCTTGAAAATATACGTTGGGTTCTAGTGCTAGCCATATGCTCAAGTCGTGTATGGTAATTTCCACTAGTATCAACACCAAGATAAGGATCATCTGATTGATGTGGGGGACAAAGTTCCTCCAAATAACTCTACATAAGAAAGAAAATAAATGTTAGATTAAATAATGTAAAAAAAGAAAACAAACTTTCAAAATTAAACTTATGACATAAAAAAAAAACTCACTTTAAAATATGGCTATTACCTTGTATGACTAACAAACTTCTCTCAATTTCTTGATCCTAGCCTCAGTCGTAGGACTGTGATCCCTACCGAAAATAAACTCCATAATTTGTTTTTTCATTTTCTTCACATATTTTCTTATTGTCACCTAAAGGTTGGGGGATAACCACAAGTCTCCCTCATCAATAACATCTTCATCATCATGGCACTCATAGTGAATATTTAATTTTCAAACCCAACTTTTTTTAATGGCATTATGGAATTTTCAAACCCAATTTTTTATGGCAGATGACCTACATAAATGGGTCTATGAGAGGTTACATACCACCTCCATAAGGGAAATTTCTATATCTATTAAATTCAAGTTCTATGATCAACAAACTTCTCTTGCACTTACTGATCTTATTGCGCATACAAATACATTGTTTCCTTCACATGACTCAAAATTTAAAATTGGGTTTCTTATTTGTTGTCTCAGGTTTTGTACTGTTTATAAACCCAGAAATATTCCTTGATTCGTTTGGCCTTCCATAAATATAGTTACAAACTTGTTTATGTGCTCTTTTCTTTGATGATAAGTATAAGTTAAACAAAATCTTGAAATTGTATGTCAATGTGTTAACATTAATTCAATTAAATATCTAATTGAATAATCATCTTAAATTTCTTTAATTAATGTTATAGGTTGTAGATCTATATTTTCAGTCACACATCATCTTTCTAGTTCACATAAATGTATGAATACTCAGGTTAGTTACTATATAGCTTAGTTTAATTTATGTCTTATTTATTCTACATATCATAATCAGTCAACCCAACACCACTCACTCCATATATCTTCCATACCTCTTAAGTTTCCATTTGTTGAATCAATTCCTTTTTTTATGGGTAATTGGACCCAATTGAACCAATCATAACCACCATTCCAAATGGAAAAGAGTATGAATTGGCTTTGACCGGGTGGTCTCCCTAATGTTTATGAAGGTCATTTTTTGCCATAAACTTAACCAAAAGAGACAATATTGGCATCATAAGATAGCTTAATTTTTGGAGAATATATTAAAATCTATGGACACACTTGTTTTACCATTCAGGACTCAAAAAATAATTAGTAGTCATTCCCAATGCAATAAATAAGAAACAATGATTATATACAACCCACACATGAATTCATGGAAGCTTACTTAAGTGATAATTCCTATACTATTGAGAATAACTACATTGGACCTCTATGTAATAGACATAGACATGAATTCTCTTTGAGAAAATATGTTAAAATGATCATAGTGTAATCATCAAGATTGTAGGTTTTAACCTTGTACAAAAATTATCTACGAACAAATTCTTAAAACAAAAACTTAAACAATGGAAAGATCATAAAACAAATATACACAAATATTTTTCCCTGTATCCCAAAACTGGGACTACCAGATTTTTTTTTTTCATTATATTCCTTTAAATGTTACAATACATGTATATAAATTCCAAGGCATTCATAAAACCCAATCCATAACCCTGGATTAGAACATAACTGTATTTCCCTTGACCGAATATACAAAATAATATGGGCAGAAAACCATCATTCCCAAAACCATGTGCAAAACCCATGCACAAAAACATTGGTAGGTTCGTGCACCATCTTTAGGGCTGCCCCCCATCGTTGGGTCTACCCAACTATTATTGGGTCCACATAAAATAAATCCTTGGGCGCTTCCCCAGACCCCATGGAGGTGGACTACCACCGCACTGCAAACCCCCGACCAGGGGGGTTGTCACCCCCCTATGATGTCCCCCCCCCCGATGCACCTGACGCAACATACATCACCGTCTCCTAGCCATGGAAATAATATAACATACACCCAACGTTCTCACACTATTTTCTTTCCAAACAGGGGGTCACAGGAGAGCTTAGTCATTGGTCCAACCCAACAAAGCCCATTGATTCTCTACACCAAGAAAACTTGTTAGTGCTCACAGACTTCATCAATGCATCTACAACATTCTTCAAAGTGTTCACCTTTACCAAAAAAAAAGTTTGTGTCATCAACCATATCCCTCATAATGTGATATTGAACATCAATTTGCTTTGTATTCAAATGATAATCAGAGTTCTTAGATAAGAAAATTGCACTTTGGTTTTCAAAGCCTATCCTTATAGCTCACTGCACCAACCCCATACTTGAACACAATATCTGCAACCAAACTGCTTCCTTGCTTGCATGAGTGGCTTCCATGTATTCAACCTAATTTCCACTAAAAAATGTATTTTGAGCATCTAATGCATTGCTCCTCCAAATAGGTTAACACACATACCCACTTGTAGATATTATTTCATCCAGATCTTTAGCCTAGTCTACATCAAAAAAGCAATGGATGTCCAAAAATCTGTCAAATCATGGTCTTCCTTGGTAGCACAAACCATAATCATTGATGCCATGAAAATACCTGAAAACCCGCTTCATTATTGTCAAATTCTCCTTCCCTGGTTTTGACATAAACCTTTTCAATACAGCCATTGCATGTGGAATTTGTGGTCTAGTACATAACATTGCATGCATCAGGCTACCAACTGCACTTGCATATGGAACATGGGACATGTCCTCTTCCTCTTCTTGTGCCTTGGGACACTGTTCAATAGATAACATTACACCTACAGGAATAGGAACCTTCACCCTTTTACTATCCTACATATTAAAACTCTGCAATATTGTCTCGGCATACTTCCTCTAGTTTAACCAGAGCTTCCTCTTTGCCTGATCTCATTTAATTTCCATTCCCAAAATATAGTTTTCATCACCAATATTCTTCATGTCAAATTTGGAGGACAATTGCGTCTTCAAATCCTTGATAATTTTTTTGTCATTTCCAATCAACAACATACCATCCACATACAAAACCAAATAAATAACATGGTGACCATTTAATTTAAAATACATAAAATGATTTGTTTTACTTCTTATGAATCCAATTCCATGTATATATATATATATATATATATATATATATATATATATATATATATATATATATATATCAAATTTCTAATACCACATCATTGGTGATTTTTTTAACCTTCACAAAGATTATTTTAACGTACATACTAGTTCTTTCTTACCCTTCACCGCAAAGCGTTCTAGTTGCTTCTTGTAGATCTCTTCTTCCATATACATGTGAAGAAATGTTGTCTTCACATCCATCTGTTCTACCTCAAAATAAAAAGAAACAAGAATATATAAAAGTAATCTAATATAATCTAACTTGGCAACAAGAGAAAAAATATCACTAAAATCAATTCTGGACACTTGGGAATACACTTTTTCTACCAATCGAGCTTTGTGTTTCTCCACCTTTTCTTATCCATTTATATTCTTCTTATACATCCATTTGTTTCCAATGGGTTTCCTTCCATCCAACAACTCCACCATATCCCAAACCTCATTTTCTTCCAAAGATGCCATTTCATCAACCATGGCCTCTTTCCATAGTTTTCTATCCTCTGAATATATTACCCCCCTGACAGTTATGGGATCATCATTAGAAAGAGATAAATAAAAAATCGAACATAAATCATATGAACTATACCTTTATGGCTTCTTTATTTCTCGAATTGATCTTCTCAAAATAGGAGTTTGTGGCTCTTCCTCTTATGATTCTTGTTCCGCTGTAGAGTCTGGTTCTTCCTCCTTTAGCTCAAACTCTATCTTCTCAGGTTCCTTTGGTAGGACTTCATGTTTAATAAAATCTTTTAGCTCTCTAAACACCACATATCAATTGTACACAACCTTCCCTGTTTCTATGTTCCAAAGCTTATAACCTTTTAAACCATCCTTATACCTAATAAAAATGCACCTTTCAGATTTACTATCCAACTTGGTTCTTTTCTCCTTTGGAACATGTACAAATGCATCACAACCAAAGACCCCTCATATTTGATAGAGAGGGTTTCTTACCAGTCCATACCTCATGTGGAGACGTATCCTCCAACACTCATGAAGGTGATTTGTTAACTAGGCAACATGCAATATCCACTGCCTCTACCAATAACTCCTACCCTAATCTAGCACCACTGAGTATGCTTATTTCCTTTTACATCAACGTCATGTTCATTCTTTCTGCAGCTCCATTTTTCTGAGGAGTGTATGGTGTAGTATTATTTTGTTCTATACCACACTTCTTACACAACTCTTCAAATTCCTTCGTGCAAAACTCTCCACCATTATCTGTCCTCAACACCTTAATCTTCTTCTCTATCTGATATCCACCAAAGCCTTAAATTATTTATACCTGTCAAAGACTTCAGATTTATTCCTATGGAAATATAACCATGCATTTCTCAAGAAGTAATATATAAATGAGACATATTACATAGACTTACCCAGTAATGGGACCGAAACAGGTTCAAACACATCACTGTGCACAAGCTCTATTATCCCTTCATCCCTCTTAACACCCAAGGGGAAACTCATCCATTTTTACTTCCCATATACAAAATGTTCATAGAAATCGAAATCTAGAGAGAAATTAGACATACCTTCTACTATACCATTCCCATGTAGTATTTGAACACCCTTCTCTCCAAATTTTCCAAGCCTTTGATGCCATATCATGGTGTTTTCTCTAGCGACCACTAGATTTTATGCTCCACTTTCAGCAACCATAGAATTGTTTCTGATCAAATAGGTAACTGAACCGGTACCTACTTTTTTGAGGTAGCAAAAAAACACCCGATTTTGAAAAGTGGTGATGCAGAATCACCCTTTTTTAGAGCATGTTTTTGGCACTTTAATTTTTTTTTTTATTATTATTATTATTATTTTTTTTAATGTGATGATTTTCATGTCGATTTTGAATAGTGGTGCCCCAGAATCACCCACTTTTTTTAGAGGGTTGATTTTGACACTATAAATTTTCTAATGTCTTCTTCTTCCCTCAGATGTTTATTTTTAAGTGCATTTATGTACTTGTGTTTAAAAAAAAAATATTAGAAAAAATTGTAATGAATTCTTCATTTTTTCACATAGACAAAAAATTTAAAAAAGGGTTAATATTTTAAAGTTTATATTTTCTATATGTTCATGTATGTTAATTGATATTTCAATTCACATCAATTAATTGTCGCTAAAAAACCAATATTTTGAACCATATGAAAAAAAAGACACATTTTCAATATAAATACAATGGAAAAGAGACACTTTTAGAGACTTTTTGTTAAAAAAAACATGTTAAATAAACTAATTTTTTGTGTGAATATTAACCAAAAAAAAAAAAAAAAAAACATTTTTTATGAATTTTATGTCAAAAAATAATAGTAATGACAAGTTTTTTTGCAAAAAATAAGGATTCTTCTCATAAAATATCAAAGGCTAAACATTACAAGTAAAAATGATTAATAGCTCTCAAAACTGAGCCTTATTTGCAAGCATAACTTAAAGATCATCAACAATATAAACTAATCCATGTTCAACATCTTCTATAACATCATTAATGTCTTCTTCTGCAACATTTTCTGCTTCATTTTTGGTCATTGTCATCTTCTAATTGATCTTTCATGTCTGCAAATTTCCCAAAGTGTCATTTTCAAATCATTCCATATAATGGTGGTTGAGGTTCCCTTGCTTTTTTTCCCACACGTGATTCATTAAAATCCTCTTTCCTCAAACCGAATTTTTGCTTTGCATTTGGAAGAAATTGAAGAGCATTAATTCTTTGTTGAATACATTTTCATTGCATTGGGTCTTTCTCAATGGAAATGCAATTTCTTCTTTTTTTTGTAGGCAACATGCTAGTGGTGTACCTAGTCATCAAGCACAAAAGAAATAAATAAGAAAATTAGTATAAACACATAAAAAGTACAAAATAAAATATTTCAATTCAAATTTGTATAATAAAACTTACCTGAACCTAAGTATAAATCCAAAACCAATCTCCTTCATTTTAACATAGATCTATAAGATAGTTAATCAATGCTTGTGGTTTCTGATAAATGTTAAATATACCTCCTTTTGCATCTTTATCCCATATGTTAGTTTTCTTACAACAACATCATGAACCAATAGTTGACTATGACTCTTCCCATCTACCTGATTCATAAGAATACACTTATAGCTATCCTCTTTTTTTCTAATATTCAACATGGATGAACTCAATCATTTATAATAGGCTGATCTTCAGAAGAAGCAAGATTTGACTTCTGCCTGTAACATAACATAGTAAAAGATCAATTAAATTGTACACAAATAATTTTTTTTAACAGTAATCGAACATACAATTTCAATGTCTTACCATGTAAGTTTCATCCTTGAGTTTGTTTTTCCCTTGAAGCTTGTTAATAACATTGCAAACTGTGTTTCTGAATGAAATGTTGCAAATCTCCAAAGTGGTGATGTTGTGATTTCTTGAAAACCCATAACCACTTTACTAAAATCTTGATAAGTATATGGTTCACTATCATATTCAATGTTTGGGAAATTGAAACCATGAGGAATATCTGCAATAACTAGGGCATATTCCCTTTTAGGTATTAGTTTTTCAATGTCTTCATATTCACCTTGTATTATTTGATATTGGATATTGTCGAGCCCATTCCAAATGAAATGATTAAGAGTAGGATCAAGTTCAACATTCATAAGACGCTTCTTTCTCATCTTTTCCAACTTAATTTTTTCAATAAACATTTTGAAAGTATCTGGTACTACATTTCCATCCTTCTTCGACATCTTTGATGACATTAAAAAAAATATATGTATAAGTAATAAAATAAAAATAGTTTACATATGAATAAAATGAATATATAAATCAACATACCTTATTGAATGAAATATAAAAATCTTTAAGTGTTGTTGTATAACTTGATTCTGGGTAGTTGCGCACGACATCATCCCAACTGTCTTCATTCAACATTTTAACCATATGTTCTTGTATTTTCATATAAATCTTTTGACTAAATATATAAAGTTAAAATTGTTAATATAGTGACATGTATAGAAAATTCTACCAACAACATTATGTTTTAATTAAAAGGAAATTATAATCAAAGGAAAAGTAGAAATAATTCAAGAAACCTACTTCTGAAATTCAGCGCACATTTCATCCATTGATAATTCACTCGACTTCACACAGGATAGTATTGATTTGACTAGTTTGTCATCCTTCACTCCTTGCATTGTTCTCCAAGGTGTGATAGTCATATCCTCTAGAAGTTGCTTCATTTCAGGACTTGTCTTACTATTAGTACATATTATGGTTTTACTCTTTCTAACCTTCTGATTTTTTATGGAAATTTTCTGCCACCGCTCAAAAATATCATCAATCAATTCCCATATCTCCCTAGTTCTAAATGCAAACTGAAAAATGTTATCCATGCTTCTGAATATATTTGAATGCATTTTTCCATCTTTTGATTTGATTTTTTCATCAATTTGTTAACTTGTTTCCATTAAACATTCCTTCTGAAATGTTAGACTAACTTGTGCCTTATCCCCACCACATTTTTCTATGAATTCATTATGAATAAATATGACCCTTTGGATGAAATTAATTTTCATTCTATACTCATTATATGCATTATGATCCCATGCCAATAAATTTGATTTTGTTTCTGTTAAGCCAATGTAAATGATGCATTTCATTGTTTGAAACAAATAGTTATTGGGATATTCCTCAATCAATTGTCTTTTAGCCTCTATCAAATGGTTCCCTCCAATTCCATAATATTTATAATTAAAACATTTTGTCTTGTCAAATTCCTGTTTGTCGGGAACCTGACGTGGATCAACAAGAACCACATAATCCACCACATGCGCATATGGATTGAACCTGAACAATGTTTTCAGATTGTGTACATGTAGGTGATGTGCCTTTCTAATTTGATATTGAGATTTTCCTTCATCTGGCCTATAAAATTGGCTAACATTAAGCTCAAATTTTTGGCCACCACAAATAAATTTATTCTTCCTCAACTTAGATCGAATGGAATTTTGTTTTGTTTTAATAATTCCATCCTCTAACTCAGCACCTAGTGTTATGATTTCCCTGCTTCCTTTAGAGCTTTATGTTTGTTATTCACTGCTTCTCATGACTTTTATAGGTTGACCAAGATTTGATTTCTTCTTCTTATTAGTTAACATATCAGTTTTTTTATAAATAAGCTCTTCATCATCAAGTAAAAGAGAGACATCTTTGGCCATTTTTCTTTTTCGTGTCTGATTTGTTTTCTCTTTTTTCACAACAGTTCTAATCTCCTCCTCACTAATTCTATCATAATTTTCAGTTTCATGTTCCACATATTCAAAAGCAACATGTTTAGCTTTACTAGATTGACCCACCTTAGTGACTCTTGGTTGATCCTCTCTTTGTACTATTACAATGTCATGAGCTATTGATCTTTTCTTCATTCTCCTTTCCTCTTCTTTGTCTATGTGGAAAGTGTTGATCAAAGTCATAACATTTTTCTCCATATAATAAATACCCTCAAACATATTTGAAAGAGGCACAACAAAATCCTATGAAACAAAATAAAACATGTCAATGATCAATAATTTATAGAAAAATGAATGATCCTTACAATAATGCATAAAATAAATATAAATAAGCATACTTACAATGTTATTTGCAATGTTGTTTGTGATTTCTACAGATAATTTTGTAGATATTTCATTTATGTCATACTTGACCTTTGATAGACGATATCTAACCTTGTCACGTTTATTAGCCATTGTTGCAAGAACATAAATAATGTTTGTATTTGGCACCATACCTTTGTCTCGTACTCTTCCCATCACCTGATATGATTCATCTAAGTTACTCATACCACATGTCAGATAGATATGTATATCATCCTTAGTTTCAATATCTTCAAGATACCATGAAAAATCAGTTTTATTTATTTCCTCTGCGTTCATCGAGTCAGAAAAAATCTTTAATGAACTTGGTGGACCACTTGCTTTACTTTTATTACGTCTTTCTGTTTTTTATTCTTCAACAATACACATAGTGTGTGCAACAATATCCTTATTGCATCCAACAATATCCATAGTGCGTCCAGTTGCAACATTAGATTTCGTAGTTGCGCCCCTAGGTCTAGAAACATTCACACAACTTTTTTGATGCCATCTTCCTCATAAAAAGAAATATATATATATATATATATATATATATATATATATATATATATATATATATATATATATATATATATATATATCGATATATATTAATGAGAAAACACATAACTTATAAATCATTTTTTTTTAAGTTTGCCAATATAAATTTTCAATTAATCGAGAATTAATATCTATAAAATAAATTAAAAAAACAAAAAATATTTTTAAAACTATATAAGTTGAAAATAAACAAATAAAATTTACTATATAACTTTTTCATTTAAAAACCAAATATTTAAAATTATATATATATATATATATATATATATATATATATATATATATATATATATATATATATATATATATATAATTTTTCTACTATCTAAAAATTGTTCGGTTTTAATAAAAAATTTATTAAAAAAAAAAAAATTATTCCGGATTTTTTTTTTTTACCTCAAAAAAATTGGGGTTTGAACAAATTTTTTAATAGTTCAAGTTTTTCTCTCTTTCAAAAAAAATTATTTAATTTATATTTCAATTAATTATTTTTTAAATATACAAATTAATGAATTAATTTAAAATTTTAAAGAGAACTACAATAATTCAATTTATTTAAATCAAAACATAACAAAGTAAATTATGAAAATCTCATTTAAATTTAGTACCTATTAATCTCTGAACATTTTAAAATTTAAAATTAATTTTAATATTTAAAATTTAATTTTGGAAACAAAGAAGAAATTTAATTTTGATGATTATACAACTTTATCGCAACCAATTCTTCTTTGGTTAGACAAAGACCTTACTCTAGCTAACCGATACAAAAGAAGCTCTGAAGATATAGGGGGGAATTTGTTTAGGTCTGAGCTAGTCAAGCTCTATAGTGCTCAAGATCTCATAATTTGCAATGGTCTAAAGAAGTGGCCCAATTCTAGCCAGATGACTTGTATCCTTGGGCTTGGTAGCAACGTGGTAGATTATGTTATTTTCGATATCCCTTTATACAACGAAATAATAAGTTTTGACATCGTAAACGACCACGAACCTGACTCAGATCATAGACCTTTAATTGTAACTCTCAATTTTGTCATGCATAGAGATCCCATAGAAGATAATCCCTATAGCCAAAAGAACTTAATCTTTGATAGAAATAAAAATTATTTTATTTCTAAATGAATTAATAATTAATTTTCTTCCTTTATCTAGTATAGACAACATAGAAGACCTCTATCATAATTTTACTTAAACCCTCTCATATTCTATTAACAAGTTTTTAATTGATGTTTCGAGCAATAAATGAAATAGAAAAACCAACCCTTGGTATGATAAAGATTGTAAAAGTGCGAGGAGAGATATTAAGGAAGTTGTTGATGAGTCTCTTAAAATTGGCAAGATAAAAATATACAAATCCCTAACTAAAAGGAAAAAATGCAGTATATTGATAAAAGAAAAGAAAATATCTTACACCTCTATAAGGTAGCTCCTAAGAATTCTGGAGGCAGATTCTAACTAGAAAAACTAAAGATAATAATATAATTGCTTTACACAACTAGAATTCCTATCTTAACACTTTATGAATCTCCAAATATCATAGATAACTTCGAAACCCTTCTCACAACGAAAGAAGTTTTCTCATTAGAAGACATTGATTTTGGGGTTAAGCGCCTGACAAATGGAAAAGCTAAGGTCATTGAAGGTTACCAGGCAAAAATCTTAAAATTTGGTGGTCTTGTCCTCATCCCTCACATCCATAAGCTTTTCAAACAAGCAGTTAAGCAAGGGTTCCCTAAACCATGGACTCAGAGTCTCATTATTCCTATTTTTAAAAGTGGGGATACAAATAACCCCTCTAACTATCAGAAAAATATGATTAGCTCTCCCTTAGCCAAGTTATATGGTATAATTTTGGAAAAGAATATGAGCATATGGCTTAAAAGTGAAGATAAGCGGGCTAAAGGCCAAGCTGGATTTAGAAGGCATCACTCAACAACGGGCCACCTCGTTACGCTTAAGATCATTGTGGAGGAATGTCGTAATGATAAATCCAATCTCTTTTGTTGCTTTGTGGAATTTAGAAATGCTTTTGATACGGTTCCTAGAAATAACCTATGGAAACTATTAGAAGAGATCAATGTTACTTTCGAGTTGAATGTTGCCACTATAAGGTTATACGAGAATGTAATTGCCAAGTTTAAGAGCAATGAGCAGTGGTCGAAAGATATTAACTGTAATATCAGAGTTAAACAAGGTTTCCCCCCCTCCTCTGCCCTATTTGGCATTTACATCGACAAGCTTGAAGGTTGTTTAGAGGAAGCAGGTTGTGTTGGTACGACGTTAGCTAGAATAGTCATCATCCTTCTTCTCTACGCTGACGATATTGTTCTTCTGGCAAGGAGCCCATCTTCTCTTGATAAGAAACTAATAATTCTTAAGGATTTTTTCTCTACCATGGGTATGACTATTAACACTAAAAAAAAAAAAATTATGATTATCAAATACATGAAGTACACTTATGGTAATTTTGTGTATGACAATAACAACTTGGAAGAAGTTTCTTCTTACAAGTACCTAGTAATTGATATTCATCACAAGCTCAACTGGAACTATAGCATTGGGAAAAGGATTAATGGAGCGTGGAAAGATTATTTTGGTCTTAAAAAGAAGCTCATCTTTGAAACTATAGTCACTCATGTTTTCTTGTATGGCTGTGAGGTTTTGGGTTGCAGCATCTCTAGAGAATCCTGGAGAAATATTGAGAAAATACAAAAGCGTTTTATAACGTATAACCTCAGAATTAAAAGCAATACACCCTATCCTATTCTCCTTATAGAAGTGGGCCTTTACCCAATAAAGAGCCTAGTTATGACTAGGCTCCTATTGTACAAGCACAAAATCAATAACATGGGCGACCATAGACTTCCTAAGCTAGCTTTAAATTCCAGCCAAAACCACCTAAGGCTCAAATGAGGTTGGTATAAAGATACCAAGGTCTGGTTAAACCATTGGAAGATCAACGAAAATGTTGCATTGAAAAATATTAATAACATTAAAAATATCGTTACTTCTAAGTTTAAAGAGGAAATGTGGTGTGAGAAAGATTTAGAGGCTAAAAGAAAATCAAGGTATTATAAGGAGGTCATCAACCCTACTCTAGAAGATCAAAAGTATCTCTTTATTTTAACTAGCTAAAAAAACAAAATTAATATAGCTAAGACAATAACGAACTCTCATCAGCTCCATACTGAAACAGGTCGTTGGGCAATTCCTAATACCATGGGTGGAAAGGATCTGCTATCTCTATGAGAATATGAACATTGAGGATGAAAATCACTTCCTCTTAGAGTGCCCTACGTACACCCACATTAGATCTCAATTTCATAATCTTTGTTGCAATACTGACCTTCCTAGCCTTTTAACATGTCAAAATTATAGTGAGCTCGGGACGCTTCTCTCCAAGCTCTTTGAGCAAAGGAGTACAATTTTAAAACAAACTAAATAATTCGTTTCTTTAGGTCCGATAGACCAAAGTTTGGTCTCAGTGGATGCTAACCATCATCATCATCATCATCATTATAAAATTTTAATATAAAAAATATTTAAATTTTAAACGTTATAAAAAAATATATTAATACGATATAATTTTTTTGTTTTTAATCTATTTTTTTTTTTTTAATTTAAAAATAAAAATAAAAAAAATAAAAAATTAATTTTTTTCCGCCCATCAAGGGCTAGAGGATGGTCAGGCAGCGCCTTGGAGGGCTGCCCAGCCAGCCTCCGGCCCCTGACAGGCAGCAAAATAATTTTTATTATTATTATTTTTTAAATAAAAAAAATTATAAATATAAAATAAGAATTTATTAAATTTTTAAAATTTTTTTAAATAATAATATATTTTAAACAAATGAAAATCTATTAAAAAAATAAAAATATTTTTAATTAAATTTAGTTTTTTTAAAAAACAATAAAAATATATATATTAAAATAAAATGTTTATATATATATATATATATATAATAAAACTTTTAAAATATTAAAAAATAAATAAATAAATAAAAAATAATAAAAACAATAATAAAAACAATAATAAAAGAATAAAAAAATTAAATTAAATTTCTTTTAATAAAAATTAAAAAACAAAAATAAAGTACTCAAATTATTTTAAAATCAAATTGTTTATTAATTGTAATTTATAATAATAGAAAACTAAGTTTAATAAATACAAAAAGAAATTGGTATTCTCGTTTCAAAAAAAAAAACATTAAAATATCTAATGCTATTTTGAAAAGTAAAATTTCATGTTTTAAAATAAAAATAATTCTTTTTTTAAGTCTTTTTTTGATGTGCATGGTCGTTTTTTGGTTTTTTGTTTCCTGGAGGAACCCAACAACCCTAACAAAAAAACGTTTTCTAAATTTTTGTCCTAAAAAACCTACAAATTTGAGTTTTTTTTTTTTTCCATTTTCTTCACTATAAAAATATAAAACAATTTGGCTTTTCGAACCAAAAAACCATAAAAAAATGTAGTTTTGGAACATAAAAAAAAATAAAAATAAAAATAAAATAAAAATAAAATAAAATAAAATAAAATCTCGCCAAATTCATTTTTAAATGGACAAAATAGAAGCAAAACTAACCTTTGAAATGCGAAAAACTCATGTTGCCAATGTGAACGCAATACCTCCAATGCGAATGCAATGCCTCCACAAAATTACCAATGCCAACACAACGCCTCCACAAAATTGCTCCAAAAAACCCCAAAAGACTTGATGTGATGTGAGGAATAGAAACAATGATTTTTATTATATTGAGAAGATTGTGTGATTGGTTTACCATTTCGCGAATGTGGGATTAAAATTTAAAGTTTAAAATATTTACATGTAGTTAATATTATAGGTTTATATTAACTTTTATTAAATTTCAGCAAAAAAAATAAAACATAAATTTTAAAAATTTATTATAATACGTAGTTAATATTAAATTATTCAACTAAGAAATTTATTTTACTTTGGAAGGCATGCATGAAAGGAATATTTTGTGGATATTTTGAATAGAAAGTGGGGTGAAATATTTAAAAACCAGCATTTTATTAAAATGTTTTGAAATACATTTTATACGAATATTTTGTATGGAAATATTTCAAACGAAATCTTTGGAGGGAAATTTTTTAGCGCAATTTTTTTTTTTTTTTTGGGGGGGGGGGGGGAATTTGGAGGGAAAACTTTTAGCGAAATTTTTTGGAGGGGAATTGATGCATTCAAAAATGTCGCTTTTACCTTCAATACGCAAAAAATTTAGAATGTCTGCAGTTTCCAAAATTAATTCTTGTTAAAAGAGTATATGCGCACGGAATTATGCTTTTATGGCCCACACAAAACGGACCAATCGCAGCTTGTTCACACTTCGCACTTTCTACAACTTACCACTTTGCAACTTTTTAAATGTTAGCAATAAATGCATTCCTTATTCCGTGCGATATGCGATATGTGACACATCGCATCGCAAATAAAGCAACTTATCTTGCAAGGTCTTAAACACAAACGATAAAATCTGCAATGTGTGAAATTGCAATTTCCTACCCGTCGTTAATCTACACCCAAATCTAATGGTCTCTACTGCTCGTTTGCTCCTCTGCTTCGCATCGCACTTTAAATAACTTATGGGTTAAAGCCTTAATGCAAAACTCTAAAATTGGTGATTTACGAAATCACTTTTGAAGTGATTTAATCTCCATCGTTGGCCTTTTATTAGATCTAGTGGTACTCACTGCACATTCGTTGGCCCACTTCGCATCACAATTGATATAACTTATCGTTGCGACAGTCACCCTTCTCTGGATGCGATGTGCGAAGGCTAATTTCACGAACTTCAACGTTTTAATTGAACCAAACACTTCACCCAAACCGTTTACACAAAATCTCGTTGTGTTTTTTCTATTCGTACCATCTGTTAACTTCTTTGGATATGTTATGCGATAAAGGTACTATTCAACTCGATAGAGAAATAAAACGGATAGTTTACATCAGACAACTCATTTAAAACACAACACACTTGGAATTAATCAGAAAGGTAAATACACAAAGTTCGAGCCCTTTGATGGTTGAATTTAACATTCACCTCTCCTCTCTGTCTGCTCCTCTATCACACTTCACATGTGCTTTTCTCACATTTTCACACTATCTATCTACTCTATCACACTTCACACATATTTACGCTTTCATCTAACTGAAAGAGATTACACTCGCATTTATTAGCTTAAAAAAAACTCTATCCTATCTCACAATCCTAATCTATTTGGCTGAATCTCCTCACAGGGAGAACCAAAGTGCTACTTTTATTCCTATTTATTCTAGGAAACCAAACAAACTAAAATTCACACATTTAAAGCTAACTAAAATATTAATGACCAACTTTTCCCACTTCTTGGTAGTCACAACATGTGAACACATAATATCATTACTGACTAATTTCTTGATGCTCCCACATCAGACTCCTAGGGATGAAAATATTGATCCATCAATGTTTCAGGATCTGCATTAAACTTCTCTAAGTCTGTTGTTGTCATCAAACTGGCATCTTCCACTAGTTTTCCTGTCCATTTGACTAGATACTGATAATAGGTTTCTCCCCTGGTCTTCTTTGTTGCTCTTTCCTCCAAAATGGCTTCCACTTCTTTCTTTGTTGTCTTTGGCATCTGTTCCTTCCAATTCAAACTTGTAGTTCTTTCTATGTTCCTTTGTATGGGTACAAATATGCAACATTAAATATGGGTGATATCCCAATTCCTTCTGGTAACTCGATCTCATATGCATTTGAAGAAAAATTTCTCAAAATTCTACATGGCCCTATCTTTTTTCATTTTCAGCTTGTTATAGGTCCCGACTAGAAACCTTTCCTTCCTTAGATAAACCATGACTAAATAATCTTCTTGAAACTCTCTTTCAGTCTGCTTCATTTCACCTCTTTGTTTATACTTTTGAGTGTTTTTCTGTAAGCTCTTCTTGACATATTATTGCAACTTCTGCATCTATTCTGCAAATTATTCATCCTTTGCACTCCTTGTCTCTTATATGTTCAAATCTCTAAGTTCATACACCCCTCTTCGATGCATTCCAAAAAAAATCTGAAACGGACTCATCCCAGTACTCTGGTTAGGAGTATCATTATAGTAAAATTCAGCTTGAGCAAGTGCTAAATCCCATTGCTTTGGATTTTTGTAAACCAAACTCCTTAATATCTTTCCCAAGCTCCTATTCACCACTTCAATTTGTCCAGGCTGAATTGAAACTCAGGTTTGTACCTAGTTTCTTCCATAGATTCCTCTAGAAGTGACCTACAAATGTTGTATCTATGTCTGAAACAATAATCACAGGCAGTCCATGTAATCTTATAACTTCAGAGAAAAACAAATTAGCAATGTGAGTTGCATCACTAGTTTTCTTACAAGCGATAAAATGTGCCATTTTAGAAAACCTATCTACAACAACATAGATAGAATCATGCCCTCTTTGAGTCTTCCGAAAACATAAAAAAAATTCCATGCTGACAACATCCCAAGGTCTATTGGGTATTGGAAATGGCTAATATAACCCAGTGTTTTGGCTTCTTCCTTTGGCATGTTGACAAATCATGTACTTCTCAAGAAACTTTTTGATATCACTTTGCATTTTTGGCCAATAATAAAAAGCACTTACTTGAGAAAATGTTTTATCTTGTCCAAAGTGTCCAGACAGTCCTCCACTGTGTTTCTCCTTAATCAGATTTTCCCTCATGGAGCACTTAAGTATAGAAAATTTATTATTCTTGAACAACAATCCTCCTTGAATCAGGTAGTCCATCCATTGGCTTCTATTATGAATCACAAGATTTTTAACTGTTGCATATATTTCTTTGAAATATAGGTCTTCCTCATACATATCAATCATTTCTTCAAACCCCAAAATGCCAATCTTCAATTCCCGCATAACCATATTTACTCTACTCAAAGAATCAACAACTTTGTTTGACTTACCACTTGTATTTTTTATTACAAAGGTAAAACTCTGCAAAAACTCCACCCACTTAGCATGCTTTTGGTTCAACTTCAAATGATTGTTTGTGAACTACAATGCATGGTTATCTGAATACAACACAAATTCCTTGGGCAAAAAATAATGCCTCCATCTCTTCAAAGCCTGCACAATAGCATATAACTCCTTATCATAGGATGAATACTTCTTCCTGGCCTCATTTAACTTTTCACTGAAATAATCTATCGGTCCCTTCTCTTGACTCAAGATAGCTCCAACTGTTATCCCACTAGCATCAGTTTAAACTTGGAATATTTTATCAATGTTTGGCAAGGCCAAAACAGATCTTTCAGTGATCTTCTTCAACAACTTGAAATTCCAATTTGCTGCTTCTGTCCACTTAACTGGTCGGTTTCTCTCCTTTATTGTTTCAATTATGGATGCACAGATGTGACTAAAACCTCTTATAAACTTTCTGTAAAAACTTTCAAGACCATGAAAAC
This sequence comes from Pinus albicaulis, assembly GCA_034641835.2. NCBI lineage: Eukaryota > Viridiplantae > Streptophyta > Pinopsida > Pinales > Pinaceae > Pinus > Pinus albicaulis. Next base: position 1,520,069,186 of record CM076570.1, read on the forward strand.
TCCTTACTTCAAATACACTACTCGGAGTTGGCCAGTCTAGTATTACCTGGATCTTTTCTGGGTCCATCTTCAAGCCTTCTTCTGAGACTATAAATCCCAAATAAATGAGCTCCTTCTTCATGAAGCTACACTTCTTCAAATATATGAGCAGTTTCTCCTTTTGCAAAGTATTTAACACCAGCTTGACATGGTCCAAATGCTCTTCCTTACTCTAGCTAAAAATCGGAATGTCATCAAGATAGACTATCACAAATTTTCCTGCATACTCTTTCAAGACCTCGTTCATTAGTATCATAAATGTACTTGGTGCATTAGTGAGCCCAAAAGGCATCACTAACCACTCATAAAACCCACTGTTGGTCTTGAATGCAGTGTTCCATTCATCTCCTGCTCTAATCCTTATTTGATGGTATCCACTCTTTAGATATATCTTAGTAAAATACTTTGATCCACTTAAAAAATCCATCAAATCATCTATGTGTGGCAATGGAAATCTATACATGATATTGATCTTGTTTATGGCTCTGGAATCAGTACACATGTGCCACTCACCTCATTTCTTTGGACCAAGCACGACTAGTACTGCACATGGTCTAAGGCTTTCTTTGATCGGTCTTTTATCTAAAAACTCCTGTACTTGGCTTCCAACTTCGCGATTCTCTCGAGGTGTCATTCTATATGTTTCTTTGTTTGGTAAACTTGCACCAGGTATTAAATCTATGTGATGACTGATACTTCTGATTGGTGGCAATTTACTTGGTAATTCATCAACAACTATATCAACATAATAATCTAACATATTTTTAATTTCCACAGGCAGATTGTCTAAATTTTTAGAAGTCATAATTACCTTGGGTTTACCCATAATAGAAAAATGCATTTCTTTCTCCTTCTTGACTTCTTGCAGAAATTCCTTTCCACTAATCAGCATAACATTATTCCAATTTTCTCCTTTGTCCGCTTCATCCTTCAAAAGTAACAATGTGTGCTTCTTTCCATCCTTCTCTATGGTATAAGTATTCCTTTTTCCATCATGAATGGCCTTTATTTCAAATTTCCAAGGCCTTCCCAGCAATACATGGCACACGTCCATTGGCATCACATCACACAATATGACATCTTTATATGTACCAATCTGTACCTCTACTTTGCACTGTTCTGTCACCAAAAGATTATTTCCCTTTTGTAGCCACAACACTCTATAGAGAGTAGGGTGTACCATATTATTTAACCCCAATTTCTCAACCATCTCTATGGAAACAAGGTTACCAATGCTTCCACTGTCAATCACAACTTTGCAACACTTATCTTTAGACTTGCTTATAGTCCTGAATAAGCTCTTCCTTTGAGCTGGCTCATTTGCTTCCTTCTCTCCTTTAAGAAATACTCTTTGGAGCAATAAAGACTCTCCTGCTTCAGGTGGCTCTTCTTTTTCTGTGACATATGGATTTTCTTCCTTTGCCTCAGCTACATTCACATTCCACTGATTTGTTGGTTTGTTATGAGAACAATCCCATGATCCGTTTCCCCATTCTCCACATGTGTAACACCGAATTTCTCTTCCTCGACCTCTACCTCTGGGTGAAAATCTTCCTCTACCAAAGTCTCCTCTTTGTGATGATCTACCACTCGAACCTCCTACTTCATTCTAAGAGTGTTGAAATCTTGGTCTGAAATTTCATCTTCCTCTTGCTGGACTTTTACCTCTATTCTTCTGACTTTTTTTCCTCAACATCTTCTCCTCTATCTTCAAAGTTACTTGATAGGAATCCTCAATTGTATTCAGACTCAATAAACTGATTTCATCTTGTATATCATACCTTAAACCATTGATATATCTGGCTACTTTCTCCATATCATATTCAGCATGTCCTGCTCTAATGTTCAACTTGTAAAACTCCTCTGTATATTCCTTGACAATCATCCCTTTCTGTCTAAAATTCTGCAACTGTTTGAAAAGATTTAATTGATAATCTTTTGGTATAAAATTTTTCTCTGATTTACTTACCATTTTATCCCATTGCTTGATCTTAGGCTTTCCCTTTCTAATTCTGGATGTTCGTAGTTCATCCTACCAGATAGATGCATGGCTCTTTAACTTGGTAGCTGCAAACTTTACCTTCTTTTTATCTTCGACCTCTTCTAAGTCGAAATACATATCCACTGAACTGATATAATCTATCAGCTCATCCACATTAAGGTTCCCATCATATAAAGGAATCTCCATTCTTGGTTTTTCCACCAACCTTTGCTAATATCTTGAAAACTTTAGCTTCCTCGCTTTCTTCCTCAGAAGACTCTTCTGTTGTGCTGACATATTCTTCTTTAGGTGCTCTCTTCTGAGCAGTCTCCATTGTCGTTATTCTTGTACAAAGGTGTCGAATCTCTTTGAGAAAAGCTGCATTTGTTGTAAGTCTTCCACGACCCCTGCCAGCTCCTCTCCTCGGTGGTATATTTGCTATAATACTTGAGAACAAAACTTAACTTCGGCTATGATACCAAATGATGCATTTAAAAAGGTTTCTTTTACCTTCAATACGCAAAAACTTTAGAATGTCTCCCGTTTCAAAAATTAATACTCGTTAAAAGAGTATATGCGCACAGAATTATGCTTTTATGGCCCACACAGAACGGACCAATCACAACTTGATTACACTTCACACTTTCTACAACTTACCACTTCGCAAATTTTGAAAGTTTAGCAATAATTGCATTCCTTATTCTGTGTGATATGCGATATGCAACGCATCACATCACAAATAAAACAACATATCATGTGAGCTCTTAAATACAAACCATAAAATCTGTGATGTGCAAAATTGTGATTTCCTTCCCGCCATTGATCTACACCTAGATCTAACAGTCTCTACTGCTCCCTTGCTCCTCCACTTCGCATCACACTTCAAATAACTTATGGGTTAAAGCCTTAATTCAAAACTCTAAAATCGGTGATTTGCGAAATTGCTTTTGAAGCGATTTAATCTCCACTATTGGTCTTCTATTAGATCTAACGGTACACATTGCGCATTCGCTGGCCCACTTCACGTTGCAATTGATATAAATTATCGTTGTGACAGTCACCCTTCTCCGGATGTGATGTGCGAAGGCCGATTTCACAAACTTCAACATTTTAGTTGAACCAAAGACTTCACCCAAACCTAGTTTCAATCTTTAAGCTATATATTGTAATTGGGAGAGATTTCATTTGTATCATTCAACATCTTCTTGTTGAAAGCCATGGGTTCTTCTGATAGGGAATTTTTTCTTTCTGTAACACCAACATCTTCGTCACGAAACAACTCTATTCAGATTGGTGTATATAACAAGAGTTTGTTCACCATGAATAGAGAGTCCAAAACTTGACTTGCTCGTAATCCTAAGGATGATGAGAACATAATTGATGAAGGGCAGCAAAAAGAAATCTCTGTAAATTGATAGTCAAATATTCCACTTACTCTTAATACTAAGGATTATGAGAGCACCAGTGATGAAGCACATGATGAAGAATTTCTAGAGTCAAAATTTTCACATCGTCTTAATCCTAATGATTATGAGGGCACCACTGATGAAGGGGGGGATGAAGAATTTCCTGAGTCAAAATATCCACTTCGTCCTAATCGTAAGTATTATGCAAGCACCATGGATGAAGAGGGGAATGAAGAATTTGCAGAGTCAAAATATCCACTTTGTCTAAATCCTAAGGATTATGCGAACTCCATTGATGAAGAGGGAAATGAAGAATTTGCAGAGTCAAAATATCCACTTTGTCCTAATCCTAAGGATTATGAGAGCACCATTGATAAAGAGGGGAATGGAGAATTTGCAGAGTCAAAATATCCACTTCATCCTAATCCTAAGGGTTATGCGAGCACCACTGATGAAGAGAGGAATGAAGAATTTCCAGAGTCAAAATATCCACTTTGTCCTAATCCTAAGGATTATGCAAGCACCACTGATGATGAGCAGAATGAAAAATTTCCAGAGTCAAAATATATACTTCATCTTATTCATAAGGATTATACGAACACCACTGATGAAGAGGGGAATGAAAAATTTCTAGAGTCAAAATATCCACTTCGTCCTAATCCTAAGGATTATGCCAACACCATTGATGAAGAGGGGCATGAAGCATTTGCAGAGTGAAAATATCCACTTAGTCCTAATCCTAAGGATTATGCGAGCACTACTGATGAAGGGGGGGATGAATTTCCAGAGTCAAAATTTCCACTTCATCCTAATCCTAACGATTATAAGAGCACCATTGATGAAGGGGGGGATGAAGAATTTTGAATAAATAGAGATTCAATGTATCCACTTATTCCTAATCCTAAGGATTATGAGATAACGAGTGAGGAAGGGGAGGGGCGGGATGAAGAATTTTTGGTGAATGCAAATTCAAGTCTTCCACTTAGGCCTAATCCCAAGGATTATGAGAGCACCACTGAGGAAGGGGAGGATGAAGATTTTCTTTGAAATGGTAATTTTAGAGCCACAAATCTGAATAATGCATTTTCTCTAAGTGACCGTTTCAAAGACACACATGGTGATGAGAATTGAATCCTCCAAGGAAAGAATTCGAAAGCATGGACCAAGATGGTGAAATATTTCATCTAAGTCAGGGTTACAAAAGCGCAGCTGATTCTTATGAAATTTTTTCTTCAAGTGAGGATGGTATTGAATATTTTCCAGGCAATGATGTCGATGAATTTCTTAACTATGTTGAGAATGATGATAGTGGGGATAATATTCCTCCTGATGGTGATGAAACTACTTTTACAAAGGATAATGGAATGATGAATCAATTTTAAGAAAATATTGTAACTAGGAGTAGGAGTATACCTTTTCATATCAATCCAAAAAAATCTAGTTATACAAGGGTGAGAACAACATATCTCAAAGAAAGAAGTTTTGTCGTTCATTTGATTTCAAGTGAATGTTGTCAAAGGGATTGCTTGAAACATATGGATTTCAAATTTTCTTTGGAGAAAAGGAAAATATATTTGTCAATGAATAAAAACATGCAAAATTCATATTTAGTGGGTTGCATGCAATCTACACTAGCAAGTTATGATTATCATATTGAGAATGTATTTCTCTGTAGAAAGGCTTTCAAAATGTTGAGTTCAATTGGTAATTGTCATTTGTCAAGAATCCAAGAAAGACTGGAAAAGGATCCCACATATTAGTCAGAAGTACGTTATAAACAGGAGGTTGGGCCATTAGCAAATATTGCTATGTCATGGATGAAATACTTATTTTCAAAGCATGGAGAGTGTATGCCAAATAAGGACACAATACATATTCTAGATAATTTCTCGAGATGATAAATCTTCAACTTATACAAATATTATGCAAAAGTTGCTGAAGGAGTTGGTAATTTTATTACATATTCATATTTTACAAGGGTATGGAAAAACGAATTCAACAATGTTTGTATTCCTAATAAGACAAGGATGGGGATTTGCAACACATATGCTTCTCTTAAAGAAAAAAGAGATAAATGTAAAGGGGCAGAAAGAGGTATGCGTTCAAAACATTATTTTTAAAAATTGGATATTTATCAGCTATGATAATATATTTATTGATATGTTTCTTTTATTTTATGTATAGATTCCGTTGTCAAATAACTTCAAGAGCATCACAATCAACAAACAAGTGAAAGAAAAAAATTGTATAAACATCGAAAGAAGTGTTATGATAATCCAAATAAATATTTGGGTTTGATAATTGATGGTATGGACTAAAAGAAAACACTTATGTCACATTTTTTCCGCACGCCAAAAAAATTACAGGAGGAGAATTTCATTCAGTTCACTTGGTTGGTTGTATGGTCTTTAATGAGAAGATGTTTCCAAGGGTTTACTTCACAACTCCAAATATTCATAATGCTACAAATCTGACCATAACTATAATCCATGATGTGGTTACTCATTGGTCTGGTATTCTTCTTGAATTTCTGTATGTACAATTACTGATCTGAAATGGTTGTATTAGTTTTGTAGTGCTAAGTGTCTTTTCAATTTAAAAACATGTGGCTAATTAGTTCATTAGCTTGCATGAGGTTTAAGGTGTAGATGAATTTTAGTGAATTAGAAGCATAAATAAAGCTTAAATAACACTGAACAACAGTGTGAAACAGAGAAATAAGTCACCACATGAAATTTACACAGCAGGCATGATGAAGCAGTACACCCCTCCTGGGCTAGATCTGTTGGTCCTGCTCCCAATGGCATGTCCATCTTTCATTATTCTCAAAATTTTGATATTACATGTAGTTATAGTGCTCTAATGTCCATTTTCTCTGCACCAATGGCTCCATAATGCTCCAATTAGTCAAAAATGACTCTTCATTCACTCAGAATGGTCGAAAATTGGGCCTCCTACACTTTTTCCCAGTTTCACATAGGAAATCTCCAGTAAAAGTGGAGAACTCCACTTAACTGGACTTAAAAAATGAAATTCCACCAATTAAGGCGCGCCCGCCAATATTCCACCGAATCAACCGCAACATTAAAAATTAGTGGTTAGGCACATGCACCCCCAAAACCCGCGATCATCGTGGTGGTTAGCGGAACCGTTGGGCAGGTTGGGACCGCGGAGACGTTGGTTGGAATTTAAATGTAGTCATGTGATACAATATAATATGGAACCGTTAGCTGGTATTTTGTTGCATAGACAGCACGGAGGATGAAGTTTTATGTGTTTTATGTGACCATACCACGGGAACCGCTGGCAGGTTGGGACCGCTAGTGGTTCCCAACCCCCATGTTCTATTACAATAAAAAATAAATATAACCCATGCCCTTAGGGGTTAAGAAAAAAGTGTAGCTCAGACGGTAAGGCATGTGCATGCTCGGCGGGAGGTCTCAGGGTTGATTCCTGCAGACCCCAAAAAAGTTTTACTATGCCATTTCAGGGACACATGGCAGCCTTAGGGCTGGCCACGTGGCACCCTATGATTGGCTCTTCAACCTCGTACAACAAAAATTACCTTGACACTTGTCAAACTGTGATTGGTTCTGAGGAAGGAATATTCCTTGAAATATTCCTTTTTTCTAACTGTGCATCCCTTGTTGCTGATTGTGCATCCCAGTCAAACTTGGTCAAACTGTCGCAATTTTACCTATTTGGCATTTCGATCAGAACGCGATATATTCCTCATACGACATTGGTTTTTCGAACCATTCACAGCGCCATAATCCATAAGACGAGATCTATGCAACAATCCTATTTTCAACCAAATACTGCAACTTTGAATTTTGAGAAAAATTTATGAGATCCTGATAATTCCTCCCCATTAGGAAGCTTTTGGACCCCAAAAGACTTGATTACCTATTCAGTAGATAAGGGTACAACTCCCTCACCTTTCCAACCTCAATCCATTTTTCCTTGCTTGGTTTAGTGCCTTCGAGCGCAACTCGAAGGTAGTCAACACTTCCCCTCTTTGATGTTCTTGTCATCTTGTCAAGAATTGTATCTTCTTTGAGCTCATCTAGAAATTATGGCGATAAATATTCACTAGAAGGTAGCTGAGCATCACATCCTTGATCATCGATCAAAGGTGGCCCATACAAGCGTAAGTTTTCAACATTAACAACTGAATACATTTTCATATAAGAAGGCAAGTCAAGTTGGAATGCATTATTACCAACTTTCTTTATGATCTTGAAAGGACCATAGTGAATGGGTTTGAGCTTTTTACCTTCCCCTTGCATCCTTTCTTTGCTAATGTGCAACCATACCTCATCTCCCTCTTGAAACTTGTGATCAACTAGATGTTTGTCATGCCTCTCCTTGTATTTTCTTTGAATTTTCTCAAGTTATTCTTGAAGTTGTTGATGCATAATCTGAATTTTCTCAATGAACTTTCGAGCCTTATAAATATCACTATGGCCATGAATTGCAACATCCTTCTCAAAGATGAATTCTAATGGCGATTTTGGCAAATACCCAAAGCATACTTCAAAAGATGAGGTTTGTGTTGAAGAGTGCTTTCCCCGGTTGTAAGCGTGTTGAATGTAAATACAGTTGTTCATCCCACAACTTAGGATGTTTGCTACAATATCCTCTCAATAGATGCACAACTGTTCTTTTCACCACCTCAGTTTGTCCAATTGTTTGTGGATGAAAAGCGGTACCCTTTTTCAACTTTGTGTCCATCATTCTCCACAGATCTGACCAAAAATTCCCAATCAACCTAGAATCCCTATCACCCAAAGTGTCCAGCAATAAGAGATGAATGAGCTTCTCTCATCACACTTAGCCTCTCTCCTTGTGGAATACATATCTTGCCCAAATGAAATAGAAAATTGTTATACATGTGATAATCTTTCTCTTCAACTTGATTCCCTTCACTCAAACTAGCATACACATCTTGGAAATCAATGTCATGTGCATATTGTTCTATGTAACTCTCATGTAAAATAGATTCATTTTTTATTAATGTAGAAGCACTAATGATTGGTCTTTGTTACACCGTTTTTTGGTCATCTAACTTATTATTATTAGATGGACCCAGGTACACCATGTAAGACCAATTTTACCCCAAGTAAAATTTCTTTCACTATGAAAATAACTTAGTAAACCACCTTTATTAAGTTGTTTATGGTCTAAATAGGAAACCCCATGAGGAAATATTAAATAAATATACATTTGTTTGATTTTCCTCAAGGAATAATTAGTTAAACAATAGTCTAATTAATATTCTTGGTTATATTTAACCCAAAACAAGGCAATTAATTAGATAAATCATCATTTATCTTATTATTTTCTAAAAATAATTGTTTAAATCTTATTTAAATAATATTCTTTGTTAAATATGACTAATTCGCCCTCAAATAATTAAATAAATCATTATTTATTTGATTATTACTCAACCACATCCTTAAAATGATAAATAAATCATTTATTTATTTATTATTTACAAATAAAGGGATTTGGCCCAAGTTAAATTCGTTTTCCCTCCAACAAATATAATAAAATATTCCATAAAAGTTGGATCTTGATTTGGTTAATAATATTTTAATTATGCACCAATATCTAGACTAACTCAATATTTTGTTATAAATAGAAGGGTTTTCACATTCATTTACCACCTTTTGTTGCCTAAATATCACTTTGGATCTAAACTTTTGCTTTGACTATTGATCCACCATCACAGTCATATTTTTCCATTTTTGTCTGGGTTTTCTACACCATCAAGAGAGAGGAATTCTAGATCTGAAGTGCTGAGGACTTACAAGAACCCATCCCATTGAGGAGAACAGGGAACACCCTCTTGTGTTTTCCTCCCAGGTGCCATCAATACAAAATTCATTTGATATATTTTTGTCTTGTCTATTGGATGCATGGAGTAAATCTTGTTTTTTCTACTATTTAATGTCTTCTAATGCATAGATCTAGATTTTTGCAGCATTTATCTCGATCACCTAACTGCAGATCTGAAGATATTAGCAGTCATTTCTGCTGTTAGGGCTTTTTGTTATGCGCAGCTAAAGTGGTCTTTTTTCGTACGCTTGGAATTAACATTCATACTAATAACCGGCGACTTCACACGGGTTTACGATTACGACCGCTATAGTTTTTCTTATCCTTGCATATCTAGCTGCTTCAAACCCTAGGATTTCTCTTCAGACCCTTGTTTTTTCTCTTCTTGATGTTGTTTTTAACCTATAAAACCCTAAAACAATAAAAATTCTAACTTCCGTGTGTTTTTGGACTTATTGCGCAGGTGACAAACATCAGCCGTAGCTGAGACGACCATTTTTTTTGAAACCTACCGCCGAGAGTGTCGGAAATGCATGTCGCACTTTTTGGCCCAAAACTTGTGACCTGGACCTTCAGGGCGCACTTTACAGCCCAAAAAAATGCGACCTCTGCTGAAAACAGGTCAGAAACTGCGACCTGGAATTTTTGCAGGGATTTTTATGAAAGTTTTCTCGGTTTGTCTGAGCCTCTATTCAGGGTTGTCTGACCTCCATCTCCGCCCGTTTTGGACCTATACTTGTTCTGTTTCGCTCAACTAAGTGGGAACCTAGCCCCCTAGGGCTTCAGTACCCTCCAATTTTTGTGGAAGATTTTTTTGCTGTTGCAGGTTGTCTGAAATTTTAGAGTCTTCAGCCTTTTCTTTAGATCTGATTCCTCACCTTCAAATCCGCTTCAGATCAGCTTGTTATCCATCTAAATCACCTCATCTTGCTTTGTTTGGGTTTTCCTCTAGGGTTCACTCTGTTTCCCTTCAGGAGATAGTCATTCACCACCTTTTCTACAGTAACTTTTCCTTTAATTTGTTGTTGTTTTCTACACCACTTTCCAGAAGATTTTGTATTTTAGATCCTTGTCCCTCTTGACCTTAGATCTATTAGCTTTTTTAGTGTGTTTTGATTAATTTTTTTTTACTCACCTATAGACTAGTTGTTGAGAGACCCGCCTCCTTGGGTTTAGATTATTGCATTATTAGCTGTTTATTTTCTGTTCTTGCAGGCCTATATACTGTCATTTGCAGGTTTATTTACAGCTCTACAACACACTTTTTCTTTTTCTCTACAAACGTCTGGGTTTAAAAATTAAAATTTACACACTTTTACATGCACACCCTAAGCGAAAAAGGGCTTGGTTAACACCGCCAAGCAAAGACTCTAAAACATTGAAATCATTTGATCCTGCACCTCCTTGCCCTTGTTTCGACATTGTGATCACTTGATCCTGCACCTCCCTGCCCTTGTCGGTTTCTTTTTCCTTTGTGTCGTGTTTGTGTCGTCACGATTGCGCCACCAAGGCATTTATCCCAGAGACTTCTTGGCCTTCATCCTCAGTTTCCGATAGGAAGACTTACTCCTCCGCGTAGAGTTCGAGTTAGTCCCCCACCGAGTCCGCACACCGACTCTTCTTTTGGTCCTTTGGGTTCTCCTTCTCATCCCGCCTTCGGTTCTCCTCCTGACACCTTCACCATGCCTAGTGCAGGACCTGCTGCTGGTGGTAACCCTGGCCCTCAGGCCGGAAATACCACTAGTGGGACCACAATGGACACTACCTCGGCTGCACCCTTGCTCCCCTTCATGGCAGGCCTCAGCCTACCCGATTTTGACCAGTTGATAAACGACCCTATACAACATGATGCTAGTTGGCCTGCTATGCCAACAAAGCTCCCTTCAGACATCCCAAGGTTTGAAGGCCTTGCTGGAGAAGATCCTTCAAATCATATTTGATCTTTCCACATGTGGTGTTCGTATAACTCAATTACCGATGACTCTGTCCGTCTTCGGTTGTTCCAACGAACGCTTACAGGTGAAGATTCTAAGTGGTATGTTGATTAGGCCCCTTCCTCCCATACCACCTTTGCGACTCTTGCTCGGGCTTTTTTGTCTTATTTCCAGCTTGCCCTTCGTTACGACACTGGTACCGAACTCTTGACCTCTTTCCATCAATCGTCTGCAACCCACCTATCCGACCATGTTCAGGAATGGCGGAGAAGAAAGAGCCTATGTCGAGCCCCTACCTTCGAAGATCGTGTCTACATGGACTGGTTCCTTAGATCTCTCTTTCCGCCTATCGGGAAAGATGTCGCATTGCACTTTCCTCAAACCGAAGAAGCTGCTCTCCAAATTGCGTTAAAATATGACCTGATCTACACTCAGTCGGGCTATGTTTATACCGTTCTACCTAATCTTCCTAGACCCGATGGTGCCAACGCACCGGGGGCATCTCACGTCGCCGACGATATCGTTGGAGCTCTCTTTAATCCGTATGCTCAACCTCCCATGGGCTATGGTTTTCCTCAGAGAAGGGCTAGCACATCCTGCAATTTCCCCCCTCCCGGTAGCACGTATCCAGGATACGGAATGCCTCCTCTTTTTGCCCAACCTTCTGTTTACCACACTGCTACCCAATCTCCTTATTATCCGTATCTGCAGCCTGGTGCTCCAGCTCCTCCAGCATTAGCACCTCCTCCTCCCTTGCCTTCTCAACCCCCACAACAGTAACCACCGCCCCCTCCGGGGTACGTGTACGCACAGCAGGGCACGACTAATCCTCCTCCCTCAAAAAGGAAGAGGAAAAGCACTCAAAATCAAGCTGCCCCTGGTAATCCTAGACCTAATCAAGGTAATGCTCCTAACACTACAACCCAGCAACAAGGCACTCAACCCAAGTAGGATAGGCCTATTCGTACGAACAAGCCTTGTTCTTGTTGTGGTGTTTATGGTCATTATACACATGATTGTCCTCTCCTGCCATAGATGCGACAACTATGGGAGTCTCAAGCAACATTGAGAGGACAACAAGCCATCCCTTCCGTTCCTCCCAGCCCTGCACCTAGTCAACCGGCTGTGCTTACGAATCCTTTCCCTCAGCAAGGATTTGTGGCTACCCAACCACTTGAAGGTCAGATGGCCACTCAACCTCTTACATTTGGTTCCCCCGATTACCAGATTCTCATGATGTCCTATGATCAGCCTTCTGAACCATCTTCCCCTAGCCCTTCAATTTCAGTTGGTACTCATGAGCTCCTTTATCCTCCTGGAACGGTTCCTCCAGGCCTTAACCACCTCGGAGCCATCCCGCCAGGTCACTATCCCTCTGGTCAGATACCGTTCCTAGCTCCCGCACCAGGAGTGTACACGGTACCTGTTATGGCCACCCTCTCTCTTCCTAACCTGACCCTTGGGATTCTAGCCTGGTACCTCGACCCTCCAGCCGCTACCCCGCCTGGCCAACCCAAACCTTATCTTGCTTTGACCCCAGTTCAATCGGTCACTATGACTTCTCCCGCTGCAACAATGCCTCATTCACCTCAACAGAAACCACTTCCCGTTGCGGTCGCTTCGGGTAAGAAGGACAAAGCTCGCAAGGGGGCATCAAAGGAAAAGGCTGCCCCAAAAAACCCTGCCCCTCCTCGGCCTCCAAAGCGTACCATCCAGTGTGCTTTGTATGATGTTGTCGGCCACGCCACCCACACTTGTCCGGAGTTGCCTCACCTTAAGTCCATGGTCAATGAGACATTTCCGGAATCTGATATCCCAGAGGTATATGTCACTATACCCAATTCAATCCTGAAACTCAAACCATTGTGCACAAATCACCCTTATGCTTTGTGTGATTTCCATGGCCACTACACTCACCTCTGTCCTCGCCTCGAAGAGTATCGTTCCTCTTTAGAAGCCTTACGCCAATTCAAGGCCAAGCGCAATGAGTCCACCGCTCCCTTATCTGTGCATCTTGCTTCGGCAACACTAGAAGACACGAATTCTCCCATTGAAATTCCCCCTTATGATGTCGAAATAACAGAGCCTTCGTCCTCCATCTGCTATCTATCATCATCCATGAGACCCTCGATGGAAGTCCCTTTATAAACTTCCCCTGATGTTTCGTCTGACCTCCCTTCAGCAATCACCCTGGGCTCAACATCGGTAGATCATTTATCTTATTACTCTTCTATCACCACTTGTGACAATGCACATGTAAACCGCTCTTCTCATGATGATGAGTCAGGTAGCTTCGCCGCGTCAGGTGGTATTTCTTCCACCAGTCACCCCGTCCTCTATTACGATGAGGACATTGTGGAAGTATTCACCACCCCTGACTTTATCTATCCCCCCTTGCACCGAACCCATACATCTGAACCACAAACACCTTGTGGCCATTACATGGACACCCAATGTTCGGTAACGGGGTACTCATATCTACGAATCCAGGAGAAGAAATTCTCCACAACTCTCTGAGTGTATCTTGCCATGTCGGCTTTAGTACCATGATTATTCTACATTTAGAAGAACCTCTAGAGTCCCATATCACTTCAGATCACTCCAGGGATGATACCCCTCATCATTCCTTCATATTACATAAACAACCCATTCCTTTCGACATTGTTGTTGACCAAACTGTGAATTTTCTGGGAGAGCACCAGTTCATTTTCCTGAAATCCTCTCTTTGAGATAGGGACACCATGTATGCCAATCTGGAAACTTAAAGTCTATTTGATGCACATATGCAGTACCAAAAGAGATTGGTAATCCTTTATTCCCTTTCTCAAACTGCATCGAAAACAAATGGCGCACCACATCATTAAAATGTGTTTAGATTCCCCTTTTTATAAATACATTTTGGCATGACCACAACATGCTTGGGGGCACCTATGCCCCTTAACCATAAAAATCCCAGATCCCAGCCAAAAACAACAATGAAACCCCCTTTCTCTGACAGGTCGCACTTTCCTGGTCATTTCCTGGGACAGGTCGCAGTTTTCTGTCCAGTACCTGCTACCCAGGACGCAGAACAGACCCCAAAAAAGTGTGACCTAGTCTGTTCATGAGCTCTGGGCACCTCAACCGAACTTTCAAGCCAACAAAATGAAAGATTAGAATTAGGCACCTTACCTACAACTAATGGATCTCAAATTCCAATGGTCGGTTTTTTTGCTACAATCATCGCAAGATTTAGGGCTTCTTGTCCTCACTGCATTCACCACAAATCCACCTACAAATGAGTGAATTTGGAAGGAAAATGCCTTATTAAAAGAAAACCCCTGATTTTTCTTTCACCTACTGCATCCAAACTGTAGCTCAGTTTGACGAACCGTCTATACCATTGGAAAAGATCTCACCAAGCCCTCAAAAGAGTATATGTTAGTTTTTAGTAACTTGATACTTCACCAGGACACATTTCTTCCATGAAGCGTCACTTCACCCCTCCTCAAAATCAAATTTATTCACTTGAAACACTCGTATTGGGGGCACCACTTTGCCTTCATACTGGTCCACGCTCGTGTCGACTTTCGTCATGAGTTACCATCTTGTACTCATGTTTTTATGGTCCCCATTGGACCTTTTCTGCGTGGCAGCACCATCGAGCCACCCTTGTTTAGAGCATCTGAGTTGAGTCATCATTGCATTTATGGAGTCTATCCCGAGTCCCTTTGAATCTCGCTATAGTCCTCCATCCTTCATTGCTTGGTTCCTCTCTCGCGTCGCACATTATGGCCTTCAGTCCCACTGTCTCCTATCCCTCATGATATTATGTCAGTCGCTGCCAGGTCATCCATGCCCTTTATGCTCTAACAAAGGAAGTCGTCCGTTTGCTATTTAGTACCCCCCATTTCATCATCATCATTGGTGTCAGTCTGTCAATCGCTCTACTATTTTCTCTCGTGCCTTCGTTGAGGATCCCTTATTGCCTCACCTATGACGTAGCTCCTTCTGTCGACATCAGCTCATTCATTCCAGAAGATAGGTCTACAGGGTGGTGTACCTTGGTTCCAGCTTCCACTCTTTTTCGATGCCTCGGATCAGGCAAAGGTACTCCTCATTTCCCTTTGACTTGATTGTTTCTCAGCTCCAACTCCTTTCAGCATGATCAAGATCTGTATACTCGATGGTTTAGTGATGCAGCAGCTGACATCAGTGATTCCGAGGTGTTTGTGAGATGTCTCAGCCCTCATGAGGGGGTGGCCCTACAGGTAGCCCCCCACACATTCGAATGACCTCTTCATTACAACCTTCAATGCAGCTCCACACATTTGATGATGTGGCCTCAGCCGCTTGCAGCGCCTTTTTGTTTGCATATATCAGTCAGATTTTCAGAGCCCTTTCCTATTTTCAGGGGCATCTGGGTTGCATTTATATCTCATGTACTTAGATATCATTGTACAAGTCCTGGCTGTTATCCCAGGCACAATATGTATGTGGGATTCATTATTGTGTTGTTTATCTGGCTCATGTTTATGCCAGCATGTGTTATATTGGCCAGTCTCGTGGTGTTCCGGACGCCTTATTGTTTGTACTTTGCCTCGGAAGGCATAGGTATTCCTCCCTCGCCGCCTATAGCACAGGTACTGATGCTTCAAAGAGACTTGTCACACATGTAGGTCTCGCCTCCTCAGGGACTAGTTCTTTCAGCGCTTTGGTCTACCTTATACTTCTCTCTCTTTGACTTCCCCTTCGATGTCTAGTAATTGAGTTCTTACAACGTACTTTGGTCATACGATTAGCTCCTAACGCTCGCACGCTGGGGGGCAATCTGTTATACCATTTTTTGGTCATCTAACCTATTATCATTAGATGGACCCATGTACACCATGTAAGACCAATTTTACCTCAAGTAAAATTGCTTTCACTATGAAAATAACTTAGTAAACCACTTTTATTAAGTTGTTTATGGTCTAAACAGGAAACCCCATGAGGAAATATTAAATAAATATACATTTGTTTGATTTTCCTCAAGGAATAATTAGTTAAATAGTAGTTTAATTAATATTCCTGGTTATATTTAACCAAAAACAAGGAAATTAATTAGATAAATCATTATTTATCTTATTATTTTCTAAGAATAATTGTTTAAATCTTATTTAAATAATATTCTTTGTTAAATATGACTAATTAACCTTTAAATAATTAAATAAATCATTATTTATTTTATTATTACTCAACCACATCATTAAAATGATAAATAAATCATTTATTTATTTATTATCTACAAATAAAGGGATTTGATCCAAGTCAAATTCCTTTTCCCTCCAACAAATATAATAAAATATTCCATAAAAGTTGAATCTTGATTTGGTTAATAATATTCTAATTATGCACCAATATCTAGACTAACTCAATATTTTGTTATAAATAGAAGGTTTTTCCCATTCATTTACCACCTTTTGTTGCCTAAAGATCACTCTGGATCTAAACTTTTGGTCTGACTATTGATCCACCATCATAGTCATATTTTTCCATTTTTGTCTGGGTTTTCTACACCATCAAGAGAGTTGATAAGTCTGAAGTGTTGAGGACTTACAAGAACCCATCCCATTGAGGAGAACTGGTAACACCCTTCTGTGTTTTCCTCCCAGGTGCCATTAATACAAAATTCATTCAACATATTCTTGTCTTGTATATTGGATGCATGGAGTAAATCTTGTTTTTTCTACTGTTTAATGTCTTCTAATGCATAGATCTAGATTTTTGCAGCATTTATTTTGATCACCTAACTGCAGATCTGAAGATATTGGCAGCCATCTTAGCTGTTAGGGCTGTTTGTTATGCATAGCTAAAGTGGTCTTTTTTCGTATGCTTGGAATTAAGATTCTCACTATTCTCACAATAGTCTTAAACACTATCTACAAATTTATTGAAAATACCTTTCTTGTACCTTATAACCAAGTGAAACTTTTGAAGAAATCCCATCCACCTGAAATGTCTTGATTGCTGCAATTTTGTTTGTGACTGCAAGTACTATAATGGTTGGTGATCGGTATGTACAATAGTCTCTTTACCAATCAAGTAGTGTTTCCACTTCTTGACACTTTGTACCAATGCATATAGTTCTTTGTCATATGTAGGATAATTAGTCACAGCACCATTAAAAGTTTCTGAATGAAAGGCGATAGGCTTACCATGCTACAAAATTACTGCGCCCATGGCATAATCACTAGCATCAGTTTGTATCTCGAATGGATATCTCAAATTTGGTAATGAAAGGACTGGAGCTGAACTGATCTTGTCTTTTAAAGCTTCGAAAGCTTGATGTTGTTTGCCTCCCCATTGGAATCCTTTCTTCACACTTGTCACTGCATGCATAGGAGTTGCGATGGAAGAAAAGTTAGCAATAAACTTCCTCCAATATTGAGGTGCACCTGAGAAACTTCTTACCTCGGTAATTGTTTTGGGTGTGGGCCAATTCAAAATGGCCTCCACTTTAGAAGGATCAATCCTCAATTCTCCTCCTCCTACAATATGTCCCAAATAAACCAAAGAAGTCTTTACAAACTCACATTTTGACATCTTAAGAAACAATTTCTCTTTCTTCAAAATATTAAGCACTCTATTCACATGCAAGACATGATCTTCTCTTGTTTTGCTAAAAATAAAAATGCCATATAAGTACACAATAACAAAGTCATCAAGGAATGGTCGCAAAAAATTATCTATAACTCGCATGAAATTTTTCGGTGCATTACATAAACCCAAAGGCATAACTAGCCACTCAATGAGTCCTTGTTCGGTTTTGAATGCAACTTTCCATATATCACTTTCTGCAATTCTTACTTGATGATATCCCCTTCGTAAATCTAACTTAGTGAAAAAAATTTCTTCTTTCAGCTGATCAAGAAAATCATCTATTCTTGGGAGTGGGTAACGATTTTTTACGGTAATCTTGCTAAAAGCTCGAAAATCTACACACATGTGCTAAGTCCCATATTTATTTCGTATCAAGACTATGGATGAATCGCATGGCGAGGTTCTTGGCTTTATGATTCCTTTATCCAACATCTCTTTGATTTGCCTCTTTATTTTAGCATTCTCAATTATTGACATGCGATACATACCAATGTTTGGAAGAGGACAATCTTGCTGCAACTAAATCTCATGTTGAATTTCCCTTTTTGGAGGCAATCCTGTTAGCTCCTGAAACATCTCATGAGTCCATTAACCACATCATATAAAACTAATTTCAACTTAGGATCACATCCCTGAAATGATTCATGATTAATATCAGCTTTAGGCTTAATCATAAGAAGAAGAAAAATTATTATTTGAATTTACCAGCCTCTTTACTTGTCCAGCATTTACCAAAGAAATGTTTGTCTTCTTGCGATGTGCTCTAACAATGAACTCCTTGTCATATTTGAATAAATGATACTTTTTCTCATGGTGATGGAAGATTCTTTCCAATCATACAAGTAAGGACTCCCTAATACAATACCAGTTATGTAGTAGAACCACATCTAATTCAGCTGTGTCAACAAAGCTTGCAATGATTGCAAACCTCAATATACATTTCTTTGAAACCTGTAGATTTGCATCCTTACAAATCCAACCCACTGGATATGGTTTTGGATGTGGTATGGTCTGAAGGTTAAGTTTCTTGACCAAATATTTAGAGATTAATTTTCCTTGTGACCCACTGTCAAACAATGTGTCAACCTTGGTATTCTTGGATACGACCCTCACATGCAACAGTTTAGTATTTCTTCTTCATTTGGAGTGTTTATGTGATATTTTGATGTACTGGTACTAGGTTTAGTTTCAATTTCTTTTCCCTTCATGTTCTTCAATCCCATGGCTATAATTTTAATTCATCACCTAAATCAGATTTTAAATCACGTTGAGTTGTAGCAGTAGTTTTATGTTTCCCTTTGTTATTGGGATTCTTTGGCCTCAATTCAGATGTAATTTCCAACAATGAGTTTCATTATGGTCATATTTTGAAAAAAATTTACAAATCACTTTTTCTCCCTCTTTATTAATAGATGAATTCCTTTTTTTTTACCTTTTGAGGTCTTTTCCTTGGCTTTACCCTTAAAAGGTTTCTTCCTACCCTCTTTAGAAATGTTCTTCCCTCTAGCTTCTAGATGTGTGGCCTAAACACAAACTTCATATAGATTGGTGGGGTTAAACATGATAATAGTATGTTTTAGGTAGCTATGTAAGCCTCCTATGTACTTTATCAAGGTATCTTGGCTCTGCAAATCCACCCCTAAAAAGAGAGCTATTCTCCTAAATTCTTGCGTGTATTCTTGCACATTTTGTCCCTTTAATTGCCTAAAGTTTTGCTAGTTCATGATGGCTTTCTACATATGAGCTAATGGATAAAACTGTTGTTTAATAACAATAATGAAATATGACCATGATAGAATAATCTTACCATGTTTCTTGATTTCCTCCTTTGTCTTGGCTTCCCACCAAACAAGTGTTGCACCTTTCATTCTCAAGAAAGCTAATTAAATTTTTGTATCATCATCTTGAAGGTTATATATTCTAAAATAGACCTCCAATTGTCTAATCTGATTATCAAGATTTTCTACATTTACTTCACCATTAAACATTGGCAATTTGAACTTAACATTAATTTTTAAAAAAGGATTTTTACGAGTGCTCTTGGACTTATGTGGCTGATGTACTAAAGAAGAAGTTGACGATGATGATGATGAGGGTGAGGATGATGGCTCTCCATTGCCTCCATTTCATCCATTTCCCTTCTTTGACTTATCTTCATCATTTTGACCTTCTAAAGATCCTTCTCCTTCCTTGTGAAGTTTAGATCCTTCTCCTTCCAGTCTCTCATTCCTTTCTTGATAAAGGATTCTAACCATCTCAGTCATGTCAAGTAATTCTTTCCTGAACACTATTTCTTCCTCCTTCGGATCAACTTATTCATGGATTTCTCCTTCCTCATGAGGCATGCTTAATGGAGCTTCTACTTCTTTAGGAGGTGAACTAGTTTTTGGAGATTGTGGCAATATTACTCTCCTTTTCTTTGGCTCCTTTTGAGACCCTTTATGCTTCCACCAATTTTCCTTCTCCTCTCTTGAGCTTGAGCCTTGTAAGCATATAAAACTTGCAAACAGTTAAACAATTATTTGCACTAAACAACACCAGACAATAAAATATAGCTTTGGTACCAATCTGATCTAAAATGGCTGTATTATTTTTTCTACGCTAAGTGTCTTTTCAATTTAAAAACATGTGCATAATCAGTTCATTAGTTTGCATAAGGTTTAAGGTGTTTGTCCATGAATTGTAGATTATTTCAAGTGAATTAGAATCATAAAATAAGTTTAAACAACACTGAAAAATAGTGTAAAATAGAGAAATAAGTCAACACATTAAATATACACAGTAGGCATGATGAAGGAGTTCACCCCTCCTGGGCTACATCTGTTGGTATAGCTCCCAATGGCTTGTCCATCTTTCATTATGCTTAAAATTTTGCAAATACATGTAGTTACAAGCCTGTAATGGTTGTTTTATCTGCACCAATGGCTCCATAATTCTCCAGTTAGTCAAAAATGACTCCTCATTCACTCAGAATGGTCGAAAATTGGGCCTCCTACACTTTTGCCTACTTTCGCCTAAGAAAGCTCCACTAAAAGTGGAGAACTCCACTTAACTGGAGTTAAAAAAGGCAATTCTGCCAATTAAGGCATGCTCGCCAAAATTCCGCCAAATCGACCACAACATTAAAAATTAGTGGTTGGGCACATGCACCCCCAAAACCCGCGGTCATCGTGGTGGTTAGCGAAACCATTGGGCAGAACTCGCAATAAATTGTGGGTTGAAGTCGTGGGTTAGCATTGACCACGGAGAAGTTGGTTGGAATTTAAATGTAGTCATGTGATATAATATAACACAGAATCGTTAGTTGGCGGGTTGTTGCATAGACCGCGTAGAGGTTGAAGTTTTATGTTTGTTGTGACGATACCATGGGAACGGCTGGTGGGTTGGGACCGCCGGTGGTTCCCAACCCCCATGTGCTATTACATCAAACAATAAATATAACATGCGCCCTTAGGGGTTAAGAAACAAGCATAGCTTGGACAGTAAGGCATGTGCATGCTCGATAGGAAGTCTTGGGGTCGATTCCTATGGACCCCAAAAATATTTTGCTATGCCATTTCAAGTTAACGTGGCAGCCTCAGGGCTAACCACGTGGCGCCCTATGATTAGCTCTTCAACCTTGTACAACAAATAGTACCTTGACACTTGTCAAGCTTGCAATTGGTTACGAGGAAGGAATATTCCTCGGAATATTAACACACTGACGTACATCCTTTTTGCCCCCAACTGCCTGCATCCTAGTCAAACTTGGTCAAACTGTCGCAATTTTATATGCCTAGCATTTCGATTAGAACGTGATATATTCCTCATACGACATCATTTTTTTGAACCGTTCACGACACCAGAATTAGGAAGACAAGATCTATGAAACCATCATGTTTTCAACCCAATCCTATAATTTTGAATTTTGAGCAAAAGTTATGAACTCTTGATCAATTAGAGAATACGGAAGAAGTGAAAACAAGAATCAAGTTCTTTTTGGGTATCTAAACGTGCTCATTAAATTAGGAATTTTAAAAAATATAAAAGGTTGGTTTCCTTCTTGTTGGGCATACTCATGACCATATTGATCAAATTTTCAGTTGTTTTTCAGTAACATTGAGGAGGAAAGGTGTGGGAGCTTGCCATCATAAATTTAATGTATTAAGAAATCCTACATTCCAGAGCATGTTTTCCATGTGTTGGAAGAAACTATTGACATGCGAAGTTTTATTCTAGGATCACATGGTGAGGATAAATTCATTTAATAACTTAACAACATTAGCTTCCAGCATCAATTTCGTATCAAAAGAATTTATGGGATAGCACTTATATGGGGAAATAATTATTCAACTGCTGTAGAATGGGGGCCATCATCAGGTTTAGCATTTTTGAATTTCATTCCAGAGCATCCAATATTTTTGTCAAAGATATTGTTATTACCGTCAGTTGCTGAAATCCATAATGCATGAAGGCATAAGAGAGACATAAATTGTTGTCAATGTGTGGAGGAAATTAAAAGATGTATTAGATATACATATGAGTACTTTGATGTTGTTGATTCAGTTTGGTGGGTGTCGTTTTTTAATAATAAAAGTGATATGGTTTCAAGATCAATAAATGAGGATACACTTTTGAAGACTCCATTTTTTGGCCACAAAATATGCCAAATGAACATTAGGAAACACACATTGTTGAACAACAACAATCTCAAGCTATTATTAATTCTCCACAGGTCGAGGAAAGAGAAATCTATATTGGTTCTAGAATATCACGTGCACAACATGAGGCCATGGAAGATATTTAAAGGGGTTATGTGCAAGATGTTAAGGAGGGTTGCATGATAGCAATGTTAGCATATGAAGATCCACTTAGCTATCCATTATGGATTGCCAAGTTTATAAAGTTCATTAAGGAAAATGAAGATATTACAGCTGTTGAAGTACATTGGTATGCCACAAGTACCCACCCTTTTAATGGTGTGTACAAGCCAAAGATATTAGCTAAAAAAAAATGGCAGAAATAGGAAAATAAAGGGCACACATATAAATCTTCATCGCACAGATGTCTTAAAATTGGAGGATGTTGGTATACTTTTGTATGAATTCAATTTTACAAAGAGAGGAACTCTTTTCTTGAAGAGCTAGTAAATATAATGTCGAATTTGTAGGCTATATTTTAGGTATATCTTGAGATATGGAATTTTATAAGTCGAATTCTAAGAATATCTCATAAACGTGTGTTTTAACAATTTTGAAGAAATTGCTACGAGAACAAATACTGCTGGGATGGGACTATGATGAATGTAGTCGTAGATATAGAAGACTTTTAAAAAATGAAATGGTGGGCATGCAAGTTGACTCAGATGGAGCACTAGTTGATGAAAGAGAAGAATATGGATCATCTTCATCTGCATCCAGTCATTCATCTGAAGATGTAGGTTTTGATGGTGTGCCAGAACCTATGATTGATTTTGAATAACTCTCTAAGACATTTTTATGTAATTGATGTTTGCATGGTAGCTTGAAATAAATATTTTGACTTTCATATGATCTTTTAGAAGTTATGAGGCAAATTTGTGTTTGTGGGATTATATGTTTTAATTATGAAGAATCCACAGCGCAACAATGAATTACAAAAATAATTTATGTTATATTCAACATACCAATGTTGATATTTTAATTAAAAGTAAATATATATATATATATATATATATATATATAGAAATTAATGTTGAATTTTTAGCTTATGCAGTGATATTAGCATAATATTATGTATTGTTAGCATTTGGTAAAAGATATTTTTAAAAATTAAAAAAAAATTATGCCTCATTGAAAGGGGACACTTTGTTTTGATGGTTGATTTTTAGGTTTTGGTTGCAATTAGATTTAAAGTTGTCTTAGGCTAATATTTGAAAAGAGATACATTTTTATCCTTTAAAATAAAAAATTACTCTTGGAATAATAAATATTTCATTTACTTGTTCATTTTTAAATTTTTTTGAAGTCATATGTTAAAACTTGTCATTAAGGTTTTTATGCGCTACAATATTTTATCTTTAATGTTATGGTTGAAAACAATTACAATTTTAGGGTTTTTTAGAGTCAAGATATTTTATCTTTAACAAGATGGATGAAAATTGTTGGAAATGATAAGGCCTTCAGACATGATATTTTTATCTTTAACATCATGTATCAAAATTTTTAGAATTTTATGATTTTTCAATGTCTTAATATGTTTTCTTTAATTCCATTGTTAAAATGTGTGAAAATTGTGACACTGTTTTTTTTTATGTTATTCCAGCATCAATTAGTTTTTTTTTCTTTAGAGAGTGTTTTTTCAATCTTTTTTTTCAAGAAACAATATAGTTTTTAGCATAATTTAAAAAAATGTAGAGAAAAAAATACTTTTTAGAATACACTATTTTGGTTTTTCGGTGTTTTTTCATGTTTTTTTTTTAGTCTTTTTAAACTAGAGTTCCAATTTTGAAATAATAGTTACCATATTATCAGTAACTATATTTATATTAAATATTATTTTATTTTTCTTTAACAAATAAAATAAAAAAATATTAAACAAATAATTAACTTGCTAGTGCTTAAAATTAACACTGCTAGTGCTTAAAATTTACAACGCTGCAATAAACATGGACATTAATGCTGGAAAAGGGCTTGCACTGGAATATATATATATATATATATATATATATATATATATATATATACATCAAAACAAATGTCACTCCCATATAGTGTAGGAACTCTTAACTAGCCAATGTTGTCAGCTGAATGTACATGTGTCTTCGAAGGAATCAAAACTCACTCTCCAAACTTTCATAGATGGTGTGACACCTTAAAGGCAATGCAGAAGGTTCACCTAATCAGGTATAAGCTGTTCGGGATGGCTATCCCTGCCGTGACAACTAGACTACACCAAAAGTAACAGTGTGTATACCTCTATTATTGACCACAGCATTTGCAACTTCTTTGCCAGTGTATTCCGAGCAGAGAGCATGTGTGGCAGGGAGAGAGATTTGTTTATAATAAAAGATAAACGTAAATGGAAATGTATTTAACTTTTAAGGGTTTTTTAAAAAGTTTTCATAATATTAATTTTATTTATATTGATTATTAAATTAAATATTAAATATGAATTTTTTTTTGTTTATGGGATAAAGGGAATTTTTTAATTCAATTATTTGATTATTAAAAAAATTTCAGAAGTGAATTTTAGTGTTTCTGAATGTTTTAGCCTTGGCCAAATCTCAAGTTATAACCGATATTAACTTGTTCACTATTTGTACTAACTCCACCCAGTTTTATTGTTTAAAAAAAACAAAAAATATAAGTGTGTATATACTACCCTGTTTTAACTTATAGCCTTTTACAATTAACATAACTATGCTAATTGGAAGTAAAGGGAAGCCGAAGAGCTCCAAGAAACGCAGGGTTCAAGATTGCAAAGATCGATAACTGTTTCTAGCAGAGGGTCTGCAGATTTTCATTTGAGTTTCGCTGTGCGTCATTACAGTTTGAAGGTCTGAACATAATATATGGCGGCGGCCCCAGGAGGGGGGCCGATACCCTCCTTCAAAGATGTTACTGCGGGAGCCCCACCGGTTGGCAGTTCGGGGCATTTGAATCGGCAAACATGAGACCTGCAGCGGACTGGACCGGTTCTCGGTGCAGAATGGCAATCGAAGACAAAAGGTCAGTGCTTGCCTCGGGCTAAAAAAAAACCAGGGTTTGTTATTCCGCCAAATACCTTAAAGGATTATCGTTGTTATATGAAAGATCATGCTTTAATTTGTAAATTCATTGGTCTATGGCCGACGGAGAAAGATCTTCTACGGTGGATTCAGCATAAATGGCAACCCAAAGGACAACTTGATCTGAAATTTGGTCCTCGAGGGTTTTCTACAGTTATATTCACTAATTTGTTGGACAAAGAACGTATATTTGAAGGAGGTCCGTATTTTTTTAACAATGCAGGGTTGTTTATGCGATAGTGGGAGGAATGTTATAATCTTGATGATGAACAATTTCTAGAGGCACCGGTTTGGGTTCGTTTATTTGCTTTACCTATTGATTTCTGGGCCCCTGACATTCTTGAAGGGATTGGTAATTCCTTGGGAAATTTTGTTAAAATTGCGGAGACAACATGTCGGGGTCGCTATACCTCGTTTTCCCGTATTTGTGTGTATATGAATATTTCCGAACCCCTTCCTGAAACCATCAAATAGGAATATGAAGGCAAGATATGGCAGCAGACTCTGGATTATGAGCACATTCCTTTTCATTGTCGTCATTGTCATGAATGTGGTCATTTATATAAATTTTGTCCACAAAATTCTCCCGAGGTTCAAGAGCCTGCAGCAGGGGCTCAATCGAAAGAGGAAGTGGAGACGGATGATGGCTTTGTTTCTACAGTTGCGAAGAAAAAAAGTGTTAGGCAGGCCGCTACTTCCCATACCAGCCATCAATATTGAATTTCGGCTAATCCTTTTGAGGTTTTACAGGAAGATGAGACTCTGGTATCCATGGATAAGAATGAAATTTCAGCCTCGCATGCACAAGTCCAACATCCTGAACCATCCCAGGAACAGCTTGGGGAACCACTGAAGGAAACGCGTGTTGATGACCCCAATCAACCCGAAATGCAAATCGATAAACCTTCCTCTGTCAAGCGTAAAGCACCCCTTGACAATGCTGAGTCTATGGTGGTTCTTACTCAATCACAGGATCAGGAGACGATGGACATGGAGACTCCTCCAGAGGATCTTAGTACAGAGGAACAGGTTATGAAAAGGCTTCTTCATGAATGGCGGAATTTGGATGACCGGTTCATACCTGCTAACCAAAAAACTCTTTACAAGAAATCGTTTGAGAATTATTTAACTGCTCAGACTAAAAAATCTACCAATAATCCCGAGTCCAGTCTGCATAAAGTGGGTACTCAGTTTTCTAAACAAGGTAAGAAGAAAGAACGAAAAACTCTCCAAGAATCGATTCATTTAGTTGGTGAAATGTTGGTTAATACAGGAAAAATCATGCCGTTAACAACGGTGTTTCAAAAAATACCTAAACCTTAATCATGAAAATTCTATTTTGGAATATACGGGGTTTAAATAGTCAGGGTAAACAGCGCTATCTAAAGGAGAAATTAAAAAAAGAACGACCTGATATTATGTTTTTACAAGAAACAAAGATCATTGCATCTCGCTTTGATACAATTTTAAAGAATTTTACACCTCACTATGAAGTAATGGTCATTGATGCCCGCGGCACTGCAGGAGGCATTGCAATTCTTTGGAATCCCAGTGCAGTTATAGCTGATGCTTGGTTTGGTTTTCACTGTAGTTTATAGGGCACTTTTCGAATGGTAGGGTCTGATGTAACATTCTTAGTTACTGTTGTTTATGGTCCACATTCAGCAGGGGAAAAATCCCAGTTTCTTGATACCATTCGCGATTTGAGAATGACTCATCAAGAGAATAATTGGATTATTGGTGGAGATTTTAATCTCATTCTTAACCTTAATGAAAAGAAAGGTGGCATTCGGAGAGATGAT
This sequence comes from Pinus albicaulis, assembly GCA_034641835.2. Classification (NCBI taxonomy): domain Eukaryota; kingdom Viridiplantae; phylum Streptophyta; class Pinopsida; order Pinales; family Pinaceae; genus Pinus; species Pinus albicaulis. The sequence goes on from CM076570.1 coordinate 1,520,096,557, forward strand.
CAGGAGATGGAATTGTTTCTTGATTTTCTAGCTAACCTTCATCTGGTGGACATTCATACTGTTAATGGTATTTATACTTGGAATAACCGTCGTGGGGAAGCACACCAAGTTGCGTCTCGTCTTGATCGTTTTTTAGTTTATGAGGATTTATACAATCTGGATTTGCACTTTGAAGCTTCCATTCTGCCGTCATTGGGCTCTGATCATTGGCCCATTAGCTTATCTATGGATATCAAGGATATGACTCAGCACAGGCTTTTTCGTTTTGAAAAGTTCTGGTTACGAGATCCTTCTTTTGTTGAGCAAGTTAAGCGCTGGTGGAAATCTTCGCAGATACAGGGATGGAACCGTATGCATACTTTTCAATTAAAACTAAAATATATTAAGAAGGAGATTAAACAGTGGAATAAAACGCATTTTGGTAATATTCATACTGCATTGAAAATCCTCCAAGACCGGATGCAACACATTCAACAGGAAATCATTTTTCATGGTCGAACGACAGACCTTGCTCAACAAGAAGGCTTAGTTCTTAGTGAGCTTGAAGAGAGACGTAAACAGGAGAAGATCTTATGGAAGCAGAAGTCTCGAGTGCAATGGTTGAAGGAAGGGGAGAAAAACACATCTTTTTTTCATAGATCTCTCATTCAATGATGGCAACATAATCGAATATTCTCCTTGAAGGATGGGACAGGTGCAAAAGTTTTTCGGCATCAACAATTGGAAGATCTGCTGGTTGGTCACTTTCGTGATATGATGACGGAACCTGTTAGTGACCGAGCAGAGGCTATTCGCCGGATTACAACTCATATTCCGACAATTGTATCCCAGGACCAAAATCTTGCCTTAATGCGTAGTATTACTTTCACAGAAAACGGGCTTTGTTAAAGGTAGGCAAATCTTAGATGGGTTGGTAACAGTTCAAGAGGCAATTCATTCTTTGAAACAACAGAAACGGCAAGCTATGTTGGTTAAACTAGATTTCTCTAAAGCTTATGATAGGCTAAATTGGGATTATCTGAAAGCTGTTTTATTATCTTTTGGATTTGATAACCGCTGGCTCCAATGGTTATTTTCCTGTATATCGTCACCGAATTACTCAATCCTGGTAAATGGTATTCCTAGTTCTACATTTACTGCGAATAGGGGTTTGCGCCAAGGGGATCCTATCTCCCCTTTCTTGTTTATTATTGTTGTTGAAGGCCTGGGCCGACTTATTAAGGCGGAGGTCGCCAATCACACGTTCAAGGGTCTGAATCTTTGGGGACGGGATTTGACGCTCTCACATCAACAGTTCGTTGACGATGTTATGCTTTTTTCTCAAGTTTCATTAAGGGAAGCTATTTCACTATTGCATATTCTTAACCTTTTTATGGCAGCATCTGGTACTATGATCAACAAGGACAAATCTCATATTTATTTCTTCAATACTCCAGCACCTGTTGAACGGTTTATTGCACGTACTCTTGGATTTCAACTTGGTCATTTGCCGTTTAAATATCTTGGTTTTATGCTGCATATGTCATCCTTCAGTGCATCAACTTGGGAAACTTTGATTACTAGTCTTCGTCTCCGTTTGCAAAACTGGGCCCTTCGAGCGCTCAATGCACCCAGCAGAGTTATTTTACTTCGCTCCGTCTTACAAGCTATACCTATTTATCAGTTCTCAGGCCGCGCAACTCCTAAAAATGTCTGTGCTACCATGGTTAGTATTTTCTGGAAATTCCTTTGGCAAGGTACGCAAACTAAGCACAAATGGGCTTTATTATCTTGGGAGAGGTTAATTAAATCTAAACGATTTGGGGGACTCTGGCTTCGGGATCCTTTCATATTAAATCAAATAATGGAGGCTAAACTCTAGTGGCGATGGGTCCAGGGTGGCCGGAACCTTTGGAAGCGCATTTGGAAAAATAAGTATGCAATGCCACACTCAACTGTGGGTAGACTGAAAACTACCTCTGCTCCAAAATACTCCACTATCTGGAATCTAGTAGTGGAAAATCGAGATCTCATTCGCCAACATAGTTTCTGGGAAGTGCGGGGTGGTCACTCTACACTCTTCTGGGAGGACTCTTGGCAGCAGCGTGAAAGATTATTTAGCAGACTGGATTTGGGTGAAATATTCTTATTCACTAACCTTCCCAATACCAGACATATCAATCATTACTGGACGAATAACTCCAGTGGGCAATGGCGCGTTTGGAAAACTCGGGATCATTGGGATCATGCACCTGATACGGCTCAATGGTGCAACTTTGCCAAAGAAATGCAGACTCGCACTATTATGACAGTTGTCGGGGCGGATATTCTTCGGTGGGGCTACCAGCCTAAAGGAATGTTTACTGTCAAAGAGGCTTATTCCATTAAATTGAGTAACCAGCAAGATGTTGCAGCCCCTATTTGGAATAAAATTTGGAATGGAAAATTTTGGCCAAAGGTGGAATATTTTCTTTGGATATTGAGCCATAAGCGCATATTGACATGGGATCATTTGCAGCATCGCGGTTTCCAGGGACCTTCTTATGTATTTTGTGTTGCACTAATGAAGAAACGATTGAACATTTATTTAATACTTGTCCCTATAGTAATGCAGTCTGGGAGAATTTGGAGGTGTTGTTTGGTCGCACTGACCAGGAACTTAGTAGTATCAATACCACTATTTGTAATTGGCGACGTGGTGGGTTCAAGAGTGCAGTAATCAATAGGGCTTGGCGGTTGTCATTTGGTTTCTTGCTGTGGGGAATATGGAAGGAACGGAATTCTCGCATTTTCCGAAATATAACACGATCAGCGCATCACCTCTGGTCGATTATACTTCAGAATATCAGGGAAACAATTTTGGTGGAACGTTGGGGGGATGATGACTGGCCTGACATGGATTTAGAAAGACGCATTCTCAGCAACTTGAATGTTACTCCTCAGATGCTTGATGCTTCATTAAGAAAATCTCAGCCAATTCTCACTTCTATTCCCTCTCATTATTTACCTCCACCTTTGTTTTTCATGAAATTAAATTTTGACGGGGCATCAAAAGGGAATCCTAGTCAAGCAGGCATTGGTGGTATATTTCGTGATTCTTCTAGTCAAATTTGTAGAGTTTATTCTTACCCTTTGGGATATATTACCAATAATGAGGCCGAATTGATGGCCTTAAAGCAGGGTCTCCTTATTGCGCTTAGGGAAGGCTACCAAAGGCGACAAGTTGAAGGGGATTCTGCAATGGCAATGGGTATCCTGAAAAAGCTTCAACAGGGCAATCTTTGGCAGAAAATCAGCAAGAGCTGGCGCACAGCGAAGTTGGTGGAAGATATAGGCAGTCTTCTTGGCCAACTTGGCTCAGTGATTTGTTCGCATGTTTTCCGAGAAGGTAATCAAGCAGCGGATTACTTGGAAAATTGGGCTTGTAAGTATGACCATAGACATCTGGATATCAATGGTTCACACCAGGCCTGGCAAGTGGAGCTCTCTCCTTTGCAATTTATTGTTGATCGGGATCATTCTCACTCACCCCCGATTGGGGTGCGTACAGGTTGAGGTTGATGGTATTCAACCACGTGTTGGATGCATCGCTGACCCATTATGTTTATGTTCCTTTCATGGGTGTATTGGTTCGATGCACTCCCCTTGCCAGTACTTTGCATGCCCAAGCCAGTTGGTATGATTAATGCCCTGCCAGGTTCATTCATCCCTTGTTTTATGCGGACAATTGTGCATTTCCAGGTTGGTTTTTACCTAGCCTTCTCCATTCGCTTCCGCTTCTATCTTGGAGTATTGTTGCAGGTCCGGGCCTCTATCTTCCGAGCGCGTTTCCTACGGCGGTGTTTGTGGTATGTAATGGCAATTTTCTTTCTGGATACCTCTGCCTCACAGTATGAATCTCTGTTCGATTTACTTCAGTTGCCTTGCATGTATACGGTTATGCTGTTTCAGAATTTCTGTGCTAACTGGGTTGTATTTAGTATTGGGCATATGGGGGAGGTCGAACCTCATTTCCGTAGCCCCCCTAGCCCCCTAGTTTTGCCTCTGTATTTCCTTGGCCCTGTTTTCCTTTCATATCGGGTGCATGCTCTTCTGTCGGAGGTTATCCTTTATTATCGAAGGAAGTGGTTTTTTGGTCCATTGCTCCAGCTGTTTCCCTTCGGCAGTGTATGCATGGGATTAACTCTTTTAACAATTGCCGCTGCTTCGACTTGTTTTTGGCTTCTTCGCCCGAGGTTCATGCAGCTGTTATTCTAATATGCAAGCATTCTATTTCATTGCTTCTGCTCAATAGCATTTTTCAGTATTTTCTGCGGCTACATATTCCTTTCTGTATGAGTTGGTTGTTGCTAGGTTCTCTATGGTTACACATTTTTTTCCACATGGCACTACTATCGGCGGGTTGCAATTTTTGGTGGTTTATGCAGATTTCTATTTTCTCTTATATGGGCTTCCTGCTGCGTCTGGTCTCAGGAGTCTCGCTTCAGCAGTTTTCATGCCTTTACTCTGCCACTGTGCATGCTTCCTCTTTTGATTCCTCTGCCCACGCTCTACGACGGTCTGCTGTTACCTATTGGCTCACAGTCTCTAGTATAATTTTGGTGGTGAAGTCTTTTAGTCAATATTTGTTCTATGCGTTTCTTGACAGATGGTCTTCTATTTCCTTTACTGTTGCTCTTCGGTGGCCGGTTCAACGTATTGGACATGTTCTTCTGCAGTTCTCTTCACTCCTGACTTATCTGCTCTTACCTGTTCCTCTGGCCACAGGACTCTTTGCAAGATTTTCATTTGCAAGAATGGTGAAACAGAATCCTAGGAGGCCCAAACACGATCGGCAACCCAAGCTTGGGGCAGGAACCAGTCGAAGGGGCCGCAAAACAAATACACATGTTGTACAGGAGCTAGCTCAGGTTTATGAATCTAGCAATCAGGAAAAGATTAAATCTACAATTCAAGGATGGGAGGTAGAAACTGACAATGAAGAGGTGAGTATGGATGAACATCTCTCCCATATGGACTTTTTAACTGATCCAGGTAGTACTCGTGGACATGTTTCTCTCTTCCAACAATCCGTCAAGACATACTGGAAGATGAAGTGTATCCTTGCAAAGGCTTTGGCAGCAACCGAAAAGAAGAGTCTTACCTCCTCCATTCTGTTTGAGTTGCAACAGCTGAAGATGGATATGCATGCCATCTCCAAGGTACAGATCCAGTTGAATGATAAGGTGGGCAAGTTGGAACAGCAGGTACAGCTTCTTCATTGTAGGCCACATGTGTTTGGGCAAGCTGATACTACTTCGGCTGCTGCTTTAGTTGGTTAACTTCTTTCTTGTTCATGTAAATTTGGGTCCTGTTAGCTATCTTTTTGGTATTTTCTGTAATTATTTTGGACATACTACAGCCCTTAAAGCTGTTAGATCTAGGCTTAGACAATTTCGTTTTTGGTATGCTTACAACTCGTTGCGGTGGCCAACAGACCTGGTTTCCTTCGGGCAGGTTGAGGTCACTGCATTGGTTTTTTACTGTATGACTCTCTGCCCTTTATATTATCATAAATGAAAGGTCCTATGAAGCTTACAAAAAAAAAACATAACTATGTTAATTTTAATATAACTTAATCACCCAACCTTAATGCTATTATTTCTAATTATAATTGGTATAAACAAACAAAAAGTATATCTCTTGATCACCAATCACATGATACAAATGCATCAAAGCGATATCGTTACCAAGATATCTGCTCGAGATTAACCTTATATATCCAAAATATCTTGTACAAACGAAAGGAAAAATTACATAAAATATTTTGAAGATTATTTCATTACCACATCAATAAAAATATCATATGTTAACTTACAGGGTTCGGCATTTCTTTCATAGACTAACTACTCTCACTTGAAAACAAAACTAAAAACGAAACAAAACTCTCCATGTGGCATATTTGGATTTGGTAAATTAATGAGTGAGATTTAATCCAAGAAAGGGAGTAAAATTCAATGTCATGAGAAGGTTTGAACTTGTTGGAATTTATGAAAATTTCAGAACAAACTACAGAGAGAATAATACTCTCCTCTTTAACACAGAGAATAAAAAGAAATTCTTCACTGGAGACAGAGTTTTGCACTTGAAAAACTATTTCATTAACTTCAAAAAAAAAAATTGTTACAAACACTTCCTCTTCCTGAAGGATTACAAAAGAAAACTAGACTGCTTCAGACGCAGTTCAAAAACTTCACTCTGTCTCTGTTCCAAAAAAAAACACTACACTACTCTGTGTAAACTTTTCGCACTGCTGTGCATCAAATAAAACATTCACTGTGTATTACAAATGTCTCTCGGGATTTTTGCTTTTTATATGACGCAACATATAACATAAGACATTACAAACTATATTAAAAAACAAATCTATTTAAAATTGTCGAGGACCCACATTACAAATGCGCTTTGAACACGCGATCAAAGATTTAAATCCAATCTATAACTACATCGAGTCCGGTTTAAAACAATAAAACAAACGACCAAACAAAAGTTCCAATTTCGATTTTGACGGATGCCCGATGAGACTTAAATCCGCTTTATAATGTACATCGGGTCCGTGACATATCAAAAAACAAATGGTCCATGCGAAAGTTCCGATGCTGATTATAAAACGGACGCGATGAACCAATTTAACTCTGCGACAATAAAACATGCATCGGGTCAGGTTTTATAATAAAACAAATGGACCAAACAAAAGTTCTGATCGCCGATTGAGGATGGACCTGCGATGGAATATTAACTGCACTATATAATAGTGGATCGGGTCCTCTATCTCACATTTTCAATCAAACCATAACACAATGCGCTCCCGATGGGATTCAACTTGCGATACAATATGATAATGCCGCGTGGTCTTGTGGACCCACGGACCTTGGCTTAGGTGGAGGGCGATTTAAAATACGTTGCGATGAATGCATCGGGGTTATACCATCAGGACAATATAAAAGGGCTATGGAACATATGTGAACGTTCTGATTGCGATGAACGCATCAGAACTCGCCACATCAACAACACACTGTGGGGACCACGGGGTTTTCACTAAAAACTCTCCCGCGCATAAAAAAAAAATATCTATGTGTTTTATATTAAAATACTCTGTTTTACCAAATACAGAGTCTGTCCCTGAACACAAAAAAAGACTCTGTTTTTCAAACACAAAGGATAGAGCCGATTAAACAAAAACTGAAACTGACTGTTCAGCTTTTTTGGTAAGCGGCCAAGGTACAAAAACCTAGAGATAAAAAATGGAAAGCGGCTCTGCACAGGGACTGTTGAAAGTAACATTTCAACACTCCCCCTTACTTTCAACTGCTGGGTTATCAGTCATACCTAGGCATTTTCTTAAAAACTCAAAACTCTTCTGTCCCAATCGCTTGGTCAGAATGTCTGCAAACTGCTCCTGAGTTCTGTAGTGTTCCAAAACAATTTCTCCATTGTTTACCAATTCCCTGATGTAATGGAACTTTGTGTCAATGTGTTTCGTTCTCTTGTGAAACACAGAAATCTTGGATAATGCAATAACTGAGCTATTGTCACAAAAAATCACAGTTCCTTTTGCTTGCTCTTGGCACAAACTTCTTAGCATCCTCCTCATCCAAATTGCTTGACACGCTGCTGCTGTAGCTGCCACATATTATGCCTTTGCTGTAGATAACGCTACAATGGACTGCTTTTTAGAAACCCATGAAATGGCTCCTGAACCCATGTGAAAAACATAACCGGGAGTGCTTTTCCAATCATTTACACTTCCAACCCAATCACTGTCAGTGTATCCAATTAAATCTGAACATTTTGAAGCAGTATATAAAATGCCATACCTTTTGGTTCCTTTAACATACCTCAGAATTCTCTTCGCTGCCTGCCAATGTGTTTCCTTTGGCCTCTCCATGAATCTGGAAATCAAACTAACAGCATGCATTATATCGGGCCTAGTTGCAGTCAAATACATGAGGCTGCCAACTATGCTCTTGTACAAACTAGGATCAAAACCCTTGCTGCTCTCCTCTCTGCTGAGTTTTAATCCCATCACTGTGGGAGTGATTGTTGCTTTGCTCTCCTGCATATTAAATCTTTCCAGCACTTCATTAACATATTTTGCCTGTGAGATAAAAATCCCATTTTCATCTTGTTCTACTTCTATTCCTAAGAAGTATCTCAACAAACCCATGTCAGTCATTTCAAATTCTTCTTTCATGACTGTTTTAAAATTTTCAATAAGGTAATCATCATTACCTGTGAAAATAACATCATCAACATATAAAACCACAATCAACATTTTACCATCCTTTTCTTTGATGTAGAGGGTGGGTTCTCCCTCACACTTTTCAAATCCATTTTCTAGTAGATAGGAATCTATCCTACTGTACCACGCTCTTGGCACTTGCTTCAGCCCATAAAGAGATTTCTTCAATTTGCACACTTTGTGCTCTTGGCCTTTCTTTTCGTAGCCTAGAGGTTGTTCAATGTAAACCTCTTCTATTAACAATACATTTAGGAATGTTGACTTCACGTCCATTTGTTAAACTTTCCACTTGTTTTGTGATGTTATGGACAACACTACTTTCACGGTTTCCATTATAGCAACCTGTGCGAAAGCTTCCTCATAGTCTATCCCATGCTTCTGCTTATACCCTTAGACAACAAGTCTTGCCTTGTGTCTTTCTATTTTTCCTTCAGCATTACTCTTGGTCTTGTAGACCCATTTAACTCCAATGACATCTTTACCTTTTGGGAGTTCAACCAAATCCCATGTCTTGTTTCTTTCTATGGCATTAATTTCCTCATCCATAGCTTCTATCCATTTCCTATCTTTAATAGCTTCTTCAAAGTGGATAGGGTCATCAACATGACAATATAAAGCAAACAAAGAGTTCATACCTTCATTTGTTTCCTCTTGTTCATAAATGTCATTTAAATATATGAACTTCTTACCTCTTTCATTAGGTGTACAAATGTTTGAAGAAGCACTTGAATTTCCTCCTTGTGGTGTGCTTGGAGAAGCACTTTCATTTCTCCTCAAGGGTGTCTCTTACTGCCCTTGTGTTGGTGCTGCTGTTTGGGGATGTATTTCAGCCAAATCATCATCATTTTCATCATGAGATAAATAGTGTTTAACATTCACAATTTTCTCTATGCTTCCATCCCAAGCTTCCTCCTCAATGAACTGAACATCTCTGCTCACAATAAACTTCTTGGTGGATGGGTTATATAACCTATAAGTTTTGGATTCCTCACTGTATCCAATGAAAATACATTTCTCCCCCTTGCTGTCCAACTTCTTCCTTAGCTGATCTGGAATGTGTGCATAAGCCACACATCCAAAAAATTTCATGTGTGTGACACCTTGCTTTGTGCCACTCCATGCCTCTTTCGACACTTTGTTCATTACTACTTTTGTAGGGCACCTATTCAAAATGTACGCTGCACAATGTACAGCTTCATCCCAGTAATCATTAGGCAAATGCTTTGCCTTTAACTTAATCCTTACCATGTCCATTATTGTTCTATTCTTCCTTTTGGCAACTCCATTTTGCTGTGGAGTATATATAGTTGTAAACTGCTTATGAATCCCATTTTCTCTACAAAAACGTAGAAAATCTTTAGAGATATACTCACCTCCTCTATCAGTCCTTAGGACTTTAATATGCAACCCACTTTGGTTTTCAACAAGTGCTTTGAAATTGCAGAATCTTTCAAACACTTCACTTTTGTTTTTCAAAAAGTAAACCCAAGTTTTTCTAGTAAAATCATCAATAAATGTTAACATGTAATGGCTGCTAGCAAGTGATGGAGTTTGCATCGGTCCACACAAATCTGAGTGGACAATATCTAAGGGTGCCTTTGCCCTTATGCTTTTCCCAGAAGGAAGAATTTCTCTATGTTGTTTCCCCAAGATACAACCTTCACAAAGGTTGTCCGGTTTCTCAATCAATGGAAAACCTCTTACCATTCCTTTTCTATTCAACAAGTTAAGACCTCCAAAGTTGATATGTCCAAATCTCAAGTGCCACAACCAATTGTCATCTTTTGGTTCGCTTTGGAAAGCCTCTTGTGTCACTGCTGCTACTTCTTCTTCATTTTTCAAATCTACTCTCATTCTGAGAGGGAACATCCTATTCCTTGTCATCTTCACTTCAACAATACATTGTTTGTTGGGTGGTTTATCCATGATGGTGCAAACATCATCCTCAAAGAAAACATTGTACCCCTTTTGAACAAGCTGTCCAATACTTAAGAGGTTACATTTCATTCCTGGAACATAATAGACATCTGCTATGGATTTATTTTCACCTTTCCTTGTTAAAACATTTACATCTCCTTTTCCCATAACATAAACTTTACTATCAGTCCCTAGTGTGACTTGTGACTTCACACTCTCATCTAACATAGAAAACATGGCTATGTTTCCTGTCATATGGTTACTACAACCGGAGTCTAGAAACCATAAATCTTCACTCTTTTCCTCAGCCTTATTACAAGCTAAAAACAATTTATCTTGGCTGATATTTTCTCTAGTAAAATTTGTTCTATTACCCATATCATGGTGCTTCTTTCTACATTCATTTTCATAATGTCCATATTTTTTACAATAGTGACATTGGACATTGGATTTAACATACCTTTGTCCTTGAGCATGCTGCTGACCACTTTGCTGGCTGCTGCCTTGGCCTTGATGCTGATTTGGATTGCTACCCCTTTCTTGAGCATTTGTTGAACTAATTCTTCCACCTCTGTTTTGGCTTCTGCCTCTTCCTCTCTTGTTTCCTCTGCCTTGCCCTCTTCCTCTTCCAAAGGACATCTGGGTCTTAAAGGCATGTTCTAGAGATGAGTTTTCATTTCTACCCAATCTCTGCTCATGTGTCATCAGTGATGCATGTAGCTCATCCACTGAAAATTTTGTGAGATCCTTAGTCTCTTCTATGGTGGTGATAATCACATCAAACCTTGAGGGTAGGCTCCTCAAGAGTTTCTCCACAATCCTCTTTTCTTCAAGAGTCTCTCCATGAGACCTTATCTATGTGACCATTCCAATCACATGTGTGAATAATGAGTCAATATTATCTGACTCCTTCATGCAGAGAGTCTCAAAGTCTCTCCTCAGCAACTGTAGTTTTGTTGTCTTCACTTTCTCCATGCCTTGATAGGCTGTCTTGAGAGTTGCCCATGCTTCTTTAGATCTCTTGGCTACTACTATCCTTGGAAACACACTCTTATGCACTGTTTGATACAAAAAGTAGAGGGCTCTAGAACCCTTCTTCTTATTGCTCTTCAGCAGTTCTTTCTCTGCCTGAGTTAAATCATCAAACTCATTTTCATCTGTTGGCTCTTCAAGCCATCCTCAACAAGTTCCCATAAGTCTTGGGAAGCAAACATGGCTCTCATGGTTATTGCCCAGTAGTCATAGTTTTTCCCATTAAATTGTGGGAGCTGAGTATTTCCAATACCCATGCTAGTGCTGGCTCCAGCCATTCTTGCACTCTAACTATGCTTCAAAATACTTGACTGTGTTTTTAAAACCACTGATTGTCTTCAACAGTAACACTAAAAAAATGACTTGAGAAATACCTTGGATTCTTCTTGACTGAGTCTTCACTCTGCTGGAGAAGCTGTTGCAACAAGAACTCCTTCCTTCAACTTCTTTGACACCTTCAAAGAGCCTGGACTAGCTCTGATACCATGTTGGAATTTATGAAAATTCCAGAACAAACTACAGAGAGAATAATACTCTCCTCTTTAACACAGAGAATAAAAAAAATTTCTTCACTGGAGACAGAGTTTTGCACTTGAAAAACTGTTTCATTAACTTCAAAAAAAAACTGTTACAAACACTTCCTCTTCCTGAGGGATTACAAAAGAAAACTAGACTGCTTCAGACACAGTTCAAAAACTTCACTCTGTCTCTGTTCCAAAAAAAAACACTACACTGCTGTGTGTAAACTTTTCGCACTGTTGTGCATCAAATAAAACATTCATTGTCTATTACAAATGCCTCTTGGGCTTTTTGCTTTTTATATGACGCAACATATAACATAAGACATTACAAACCATATTAAAAAACAAATCTATTTAAAACTATCAAGAGCCCACATTACAAATGCGCTTTGAATGCGTGATCAAAGATTTAAATCCAATCTATAACTACATCGGGTCTGGTTTAAAACAATAAAACAAACGACCAAACAAAAGTTTCGATTCCGATTTTGACAGACGCTCGATGAGACTTAACTCCGCTTTATAATGTGCATCGGGTCCGTGACATATCAAAAAACAAATGGTCCATGCGAAAGTTCCGATGCCGATTATGAAACAGACGCGATGAACCAATTGAACTCCGCCAAAATAAAACATGCATCGGGTCCGGTTTTATAATAAAACAAATGGACCAAACAAAAGTTCCGATCGTCGATTGAGGAACGGACCCGCGATGGAATATTAACTGCGCTATATAATAGTGGATCGGGTCCGCTATCTCACATTTGCAATCGGGCCATAACACAATGCGCTCCTGATGCGATTCAACTTGCGATACAATATGATAATGCCGCGTGGTCTTGTGGACCCGCGGACCTTGGCTTAGGTGGAGGGCGATTTAAAATACGTTGCGATGAATGCATCGGAGTTATACCATCAGGACAATATAAAAGGGTTGTGGAACATATGTGAACGTTCCGATTGCGATGAACGCATCGGAACTCACCACATCAACAAGACACTGTGGGGACCACGGGGTTTTCCCTAAAAACTCTCCCGCGCATAAAAACAAAATATTTGTGTGTTTCATATTAAAATACTCTGTTTTACCAAATACAGAGTTTGTCCCCAAACACAAAAAAAAAAGACTCTGTTTTTCAAACACAGCGGACTGCACCGATTAAACAAAAACTGAAACTGACTGTTCAGCTCTTTTGGCAAGCGGCCAAGGTACAAAAACCTGGAGATAAAAAATGGAAAGCGGCTCTGCACAGAGACTGTTGAAAGTAACATTTCAACAGAACTACAGTACACATGAACATCCATAGACATAGCTAACTAATGTAGGTTGCTTACACATAAAGGGCTCACGACTAATGTTTGCGTTGAGGACGTATTCAAAGAAAATAAATCTTAGATTCAAGACCAAGCTACGGAAATCGTTCTAATTTTCTTGTGAGAAAGGGGAGACTGAGCGAGCTTTGAGATGGGAGGACATGACAAATAGTGCTTCAAAGGTGAGGTGTTAAGGTTAGTTCAGGTAAATTTGATTTAATCTGGGCAAGTTTAGATCTCTAGGTTTATGAGAATTTATGTTGGGATTAGTTTATTTAAATGGAAATGAAAAAGTCTCCATATAAATCCAACTTTAAGACTATTAAGATTTCAAACAACCATACCTTTAGACATTACCACTTGTCTAAATGATTCTTCATCTTAAAAATTGGTATAAAAAAATTTGTCAAATATCAAAACTTTGCAAATGGCCTGGTAGAACATGTGTGCAGAAGATTGACTTCAAGTGCAAGCTGAGAATATAGCAACACTGAAAAAAGAAAAACGTCGAAATCCAAAAAACAGAGAATAATGGCATGGAAGGTTGAGCCAAGGAGAGCATCGACGAGGTTTGACAGTTGAGCGTAAGTGAAAATATGAATTGGATAACGACACAAAGGAAGCGGAGTTCACAGTTGAACTCCTCGAGATAAAATCTGATCACAATTTCGAAACTGTCTTAGAGATGGCTAAACAAGAAATTTAGGTAAGGATTTGAAGTAACAGCCATGGCGAAACAAGAAGAAGAGGTGTCGAGAGCTCAGAAGCACAATGTAGAGAACATAACAGCAGATAAAAGCATGAAGAAGACAAAGATGGTCGATGGATATTCAATTGGAGAAGAAGATGTCGAGTATGATGCTGAGATTGATCTCTCAAATTTCCAAAGGGCATGCCGTTTAATATGTTGATATATGTGGTTGGAATGGTAGAATAGTGTGGAATACAAGATTTGGAGTCTATGGAAGCTCTGTCGAGAACACAATGTGTATGTGCAGTTAAAGGTTATGGAGGATTTTAGTAAAGGATAATGATGCTCATTAAATGGACATGAGCTGTGCTGCTGAGAGATATAGATTGCATGGATTTGGTGAGTGAAAATAATGTTAGAAGGCTAGGTCAAGATATTGATGGGTATATGTTGGTGATATAGTAAGATAGAGGTAGTATGGAGAAGAAAATGGAGATTGAATTAATGGTTTGAAGTTTAGTGAAAGAGCCCGTGTGTGATGACAGTCTTATTGATGTATGAACATTTTAAAGGTTTTTAATCCAAGTCATGAAATCTTGTCATAGGCTTGTAAAACTTCTTGTTCAGACATCCATATTGGAAAGGAGTAGATGATGATTGATGTTGTGAAATTAAACATTTAAAAAGGTGATATGTGTACTTTTAATCGCAACATAAAGGGACATAAATCATTATAATTTCCTTTTTGTTTGCAAATTAAGACCGAGTGAATTGGGAGGGGTTGCAAGACATGAGCTATATACATTGTAGATTCCTGAAATTAGGAGTTATATACTTTCAAACCTGAAGAACGAGATTAGGGGTTATTCATTTTCCCATCTCAATACTATGCTTCTATTTGAATAAATTATATTTTGTACTAAACTTATTCATTATTATTCATTTATAAATATTTTAAATTATTATTATCATTTTGATATTATTAAAAATTTAAATATCTACTAAATTTTCTTATTTATTTATAATGCTGCATAAAAAATTCATTTAGCATGCTAAAGGCCTGATATCAATTTCAAGCTTGATCCACAACGTGTTTATGTTGATTAAGTTAACAAAATATAATAAAAATATGAGAAGAAAGTTTACATATGCATTAGTACAAGGATGCATTGCATTCGGCATACCTGCCCAATAGTTTCTTGAAATATATTAAAATAACTACCAGCTAAGCCTCCATTTCTCCCTGGAAATGAATAGCTCTATTGGATTACTTATAATTACTTCAAAACATCTTTGGTATAAGAAATAGAAAGTTATAAAATTGTGAAAACCTTAAAAACATCTCTGGCATTAAAAAAAAAAACGGAAAGTTATGATATTTATAATGTTGTGGTGGTTTGGTGGTTTCTATAAATTTGTTGGGATTAAATTCCTATTTATAAACTTGAGAATATTTATAAATTATACTTTTATTCATGAAGTAAGGTGTTCTGGTTTGAAGGGGGAGTTATTGTATTTGTTGTTTTGTTTTCTTACACCATTGTAGACAATTATAATATGTTTTTTTGGACAATTATAATATGTTTGTGTCTATTATATAAAAATAATTTTAATTTATATAAAAAAATATTTATATAATAATAATTATTTTAAAACATATTATAATTTATGAAAAATTAATAAAAATTTATATAATTATTATTATTTTAAATTTATGAAAATTTAATAGATTAAAAAATAAATTTTATTAGAAGTTTTAAATAGCTTAGATTAAAAAGTAAAATCGTGTTAAAAATTCTAATTTTAGCTTAACATTATAAGTAAAATCATGTTAAAAATTCTAGATAACTTAACATGTAAACTTGTGCACATTATTCCAATACTTAACAACAATATATAAAAATAAGCTAAATGAAATAAAGAAACAAATTAGCTTTTTCAAATCCCTTATTCCAATACTTAACCACAAAATATAAAAATAAACTAATGAACCAAATAAATAGAGAAATTATGAGGGATATCAAGAATTTCACATAACCTTTGTCTGCCACCATTCATAAAACCTATAGATACGTGCACGGTTATGAAAATAATGTTTATCACTGAGCATATATTATGGCCTTCGTTCCACCTGATTTACCATCTGTAAAATTCAAAAGAGAGCAAAAATAACTAGAAGATAGCTCCTGCTGGCTTTGAATAAGCGGTCGGAAAACATATCATTACAGTAAAGCATTCCTTAATATATCATTCTAGTAAATAAACCGTGACCCAATACTAGGCTTTTCTTGAAACCACAATATATAAATCTATTTTTGCACGTTGTATCACTCACTGTTGTATCACCGTTGCATCAAAATTAGCTTGCATTCCTTGTTATATATATATATATATATAATCTTGGAATGTACAGAAAGCCTATCACAATTTGACAGAGAAATCAGTTTAAAATGGAAGGACACCCCTAGACGTACATATGTGATTTAAAGTTACGAATTAGATTTCGATTTAGCCAGAAATTTTAATAGTAACATGAATTTAACGTCAATCTTTCTATTAAGCTTTTATTTAATATTTACTTTATCAAACAAAATATTGTATCCTAAAGTGTAGGATGTCGGTTGATCCTTCATGTTTTTTAATTTCCAAGAACGGTGGAATTTTAATTATTATGTCTTTCAAATCCTGCTCACCTTGCAGGTGTCAGATTATAAAAAAGAAAATGTTACGGATATATCTCCACCTGCGGAAGATAATTCGGATTTATTTATTTACACCCATACCACTCTGACGTAGCTTCCTATTTAACTCCCCCCGGTTGCTGAACTTCGTCTAGTGTTCGTCCGTCGCTACATACAGTGACCTGTCTTCTTCATTACATCAAAACTACTCACCAAAATTCTCTTGATTGAAACATTTACATTTACGTTTGTTATATTGTGCCATTTCTGAATTTGGCATTCTCTTATTTTTATGTTTTCTTTATGTTCCTTTTTAGCTCTATTTAATTAGGAGTTCGGATCTGTGACAGCTAGTTTATTCGCTCTTTTTTTACTTTATATTCTATATTTTCGTGGTATACTTCAATGTCACCATATGTTGAATTCCAGGAATGCAGGATTTTACAATTTGAGATAACTGAATTGATTTTCTTTATATCTAATTTGTTGGACTGAAAAATTAACACTTATATCAAGAATCTCATATTGATATAACCTTTTCCTGCCACCATTCATAGAGCTATAGATACGTTCACTGTTATGGAAATAGTGTCATCGTCTCCAACCAGGAAGTGTCACTGGAGCATATATATAAATGTACAAAATGTAGTGCCAAATGTATTTGTCATCATACACGTTGTTCTCCACTTGGAAGTTGCAGCAAATTATGTAGCTTGAAGGTTATGTCAGTGGCTTACAATTTTGCCTGACTTCTCACGATTCTGTTACTAAGCACCTCCTACTTCGACTTACAGTCGAAGCAATTTTCTTATGTTCGTTGTACGATGGTCCATGGTTGATCCCCAGGGAAGGAGTCTAGGATGGCTCACATCTGGTGAGCAAGGAAAGAATAGACGTTGTGATACAAACTGCTCCAATCAAAGGCAGCACAGCGAGCACATAAAAAACAGAAAAACTAGGGCACAAATAAAGAATTTGAAAATCAAAGGTGCCATGGATATTAGAATTAGTTAGGATTATATTTACTTTAGTATATTTTGGATTGGGTTTGTTGAGGTTGTTCGAGAGATTTTCTCAATCTCTCTCTCCAAGATTAGAATCAGCTGGATCTCACTCCAACTATATGTATTTGTTGTGTATGTGAGTAATACAATTAATTATTGTGTGTTATTTTTTGTGGAATGGCTGCTCTCTCTAATTTTAATTTGGTATCAGAGCGTGTTCTGACTTGATTCCCTCACGAGAAGGCAAGGGAGATGTAAGAGTCTAAGTCGCTGATTATCTGTACATAAGTAGGATAAGAGTGTTGAATGTAGCGTGTATATATATAATAAATAGTCTTGTGCAGAAGATTTAGATTTCACATGACAGGTTGCAGGTGCCATGATCTCACTGCCAACTGCTATCGAATGCCGTTCACCCACTCACTATAACGGCTCCGTTATGTTGTTTGGTCATTGATTTCTTATTAGCCGTCATCCTGAATACGTATACAAACAACGGTTGATGGAACCATTTCTAGCGAGTTTGAGCTTGACAGAATAACTTCAGAGCAGACGTGTAAGCAGCCTGTGTTTTCTAGATGGAAACTGCCCTACGTTTCCTGCAGGGTTAACAAACAAGAAAAGTCGCTGTGCTGTATTTCAACCACAAGCTAGTTTATCAGAACGAACGTGACGTCGAGGAATGGTAAATTTTATGTAGCACGCGCGGTCAGGCATGAATGGTGATGCTAATACATAGTCCACCACGCCATCTTTCGTGTGTAATTGACCTACTTATCGAATCGTTGGTCAATCTCTGTACCAACCTCATCCGATGGCGCATACCATGAAGTTCAGGAATGGTTCCAAATTTATTTGACTAACCAATTAGCTTTGAGAATATCTCCGAGTATTCAGCGTATCATCATTCTATCACATTTAGTTTTTGATCTTTTATTACCGATACGCTTAAATTTCAAAACTCAAGTAGCCAAACTTATGGTCATGTTAAATTTTGAAATAAACTTGCTTATAAGTTATAAGTGGCAGTATAACCTTTTTCCTTTCAAGTTTAAGTTTGAGCTAGTTTAGGAGTATAGTTTGGAATAGACAGGCAACCGCAGAAGCATTGTCGGGAAGCTCGAACATAGATGCTTCTCTCGAATACTCAGCTAATCCGACGGCCAACAAGCCCAGCAATGTCCGGCAGCATGGGCTATCACTGCCGCCACTGTTTCCATCGTGTAATGTGGAGTAAGAAAGTTTTGGTTTTTGTGTGAGGAATTTGTAATTTTCTTTTTGTATTATTGAAGATTTGTATAATTATATAAATTATGATGAATCGATTATTTAATAGATTTACACAATTTAAAATAGTGTTTCTCGACGTTTTTCGGTGCTCAGAGGAAGTATTGCTAATTTGATTGTGAGAATCTATTATATGTTGTAGACTCTTGTTGTACTTTGGTGCTCCAAGATCAACAATTACAGGTTATTTTTTGTGAGTTTGTAAGTGTGTAAAGGTCACTTTGTAAGATTGATCGCTGATCATATTCTGTATGTAGAATATTTTCCTATAGACTGTTGAAATTTATTCTTCGGGGTTATTTCACAGATGGAAATATTTCAATAGGGTAGTTCAATGTCAAGACTCTTCTTCGGGGGTGTCAAGAATCTTTGGTCTTACAAATTCAACATTGCTGGTCAAAAACAAATGTATTTTAAATGAGTTGAATGGTAGCTCGAAAATGGTGGAGAAAAGAGCGTTGTCTATGAAATCTCAGAGTGGGTACAAATGTTAATGAAGACCAGATCAGAGAAAGAGACGAAAGTTCAAAGTGTTGTAATTGTGATTAATTATTATATGTTTTGTAAAGTAAGCATTAAGGGAGGGTATTAGAATTAGTTAGGATTATGTTTACTTTAGTATATCTTGGATTGGGTTTGTTGAGGTTGTTGAGAGATTTTCTCAACTTCTCTCTCCAAGATTAGAATCAGTTGGATCTCACTCCAACTATATGTATCTCGTGTATGTGAGTAATACAATTAATTATTGTGTGTTATTTTTGTGGAATGGCTGCTCGGTAGGTTTGTCATTAATAAATGGTTGTTCGGTAGGTTTTCTCAGTTTAGTTGATATGTACCATCCAACCTAAGCCATAGCTAGATTTAGATCAAAATCCAATTCTAACCCTATCATAGAAAAAGCAATTTTCTTGAAAATTCATGTGAGAAAGCAATTTGCTTCACCATTCATGTGTATGCTATGATTAACAAACAATTTTCAAGAATCTGAAAGCTACATAAATCCCTCAAAACCCCAATTTTCAGGAATGTGAAAGCTGCATAAATTTCTCAGAATTAGGCCACATATGTCTATCTTAATTTCTACTCCCACACCATCACACAAGTGCAGAGAATATCAATAAGTGCATAAGTGTACTGCTACTCCCACACTATCACAAAAATGAATAGAGCATCAAAAAGTGCATAAATGTAGATTCTATATGCAGTAGTTCCTATATTTGAAAATAAAATTTGATGAAGTTATTATATTTGAAAATTTTGATTTTTTTTTTTTTTTCTACAAAACTTACCCATCATTATCATTTGTTGATGTTTGACAACAAATCTGTCTTTGTCACTATCGTTGGGGTTTGAAAGAGATTGGCAAGGTTTGGGTGTTCACAAGTGAACGATTTTTGAAACAGATTTGTAAAAAGTGAATTGCGATATATAGAGAGGTGATAACCATATTTAGAGAGGTGACCAGATGGATATATAGAGAGGTGATTAGATGGATATACAGAGAGGTGATGACTATATGCAGAAAGGTGATCAGATGAAAAACAACGGTATGAAGAGAGAGGTGATGACTATATGCAGAGAGGTGACCAGATGAAAAGCAAAGGTATGAAAAGTGGCATTGAAGCTAGATGAAAAGCAAGGTTAATGATTGCAGGGCCACCTACTGTGCATGATCTGAGGAGTTCCCTAATATTATAGGAGTAGTTTCTGATATTATTATGGATAGTAGTGTTCTAGGCCAACATGCTAACACCCACATGTCTACAGTAATAAACAGTCATAGAGGCAGTGGCAGCAATAAGTAGTCAATATCATAATGCTGAACGCATAATACTATACATCCAAAGTATTTCTCACATAAAATGTTATGAAGTAATGCTCACATAAAATGTTATGAAGTAATGCTAGCGGTAAGGCTAGCATTGATCAGCCTCACATATATATAAAAGTGGTCGGAAATGTTGAAGAGATAGAAAACATTGGATATAAGTTTGAAGATGGAAATTTTGAAGAAAGAAAACTTTGGATACAACGGTGGAGATTTTGAGAAATATGTCTAGACTAAGAAATAAATCTTTTTATCCAATCAAAAAATCCGAAGAAAAAAAAAAATTTAATTCAAAATTTAATTAAAACATAGGTTAAAATGCAGAATAGGAATAATTTTCAAACCAATTAATCCATAGTCAACGATCTAGGATGGCCATATACCATGCCTTTGGGCAGGTATAATAATATGTTTACAAAAGAAGAAAAAAATGAGGCTTAAGTTGTACCGTTTTCTTATTTCATGAAAATGTTGTATAATAATATGTTTACAAAAGACGAAAAAAATGAGGCTGCAGTTGTACCGTTTGCTTATTTCATAAAAATGTTGGAAGAAAATTTGCATATGCAACAGTTATCGAGAACCATCAACTCAAGGGTGCTGTTGCACATTGGGAGGTCTTATAACCAGTTGAGTCTCCACATCAATATTCTGGATGCTTCTAAGTTCTGTTGGAGGTGTTCTAAAAACCGAACCATCCACATGTTGATCACCACACTGGGGAATACATAAAATATAAGGGATTGAAGTTAATATATAACTGAATAAAAGTTAAAAATAAACTGTGCAATTTCACAACAATATTTATTAAAATTTCTCCTTACCTTTTCACGAAGAAGAACGTTCTCTTCCGTTAAGATCCGTTCCTACAAATTTTACCAAAATTGATATCAATTGATAAAGAATACGATTCATATCATAAGCATTACAATCCAAAGAAAAGTCAAAATATTAAGAAAAAACCAGACACAGTCAACTCGTTTTAACCACAACAATACAAAACAAACTGGATTAAGGATGAAGCACATATCAAATAACTATTCAATCCCGAAAATTTAAAATTTTGGTGAGAGCCTAAACATATCCAAGAAGTTGTATTCATCTTTGAAAGTTGTAGAGGTAGATAATGGATATTCTCTTTACGGTGAAGTCTTTCTGTTTTTGTTTATACCATAAAAAAAACTATATGGCATTGCATCATCAAAAGTTTTAGTTAATGAAATGGTTTAGCTTGGTTTAGTTTCAAGAGTTATTATTGTTGGATAGGCACAGGATATTAAACACAAAATAACACAAGTATTTCACACAAAAAATATATGGCTGTGTCTTTTCTATTAATGGCAGGAATTTCAATTTCACTCAATGAATACAAGGAACTAGGTGAAGCCTATTTATCCTAACTCGCTTGACATGCACACACTTGCATAACTCGACTTGATCATCACTCAGTCACTCTCTAGCTCACTTACCAAATTCATCTATCACACAACTCAACTTATTCAAGGCTTACTTAACTGATTGTCTAACTCTGCATGCGAGAGTTAATTAACTATTTTAACACTTCCCCTTAATTACGACCGCTAAACTAAAACATTAACTCATGACGACTCAAATATGCGTCTATGTCTCAGCTAGGCTTATAACACCCAAGTTTCTTTTGTGAAAGTCAAACACATCTATTGCTAATGGATTTGTAAATATATTAGCCAATTGATCACTAGATTTACAAGGCTTCAAGTGAACTTCTCCATTGCTCACAAGTTCTCTAATAAAGTGATATCTAGTATCAGTATGCTTGCTCCTTTGATGAAACACACTATTCTTGGATAGTGCAATCACTGAAGTGTTGTCACAGTATATCGTTGTTGATTCTCGTTGCTTCTGCTTGAGTCCATCCAATACTCTTCTTAACCATACTGCTTGACATGCTGCTGAAGTTGTTGCTACATATTCTGCTTCTACTGGTGATAGTGTCACAAAACATTGCTTCTTAGATGCCCATGAAATCACACCTAAACCAAGATGGAACACATAACCGGTGTGCTCTTCCTATCATTCAAACTACCTGCAAAATCACTAACTGTAAATCCAATCAAATCTTTCTTTTCTGTACTTGCATACATTATGCCATAATCTCTAGTTCCTTGCATAATATCTGGTCTTGTAGCTGTGAGATACATGAGGCTGCCAACCAATCTTTTGAATAGAGTTGGATTGACATCTGATCTTTCGTCATCCTTATTTAACTTTGTACCTGCTGCAACTGGTGTAGGTACAGATTTGCAATTATCCATCCTGAATATTTTCAGCAAAGCTCTTGCTTATTTATTTTGAAAAATAAAAATTCATTTTTCGGATTGCTGAACTTTAATGCCAAGAAAATATTTCATGAGACCAAGATGTGTCATCTCAAATTCTTTCATCATGGCTACTTTAAATTCATCTAACTCAAAGTGACTTGTAAAAATCATATCATCAACATATAAGCAAACAATCAAAATCTGTCCATGTTCATTTACCTTTGTGTATAAAGTAGGCTCAATGTTGCTTCTGCAAAATCCATTCTTAATTATGTAACTGTTGATTCTGCTATACCATGCTCTAGGTGCTTGCTTCAGTCCATAGAGCGCTTTCTTCAACCTGTAAACATTACCTTCTTTACCTTCAACTTCATATCCTGGAGGCTACTGCACATAAATTTCTTCTTCTAGAATTCCATTCAATAAGGCTGATTTGATATTCATTTGATATACTTTTCACTTGTTTTGAGCTATTGTCACTAGAACTGCTCTTACAGTATCCAATCTGTCTACCGAAGAAAACGTTTCTCCAAATTCTATTCCCGGTTGCTGCCATAATCCTTTTGCTACAAGTCTTGCTTTAAATCTATCAATTTCACCTTTCTCATTCAACTTTGTCTTGTACACCCACTTCAGACCAATGAGGTTTTTATCGTTTGGTAAATTAACCAAATCTCATGTATCATTATTTTCAATAGAATCTATCTCTTCATCCATAACTTGCACCCAATTTTCATCTCTCATTACTTCTTCAAACAAAGAAGGTTGGAATGCCAACAATGCAAAATTTGAAGTAACATCCAATCATCATAAATATATTTTAAACTTCTCATCTTTTTCTTACCATTGCTTGATTCATTACCTTATTGGCTGCTTGGAGAATTCAGGTCTGTTGATCTCCTTGAAGATCCATGCTACTCTGAAAATCTTGGAGTCCTTGCTGGTGTGACTCTATTTGGTGTCTTCTCTATTGATTCTTGCTGCTCATTTTTTGCTACATCATCCTCTTCCATCAATGGTGCTTGTGCATCGATTGGTTTGTCTACAGTCCCATTCCATGACTCTTGTTCTTTAAACACAACATCTCTGCTAATTATTGTCTTCTTGGTGACAGAGTGATACAATTTGTAAGATTTTTGACTACTCACTATAACCAGTAAATATGCATTTTTCACTTTGATCATTTAATTTTCCTCTTATCTGCTTAGGCACATATGCATAGGCTAGACATCCAAAAACTATGAAATGATATACACTGCATGACATACCTGACCATGCTTCTTCTGGTACTCTGTTCATCACACTCTTTGTAGGAGATCTGTTTATCACATGAACATCACATGCAATTGCTTCTGCCCAATACTCATTAGAAAACTTTCTTGCTTTCAACATGCTCCTTGTCATGTTCATGATTGTTATGTTTTTTTCTCTCTACTACACCATTCTGCTAGGTGTGTATCTGGTTGTAAACTTTCTTTTGATTCCATGTTGTTTGCAGTACTCATAGAATGCTTTCGAATCATATTCTCCACCACGATCTGATCTCAATACCTTGATATGCCAATCACTTTGGTTCTCTGCTAAGGCTTTGAACTCTTTGAACTTTGGAAAGGTTTCAGAATTCTGCTTCAAGAAGTAAACCCAAGTCTTTCTGCTATAGTCGTCAATAAAAGTGAGGAAGTAACAACTTCCACAAATCGACTGTGTCCTCATAGGTCCACACAAGTCTGTATGCACCAACTCAAGTGGTTTCATTTCTTTGTATGAAACTCCTTCTGAAAAATTTCATGGTGTTGCTTTGCCAAGATGCAACACTCACAAGTGCTAGCAGGTTCTTTGATGGGAGGTAATCCTCTGACCATCTCTTTCTGCTGCAACAATCTTAAACCAGAAAAAAACAAGTGTCCAAACCGAAAGTGCCATAACCAGTAATCATTAGAACATGAAATCGTAAAAGAACTAACTTGATAATTGTAGTTCATAATTAGAGGAAAGAGTCTGTTCCTCGTCATCTGCACCTTTGATATCAGCTACTTACTTGGGGGTTTGTCATAAATAACACATTGTTGGCCCTGAAAGATAACTCTGTTGTGTTAGTTGACACAACTTAATTTACTCAACGCCTACTTAAGTGATTGCCTAACTCTGCATGCGAGAGTTAATTAACTATTTTAACAATTATTGGGATTTGAAATGTTGTGGAGGTATAGATTTCTAGATAATGTTTATTTCATTTTTACTGTAATTTCATTTCATTAATAAGATTTCTTTCATAAGTTTCCTTTCCTTATATATATAATATAAAGAAACATCTTTTTTATGTAATTTTAAAAAAATAATTAATTAAAATTTATTTTATAAATTAAAATATTAATAACTTTTTATATATAATAGATCTGGAATTAAAATAGCCTTACTACCTACATACATATATTAAAATGTTTTAATTATAATTTTTTAAAATAATTTATATATGTTATTTAAAATGGATTTTAAATTTATATTATTAAAATAATTATATATCTCAATGTAATATTAAAATTTGTTAACCATATTTTTTTTTTCTAAATAATTTAATTAATATATTTATAATATTTTTTCAAATATAGTATATATACTATTTTTTATTTTTATTTTTAATTGCAACACTTTGTATTCTGCAAAATTGTTAATCCACCAACACCACCCCAGGTATCGATAGCCATAACTTCACAACCCCTCCAGCAATTGACACCTATTTCACCCAATTTACATGTGGAAACCTTGGTTTCTTGCAAAATCACCAAGGCGAGATTTTCATATTTTATCTCTTCTTGTAAATATCATTGTTTCCCTTTGTTATTTATACCCAAAATATTCCACCTTATAATTTTCATTAAGACAAGTGTTGAGAACTTAGTAAAAACTCTGAAAGTTGTTGCTTGTCCATAATTTATTAGCTCTTCACTAGAGTTCTGGAGCAATTTACACATCACCTTCCTTTCTTTCCTTTTTGCATCTTTTACTAGCAACTCTTTACCTTTACCCTTTATATCTTGCAAGGGTCGGACATCATTACCCCCACCTTACTCTGACCCATTTTATTCTCTTACATCCCAAAAAATCTTACGCATAGATCTCCCTTTCATCCTTCCATAGTTCCGCCAAATCCTACATCACCCACTCATTAATAAGATTAACGAGAGAAAATTCCTCTTCTACTAGATTGTCCAAATTCTCCTTCATAATTGACATAACTTCAACTATCCCCAGAAGACCTAAGAAGTTCTTTGTCTCTGTCTCTCCATCGCGATTTCCTCTTTTTCTTGTGTTTATCCACAATGGACTCCATTTATGTCTCAATCATCATAATATCGTCTGGCAGAGATAAATCCTTGTCCATCCCTTCAAGGGCTGCACAAGTATTTTTATCCTCAATTTTCCTCTGAGGCTGAGCAACTCTTTCTCTCCAAGTGTTTTGTCTTCGAGAAGGAACTTTAGTGAAACCCTCGTTCATTGCCAACTCTAACTCCTGTTGCTCATTCCTAATCGAGAAATCTCTAAACAGATGACAGAAAAAATGTCACTATGCACACTATATTCTATTAATCAAATAGAGTTACATATATACATGAGGTATTGTCTCAAGGTATGGAAGCTATCTTGGACGCATAATAAGTTGGTTGAGAGAATATTTCAACCTCACACCAAACTAGGAACTTAGGATTAGCTAACCTATGGAATAGGAACAGACTCTATACATAGAATGTCACAACTAAAGACAAGTAGGAATTACATATTCCAACACCCCCCCTTAATGACTACTTGTCTCAATATCACTTCACAAAATCTAGTTGTGGTCAAACATAACAAAAAATGATATGTCGACGTCCATATAAAAGAGAAACCATCCACCGGAATGCATGGATACCAACTGCTGCAACCGTCAGTCTCGTAAGATGTCCTTCGCATACATGGTTCTGTCAACCATTATCACTACATACATGTACCTATATCTACATATCCCCCTCCAATGTGGGTTTTATTGGATGACCCGTAACCATGTTAAAAAAGATGTTTGAATGGATTAATATAAATCCCACTAGTCAGCTCTATGAAAGAGAGTCTGAACCAGGAGAGTCTGGCTTCTGCAGAACAATCTTCCTTCATTGGTGAACTCTCACCGGTAGTATATTTTTGTTAGATCTCTTCGACAAACTTTTACCGGATCCCTTCATCGGCGACCTTTCAACGAATTTCTTCATAGGCGACCTTACACCAGATTTTTTCATCGACGACCTTTCACCGGATGTCTTCATCAGTGGGTGAACACTAGCACAGACGTGTTTCTAGTCCACTTCACTGTTACACGTGGTTTCTGGCTGACCACAAACCGACACTGTAAAATGGTTTTTGGCTGACCATGAACCTATAATTACAAAGTGGTTTTGAGATTACCACAAACTTTACGGGGATACACATGCCTTACATGGCTTACAACGCAACTCCAACTCTTGGAGTTATCAGGTACATACTATACAAAGACCACTACAAAAAACATCCTAGATTTTCTTACAATTAGAATGTGTGACTCATAATACAACATGCTATTGAGTCTATTCCAAGAAACTCACACAAAAACAAACTTTCACAAACTTTATTGTCCATCATCCTTTGCGCTCATCATACCATTCATATGCTAGAACACGCCAATGCTTTCTTGCTTGAATATTTATGTCATAGATTTTGTACTTTTGAGTTTTGGATATACTGGTCTTGAATCTCCATGCTTTACTTGTCATTAGTTAGAGTTGCGAATTCTAACAAAATGACTTCATATTGAGGTTGCGAATCTCAATATGTATACAAACTTCCAAGACATATTCCCTTCAAAAAAATATGAAATAAAAGCTCATTCCAACATCTAAGTATTGATGTGGTTTTTGTGCATTAAGGCAAGAGGCACCAACCACAGCTGCAATATCTTAACTGCACAATCATTCAATGGGGGTCTAAATTTGTGCTCACTAGCACCCCAAAGTAAACACTCCCTTCTTCGAAATGGCAGCATTGCCATCAAATTCACCACCAGGTTCGAGCACCATTGACTCCTTTCTTGGAAATATTTGCGAATCTAGCACTCTAACACCTGTGCTGACAGCATGTTGAAACCAATATTCGAGGAATCGGCCCTTCTCAGTGGCCTCATACACCCTCTCGCGAAAGAACAACCGAGCACTCAAAAATATTAATGATGCGATACTGAATAAAACAACATCATTGCCAAAACACACTGGCAGTCTCCAATAGCTCGAACAACTGCAGTAGGGAGACAATCTCCAGTTCACAGATCACTTAAACACCAATAGGCCACCCTACAAGGTTCTTCTTTCTGGTGCAAGATCTCTTGGGGAACAGTTTTTGCTCACATATACCACCGTGAGCACTTCTCAAAACCAAGCTCACAACATTCCACAGCAATTTGAGAAGGCTGACCCTCCTTTTCATACCTCGATGATAATCTGTCTAGATTTGTTTTCCGTTCAATGGGGAGCCATTTTGGAAATTGATCAAGGATCCAGTAAAGTGCAAACCATATTTCACAGATAACTGAAGTCAACCACAACCCGTATGCATATTCGACAGGATGAAGAATTCGATATTGGGAAAAGAAGCCCAGAACTACAAGCCGAAGAATGATAATCAATCTGTATGGATTTATTCTAAACCATATTTCACAGATAACTGAAGTCAACCACAACCCGTATGCATAATTGACAGCATGAAGAATTCGATATTGGGAAAAGAAGCCCGGAACTACAAGACGAAGAATGATAATCAATCTGTATGGATTTATTCTACTTGAGGGGATTGGCAGCGTTCTTGACAAACGATGTCTTGCTTCATCCATCAGAGGTAGATCAGGTTCATCTCCATTGCCATCGGGATCCCCATCCTTCCCTCCTGGTAGCATTCCTCCGTCACTCCTCATAACCTGCATTTTATCTTGCCTCGTCTTCCAATTCTCAACCCGCTCTTTCCAAGCTACACTTCCATATCCATAAACTGCCAAATCCTTGGTAGGATCCATTGACCTTGGTTATACTGGAATGTTTGAATCCCCGTAGGGAAGAGGATGAACTCGTTTCCCTCCTCCCATAAATTGAGGTATAATCAGGGCATGACGTTCAAGGGGTATCCCTGGATCCATCTGGTCATTTGTAAACAATGGAACTTGCGGAAACATGGTCTGCCTTACTTGAGGCATTTCCATATCCCCTCCCCGGCCATAGCTCATATGCCCATGAAGCATGGACTCCACACTGTACTGCATATATTGCTTATCACGATCCCCAAAATCAAACTCATTTTCCAAATCATCCACACCATCCTCGTCCTCATCTCCCTCGACTCTCGGACTTCCTTTATGCCTCTTGAATCTGGTTTTACATTGAGGGAAGACCTTATTTACCATCGTTGCGTTCATACTCATAACAAGGTCGGCAGATTGGGAATGCACACTCATTGCATGCAACAAAAAACTCTCCATTGACTATGAGACCAATGTCATCGCTACAAATTTGGCACGTTTGGCCATTCAAATGTTGTAATGGCTTCGGCCCAACTTCGCGATCAGGCCTGATGACAACAAGCTCGTTTCCGTTGTGAGAGTCAGCAACCAGCCCAACGCTGGCCTCCATAGTCAACCCTTATCCACTTCCGTATGCAATCAATATAACAATTCCCCTGTTGTTTCAACGTTGTGATAGTAGCAAAAGCGAGGCTCTCCATGTCAGCCCACAAAGCTCCACCATCACAGCTTAGATGTCTGCTGTGGCCTTGTTGCAGAGAGAAACCCAGTTTGGCGCCACGACCGTGAGCAACTTGGCACATAGCCTCCAAACCGAATGAAGCACGCAGCCTCACAAAATTACCATAGCCAGCACAGCGCATAGGTCAACTCGACCCACGCAGGTTCACTCTCTAGCTCGATCTATGATCAGCTCTTGTAATAAAACATTGCACAACCGCTTGCAGAAATTCCTGACGCCTCCACTCGATCCGCCAAATAAATGCTTTTGATGTCCCCGTTGCCCAGCGTGTGGATTATCCTGAAATTCGAGAGTGCGAGAGGCCCTTCGGCTTTGAGCCTCTAGATGGCCTCCTAGCCAACATCATTATTGGCCTTGTTGGGCTTGCTTGACGACCCAGGGCCGCTCGAACCCGCCTCGCAGTTGTCGCAACTACTATTGTAGCCATTGCTCCATTTGATGTCCGTCGGAGAGCTGTGGCACCTCATATTGAGGTTGACCAGCTATGGGTCCATGTCAGTGCTCTCGCTCTGAGAAATGATAAACCAACGCAACAGATTCCTGAATGTTTGCTAAAACCTTCAAGGAAACGAAAAGCATGTGAACTTTCTTCTTCTTGTCTTGCAAATAGAGTTTCAACTCTCAATGCTCTCAACACATATCAATGGAGCAACAGATCTCAACTCAGACCTTTCATTATCGATACAAGAATGAAAACATTCAGCAATAATTCAGCCACCGGCTCCAGAAATTCATTCGCGCCCACTACACAGACAAACAAATAGCAGTGACTACCCAAGTCACACTTCTCTTTAAAAGGATGGACAAACTAAAAAAATAAAACAATACAGATATACTCTTATTTCTCTCAGCCCACGAGGGGCCGAGGTCCAAGCCCGTATGGGCTCCGATACCAAGATAAAATGTCACTATGCACACTATATTCTATTAATCAAATAGAGTTACATATATACATGAGGTATTGTCTCAAGGTAGGGAAGCTATCTTGGATGCACAATAAGTTGGTTGAGAGAATATCTCAACCTCACACCAAACTAGGAACTTAGGATTAGCTAACCTATGGAATAGGAACAGAATCTATACATAGAATGTCACAACTAAAGACAAGTAGGAATTACATATTCCAACACCCCCCCTTAATGACTACTTGTCTCAATATCACTTCACAAAATCTAGTTGTGGTCAAACATAACAAAAAATGATATGTCGACGTCCATATAAAAGAGAAACCATCCACCGGAATGCATGGATACCAACTGCTGCAACCGTCAGTCTCGTAAGATGTCCTTCGCATACATGGTTCTGTCAACCATTATCACTACATACATGTACCTATATCTACATATCCCCCTCCAATGTCGGTTTTATCGGATGACCCGTAACCATGTTAAAAAAGATGTTTGAATGGATTAATATAAATCCCACTAGTCAGCTCTATGAAAGAGAGTCTGAACCAGGAGAGTCTGGCTTCTGCAGAACAATCTTCCTTCATTGGTGAACTCTCACCAGTAGTAGATTTTTGTTAGGTCTCTTCGACAAAATTTTACCGGATCCCTTCATCGGCGACCTCTCAACGAATTTCTTCATCGGCGACCTTACACCGGATTTTTTCATCGACGACCTGTCACCGGATCTCTTCATCAGTGGGTGAACACTAGCACAGATGTGTTTCTAGTCCACTTCACTGTTACACGTGGTTTCTGGCTGACCACAAACCGACACTGTAAAATGGTTTCTGGCTAACCATGAACCTATAATTACAAAGTGGTTTTGAGATTACCATGAACTTTACGGGGATACACATGCCTTACACGGCTTACAACGCAACTCCAAATCTTGGAGTTATCAGGTACATACTATACAAATACCACTACAAAAAACATCCTAGATTTGCTTACAATTAGAATGTGTGACTCATAATACAACATGCTATTGAGTCTATTCCAAGAAACTCACACAAAAACAAACTTTCACAAACTTTATTGTGCATCATCCTTTGCGCTCATCATACCATTCATATGCTAGAACACGCCAATGCTTTCTTGCTTGAATATTTATGTCATAGATTTTGTACTTTTGAGTTTTGGATATATTGGTCTTCAATCTCCATGATTTACTTGTCATTAGTTAGAGTTGTGAATTCTAACAAAATGACTTCATATTGAGGTTGCGAATCTCAATATGTATACAAACTTCCAAGACATATTCCCTTCAAAAAAATATGAAATAAAAGCACATTCCAAAATCTAAGTATTGCTGTGGTTTTTGTGCATTAAGGCAAGAGGCACCAACCACAGTTGCAATATATTAACTGCACAATCATTCAATGGGGGTCTAAATTTGTGCTCACTAGCACCCCAGAGTAAACACTCCCTTCTTCGAAATGGCAGCATATCCATCAAATTCACCACCAGGTTCGAGCACCATTGACTCCTTTCTTGGAAATATTTGCAAATCTAGCACTCTAACACCTGTGCTGACAGCATGTTGAAACCAATATTCGAGGACTCGGCCCTTCTCAGTGGCCTCATACACCCTCTCGCGAAAGAACAACCAAGCACTCAAAAATATTAATGATGCGATACCGAATAAAACAACATCATTGCCAAAACACACTGGCAGTCTCCAATAGCTCGAACAACCGCAGTAGGGAGACAGTCTCCAGTTCACAGATCACTTAAACACCAATAGGCCACCCTACAAGGTTCTTCTTGCTAGTGCAGGATCTCTTGGGGAACAGTTTTTGCTCACATAACCACCGTGAGCACTTCTCAAAACCAAGCTCACAACATTCCACAACAATTTGAGAAGGCTGACCCTCCTTTTCATACCTCGATGATAATCTGTCTAGATATGTTTCTCGTTCAATGGGGAGCCATTTTGGAAACTGATCAAGGATCCAGGAAAGTGCAAACCATATTTCACAGATAACTGAAGTCAACCACAACCCGTATGCATATTTGACAGGATGAAGAATTCGATATTGGGAAAAGAAGCCCGGAACTACAAGTTGAAGAATGATAATCAATCTGTATGGATTTATTCTAAACCATATTTCACAGATAACTGAAGTCAATCTGTATGCATATTCGACAGGATGAAGAATTCGATATTGGGAAAAGAAGCCCGGAACTACAAGTCGAAGAATGATAATCAATCTGTATGGATTTATTCTACTCGAGGGGATTGGAAGCTTTCTTGACAAAGGCTGTCTTGCTTCATCCATCAGAGGTAGATCAATTCCATCTCCATTGCCATCAGGATCCCCATCCTTCCCTCCTGGTAGCATTCCTTCGTCACTCCTCATAACCTGCATTTTATCTTGCCTCCTCTTCCAATTCTCAACCCGCTCTTTCCAGGCTACACTTCCATATCCATAAACTGCCAAATCCTTGGTAGGATCCCGTGACAGCAGATTTGTCTTGGAATGTTTGGATACGAAGAAGAGGACGAAATATTCTCTCCATAAATTGAGGTATAATCAGGGCATGACGTTCAAGGGGTATCCCTGGATCCATCTGGCCATTTGTAAGCAATGGAACTTGCGGCAACATGGTCTGCCTTACTTGAGGCATTTCCATATCCCCTCCCCGGCCATAGCTCATATGCCCATGAAGCATGGACTCCACACTGTACTGCATATCTTGCTTATCACGATCCCCAAAATCAAACTCATTTTCCAAATCATCCACACCATCCTCGTCCTCATCTCCCTCGACTCTCGGACTTCGTTTATGCCTCTTGAATCTGGTTTTACATTGAGGGCAGACCTAATTTACCATCGCTGCGTTCATACTCATAACAATGTTGGCAGATTGGGAATGCACACTCATTGCAGGCAACAAAAAACTCTCCATCGAATATGAGACCAATGTCATCGCTACAAATTTGGCACGTTTGGCCATTCAAATGTTGTAATGGCTTCGGCCCAACTTCGCGATCAGGCCTTATGACAACAAGCTCGTTTCCTTTGTGAGAGTCAGCAACCAGCCCAACGCTGGCCTCCATAGTCAACCCTTATCCACTTCCGTATGCAATCAATATAACAATTCCCCTGTTGTTTCAGCTTTGTGATAGTAGCAAAAGCGAGGCTCTCCATGTCAGCCCACAAAGCTCCACCGTCACAGCTTAGATGTCTGCTGTGGCCTTGTTGTAGAGAGCAACCCAGTTTGGCGCCACGACCGTGAGCAACTTGGCACATAGCCTCCAAACTGAATGAAGCACGCAGCCTCACAAAATTACCATAGCCAGCTCAGCGCACAAGTCAACTCGACCCACGCAGGTTCACTCTCTAGCTCGATCTATGATCAGCTCTCATAATAAAAAATTGCACAACCGCTTGCAGAAATTCCTGACGCCTCCACTCGATCCGCCAAATAAATGCTTTTGATGTCCCCGTTGCCCAGCGTGTGGATTATCCTGAAATTCGAGAGCGCGAGAGGCCCTTCGGCTTTGAGCCTCTGGATGGCCTCCCAGCCAACATCATTATTGGCCTTGTTGGGCTTGCTTGACGACCCAGGGCCGCTCGAACCCGGCTTGCAGTTGTCGCAACTGCTATTGTAGCCATAGCTCCATTTGATGTCCGTCGGAGAGCTGTGGCACCTCATATCGAGGTTGACCAGCTATGGGTCCATGTCAGTGCTCTCGCTCTGAGAAATGATAAACCAACGCGACAGATTCCTGAATGTTTGCTAAAACCTTCAAGGAAACGAAAAGCGTGCGAACTTTCTTCTTCTTGTCTTGCAAATAGAGTTTCAACTCTCAATGCTCTCAACAGATATCAATGGAGCAACAGATCTCAACTCAGACCTTTCATTATCGATACAAGAATGAAAACATTCAGCAATAATTCATCCACCGGCTCCAGAAATTCATTCGCGCCCACTACGCAGACAAACAAATAGCAGTGACTACCCAAGTCACACTTCTCTTTAAAAGGATGGAAAAACTAAAAAAATGAAACAATACAGATATACTCTTATTTCTCTCAGCCCAAGAGGGGCCGAGGTCGAAGCCCGTATGGGCTCCGATACCAAGATAAAATGTCACTATGCACACTATATTCTATTAATCAAATAGAGTTACATATATACATGAGGTATTGTCTGAAGATAGGGAAGCTATCTTGGATATGCACAATAAGTTGGTTGAGAGAATATCTCAACCTCACACCAAACTAAGAACTTAGGATTAGCTAACCTATGGAATAGGAACAGACTCTATACATAGAAAGTCACAACCGAGGACAAGTAGGAATTACATATTCCAACACCTGCTCACGATAGTGACGACATAGAAATGGTACACGTTCATAGTCTAAAGGTTAGATCCATACCTTCCCTTAATGCTCTAAGTCAAATGACTTTGGTAAGGGTTACAAGATATTTATATAAACACAAAGTGTCGCATAAGACATATTTCTCTCCCGCTTGATGACTTCCTAAACCTTCACGAATTTTCCAATCGCATTGCTAATACCCTCCAAAATTCTCTGGAATCCAAAAATCCACTGGAAGACACTAAAGTTGAATCCAAATTGATACAACCAAAAAATGTTCTCTAGATTAATGCAATCTTCCAAATGCCACATATGCAACCCTGAATTATTAAAAAAATAAGAGCCACCATCAAAAACACTATCCTTATCCTCCAAGTTGCTGAAAACCATTGTAGAAAACACTTGAGTTGCTAATTTCAAACCCACTTCTCCTTTAGGCTATCATTTCTGTTGAATCCACCACTCTAGTTCTCTTTTTTTGGCTATCCTCAGACATATTTACATATGAAAGCATGGTCTTTCATCAACCTGCTATGTTCTCCCAAAATATTTAGAGGAATTAAGAATCTGAGAAATTCTGCTTTTGGTAAAACAATGTCCTTGCAAGCCAACTTTGCCACTGTGCCCCGAAATTGGAATTTCGTTAGAATTCCAACTACCCCTGGCTTGTCTGTATTATCTAATCCCCATGAACATCTCCTTCATTATGCATTATAAAAAATAATGCAACAACGAAATCCGATAAATCTTCAAAGTCATTGTAATTTACAAAACAGATAAAGTTTGTGTGGATATTTTTTTTCAAAAAACCTTTAGAGATGTTTTTTGGGTTGGGTTTCATATGAGTGTAACTTGAAATCCATTTATCGATATGGGTAGCGTTACAGAAGGTTCTTTTTGTTTTGAATTTGTCAATAAAGTCACCGAGGATGAAAATTTTAACATAAAGTCCATGTAGATGAAATTGTTATACATGCTCATTGGGTCTGTGGCAAAATTGGTGGTGTTTTCCTTGCCTCATGAAAGGATTTTAGCTAACCTAACAATTAAGGCGTTTTTTAAAATTTCGATGGATTTAATGACCTTCCTGTGAAACATTGGTCATTTTTGGAGTGAAATTTTAATGTATGTTCATGTTTTTAAACTTATAACATTGGGCCTCTCTTTAGATAACTTGTTTAAAGAATTGAATTTCCCTTTATTATAAATTTATGGATTTTTCATTAATGTTTCAATTCTATATCCATAAATAGTGTAAAATGTTTTTTTTAAGAATATATTGATAGTAAGGGTATATTGATTCAAGTTATATGTATATTAAAAATATGTAAATAAAAGAAGGCTAATGGTCTTTTGTAAGCTTTTTGTGAAAAATGGGCTTAATAAACATTGGTCTTGCTAGAAAAATAAAATGATTATCCATATCTTTGTTCTTCTTGTGCAAGGTCTCAATCATAGGACCCACTCCATACCTCTCTTGAGAGACATAGAAAGGTGTACCTTGCCGTTTATCCTCAACCATATTTGTTTCTTCTTATTTTCCACATCATATCTATGGACACTTATCATATTCCCACTTATAGTTGACTAATCATATTTCATTATAAGGCTCATACGAAATAGTCCTAGGTACAAAGGCCTTATCTTAAGGACTATAAGCTAGAGGTTGATGCAACCAAAATAAAAAGCAAAATAATAAAGCTTGAGCCATGCCACCTTGCAAAAAGACTTGATGCCTATAGTTCCATGTTTAATCGAGCATATCCAAAGATATGGACCAATCAAACAATGGAAAAGGAAATAAAAGGGGTAATAAGAAAAATGGTTCAAGGAATGGAAACTCAACGTTAAGTACTCCCTCTCTTTGAAGGTACTTATGTAAATGAATGTTATAAACAAAATTTATGTGGATATGAGAGTCAAGTCGTGATATTACTCTCCATTAAAATCACATACTCAACTTAATGTCCTAGGAAATGTGTCTTGTCTTAAGAGTTGTCACATGTAATAGAGGTTGATATTTTCTCCAACATGGTTAAACTTGGAAAATGGTATAAATTTATGGATTCACTGCAAATTTAAGGATGACTCTTGATGTTTCTTACCCAATGGCATTAAAGCATGACCCATCATCATGTTTCACTAGGGTTAATGTACTTCCCTCGATGTTTATGTACCTATACTAGGACCTATGTACATTGATTAAGACTTATGATTGCTTTGGCATGCATAATTGCCTTGGGCATTGTGAGCCAACATTGGGAATAGTGATAGGTCATATACATCTTCTTGGATGTCACACATGCCACTTTGTCACTTATATTAGGGGTTAACTCACTCTAATTTCACTGTTTGACTAAGGATTTTACATCCTAGAGCCACACGTCCACTCGGATGGTTTTGTTAAATAAATCTTGAGGTTGGTTGCACCTTGGAGCTTGAGCTTGGATGCCTTAGGTGCATGCCTCTCAGTAGTTGTTAGGTCCCTATAATACTAGTTTATCCCCCATATTTTTATTGTTGTTCCCCATAGAATCCCTACTATTGTTATCGTTGTGCCCTTACATTCTTATTGCTATGTAGACCCTAATTATATTTTGACCCTTTAGACTCACATATATATATATACCGAAGAGGTTTTTTCATTTGAATCTTCCAAGAATTGTTCATTTTATGTGATGTAAAGGGAGTTTTCCCCATCGAATTGGCTTATTATCTAGTTGTTTGTCTATCTCTTATTATGCTTTTCTGTTATTTTTTAGTTGGATACATAATAATAGTTCCATATATTAAGGATACTTTGCATTATTTTTCATGATGAGGAAGTCCACTTGAGAAGGTTAAATTACACATGTTTCCATGCTATTTGTTGAGTTTTGATGACAGATGATGACCTGTCAATCTACTTTCTATATATATATATATATATGGCAGTATGCGGAGCTTATATAAATTTAATATAATCATAGGTTACAAAGACCAATGCTATGAATGGGTTGGTAGATAATACACCCAAGCCAAGAAACATTGAGAGGTTGGTTAAGACCGCCACATGGATGCCACGAGGTGAAATTGTCACATGGTGCCTTTAGATTCATTAGAACTCCAATGGCCATAACTTTTGATCCAGGGGTCGGATCGAATTAAAATTTTATAACACCAGAATCATATTAACAAGATGAATACAATGGTGATGTCTAACTGAGGTTTTTAATATTAGTTGAAAAGAACAAATCTTTAAGACCCTATTTCCATAACGACACCATGAATCTCGGTTCAACATTATAATCACCTCCTTTTAACCAGCGTTTTCATAAGGGTTAGGAGGAGGTGTGTTACTGGGAAAGTTTCTAAACCCTATCATCTTGTCATTTCTCATTTGAATATTGGAGTAAATGAAGACTTATTTAAAACTTCATTTGTTCCTTGGTGAGATTCTTGGTTCTTTCATAGGCAATCTCCGACACAACTTGCCTTCAGAAAGCTCAACCCCTTGACCCTCTGCGTCAGCCTCTACTGTACTGTGCAACCTGCTTGATGTCAAGCCTCTTACTGGTCTCTGATGAAGTCGTTCTGGCATCCGCTAGCCAGGAAAGCTCTTCTCCGACACTCTAGGACCCCTTCCCGGCCTATGGAACTGAAGATGTCTTCCCCTCTTAGCAAATCAATCTGCCCTCTCTGAAGCTACTGCGCAGAGCTCTGCGCTGCCTCATTGGGATAGCTTGGCCCTCTTGTTGCTACCTCTCTGGATCTGGAAAAATTCCTCTAAAACATTTTCCCTGCCCTTCACTCACTGTTTAAATCTCTTACTCTCTCCGACAACTGATTGTTGCTACTCTGGAAATCTATCTGCCAAGAAATTGAACTACTCAAGTGTCTCAAGTGATTTCTCCAACACCACATCGATCTTCTCGTATAATCCTTTGTTGGAGCACCAACGACCAATATTAAAACATAATCAATGGGTAAGATCATCTCTAGATCGATCCGTGTGATTTTCTAGATGATTCTCACCTTATCTCAATTAATATTCATTAATTAACCATATTCCCTAAGTTTAGAAATAGGAAATATTAAAAAAACATTTAATAATCTGATTGAGACACTTCTGTAATATTCCCAAATTTTCACCTGATATTTGGAATATTAGAGTTCTTAATCTTCTTAATGAATTAAGTAAATAAAATGGTGGAGGGACCCATAATCCTCAATATGAATAAATATCCACTTTTGTGTGTGAATGTGGATTAATTAAGCCTAGATCTACATAA
Source organism: Pinus albicaulis (assembly GCA_034641835.2). Classification (NCBI taxonomy): domain Eukaryota; kingdom Viridiplantae; phylum Streptophyta; class Pinopsida; order Pinales; family Pinaceae; genus Pinus; species Pinus albicaulis. Next base: position 1,520,135,753 of record CM076570.1, read on the forward strand.
TGAGGTAGTTGAGCAACTACTAATGTGAATAGAATTGGATATCATGTCTCATTAATGAGATAGATCATGGAGATTGACACAGTCAACTAAGATCTTGAAGAGGTCAAACAGGAGATCATGGAGCATTCATGATAAGATGATAGAGGAAGTTGTGCAATTAATGCACACATGATGGAGAGGGTGTACATTGCACCTAGACATGATGGATGACTTGGATAGACAACGTAGTCAAACATGGAGGATCTTGTCCACATGCACAATGCAGTTTAGATGAGGGCCAAGGCATGGGAAGGCTCAAACACTATATAAAGAAGATGAAGGCAAGAATGAAGACATGCTTTTGATTATTGATGTTGAGGATTTGTTTAGATCTGGAATTGTCATGTGACATTCCATTGCTTTCTTGGGCTGTTTAGTAAAGATTGCAAGTGATGTTTGGCACAGGGTGTTCCTGGTCAGGAATCCCACCTCTTTCATTGAGTGATCAATTGAAAGAGTATTGTAGTTCATTCTACATCAGGCATTGGTGCCACATATCCTTTCCTACTTTCTATAGAACATTCATATTCATAAATTGCAGATTTTTGAAGATCAGTTGAAAGGTGGAGGTTGTCTTCAGTATTTTAGCTGGAGAACTGGTGAGGGTTTATCCCTATCACCTTGGGCTTAAAGATCAGCATTCCCAGAGCTTCATATCAGATCTAGCATCGGGCCAAAAGTTATTGACCTCCTAGCAGCACTAATCCCTTCAAGAATTATGTTGTCCATTTTGCAGATCCAAAAGGAGGAAGGAATTTGCTAGCATTTCAGCTAGTACTCTTGTGAGGGATCATCCCCTCACCTTGCCATCAGTATTTCCATTAGCCTGGAATTTATTTCAACATATTTCAGCAGGCAGAATGCCTCTCTTTCCTTTACAGCGCAGTTTTTATGAGCAGTTCTGTTGCAACAGCTGTAATCATTATTGGAGGATTGAGAAGCTAGATCTAGAGCTTCTAGCTTGTAGATCTGATGGAGGGATCAACCCTTAAAGCTCAGATTTGATCTTGTGACATATTTCAACCATCTATTTTTCAGATCTCGCTTCAGATCTATAATCCCACTAGATTAAGGATCAAGCCCTAGGAGGGTGATTTTCCAAAGTTGTAGATCTGGAAAATCCTTCGTGGGTTATCTTAGGAATCCATCACATTGGCCAGATCTTGAATCTTGGCATCATCAGAGCTCCAAATTTCAATAGATTTTCATTTTCCTTTACAACATGCAGTCATATATTCATATTCTGTTGAAGGGACATAGCAGTATTTGCTTCCAGCATCTCTCCAGTTATGCAGTGCCTAGTTTGGCATGTTTTCAGGGTGATTCTAGGTCATCTCTTTGGCTAGATCTACTCATATTTTTGTACATTGTGTAACTGAATCATCTCCATATAATAAAATGGCTCAGCTTCTCTATAAATTCTGATGATTGTCTTGAGATTTATTGTTTACTTAGTTACAGTTCTTATATTGTGTTTCAATATTACTGCATTCTCCCTTTTGGGATATTACAGTGGTATCAGAGCATGATCTTTGGCTCAGCTTGTGGACACTTCATCTTTTGCATCAAAAGAAAAAGCAGACAGATGAGATCGATCATGAAGGAGAATATTTTTGCCACTCCTCTCTTTAGATCCATTCAAGATCTCTCCAAGGAGGTCTATCAAATAAAGAAGGAAGGACAAAGGAAGGATCCAAGAAGAATATTTGAAGAGGAAGGTCCAAGCACTTCCTATCAGAAGAAAAGAAAATCGGAGAATCATAGATCTACTATGCCCACTTTCTTTGAAGAAGGTAAGAGGTATAGAAATGAAGAAATAAGAGAACCTGAGACTCATGAGACTCTCATTTTGTATCTTGAAGAGTACAAGGGACAGTCTAGAGCATTCAAAGAAAGTCTAACTCTCCAAGAATTCTTTGAACTCAAGGAAGAAATAAGATCTTATAGCAGCAATAGAAGGAAGAGGCACAACATATTCTATTTTCCTACATTTGATGGGTCTTCCTCAAGCACTGTTAAGACTTGGAGGAAAGAGTTAGAAACATTTTTCATGCTACATCCTGTGGCTGAAAAAGAGGTTGTCCAAATTGCAGCACTTCGTCTCTTAGGTGAAGCCAAGGATTGGTGGTTTAGTCACATGGAGCATGCAAAGGTGACTAAATATTCAGATTTCTTTCACAAGTCGAGGAAGAAGTTTGATGTGAAGAAGACAGAGATGTGCCACAAAGAGACATTTCCTAAGGAAACAAAAGAGGATGTCAATCTTGTCACTCTGGACAAGAGGTCACTACATTCACCACCAGCTGCAGAAGTACTTGCATCTAGAGAAGAGACACTTGAAACCTTGCAAGATAGTCTTGAGCTCTTGGCACATAGAGTCCCATGCATGATTCAGGAGATGCATGAGGAAGAGGAGGAAAATTCCAGTGCTGGTACATTAGAAGAAGAGCAACCATCTCTCTTACCAGCAGTTGGAGACACCATTGTCCCAGTTGGAGGAACTCTTGTGTTATGTCAAGAGGTTCTCACATATCAGTTGATCCAAGGTATGCATACACATTCATCACCTATTGTTTCAGTATATCTTATTGAAACTTATGGGGACATGCCATCAGGGCCAATGCATGACCAAAGGTTAGATCCACATGCTAATTAGAAGCAGCAAACTATCACAGCATAGAGGATCCTTGATCTAATCAATGAGGAGATGAAAAGCTATCCCAGTTTTTCATGGATGGACTACATTCAACCTCTTGAGTTGAAGTGTAGAGTTTCAGAAGAAGGGATAAGCATGATCCTATGTACAATGACTGGTTATGAGATGAGTATTGTACCTTTCTTTGAGACAGTATATGTATTACCTTGAATATCTACAACGATGTCACTTAGTAGTAGTGATAATGATGAGGCCCCATTATTCTTGGATAATTATGAAGGTAGCTTCACTCATGAAGCAATGGAGGGTAAGATGATGAAGGGTAGACATCTTGAGATGAGAAGTATTTTCTCCTTTCTTGATGACACTTTCTCAATGAGCATCTCTCAGCTCAAAGAGAGACTTCTACCTATAGCAGGTCCAAAACCTCATTGGTTTTGGAAGACCATGAATGAGAAGAATATCTCATCAAGAGATCTCATTGGAGGTGCACTTCAACATTTCATGGAGTGCAAAGTTCTTCATCAGTTTGAGGAGTTTGGTGTCCTAAAATGGGAGGATACCAAGTATTTGCAGAATGAGATCCGTCATCCACATTGGGATGAATGGTTGATAGTATGGAGCAAGGGGTTTCCAAACCACTTGCAGATCTATGATTTAGGCCAGCAAGAAGCATGGCTGCACTGGTTGCTCTTGGGTGAGTATGGCTACCACTCAAGAAGTCATATTTTGCTGATTCATGCCTTACACATCACTGGAAGAATGCATAAGAAAAAGGCATGGTTACTTTGGTTATTGATGAGAGAATTTGGACATCACATGTTATATTTTATGTCCTTATATTTACTCTTGTTTGGGATATGTCTCATGTATTTACATGCATTTCTGCTTGGGATGTATCTTATATTCATGTATGTAATTGGGTTTTGGAGAAAGTATAACTCTCCCATGATGTGGCATAAAGGAGCTTGTTTGTATTATGTTGATGGGACATCTCACATGTCTATTACCTTATTGTTGCTCCATGACTTGCATCATGACAATGCAAGAAGGTAGCAAGAATCCTTGTTGCTATGGTTACTATTGGGAGTGTATGGGCTGAATTCGTCCCATACATTGCATGATAATATTGGAGGATGGCAACAGGAGGCCTTACAGCATTGGCTTCTGTTGGGTGATTTTGGTCATTGTACTTGGTATAATGATGATTTGATGGGGCAACCAGATGCCTTATTAAGGTGACTTCTCTTGAGATAATATGGCCACTACATTTGGTACAATGATGATGTGGTGTGGCAGCAAGAGGCATTGGTGAGATGGCTACTTTTGAGAGAGTATGGCTCTCATATTCTCATTGATGATTTGGCATGGCAACAAGAAACATTGTTGCTGTGGCTTCTTTTGAGAGAGTATGGCTCTCTTACTTGTTTTCATGATGATGTAGCATGGCAGCAGGAGGCTTTGCTGCATTGGTTGTTATTAGGAGAATATGGTTTGACATTGTTCATGTTTTCCCATATGTCTCTACATCTTTCTTTTCATTATGATGATGTGATGTTTGATTCCTACATGGCCAACATGGCTAATGATGAGGGCATTGATGTATGTAATCTACTCTATGTATCATGGGTTGGAGAGATAGTTCATGAGTTGGGACTTTCCACTTTGGGAATGAACCACTATATCTTATGTATCTCATGTATAGAGGAGAACTTTGGTCATCATATAGTTGCCACTTGGAGACTCATTGATGAGGATGGGTATCTAACTTTTCAATTGGAAGCCATTCTAGACATTCTAGAGAGGCAGCTTTGGAGTTGGACATGCATGACACATTGTGACAGATGGGGAGGCCTTCCATATGAGGATAGCATTTGGAGAGAAGATGTTCGTTGTAGCATCTTCTTTTGCAGTTGCTTGAGTACAAGCAACATTTTGCCGAGAAGGACTATAATATTTCCAAATTTTCACCTGATATTTGGAGTATTAGAGTTAATCTTCTTAATGAATTAAGTAAATAAAAGCATGGAGGGACCCATAATCCTCAATATGAATAAATATCCACTTTTGTGTGTGAATGTCGATTAATTAAGCCTAGATCTACATAATGAGGTAGTTGAGCAACTACTAATGTGAATGGAATTGGAGATCATGTCTCATTAATGAGATAGATCATGGAGGTTGACATAGTCAACTAAGATCTTAAAGAGGTCAAATAGGAGATCATGGAGCATTCATGATAAGATGATGAAGGAAGTTGTGCAATTAATTCACACATGATGGAGAGGGTGTACACTGCACCTAGACATGATGGATGAGTTGGATAGATAGCGCAATCAAACATGGAGGATCTTGTCCACATGCACAACGCGGTTTAGAGGAGGGCCAAGGCATGGGAAGGCTCAAAGTTCAAACACTATATAAAGAAGATGAAGGCAAGAATGAAGACATGCTTTTGATTATTGATGTTGAGGATCTGTTTAGATGTGGAATTGTCATGTGACATTCCATTGCTTTCTTGGGTTGTTTAGCAAAGATTGCAAGTGTTCTTTAGCACATGGTGTTCCTGGTCGGGTATCCCACTTCTTTCATTGAGTGATCTCTTGAAAGAGTATTGTACTTCATTCTACATCAGGCATTGGTGCCACATATCTTTTCCTACTTTCTACAGAACATTCATATTCAGAAATTGCAGATTTCTGAAGATCAGTTGGAAGGTGGAGGTTGTCTTCGGTATTTCAGCTGGAGAACTGGTGAGGGTTAATTCCTATCACCTTGGGCTTAAAGATCAGCATTCCCAGAGCTTCATATCAGATCTAGCATCAGGCAAAAAGTTATTGACCTCCTAGCGGCAGTAATCCCTTCAGGAATTACGCTGTCCATTTTGCAGATCCAAAAGGAGGAAGGAAGTTGCTAGCATTTCAGCTAGTAATCTTGTGAGGGATCATCCCCTCACCTTGCCACTAGTATTTCCATCAGCTTGGAGTTTATTGCAGGATATTTCAATAGGCAGAAGGCCTCTCTTTCCCTTATAGCAGTGTTTTTATGAGCAGTTCTGTTGCAGTAGCTGTAATCATTATCGGACGATTGAGAAGCTAGATCTAGAGCTTCTAGCTTGTAGATCTGAAGGAGGGATCAACCCTTAAAGCTTAGATATGATCTTGTGACATATTTTAGCCATCTATTTGTTAGATCTAGCTTCAGGTCTGTAATCCCATCAGATTAAGGATCAAGCCCTAGGAGGGTGATTTTCCAAATTTGTAGATCTGGAAAATCCTTTCTGGGTTATCTTGGGAATCCATCACATTGGCCAGATCTTGAACCTTGGCATCATCAGAGCTCCAAATTTCAGTAGATCTGCATTTTCCTTTTCAGCCTACCGTCATATATTCATATTCTGCTGAAGGGACAACGCAATATTTGCTTCCAGCAGCTCTCCAGTTACGCAGTGCCTAGTTTGGCATGTTTTCAGGGTGATTATAGGCCATCCCTTTGGCTAGATCTACTCATATTTTTTTACATTGTGTAACTAAATCATCTCCATATAATAAAATGGCTCAGCTTCTCTATAAATTCTGATGATTGTCTTGAGATTTATTGTTTACTTAGTTGCAGTTCTTATATTGTGTTTCAGTATTACTGCATTCTCCCTTTTGGGATATTACAACTTCTAAGCAGAATTTTCAGAAACGATTTCTGGGTTTTGGAGATCTCATGTATTCTAACCTCTCCACAAAGTTTCGTGGCTATAATACCTCTGATGCTACAAAAACTAACACTCCCTCTTAGCGAGGAATGTGTTCTAGTGTTGGACACTCTGTAGCAACACCCTGTCTCTGCATCCTCTCCTGTCACGCTGTTGATGTCTGGCTGCTGCTTCCAACCAACTACTCCGCAACTCTGATATGCGTTGCATCTCTGTTGCTGCTGACCTTGCTGAACTGCTTCCAACACTGCATTTGCACTACAACTTTGTTGTTGCTTCTACTGCAACATCTGTAATTGAAAAACATCCAAAATACTGAATCAATTGTGATCAGTATAATGCATCTGTCACGCAAGTCTTTGACTGCTACTAGCTACCACACTGTCCACTGACTTTGTGCAGTTGCTGACTCTGCATTGATGCAAACTCTTCTCTGCGCTCCCCAACATCTGACTACTATTAGTCACTACAACTGTCACTCTCGCATCTGACTACATCCACTGTCACTGATCCATCCTACTACTGAATATTGTGGGCCCCTGTAGCCAGGTACTGATCCAAGAGGTGGACTGCTCAAGGATACTAACCATCTATAGCTCTCAGGGGCTACAACACCAAGTCACCCCACTTCACTGTTGGAGGTATATTGGCAAACATAGTGAAATCTAATCTACTCATATTGCTATTGCTATGTTGATGCTTCTGCATTGTTGCTACAACTACTGCAATAATGAGTCTGATCTCCTTAGATCCTGAAGTACTAGCTTCCATAGGGCCACTCCCTCTGAAACCAGACTCCCTCTAAGTCTCGATCTCCCTATGGGAAATTTCTCTACTCCCTTCTGGAAACTTGCACTGTCCTCCTGTGTTGGAAACTGCAATGCGTAGCTCTACACTAGGAATCTTCTGGCTGGAATTGCACCTTAATTCTGCAACTAGGGAATTCACACCACCTATGTCACTGTAACTAGTTCTACAACTGTCTCCCGGGCACTAACCGCAACTAGCTATGCAACTGTCATCAAAATGAATGACTGTACTTGCTAACACTATGATCCTTTTGCTACTAATTTTTTTGGGATCCCATAGCAAGGATACTGATCCCTGTGAGAAATATGTAGCAACTAGACCTAATTTTCTACTCTTCCATGGATGCTGCCCATTTGTGGCCATCTCAATGATCTCTCAGAAACTCCATGTTTCCTTTTGCTTGGCTATTGTTATGCGACTAGCACTCCCTTTTGGAGTGAGAAGATCTGCTCACAACTACTGCCAATCTGCAAGGAAAAATACAACTTCTTGAGACTAGAAGTTTCGTGAGGAAACATTCCCTCAAATTTGTGTTCTCTCTTCCACCCGACGTTGGTTCAGCTCTAGCAATTTGCTACAAAAACCTCTGCATCCAGCTAGAGATCTGCCCAACGAAATAACTAAGTTTCTCCCTCTGCCTCAGGAATCACTTTATCCGGAAGGATCGAATTTTTCTGCTCCTAGGAGAGAAATCAAACTTCCTCAAGCAACTTCGCCTCCTAGAAAATATATTGCGTTGCCCCTCAGAATTTCGGCCTGCTGTCCTTGCTGAGTAGCGAAATTCATTTCCTTTTTTTTAGCTCTCCAACTAATCAACTGCGCTCTGATACCATGTGAAAATTCTTAAAACTGGAATCTTATTACAACAACTGGTATTATTTCTCTTAATTGTTAATTAATTAACAATTTAATTGCTACGAAAAATATCTAAATAAACACACTACAACCTTCACAAATAAAATTATGTGAAAAAATAAAACACTAGAAGTTGAGAAATGTTAGCACACGCACATAAATTAAAAAAATTATTTTTGGACAAAAGTCCCTGAAAAAATCCAACTTGGGAAAACCGGTGCAGTAGTGAGGGTTTTTATTATTATGCACCAATGAAAAATCTGAGTATAATTTGGATGACTGAAACTAGCAATCCACACAGCAAGAAAATCTAGGTAAAATCATTGAATGGAATTTCTATTCCTCCACAGGCGATTTCCGACACAACTTGCCTTGGGAAAACTCAGCCCTCTAACCCTCTGTGTTAGCCTTTGTGCTACACTGCGCAACTTGCTTGATGTCAAACCTTTGTCTGCTCTTTGATGAAGTCGTTTTTCCTTCTGCTAGCTAGGAAAGTTCTTCTCTGACAATGTGGGTCTCCTTCCCGGCCTCTAGAACTGAACACGTCTTCGCCTCTCAGCAAATTGATTTCCCCCCTCTAAAGCTACTGCGTAGAGCTCTGCGCTGCCTCACTGGGATAACTTGGCCCTCTTGCTGCTCCCTCACCGGATCTCAAAAACTTCCTTGGGATCATTGTCCCTTGCCCATCACTCAATGCTTCGATCTTCGACTCTCTCTGGAAACTAACTGATGCTACTCGAGAAATCGATCTGCTAATAAATTGAATGGCTCAAGTGTCTCAAGTGATTTCCCCATCACCACATCTATCTCCTCTTATAATCCTCCGTTGGAGCACCAACGACCAAGATTAAAACATAATCGATGGCTAGGATCATGTCTGGATCGATCCGTGTGCGTTTATATATGATTATCACCTTATATCAATTAATATTGATTAATTAACCATATTCCCTAAGTTCAGACTTAGGAGATATGTTAGGTCCCTATAATACTAGTGTAGTACTTTATTGTTGTTAGTGTAGCCCCCTTATTGGTATTTTTGTACCCCTGTAGTCCCCATATTGTTATTATTGTGCCCCATAAAATCCCACTATTGTTATTGTTGTGCCCTTACATTATTATTATTAGGTCGGCTAGGATTATATTGTGACCCCATGGACTCCTATATATAGAAAGGAGGTTTTGTCATTTGTATCATCCAATAATTGTCATTTATGTAATGTAAAGTAGGTTTCTCACTCAAAGAGGCTTATTTCTAAGTCGTTGATCTATCTCTTCTATTTTGTGAGCTGGTTTCATAACATTTTGTATCAGAACTTTGGAATCTAGGGTTTCGTTGCTTCAAACAGGTCATCGTGGCATTTTTGCTATAACTTTTTTTCTTCGAAGTTTCAGATGCTAAAAAAAAAACATTTGCGAAGCCATCCTGATGAACTTCATGTAAAAAATTCAGATCTTGGTTCGCAATATTTTGGCGATATGATCTATGGAAGTTAGGGTTTTTGGAGGCTCTCGAATTTCATATCAAAGAGGCGACCTTGGGAAAATTGTCATAACCCTCTCTTCGAGCATCGGATTGGAATTTTGTAAAAAGTGGCCGAAAGTATATGGAATTTAGTTTCTTGTATACCAATTTTAGAGCCGAAGGAGGAAAAAATGACACGTGGCACTACGTACAAGTTCGGTCTACTCAACCAGTCCATAATTAGGTCATTCTGGGAGATCGGGCATAACTTTACCTTGAAGAATCCGAATCAGGTATGACATGTGGCATTGGAAAGAAGACTCAGAGGCTACTACAAGACCGAATTTCAAATATTGGGTATCCAAAATTACAGAGACACATCAGTTTCAATATCAAACTCCTCAAAATCAAGAAAAAGATGTGTATTTAAAAAAAAATTTGCATAAGTCTTGTTTGAAAAATCAGTTTGAAGTGATTCCAAGGGCATATTGAATCATAGATATCCGTATTGGGTTCGAAATTCTCCCTAAAAATAATTCAACACCCATTAAGCCCTTAGAAGGCACAACTATGAATCATGAAGATGAAGAATTACAACATGACATATCAAAATTACAAGACAAAGTGCATCAAATTTCGCTCTCGCAAAGAGTAACAAAAAATGAAATGGATGGTTCGAAGAAAGACGTGGAAGCTAAGATGGATGGAATGGAAGCTAATATTGATGGTACAAAAGGAAACATGGGGATTTGAAGAAAGACATGGAAGGTTTGAAGGAAGGTTTGGAAACATTTCTACAAGAAAAGCTTCCTAATGGCAAAAAGGTAGTAGAGAAAACTCGTGATGAGAACAAAAGAAATGTTAATCATGATTTCATAGACTCTAATGTTGGATTGAAGACCCACCATATTCCAAAAATTGATATTAGGAAGTTTGATGACAAGGATCCCGTAACATGGATACTACAGATGGAGCAATATTTTGATCTCCATAATGTGAAAAACACATAAACTGTATGCATTGCAACTTTATATTTAGAACAAAATACATTTGTATGGTATCGATGGCTTTTCTCTCATAAAAAAATTGTCACTTGGTCAATTACAGAGGAAATGATAGCACATTATGAGGATACAAAGAGAAACACCTTCTTTAGCCCATTGATAAATCTCAAACAAAAGGATTCAATGGTGGAGCACATTGAGGACTTCCAAAAATTGAATATAAGGGTAACTGATATTCCAGAGGAACACATGATTGATGTCTTCATAGGGACTTTAAAGTATAACATCCAACATGAGGTTCGCCTTTGGGAACCTGATTCGTTGGAGAAGGCATTCAGGTTGGCAAGAAAAATTGAAAGTAAAATTATGGCGACATGGAAGCCTACTACTCACATCTATAAAGATGGAAGTGCTACTACTCCTAGTCTTCCACAACATAAAAGGTTGACACGACAACAATTAGAAGAAAAAAGAGCAAAAGGGCTTTGCTACAGTTGTGATAGAAAATACACTAAAGGTCATCATTACGCTGAGAAGAAATTATTTTACATATATTGTGAAGAGGAGGAAGAAAATAAACAAGAAACTTCAAAAGAAGAGGATATACACCAGGAACCAACCCTAGAGAAAGAAGAAATGAGTCTGACAATATCCTGTAATGCATTGGCAGGAATTACCACTACTCAAGCTCTCAAGATAGAAGGACATATCAAGAAGAAAAATGTAATAGTGTTGATTGATTCCAGTAGTACCCATAATTTTATTCATTGTAAGGTAGCCAAGGAATCGAATTTCCTCCTATACCCAGCACTATAATGTCAAGTGATGGTTACAAATGGAGGAACTATAAGTAGCTCTGCAAAGTGCCATAATATCAAGCTAATCATGGGGGAATATGTATTGAATAGTCCAATGTTTTCCATTACAATGGGAGGTGCTGATGTTGTACTAGGAGTACAATGGTTACAATCTTTGGGGACGGTAGCTTTTAATTTTCAAAAAAATTTCTTGAAATGTTTTTCGGAAGGAAAGGAAGTTGAATTATGGGGTATCGTAGGGAAGCTGGGAAAGATAATAATCTCTAATCTCATGACAAATCTTTTTAAGAAAGAACAACGAGGCGTAATTACGCAATTATGCTCATTAGAAGTTCCAACATCAAAATCATCTATTTCTCCAGATCTCCAAAAAGCCTTGGACAATCATTCCAATGTGTTTGAAAATCCCAAAGGACTCCCACCTATTCATGATCATGATCATGTTATCCATTTGATTCCATGAAGTGTTCCTCCAAACATTAGGCCTTACAAATATCTTTACGTACAAAAGAGTGAAAATGAACGTACGATTGTAGAAATGGTAGATGTGGTATAATTCAACCTAGTCAAAGTTTTTTCTCTACTCCAATAGTAATGGTGCGCAAGAAGGATGGATCATGGCACATGTGTCCGAATTATAGGGAGCTCAATAAGCTCACTATTAAAGATAAATTTTCTATTCTTGTGATTGATCAATTATTGGATCAATTACTTGGAGAAATTTATTTTACCAAGTTGGATCTTTGTTCAGGATATCATCAAATTAGAATGAAGAATGAAGATATTCCGAAAACAACATTTCGAACTCATGAGGATCATTATTAATTTTTGGTCATGCCTTTTGGCCTTACCAATGCACCTTCTACATTTCAAGGGTTGATGAATTCCATTTTCAAACCCTTCCTTAGAAAATTTGTATTAGTATTTTTTGATGATATTTTAATCTATAGCATGTCTTGGAAGGATCATGTTCAACATGTTGACAGGGTGCTCAAACTATTGGAGGAGAAACACTTATATGCAAAAACCTCTAAATGTTTCTTTGGAGTACAAAAGGTGGAATATCTGGGTCATATTGTATCTCAGGAGGGTCTTAAGGTAGACCCTAACAAAATTAAAGCCATTAAGGAATGGAAAGTCCCCACAACCATAAAGCAGTCGCGAGGATTTCTCGGGTTAACAGGGTATTATCGCAAGTTTGTTAAGGATTATGGGAGAATAGCAGCACCTCTAACAACATTATTGAAGAAAGATGCATCTTCATGGACTTCTGATGCAACTAAGGCCTTTTAACATCTTAAAGAGGCAATGTTCCAACCACTGGTCTTAGCTACGCCAGACTTCACAAAAACCTTTATTGTGGAATGTGATGCCTCACGAAATAGAATTGGTGTTTTTTTAATGCAAGAAGGAAGACCCATTTCTTTTGAAAGCCGTCCAATCAAAGGAAATTATTTACAAAAAGCTATATATGAGAAGGAAATGTTGACAATACTACATGCACTAAAGAAAATGGCGACCTTACCTAATGGGAAGACACTTCAAGGTAAAAACAGATCATGATTGTCTTAAATACTTTTTGGAACAAAGACTAGATTTACAATAGCGGCAAAAATGGGTCACAAAGACGTTGGGTTAAGACTTTGAAATCATCTACAAAAAAGGGAAGCTAAATCTTGTTGCAGATGCACTATCAAGAAAAGATGAGGAGGTGGAAGCATTGCTTTATGCCATTTCTATTATCCAACCAGATTGGATAACCAAAGCAAGGGAGGAATTGAAGAATGACGAAGAAGTGTGGACACTCATTCAAAAGTTGTAGCAAGATCCTAGTACATCTGATACATTTAGTTGGAAAAATGATTCATTATGGTACAAATATCACTTATATGTTTGTAAGAATTCCTTACTAAAACAAAAGATTCTTTTGGAATTGCACACCTCTCCCTTAGGAGGACACACAGGATTTTTAAAAGCTTACCACAAAGTGATGAAAGAATTGTTTTGGGATGGCCTTAAATCTGATATTCAGAAGTTTGTGGCGGAATGTTTGGTTTGCCAGCAAAATAAAGTTGAGACAATAAAGACCCCAGGTCTGGTACAACATTTATCCATTCTGTTGTCGTTCCTAGAGACAGCCTAGAGTTGTAATAGACCAGTGCCTAGGACATCTTATATAGCAAGGAGCATATGGTATAACAGAGGGAATTATCAATAACAAGCTCTCATGCTATCTCTTGTAAAACAAGGAAAATTAATCTGAATGGGACCAAGACCTTCAGAAACTGACACATAAATAGGGATATTGCAGAGGCAACATGCAAAACTCCAATATAAAAGCAAAAGACAATTTAGAGACAGCTTACTGTAAAGAGGGCCAATTCAGAAATACCTCACAGAAATAAGTTATCAGAAAGTGTATGTAGTGAATGAAATATTGAGGAGATATTGGTTAACATTGAGCTGATATCCAGATACACAATACCACCATGCATGGGCTTACCAATGTAAGAATCCATACATGACAATAGCGTTTTAAAAACACCCTCTCAAAGAAACTAATATAGCAGAAATACGGTTTAGATGAATAGTGGAATAAAATATCATGCATGAGCCATATTTAAAGCATTTGACTAATCCAAGCATGGGTATCAACTAGGATAAATCCATACCAAAAATCAGTGAGCCACTCGCATTCCAAAACATGATACAGGAAAGATGGATGAAATGAAACGATCTATTTAAATAACACATAAGAGAAATTTACAGACTGTGAAATACCAAAGATCAGAATCCTCTTTAACAGATGGAACTCCTCCTCACTGAGACCCTATGGGCTCTGAGCCTTCATACGAGGGTTTTACAAAATGTATACAAAAAAACCTTTCACTGCATAATTTTCTGATAAAATCTGGAACCCTAAATTATCTGTTCTTTGGGAGCTTTATAGGAAGAAAGCTCCAAAAGGGAGTAGGTGATGAACAATTAATTTGCCTAACTAAAACAAAATGGCGGAAACGTGCACGCCCATACTGCCCAATGACTTTGTAACGCTGTTTGTACCCTGTGGCCGGCTAACTGAAATAAATGCACTGGGTAGAAATCTCTCCAAGAACACGGCAAAGAAGTAAAATCATATAAACATTCCGTCCTTTCCTGAAAGAAAATGGTGCTGAAAAGAAAGCCTTGAGTTATTTTATCTGCGAAGGGTACCTTCTGCCTTCTAAAACACTGAATTACAGCTGAAAATCTTCAATGCTAAACGTTGAATTCCTCGATAATTCACTGATATTCTCTGTCGCTCCATTAACATCTTCATCTGCGAAATCAGCGCCTTGAATGTCCTTGCAGGGTTTGACAGATTTTAACCCTACTTCTTTAATGGAAGTCTTATCGATTTTCCTTCCAGGCCTTTCTCCATAATTCAGCTCTGAAAAATGGTCCTTTGACGTGCTCTCTATCACAGTAATAGAGATTGTGAATCATGATAACTTTCCGCCACTGTAAACCTGCAAAAACCGCAAACTTGTTAAAGAAAACCATGCACGGGAAGGTGAACACAGTAGGGAAGATGGTGTGACAGCGCGACATGGTGGACAGATTGAGAAATGCATGGCGATGGTAGAAAACGCAGCGTGTTCATGTAACACAGTTTGACGAACGTGGGTAGAAAATTTAAATGGAAACATTAGGAAAATGACCCATTGAATGAATATATACGAAGGACAAGCGAATACGGAACAAATGGCACGTGGAATGGTGACGTGGAGGGAGTTGGGCAATGGCGTGGCCTGTGTTTAATCTGGACCATCCGATCTCAGGAGGAGATCGACGGTGGAAAACGTATCAGAGGGCAATGAAACGGTGGGCCAGGGGCGCAATTGACTTGGATTAACACTCGTGCAGCTTCGGAGTGCGACAACCGTTGGATGAAGACCTTCAGATTGGACGGTTGTCATGAATATTGCGCCGTGACTTCGGACGAACGATAACGCGCGATGGAGGGCAGTTTTGGAATCGTACACGGGGACACACGGCGAGCGATGTATGGAATCGCTCCGAATTGAGAAATATCGCCCGTCTCCGAAAGGCGGTGCGATAGATACCGGGCAGTTTTTGAACAGTGGAAGCGGGACGGGGACCACCGAGACGGATAGGCTGTGGACCGTTGATTTAGCAGGATGATCAGATGGTTGGAATATGATCAGACAGGAAAACGGAGTGGGGACCGCGTGCGCGATGGGGTCGCACAGGCCGTCGAATCTGCATAGATCGACGGTTAATACTGCTTCCAATATACATTTGTGATAAGCGCCTATTGGATTAGCTCCTAGTTTTGACTTCCGGTCGCGTGGAGAAAAAGATAGAGGGGGCTAGGACCGAAAGGGCTAGGCTATATATATTTTCAAGTGTGGGTTTTTTCCCTTTTTAATGCTATTTTGAGTTTAGAAAAGGGGAACGATAGGCGGAAAAACGATTTCCTTAGGCCAAACAGAGGGGGTTTAAAGGGGATTGTTTGTGAGGATTTAACGGAATTTAACAGAATGCTGACATGATCAACACATTCCAACTCAACGTTGGGAGGAGGTTTTAATGGATTTTATCACAGGTTTACCTAAGTCCGAAGGAAAGAGTGTCATCATGGTGGTAGTTGATAGACTTACCAAGTATGTACACTTTTGTGCATTATATCATCCATTTAAAGCAAGTACAGTTGCTACTACATTTATGGAAACAATTCAAAAGCTACATGGAAACCCAAAGATTATTATAAGCGACAGAGATCCCATTTTCACTAGAAATTTTTGGACGAAATTATTTTTTTGTTTGCGTACCCAACCTGCTCATAGCTCATCTTATGATCCTCAATCCGATGGGAAAACTGAGAAGGTGAACAAATGTTTGGAAGGATATCTTCATTGTTTTGTATTTGATAAACAAACACAATAGGTCAAGAGGTTACCTCTGGCTAAATTGTTGTATAACACTTCTTTCCATACTACAACAAAAATGACCCCATTTATGGCACTTTATGAATATCATCCACCATCTATCACATCATCTTTAAGTGAAAATTCTAAGGTTAAAATAGTGGAAGATCACATCGAGCATCAACAAGAAGTTCTCCAACTCTTAAAGGATAACCTAAATTTGGCACAAAATCGAATAAAACAACACGCAGATCAACATCACAGCGAGAGAAGTTATGGTGTAGGAGACTGGGTATTTTTATGGCTACAACCATACAAGAAAATGTCCCTCAAGCAAGCTAAGAAGGATAATAAATAATCACCAAAGTACTATGATCCTTAAAAGGTGTTGCAAAATATTGGTACTATGGCATACAAATTGGAGCTTCCTTATTCTTCTCGAGTCCACCCATTTTTCCATGTTCCATTCTTAAAGAAGGTTACAGGTGACAAACTTCCAGTCCAAATAATATTGCCAGAACTTGATGAGGAAGGAAAAATCATATTGGAACCTGAAGCAATTACGCAAACAAGAACTCGACAGCTACGAAGTCGATCAATTTCAGAGTATCTCATCAAGTGGAAGAATTTACCCACTGAAGATTCCACATGGGAGGATGAGAATTTTATATAGAAGCATCCACAACTACTCAAGCATTGAGAACAACACTTTTTTGAAGGAGAGGGGCATGTTAAGTCCCTTTTACTAGTGTAGTACCTTATTGTTGTTAGTGTAGCCCCCTGATTGTTATTTTTGTACCCATGTAGGCCCCATACTGTTATTATTGTGCCCCATAGAATCCCACTATTGTTATTGTTGTGCCCTTACATTATTATTGTTAAGTTGGCTAGGATTATATTGTGACCCCATGGGCTCCTATATATAGAAAGGGGATTTTTTCATTTGTATCATCCAAGAATTTTTCATTTATGTAAAGTAAAGAAGGTTTCCCCCTCGAAGAGGCTTATTCTAAGTCTTTAATCTATCTCTTCTTCTATTTTGTGAGTTGGTTTCATAACAAGATATTAAAAAAACGGTTAATAGTCTAATTGAGACACTTCTAGTTGGAATTTCTAGATTCAATTAATGGGTTTTGGAGGTCTCATGTATTCTAGCCTCTCCACAGAGTTTCATGGCTAGAACACATCCGATGCTACAAAAAATAACACTATTTATTGACCATCACCTAGTTCTCAGAGCACTTGATGCTTCATCCATAAAAGGAACCCTATTGTCCCAATCATAATGAGGGATAAATTGTCTCGTCATTAAGGGGTAAGCAATGTTAAATCTCTCAAATGTAAGATTTCACTCCCAAGATATGAACCTAAATCAAAGCAGTATCATAAAAAATAAAAAGCGCACTGGAGAGGTGGAAAAAGAAGGTCAAGAAAAGGAGTAACTCATGCCTTCACGATTGCTCATCTATATACTCAAGATTTTGGACCACCATTAGCTAGTCACTTGGTTATGGAACCTTTCCTTGAAGTAATTCCCACTCCATTTTCCGCAATCTTCATATGCACACATGAACTGATGGGTTAACCTAAGACCTGTCACTTTCCTTGGGGGTCAGAAACACCTAAAAGAGTTATCCATCTATCCATACCTAAAATAAGAGAGGGAACACATATCTGGGACTTTGTCTAGTTAGATATTTGAAGGTGACCTTTGTGTGAAGTATTGGTTTTGCCACTAATATTAAGATTGATTCACTTTGATGTATCGATGGTTTTTGTAACCTAATGATTGTTGAATTAAAATTGAGCTTGAGGAGGTTTTTTCAGGTGGTTATCCTCATAGTAGCAAAGGATTCTTGAGGTGATTTCCCTACCTGTTCAATAGAGTAGCAGAGGCCATAATATCCATTACAAAGAGATATTGACTTTAATGATGAAGAATTGACTACAAAGAGCAGATCATTATGATATTTGATGACATCAAATGATGATTGACACACCAAGGGACCCCCAGATGCTGAAACATTAAGCCCATGAATATTAGTGTTGGAGATATTGATGATGTGCATGGTAGACCCAAGATTCCCCCAAGATGGCCTTGACACTGTTTGATGGTAATCACTTATTCCAAAGCCTAGATGATGATGGTCATTCTTCACATGAAAAGGAGGGGCTTGTACATCACCTTGGAGTTCCAAATCTTGAGTTATTGAGTACCAACTCTTGACTTATTGAGCCCCAATGCTTGAGTTATTGAAGGTGACATAAGGCACCTTAGACATGACGTTTTTGCATACCCCTGACTTTGGATACCTTGCATATGATCCTTAACATGAAAATTAGAGTATGGAGCACTCATTATCCCTTATCTCACTTTTCGTGACTTATTTAGCTCATTTGGAGGAGGACATCATGCTTTAGGAGCATTTATTCCCACACATATGGGCTTTTATGGATCTTGTACTATGTTTTTGAGCTATGAGGTTGGCTTGTAACCTATTTTTTGTGAAACAATTCAACTAAACTTTTCAGTAGGGCTTCTTAGTTTTTTTATTTGTGAAATGAGTGGTATAAGGCTCATAAAAATAGAGCCCCTCATTCTAACTTTTCATCATCACACTCATGTAACTTAGCATCTCTTAAAGAGCGTGTGACTTGATTATTTTTCACTACATTGGGAGTAATGTGATCTTTGTGGATCTGACATGCTACTGGAAGTGATTTTTTCTGGGAGATATTATTCAAGGATTCAATTAATTCATTTTGTGGAATATTTTTTGTAAGTTTATTTTCAATTATTGATATTTTGCATGCTTTAATGTGTAAAAGTAGGTTTCTATGTTGAAATTCTCATCATTGTTGAAATTTTTCTTCGAAGCCTATAAGTAAACTCTATATGTTCATACTTTATAATTAATTTCTCCCCTCAGAAGAATATTAATTAGGGTTTTGGAAGTAGATTCCTTAGAGCATCCTCCCTTAGTCCTTCATTATCCTTCCTTGGTATTTGTGCCATAAAGACTCCATTAACCCTTGTAGGATAAGGCATTGGACTAAAAATTTGTTGATCACATTAAAACCTAAATAAAATTATTTGCTTTTTCTCTCTCCTAGATGACTGAGGTAGCTGCTAGGATTTAGGAGCTAATTTCTGTGAAATCAGTTGTTTTATTACTTAAGGGTGGCTCTAAATTGGAGGTTAGTCCCTATAAACTATATACAAGCAAAATCTAGCATAAAACATAGCCTTGCATTTCCTAGAATGGTTGACGTCACCTTCTAATTTTGTTGTTTATCCATATCTAGCAACCCTAAAGTTGTCTACACTAGTTTGTACCTAGTCTCTATTTGAAGCCTTTATTCCTTTCGTGTTGAAGATCATTTGGAGGGATTTTCTTAGGCCATTATATGCCATTGTATGCCCTGCTATCAAATATCATTAAAACCCTAACTTAAAGAAGCACATTTATTGGCCTACATTTAGATTTCTTGAACCCTATCCCTAAATAACTTTATCATCTTTGTCCTTGCAAAGTCCTCTATCCATATTTATATCGTAATAAATTAATCACCTTGAACTATTGTATTAGGAGGAAGGTTGTTGGGGTGACAATGGCAACATGTTGTCTCAGTGACAAACACCCTCCAAAATTTTACCTATACTTGAATTTTGGAGCCTATTGTGGATCTTGTGATATGTCATTCCGTAGTCACTTCTTGGTCAGTTAATGCTCAGTTAATTACTTGAGCTCCCTTCCTGGATTGTAAGTTTCGAAGTTACCTGCTCACGCATGCTTAGTTTGTATTTAATTCATGAGTGCATTCCTTTGCGCAAGCTTGAATAAGCCTAACACAGTCCATCAAGACAACCCCTATGCAATGTTCAACCCATGTCGATGGTCAGTGTGCACTGTCAATAACAGTATCTCACTTTTGGTTGCATTTGTACTTCTATTTCGGTGAGTTTTTCCAACTGTCGCTTTTGCGCACCTTCGCTTTCGCGAGTGTTGTTTTCATTCTTTCCACTATCGCTTTTCCTTGCTTTCACTTTAATTAGTGTCGTTTTCATTTATCTTCACTCTAGAATGTGTCACTTTCATCGTTGTTTGCATATCACAAGTTTCATTTGCACTTTTCTTTTCATATAGAAAATTTTGTCTTTTGGCATGGGAAGTGTTGCTTATCATCTGAAGTGGAGTTTTGATTTGTTTTAGGGGGTAATATTTGCATTAATGAGTTGTTCCCATCATATAAACATGCATCACACTCATTTCTAAAGTTTCGAGAACTGTCGCACAAGTGTCGTCACTGTCGTTTCATAGTGTATCTTTAGTGTCGCACTTGGAGTAAGTTGTCTTAATGTTGTTGCATTGAGGAAAGTATGTTGTTCATGTGTTCTGAGTGTTCCATGTTGTGTCGTCGAGTGAACTAAGTGTGTGATAATGTTCAAGTCTTGCTTTCGTTAAACTCCATTTCATTGATCCAACACTTAGTCCAAAATGAGAAAACTCCTCAACCATGCCACTCAGCCTCATTTTGCCATCCTGAACTGTGCACTACGTAGTCTCAGTCCTCAAGCAGCAGCCTTTTATCTTCGAACTACACAATGCGCAATATCTACCTCCTAGAACTGTGCAATGCCCAATCTCAGTGCTCAAGCCCAACCCTTGAGCTCCAAAACTGCGTAATCTTTCCCTCCAGCCAAGCTTCAACTACGCATTATGCAGTATCAGTCCTCAAGCCTCAGCCTTGAGCTCGTGAACTATGCAATCAACTATCCTCCTATCCTTCGACAACTACACATGTTTGCAAACTCAGTTCTCAAGCCTCAAGCTTGAGCCCTTGAATCTATCAATTGTGCCATCCCTCAGCTTTTTCTCCTACTAGAACTACGCATTTGGCAACTCTAAGCCTCAAGCCTTAACCTTTAGCTCTTGATCCCCTCAACTACACAGTCACCTAGTATGTCCTCTCAGAATTGTGCATCGGGAAACCTCAAGCCTCAAGCACCAACCTTGAGCTCTTAAACCCCTCGATTGTATAATACTTTGACCCTGGCCATCCTAAATTACACATTGCGCAGTCTCAAGCCTCAATCCCAAACCTTGGCCTCTGTAACTTCGCAATCCCTTAGTCAAGCACTCAAGTAGTCACTAGCTCGAGCCATAACAAGTGATTTCATGAAACATGTTAGGTTAAGGTTTTTCAGGGTGATTTCGTCTTATCATGAATGGATTTCAGCTACAGGGACTCTATCTTATCATCGTAGGATGATAATGTAGGAAGAGGAGAAGGAGACCATGCTAAAAGACACCTATGGAGAAAAAAATATAAGATGATCATTAGGCGAGAAGACGAAGGAATACCAGAGTACAAAAGAAGATCAAAGGCCAGGACTGCATGAAGACTCCATATCAATTCACAACCCTTTCGAGAGTAGATATGAAAAAAAAACACATCTTTCATGAAGATGAAGTATTGGATACATATTTTATTGAAGATAAAGCAACAAGAAGGACAACTTGGCACTGCCACATCAACATGCAGTCCATGTCATCAATGTCTTGTCATCTTTGTCACGAGTCATCATTTTCCACAACATTTGTGGAATATGTAGATTCTATATTGGGAAATGTAATGTAAAGTGGAAATCCAAGAGTCATCCATGTAATGTGAAAAACTATGTTGCTAGGAAACGTGGGTTCGGGGATGGGGACAGGGACGAAAACGGGGTCAGGTACATCATTTTTTGAAATAGGTTGCGTGGGTTCGTCACAAGTATACTATAATATATATATATATATATATTATTTTATAACTTATAATATATATGAATTTGTATATTTTTCAACTTTAAACAAGAAAACTAAAATATTTATGATTTAAACTTTAAATATTTAAACATGCACATCATTGAACATTCAACATTCACATTGAAATTTCAAAATTTCTTGTTTAATATCAAGTGTAAATTAGAGCTTACATATTAATAAGAATCATGATATATGTCCAATGTCATACTACATTCAAAATTTTCTTTAAGGCTGCTCCAAACATGAACTAGGAAATTTTAAAATTCTAAAATAAAAATAGATAATAGTGAAAAATGACTTCCTCAAGCTATATCATGAAGATCCATATCATCAGCATCACTTAGATCTTCAGTTAGCATGCTCTCCAAGTAGGAATCACTCTCATCTTGAGGCTCTTGCTCATCCATAGCAACTGGAGGTAGCTCAATAAGGCCATCTGGTTGTATCTCCTCGTCCACATACATAACATCATCTATGTATTGGTCCCATCTTTTAAAAGGACCCTCCTTGTACCCAGAGTCTTTTCGAGATATGAAATGAAGTGTGTTATGAATTTACACTAAGTTCTCTACCTTCTTTGAGCCCAACCTATTTCTCTTTACTAAATGGAAAAAAGGCATAAGTACTCCAATTACTCTCGCAAGATGAATAACTAGCTACTTGAAATATTTAGGGAAGCCCATTAAATTAATTAAGATTTAAAAAATAAAAACTAAAAAAAACCCCAAAAAACCTGATTTTGGGGTTCCAGGTACCCATCGTCAAGGTTCGTCGTACCCATCAAGACAAAATAACCCAATTTTTTTTAATGGAGAACCCGGTTCTTCATAGCAAAACCCGGTTCTTATGGGTTCTTCTCAAAAGCACCCGTACCCGAATCCAGTAGTTGGGGACGAGAACTCGGGACGGGTTTGAGAACCCCACCCTCGAGTTCGCAAACCCGTGCAACATAGGTGAAAATTCATGTAGGAAGTCGAAAGGTCACTGAGAAGTCAAACAGTCAACAGGGTAGTCCAAGATTCATAAGCAAGGTGAAGGATCACCCCATTTGTTATGTATACACCCTCATTACTCATGAAAATGACTTTTCACCTTGCCTCCTCCTACCAAGCATTGGAGAGGAAGATAGTTGTTTTGGAGGAGTGAGTGATTGCTCTAATGCTCCACCATTGGGGCTAGTGGTGTTCACTGTCTTGATGTATCTTGGAATTTTTACTTAATTTAGAAGCTCGTTGAGCCAACACACTTTTTTCTTCATATGTACTAATAAAATTGAACTATTTCAGTGGATTTGTTACTTATTTTGGATAAAGTATGTTGCATTTTCTTTATCAATCGTTGTTGCCTTGTGAACTATTTCGATGTTTGATCAACGATTTATTCATATGTATATGCTCGTGTTCCTTTTATAGATTAGTAGTATTACTTGTATTTAAAGGGCCCACTTTTCTCTTCCCTTTCGGTAGAAGGACCTTGATACTTTCCGCAGCTGAAGATTTCACAAGGCATACTCACTTGCTGATCCAGAAATACCTGTGTATTACTCTCTTGTGTTGAACATTTAAGCCAAGGAAAATCTACAAGTATACATGGCAGCTGGGTCGATACTCTAGATGGGGCTCCTACTTAAAATTGTGTGAGGTTTAATTGGTAATTCACATCAGGGACACTCCTTTGGTTCACATATTTCCAGCACCGTCAACAAAATGATGCTAGGAGGGCCAAATGATAAGTTGTGCCCATTGAGTCTGTTTTGAATCTCTCTCTTAAATAGCTCATCCTTAAATCATACTCCTGGGGTGTTTTTCTAACCTATCCCTTGGCAAAATTTTAATCCTTAATGAGTCTCTTTATCATTTGTCTCAGTTAAAGTTTGATGGTGAGGAAGAAACATCCATAAACGAGCACATATCCGATTTTCTTAAATTTTGTGAATATTACGAAATTGATGATGAAGATTTTGCATGTATTGCTTTATTCCTCACTCTTGAAGGTCATGTTAATTGATGGTGTCATACCTTACCATCTTCTTCCATCCATTCTTTTCATGATTTCCTCAAGGAGCTTCATCAAGCCTTTGATAAGTATGATTACCGAGATATTTATAAAAGGATTAATCAATTAAGAATGAAGCCTAATGAATCAATTGGGAATTTTTCTAATCGATTCCTTCACCTATATTATAAATTTCTTGAAGAAGACAATGATTGGGATTTCTTCAAACAAAAGTTCGAGCATTTGGTTCATATCTTTTTGCACGGTGAATCCAAACCACATGATGTTTTTGCTTCCCCAACTCTTGTAAATCATGAGATACACCTAATTTCAGGGGAGGAACCTGCTATTCCTTTTTTTCCTTGTCCTCCTCATTTTTTATTTCCAATGTGGGTGCCTCCTTGTGATGATAATAAAGTTGGGAAATCCACAAATCAAATTCCTAAGTCATATTCTCATCCGCCTTCCCCCTTTCACAATTCATATCCCATGAAGGAAATCTCCGAATGGTTCATGAAGCCTATGGTGAAGAATAATATCTTCGTTCCTCAAGATGATGTTACTACTCATAATTTCAATATTGAATATAATTGGGATACCTTTCATCCTCTACCATCTCTTTCTCATGAGTCTTTGTCCTTCAATCTTCCTAATCAATCTCTTCCAAATGTAAGAAGTAAACAAGTGCAAGGTAGCCACATTTCGCGGTTAGAGGAGCAGAAAGGTGAATATTCTTTCGATTTTTTTTTTTTTTTCAAAGTCCTCCATGTCAAGATGATTCTCCTACATTCTTGGATGATTTGCAATCTTCTAATCCCAATAGCGTATCAAATGAAATTAAGTTGTTCAAATCTTTAGTCTTGGGAAACTATCATTCTGATGATGGTGCCTTTGTTAATATATGTGATGATGAATGCATAAGTGGACCAACTGATCTTTCAATTCCTCGAGAAGATTTTGATTTGACAAAATTAATCTAGAATCTGATCCAGCCGAAGAAAATTTTCTTATCAAAACTTCCTCTTCATCCCACTATCCATTATGCTCTCATGTTTGCGATGAAGATACTCCATGCTCTTCAAGTTCTTCATTAGATGAGTTTTCTTCTCAATTGACACAAGGTAGTGAGGTTTTCCATGATGAAACAAAAGGTAATTAAATCATTGAGTATCCTTTCCATCTTGTATCATCTCCTATTTTGCATGAAGACAACTCCTAAAATCAACGTTCTCATGAAATTTCTTTGATTCATACGTCTCTAGATTTGTGATCAGAAGAATTTTTTGACTTGAGTAATCTAGTTGTGAAAGTTGTAAAATCCGATCAAATCAGTGAAAGAGATGGCTTCCATCTGGTTAATCGTAGTCTCATTGAAATCAGTGAAAGTAACTATCCTCACACCATGCATGATCTGGTTCAACCTTCAAAATGTGATTTTACAATCCTTGACAGTTCCAGGATTTGTCAAGGAGTCGAGGAACTTCAACTTCCGTTGATGGTTATGTCAGGATCTCGCAACTCTGGTAAGATCCCCAAACTGATTCAGGTCTGGTTATCCTCGCAAAATCTTCTTTCTGCATGGTTTCACTCGATGCAAATTCCTTCTTGAAATATGTTTGGCATTATGGATATAATCTTTCGAACTTTCATGATTCGATTTCTGATCGGGTTGAAGATTCTATTTGAGTCGATTCATCTCCAAGGAAGGCTCTTGTTCTTAACTTAAGTTTGGAGTGTGTATCTCTCACAAAAGCATGGAACTGCGAAGTTGGCTATTTCAAAGACTATCGTTGGCGGAAGGAATCATGTCTATCACATGCATTTCATAATATTCTGCTCCTAGTTTTTCTTGTTAATGTTATACTACTAATATTTTTCTTCATCGCACCTCAAATCGTCTTGAATACTAATGAATGCATGAGTTATTTGGCGAATCAAATTATACTTCACTCATTGAATCTCAGCTGGTGTCATTTTTTTTCTACACTGGAATTCCTTTTCACTTCTTTTGAAGATTATGATGCTAGCGCAGTATGTAACTAATTAGAAGAAAATGGTTTGTTACACTCATCATGCGAGGAAGAGGATTCTATTATGCAAAGCATTTGCAAAACTGTTCAAATTGATTTATCCTTGTTAATTACAAATGGGAATCTGATGCTTTAATCAGCCCATCTGATCATGATTTTGTCTCTGACAAATATCTTTCAACTTACCATTTTCCCATTAACACATTGAATGACAATTGTTTTACATCCTTTGATCTGTATGGTTTAACATATCTATTTGAGTACTTGTCAAGTAGTTTAGGTACTTCCGCACTTGTTGATGGTTATGTCAGGTTCTCACTATCTTGACATGCTGACTGAATATGATCAGATCCATTTTCTCTCACAAGATTCTCATCCTGACCATGTTCTTATAATTGAAAATTCATCTTTTTAAGGATTTTAGGTTTTCAAGGGTATTGTTTCAAATTTCACAATCTAATCTATGATTTCCTGGAAGCATATTACTTAACAATTCTCTTTGGTAATAACAAGTTTTGATCTTTTCTCATGCTTGTTGAGAAGGATGGTACAAATGAAGGTGCATTCATAAGAAGCTTTTGAGGTTTGTCTGTTTGTAATCTTCATTGATAAGGTAAGATCGCAAGTTGGGTAGAAGTAGTGGCCATGACATATTATTCTGTTGAAAGACAAGACCTTCAAACTATTGTGCAAGTTATTCAAGCTCTTCTCTTTTGTATTGCACATTGTTTTTTTATTAGTTTTAATAGGTTGTATCTTTATGGTTGCCGGTCGGGAAAAACTAAGGTGGTTTCACTTGAAGTTTCACTACACTTGACCCTGACATTCTAGCTGGTTAGGTTAGGAGAAGGTCTAGATGCAATTTAGTTTCCCCTACTTGCATTCATCCTGCACTCATTTTTCGTAGTCTTTAGTTTGTTTTCTAGCTTTTGCTTTGCATTATGTTGATTGGTTTAACCTACATTTGTTTTTTCCTTTTAATTTTAGTTTTCTTGTTGTGTCTTGTCTCTTCTTTAGTGATTTTTTTAATAAGACTTCGCACAAAGGATGTTCCCTTTGGCTGGAAGGCAATGTGGATAAATAAAAAATGCCTTTGTGACACTGCAACATTTGGCTAACCTTAAGTCCTTATTCTTCATCTTCATTACACCTTTTGGTCGATGATGTTCAAATGGAAAATACGATCCTTGTGTAAAGAAATATTTTTGTCGAACCATGATATTCGTGTCTATTCTGGAAATCTTATGCCTACACATGATTCCTTTTTTTTTACGGTGTTTTCCATGTTGATTTGATCAAGTAGAGAAGGACAAGGGGAAAATCTAAATGATCAAACTAATATCAGATTTTTTATATATGCTTCTATGAAGGAACAACCTCTTCTGCTCTCAATAAATTAGGATCCCTCTTCCACCCATGAAATAAAGAAGTGTTGATGCAGAGTGCTATATAAAAAAAATAAAGGGTGAAAGAATAGAAAGGCTTCCTGTGCAGCAAGGTAGAGCAAGTAACTCCATGAGGGTATTGTCCAGGCTTGTTGGCAACGAAGCAATTTTTGTGTTTCTAAAGTCACTCCTTCGGGTTACTGTCCAGACCTGCCAGCAGAGGAACAACACTAGAGATGAAAAACTATATTCCGGAACTCTAAAGGTCGCCAACTACATTACCCTTCTCCTATTTTCAAACATTGCAATATAATTTCCTTTATGATTGTGTTCAACCAAGGAAGAAAAAAGGGGACTATTTTTATGCACAGGGTAAGTGGGGAAACAAGAGTAATCAAAACCATGAATCAATACTCCCTGAAAAACCAAACCCTTCCCAAAGAATTTACCAAGCTAGAGAAGCTAGAGTTCTACCAGTGTGTCACCAAGTGTTGTCGCTACAACAAACACCCTCCAAATTTTCTCCTATATTTGAATTTTGGAGCCTACTGTGGATCTCACGATCAGTCGTTCCATAGTCATTTCTTGGTCGGTTAATGTTTAGTTAAGTCTTTGAGATCCCTTCTTGGATTGTGAGTGTCAAAGTTACCTCCTTTCACATGCTCAATCTGTAATGAATTCATGAGCGCATTCCTTCACGCAAGCTTGAAAAATAATAGAATAGTCCATGAAGACAGCTCATGTGCAATGTTCAACGAATGTCAATAGTCAGTGCGCACACTTAATGACAATCTCTCACTTTTGGATGCATTGGTACTTATATTTTGGTGAGTTTTTCCAATTGTCACTTTTGTGCACCTTCCCTTTCACGAGTATCATTTTCATACTTTTATTTGTCGCTTTTGCTTTCTTTCACTTTAATTAGTGATGTTTTCATGTATTCTTCGCTCTGGCATGTGTCACTTTCATCGATGTCTGCATATCGCAAGTATCATTCAGATATGGATTTCTTCAGCTACCGGAATTATCCAAGATCTTTTACTTATGTTGTGTTAATAGAATTGCATTTAAAAGAGCATAAAAGAACCATATGTGAATGCTTAAATAAGAGGAAACGATCAAAAAATCAAGAACACGACACATTTGATAATAAATTTCACCCAGTGTGGGTTACATCTCCGGGCCCGGTGTCAATATAGTGGAGGTCGCTTCATTAATTGTTTCTAATGATGATGATGTACATGGCATGTTCTTTGTCATAACAAGGAAAAATACCCTCAACTAGAGTGGCTAATCTCTCTACGAGATGTTCTCCATTTAGGAACTCTCACTTAAATGGGTATTCCTTTAGCATGACAATCTAATAAATTCTCACAATAATGTGGCAACAAGTATCCCTCAACATAATGTAAATCATGGATCTCAACAATAAGACATCATCTCAGCAAAATTAAAGGAAGCATAACATAATTGCATCATATACCTCCACTTTCGAATATGAATGAAAAATGTAAAGCTCAACTACTAAAATGGACTACACTACTAAATTTTTGGTGATGAGTAGTGTAAAATCGACTATCAACTTGTCCAATTCTGACACCATCAAATTCTAGGCCTTTGGGAATATTTTATATTCCTCATGATTCCAAACAGATTCCTCTCCACTGGTTTACTGGAGGTTTACCACTCAGATGAGAAATCTGATCTCGCCATCACGATCCTTGCGAAATTCTGAGAAAAATGAGTATAAAGTTAGCCATATTCCGACACTGGAAAAATTTAGCATCCAAGGGCATCTTTTAGATTCCTCAATATTCTTCAAATATTTCTCGTTGTGGGGCCCCTGCAATTCTATTGCTCAGATGGAAAATTTGAATTCACCATCGCGCTACCTATGAAATTCTGAGAAACATTACTATAAATTTAATAACATTCTGTCATTGTAAAATTTTACCTCTTAGGGAATCTTTAGGGCATCTTGAGATTCTCAAGTTCAGGGTTCCACACCCTTTTCCCACTCCTGGTTGCATCGGAGCATGGTTCCACCTCTCTAAGTTCCACTCTTCTCCATCATTGGTCTGCTTGCTCGGTGCTCTTCCCCTCCTTGCAAATGAAACAAGCGAGGTTATATAGTGTTTTACGAGCAAAGTGACCAATGGGTGCCATTGGTGAGCTGGTTAAAGAGCTAAGTAAGGTGAGGCGGGGGGAGGTCAGAGGTTCTAACCCCACTGCCCGACCTTTTTTGGAACTCCATCATATCAGCGGTTAATGTTTTGATTTGCAGGTTAGAACTTCTGGAATCCTGTATAATATGATTGAAGAGCCCTACATTTCGGGTGAACACTTCACCCATGTTAAGAGGGAAGAAGCCCAAGGTAAGATAGGAAGAGTGCAGACGTTGAAAGAATATATAATAGTGAATCTAGCCATTAAAAATTCAACGAAGTAGATGGAAGTCAAAACTAGCCATTAGGGAGAAATTAAAAATGAAAATTAAATTATTAAAGAATAAATATTAAACTAATTCAATGGATTAAAATTTTTATTTAATTTCAGTTAGTTGTTATAGAAATGTGTATATTATACTAAAGTATATTTTAATTATTATAAAATTAACATAAATTAATTTGATAAGATTAAAAATAAATGAGGGGGAAGAGAGAATTATAATTTGAAATTGAATTGGGTAAATTAATTAAGTCAAATTATAGATTTGAAATAATGGAAAAATTGTATATTAAATTAGTATTTAATTTATTCTAAATTAAATATTAATTTAAAGAAAGAGAAATTTTCAAATTTGGATTAAATATTGAATTAAAATTAAATTTTTTAATTGAGGAATAGGAATGATAAAATAAAATTAGATATATAAGAGAGGGAGCAGAGGTAGAGAATAATAATTTATAAATGAAGAAGGGTAATTTACTTAGTCAAATAAGAGAATTAAAATAGAAATAGTGAAAATTACGAGGGGAGAAATATTAATCAAAATTGAAGAAAGGAGGGGAAAGGAAAAGAGTAAAAAAGGGGGCGGGGGAGTAGGCAAAGGGAGGAAAGAGGGACAAAATAGGATTATGTGAAGAGGGGAGGGGAGGGGAAGGGAGGGGGGAGTAGGCAAAGGGAGGAATGAGGGAGAAAATAGAATTATGTGAAGAGAGCGAAGGGGGGGCGGACAGATAAAGAATGGTTAGGACGAGTTAGAACTGGTATTAGAGGAAGGGAATTTTGATTTTTGTTTATATTAAACATGGAAACACTCGTAGGGGGCGGCCCATGTGGGTCGGGCAGGTTCTACCCTCGTCGGTTCCCCAACATTCAAACTGTGCCATGTGGTATTTGGGATGCCAGTAAATTGGGCACGCCGTTTTTTAAAACTTGTCGCATTAATTTTGGTTGTGTTTTTGTTGGGCCTCAACGTGGTTTCAAGCCCCGCCAACCCATTGGTTATGGTGCCTTCCCATACGAGACGAGATAGGGTGGCAAGGTTTGACCACCTACCACCCATCATTACTTAATGTGGTATGTGGTTCGGTGTGGGGATGGGTCCATTGGGGGTGGCCTGGCCACCCCTCTTTAATACCTAACAAATAATATCATACAAGGGTGGCGAGTTGATCCAAATTTATGCACGAACACAACAGAATACAGAAATAACCATAAACATATAAATACAGTGGAAATAACGCTTCATTTCATTAATATCAAATCACAGAAATATGCTTACAATCATGATAAAAATAAAATAGCTAGGGTGCTGGTAGCGAATCTTTGAGAAGAGATGTGGAGGCTACAGACCTCTGAACTGTGTTATAATGAGGTTCGAGGGCCTATTTATTATGGAGAAACAATGGAGAACTCTAAACGTCCAAAACCTAACCCTAGGAGATGAAGCGCCAAAACTATGGTCCCCATTTGGGTAAATTGGTGTTTCAACTTCTCAGGGACGTAACTTTGGCATACTATCTCCGTTTGGGGCCTCAAAATAGCTCCGAGAGTTCAGGACCAGGCTTCACTAAACAATGGTGTGGCAGAAGAGGCATGATGGTGGGGCCCCAAGTGGAATAGGCGGGTGGCCACCAATATCCACTGGATCATTCCTCCCCTTAGGAAGCAAATAGATACTACATTGTATTAGTTCCTCCATGAGATGAGGAAACATTGAACTTGGTCCCTGGTGAACCACTTGCCTTGGTGCAGGAGTTGGCCAGCTTTGACAACCCGATAGAGTTGGATCTTCTGTCGGCGAGTGTTCTTGATTTGCATGTCCATGATACAGTCCGTTGTGGCCTGTTCCATGCAATCTGGGTTTAACTCTTTTGGTGTGAGTTCTTCTGCAATGTCAGACGTGTCCAATAGAGGTGGGAAGTAGGGGCAAAGGCGGTCTACATTGAATACTGGGTGCAGACCAAGGAATGGTGGAATACTGAGCTCGAAGGCATTGTTCCCTATATCCTTGGTGATGGTGTACAACCCATATCGAAGCGGGGAATCTTGCGGTGGGGTCCAGTGAGGCGTTCCTTCTGCAAATGTATTCACACTTTGTCGCCCACCTGGAAGTTGTGTGGCACCCGATGTTGATCATGTCGTTGCTTGTACTTAGTATTGGCTCTATCCAATATGTCATGAACCTATTGGCAGATGTGCTGAATGCGCTCGATGAAGTTGTTTGCTTTCTCAACTTCAAACTGGACATGAGCCGAATCGGCTTGAGTAGCTGCAAATGGCATGACTACGTCAATGGGACATAGCGGCTGGAATCCCAAGCCCACCTGAAAGGGGCTGTGGTCGGTTGAGCTGTGGAAAGCCCGGTTATAACTGTGTTGTACATAGGAAAGGCTCTCATCCCATGTGCGTGGATGCTTTGAAATGTACATGCGCAGAATGTGTACAACCACCTTGTTGACGACCTCTGTCTGGCCATCAGTTTGGGGATGGAAAGCTGTGGACTTGGTGAGCTTGGTCTCCAACATTGACCAGAGGCTGGACCAAAATGTGCTAAGGAACCTGCTGTCACGATTTGATATGATAAACTTTGGGATCCCAAAGTGCACCCACACTCGTTCAAAGAAGAGGTTAGCAGTGGCTTCTGCTGTGATATTCTTCTTGCAGGCTGCCATAATGGCCATCTTTGAGAATCTGTCGACGACCATGAAAACACAGTCGTTTCCATGCTTAGTAGAAGGAAGGCCTGACATGTAATCCATGGAGATGGATTCCCAAGGTCGACTAGGGGTAGGTAGCGGAGTATAGAGCCCTTGCTTCTTGATGGTTGGTTTGGCAATGGCGCAAGAAATGCAGGATCTGATGTACTTCCCGACATCCTGTCGAAGGTTCGGCCAATAGAAATACTTCTGCAATACTGTCACTGTTTTCTCGACCCCAAAATGCCCAGCGACTCGACTGTAGTGCGCTTCCCATATCATCTTGGCACGCTCGCTTGGAGGAACACAAAGGTGTCCCAGGTGACATAATAGTGCATCTTCGAGGTGAAAATTTGGAACTTGCATACCCCCCAAGAGTGCCTTGTATGTGTAGCTGAATTCTGGATCGCTCTTGTAGAGAAGCGTCCAAGCAGAAGTCTCATGCCCACAAGATTTAAGAACGGTGGTTATGGCCACGATCAGTGGTCGGCTGAGGCAGTCTGCAACATTATTGGTGGTACCCTTCTTGTACTTAATGTTCAAATGAAATTGTTTCAGATATGTGGACCACTTCTGATGGCAATCATTCTGCAACTTCTCTTTTGTTTGTATGAACTGCATGGGTCGGTGGTTTGTGTGGATGATTGTCTCCTTCCCCAAAATGTAATGCTTCCATTGTCGACAAGCCTGCAAAATGGAATACATTTCTTTGTCATAAGTGGGATACTTTCGAACTGTGTCGGATAATGTTTCACTATGATATGCCACTGAATGCCCCTGTTGAGTAAGAACTGCCCCAATAGCATAGTCAAAGGCATCTATCTCGATCTCAAATGGTTGTTGCAAGTCTGGTAATGTGAGCACGGGGGCAGAACAGAGGCGATGTTTCAATTCTACGAACGCCTTCTGCTGAGATTCCGACCAGCAAAAATTTTCTTTCGCTCCTCCCTTGGTGACTTGACTCAAGGGCCAAGTGATATGAGAGATCAACAGAGCTGGTAGAAGCAGCAAGACCGAAGCTACGAAGCTCTGTTAGGGTGGTTGGGGCTGGCCAATCCCGAATGACTTGGATCTTGGCTAGATCCACATGCACCCCCCTTTCATCAATAATGTATCCCAGATATTAAACCTCGGTCACGCCAAAAGTGCACTTCTCCAAATTGGCAAACAACTTACGTTGCCGCAGTGTTTGGAGGACTTCTCGGATGTAGTGGAGGTGCTCTTCCCAAGTCTGGCTAAAGATCAAAATGTCATCCAAGTATACCACTACAAATTAGTTGGTGAATGGACGCAAGATGTCATCCATCATCCTCATGAAGGTTGCAGGAGCATTTGTCAATCTGAAAGGCATGACGAGCCATTCGAAAAGGCCCTCCTTGGCTTTGAAGGCAATCTTCCACACATCATAGGGTTCGATTGGTACCTGGTGATACCCAGACTTCAAGTCGATCTTGCTGAAATATTTTTCCCCTTTGAGTTGGTCCAGAAGGTCATCAATCCGTGGGATCGGGTACCTATTCCGGACAATGATCTTGTTCAGCACCCGATAGTCAATACAGAGTCTCCAAGTCCCATCCTTCTTCTGTACCAACACGATCGGGCTCCCACAGGGCGATGAACTTGGCCGGATGTGACCTTTCTGCAGCAGCTCCTGAATTTGCCTCTTGATTTTATCATTCTTCAGAACAGAGCGCCTATAGATCGGTCCATTGGGTAGCGGCGCACCTGGGGTCAGGTCAATGGGGTGCTTGACCTGATAGTGTAGAGGCACCCTGTGGGAGAGGTGAATATTTCTCCGTACTCCTCCACAACCTTGTCCATTTGTTGTTGTCGTGCAGAGGAGCCATGTCTAGAGGTCATGGCCACAGTCTTCTTCTTGCCCTAGGGGCAAATCATCAGGAAAACAAATTTCTAGGTTTGGGAAATGAGCTTACTGCAATGTTTTGCAGTAACCAAAGAGATAGTGGGAGGCGGTGGTACCTCTGGTATTCTATATAATTTGTTTCCCAAAGTAACAATACAGCGCGAGGCCAGGACTCATACATAGCATGTCGCTTCCACAAGTATGGTTGGCCTAATAATACATCAGAAACATCAATAGGAGCAATGTCACACAATACCTCATCCGTGAAGGGCTTGATGCTATAGGGAAGGCGACACTGCTGGCTGACGCAGAGATCCCGTCCTTGGTGAAGCCATCCGATGGTGTATGGTTGTGGGTGTGCTTTGGTCGGCAAGCCCAACCGCTTCACGACATCTGCTGAAATGAGGTTCTTTTGGCTCCCATTGTCGACAATGGACCGTAGCAGGGAACCCTTTACCCACATCTGGGAGTGGAAGAGACGCTCTGCCTTCTCTGGATCTTCTGGTTCCTCCTTCTGGATCTTCGTAGTGGCAACAGTGACGTTGGGCTCCGCATCAATAATCTGCTTCCCTTTGTCATCCCCCATGTTAGGTTCTAATTCAGAGTCGGAGCATGCATCTGATTCAGAAGCCCTCATCTCGGCCACCAACGACTGCTTGGCCCGACACTCACTTGTGTTGTGAGTAGAGCTCTTATGGAACTCACACCACTTTCCTGTGTCCTTCTTTGGCTTCGTGGTGTTGTTCTTTGCTTGTGTCTTTGGCAGGATGTCTTGGGCTGCCATGCCTTGGCTTTACCCTTTGTTCTGCAGTTTGGGGGCACCTTTCCCTTGCTTTTGATTCGTAGATACAAAGTCTCGCTTCTTCTGTTTGAATTTCTGCTCAATCTTGGCAGCATACCAATATGCCGTACCAAGCGAGGAGATTTTGAGGAACTCCATTTCCTCCTGAATGTATCTGTGCAGAAAACTATGATACTTTAGCACCAAATGTTTCTCTGAATCTTTGATACCCAACTTTGTGCGCAGGGTATGGAACAAATTCGTTAGCTCATGCACATCTTGATCCCTTTGTTGCCGTAGCGTGGTCCATTGTATGTACTTGTCTTCATAGCTCCCCACGGGATAGTATTGTTCCTTGATGGCATCTTGAAAAGAATTCCAAGTGGGTACGGCTGAGAACAAAGAGGGTTCTGTCTCGTCCTTTTTCTCACAGTAGGTTTCCCACCAGTCCTTGACATGGGGGGTAGCTTTGAGGAGTGAAAAATTAATCTTCTCTCTGTCAGAAAAGTGATGAACCGATAAATATCCTTCTAATAGATTCAACCATCTATCTACGGCATCTGCATCTATTTGACCCTCAAATATAGGAATGTCAAAGTTTACTTGTACCTTAAAGGGAGTCGTGCCTCCAGAGTGGCTGCTGGATGCAAATGCACCGTCGGTGGGCAGTTGTTGAAGGATTTGGTCAAAGTTATCCATCATCGCGTTCCTTTGTTTTTCGAGGGCCTCCTCGAGCAATATTTTGATAGGATTTCCTGCTCCCTCATCTTTTTTTTCGTCCCCCATGCGCGTCCGTCGGGGTTTACGAGGCTAATCTTGCAAAGGTTCCACCAGATCGAGCCCTAACTCCTTATACCCCGACCTCATTGAGGACATGCAAAGAAGGATCAAGAAAAAATAGACTGCTCTGATACCACTGATCTGAATTGATGCAGGAACGTAACACAATACAGAAATAACCATAAACATATAAATATAGTGGAAATAAGGCTTCATTTCATTAATATCAAATCACAGAAATATGCTTACAAACATGATAGAAATAAAATATCTAGGTTGCTGGTAGCGAATATCTGAGAAGAGATGTGACGGCTACAGATCTCTGAACTGTGTTACAATGAGGCTCGAGGGCCTATTTATTATGGAGAAACAATGGAGAACACTAAACATCCAAAACCTAACCCTAGGAGATAAAGCGCCAAAACTATGGGCCCCGTTTGGGTAAATTGGTGTTTCAACTTCCCGGGGATGTAACTTCGGCATACTATCTCCGTTTGGGGCCTCAAAACGGCTCCGAAAGTTCAGGACCCGAAAAATTGCTAAAAATAGTAAGTTGTGAAAAAAGAACTGAAAGAGACAATGGTGGGGCCCCAACTGGAATAGGCGGGTGGCCACCAATATCCAGCTGGATCACGGGTGTGGCAGCTCGTCACCCTTTTCATATTTTTTTTTTGTTTACATAAAAATATTGGCCTTTTCAAATTTTCTGAAATTAAGGGCTACTGGGAATTTTAAGTAGGCAACAATTTCACCTTCTTTCGGGAGCCAAGTTTCATGCCCCAGACTCGGTAATTTTGTAGGATCCTTAAACTAGCCTACTTGTCCACTTTGACCACAACTTTGACCAGCCCTATCAACTTCATACGAACTCGGATTGGAGTGTCGTTCACACCATTGGAATGAAGGCGACGAGAATTTCGATCTGGTCTTGGTTTGGGACCAATCCAAGGACTTTTATTTTTCAGATATTTTGAGTCCTCTTTGTCCTCTGAGAGTATCTGGAGCCACCTAGATTACTCCTCCCCACTGAGGAGCTTTTGGTCCTCCAAAAGCATGAACATAATCTGTAACTGTTGTGTACATTGTTTGCACCACAAGTGTCCTGACATGTCACCCTTCCTTCTCCTTCACCTTTGTTCTAAGGAGCCTTAAGCGATGATCCAACACCTGCATTCTCTACGAACCTATAGTACAATATTTGCAAATTACATGCTCTATTATATGACCAATAATGACCCAAGCATCCCATACTTGCAACAAGTTTATAACACATACTCTGTGGTCAAGTTTACATCAAAATGGAAACATTACCCCAGTTATCAATACAAGGCCAAAACACCATCGTTGCTTAACAACTGATGGAAAACACATCATCTGTTTTACAGTTATGTTGCAACATATGATTTACAAAAATGCATTCATGATAAACCACCACAACTATAAAAACCATCTCTCACTTATCAAAGTGAATGGGTCATCTCCCTGTGGAGGATTCGCTTTTTGAACAACATTTTCAACTGATTCACACGTGGATGCTTTGTCCTTGAGACGCTGCTTTGGATGGAGCCTCCAACACGTGGCCCTTTGATGACCACCTCTATCACAGTGACTAAAAAAAGTATTCTTCCTCTAGACCTGCTTAACCTTCTTCTTTTCGTGATGTGGAGAAGGCCTTTCATGCCTCATCCTCTTTCATGCTACGACTCCCTTCCAGCACTTAGCAAACACATGGTTATGTAAACCACCAAAACTACAAATTTTTCCACGCCATGATTTATGTTCATCATTAACAATATGTTTATAATGGAAATGAAATTTAGAATACATAAACTTGTTATAGCTTTCCTGGTTGTCTCTGTTGAAATGATGGCGATGAGATACTGCCTCAGCTCTTCCTCTGGAATGTGCACTATTATGGGATGATAGTGATGTGTTCCCATCATTCTCTTTCCTTGATGGTTTCAAAAATGTTTTGGAAGCTTCTGGCACCTTTTAGCATTCTCCTTCGGTGTATCCCAAACATGTGAATCAAGGTCTTTACAGGACCTCCAATGGCTGAGTCATGCCTTGGCTATTAATGCCAAGTCATCCTCCTTTATACCCCATCTTTGTAAGGAGTCTCATGCCAGTTCCTGTAATGGGTACCTCCATGTTTCCAACAGAAATACTATCTAATGAAACAAAATAACGATCAACATTGTTTACCTCAACTATTGATTCTAAAATAGGTGATGAGGGCTTCTCTAAGCCTTTGTTGCGCTTCAACTCCTCTAAGGCCTCTTCTGTCGCTTGTAGCTGAAGCTGTAGTCTCTTCTTCTCCTCTTTCTCTTCTTGTATAAGCCTCCTTAATTTAGCATCCTTTGCTTGAAGGCTGTAGTCATCGTGCTTCAATTCTTCCAAGTCCTCTTTCGTGGCTCACAACTGAGGTTGTAGTCTTTGCTTCTCCTCTTTTTCTTCTTGTAGAAGCCTCTTTAATTTGGCTTTCTCTACTTGAAGGCCCTGGTTGATCTCCTCATTCGAATGATGAGAAGACGATGAAGAAGATGCATGTTCACTGGAAGGTGTCAATGGAGCATCCTTCTCCGCTCCTCCTCTCTCACGTTCCTCTATTCTATTCTCATAAGCTTCATACATTATGTCCACCATTTTAGACATCCTAAGGATGGTCTCGTACATATCTATGTTATCCTCCCTTTTCTTTCTTCTTGTTACACGTTCAATCATTCACACTCGCAATTCACATCAGCGAGAAGACCGCTCCGATACCAAACTTGATCCGGATTTCTTTAGCTGCCAGAATTATCCAAGATATTTTTTTTTGTGATGTTGATAGAATTGCATTTAAAATAGCATAAAAGAACCACATGTGCATGCTTAAACAATAGGAAACATAATAATGATCAGCAAATCAAGAACACGACACATTTGATAACAGAGTTCACCTAGTGTCGATTACGTCTTCGGGCTCGGTGTCAAGATAGTGGAGGCCACTTCATTAATCGCTTCTAATGATGATGATGTACATGGCATGCTATTGTCATACAGGTACATACTCTCAACTGGAGTGGCTAGTCTCTCCATGAGATGTTCTCATTATAGAAACTATCACTCAAATTGGTCTTCCTTCATCATGACAAGCTAATAAATTCTCATAATAATGTGGCAACAAGTATCCCTCAACATAATGTAAATCATGGATCTCAAAAATAAGACATCATCTTAGAAAAACAAAAGGAAGCATAACATAACTGCATCATATACCTCCACTTTCGAACATGCCCGAAAAATGTAAATATCGAGTGCTGAAATGGACTGCACTACTGAATTTCTGGCAATGAGTGGTGTAAAAAAGACTATCAACTTGTCTAATTCTAACACCATCAAATTCCAGGCCTTCGAGAACCTTTTAGATTCCTGATGATGCTACAATGATTCCTCTCCACTGGTTGATTGGAGATCTGCTGCTAAGATGACAAATATGATCTCGCCATCACGATGTTTGCGAAATTTTGTGAAAAAAGAGTATAATGTTGGCCATATTCCGACACTAGAAAAATTCAGCCTCTAAGGGAATCTTTTAGATTCCTCAATATTCTTCAAATATTCTTCGTTGTACGGCACCTGCAATTCTACTCCTCAGATGGTGAATCTGGCTTCAACATCGTGCTCCCTGCAAAATTCTAAGAAAAATGACTATAACTTTGATAACATTCTGTCATTGTAAAAGTTTACCTCCTAGGGAATCTTTACGTCATCTTGAGATTCTCAGGTTTCGGGTTCCACACCCTCTACCCGCTCTTCGTCTCGCCTCTCTGAGTTCCACCCTTCTACATCGTTGGTTCGCTTGCTCAGCGCTCTCCCCCCCTTATAAATGAAACAGGTGAGTTTATATAGTGTTTTACAGGTGAAGTGACAAATGGGCATCGTTGTCGTGTTGGTTAAAGAGCTAAGTATGGTGGGGGGGAGGTCAAAGGTTCCAATCTTCTACCCGACCTTTTTCGGAACTCCATCGCATCGATGGTTAACGTTTTGATTTGTGTTTATATTAAACAAGGAACCACCCATGCAGGGCGGCCCATGTGGGCCGAGCGGATTCGACCCCTGCTGGTTCCCCATCATTCAAACTATGCCATGTGGTATTTGGGATGGCAGTAAATTGGGCACACCAGTTTTTAAAACTTGATGCATCAATTTTGGTTGTGCCACTGCATGGGCGAGACGGCCTTCCCGATCGATGCAGGTTGAAGCCCCTTCGACCCATTGGTTATGGTACATTGCCATAGGAGACGAGACAAGGTGGCGGGGTTTGACCACCTGTTGCCCATCATTACTTGATGTTGTATATGGTTCAGGGCGGGGGTGGCCCGTGCACCCCTCTTTAATACCTAACAAATAATATCATGCAAGGGTGGTGGGGGTGGCAACTCGCCACCCTTTTAATATATTTTTTTTGTTTACATAAAAATATTTCCCTTTTTCAATTTTTTCGAAATTAAGGGTTACTGGGAATTTTAAGTAGGTAACAATTTCGTCGGATTTCGAGAGCCAAGTTCCACGCCCTGGACTCAGTCAATTTGTAGGATCCTAAACCTAGCCCACTTGTCCACTTTGACCACAAATTTGACCAACCCTATCTTCTTCATACGAATTCGGGTTGGAGTGTCATTCACAGCGTTGGAATTAGGGCGACGAGAACTTCAATCTAGTCCTGGTTCAAGAGAAGTTCAAGTACTTTGATTTTTGGGCTATTCTGAGTCCTCTTAGACCTTTGAGCTTCTCTGGAGCAACCTGCATCACATTCACACTTTTCTTTTCATATATAAAACGTCATATTTTGGCATGGAAAGTGTTACTTATCTTGTAAAGAGGAGTTTTGATTTGTTTCAAGGGGTAATCTTTGTGTTAATAAGTTTTTCCCATCATGTAAACATGCATCGAACTCATTTCCAAAGTTTTGAGCATTGTTGCACAAGTGTCGTCACTATCATCACATATTGTATATTTAGTGTTGACTTGGAGTAGGTTTTCGCAATGTTGATGCATTGAGGAATGTATGTTATTCATGTGTTCTTAGTGTTCCATGTTTTGTCGTCAAGTGAACTAAGTGTGTGATCATATTCAAGTCTTGTTTTTGTTAAAATTCATCTCACTGATCCAACAATTTGTCAAAACTAGGAAAACTACCCCACCAAACCACTCACCCTAATTCATCGAACCTAAATTGCAGACTGCGCAGTATCAGTCCTCAAGCAGTAACCTTTTCTTTTGGAACTGAGAAATGCACGGTCTCTTCCTCCCATAATTGCGCACTGCGCAATCTCATTGCTCAAGCCAAGCCCCTCATCTCCATGTAATATTCCCAATTAGCCATGAGCTAGTTGGAATATTAATTTATTCTTTTCTTTTTAATTTGTTGAATAAGAGGGTATGGAGACCCATAAATCTCCTTAGTAGGAATAAAATAACTGCCAATGTAAAAGGAGATCACTTTAATGGCTTGATAAAGCACGCTTATGTGTAAAAAGGAGCTAGAGCATGTAGACTGGGTCAACTTTGATCAAATCAACAGCGCTATTATGGAGGAGTGGCATTCATTATGGGACAGAGCAGTTTTGGAGGGAGACTCCATGCATGGAAGTAGTGGCTTTAATGAGTGGGGCCAAGGGTGAGGAAGCTCACCACTTATATAAGGAAGGGGATGACAGCCATAGAAGATATGTTTTGATTATTATTTTGTCTATGGTTCAAATGACTATTTTCTCTCTTCAACTGTTTAGCTAAGATTGCAGTGTTGTTTAGCACAACGGTGTTCCCGAGCGGGAATCCCACCTTCATCCTCGCGGGACTTCGAGTGTCCACTCAGGAGAATTATATGCACCATATTTCCACATTTTGGCATCAGGCCAAAGCTTCGGTCTTATGCTACAACACAGTGCCTATTAAGGTTGTGTTGTGTTGCAGGGCAGAAGTTGTGGACGGTTTGTAGAGCCATTTTCTGGGCATGTGTTTTAGTGGGGAGGTAGCCTTTCCATTGGGAGATCAGCAAGGAGACTCCTTCGGAATTATATCGTTATTTGGCACTAGACCAAGCTAGCACCATCACCTACAGCGCAGTTTCAGTCCATACCAATGTTATTTTGGAGAGCTGTTGCAGGGGTGATTTATGTGCATGATTTGGGGAGTTGGTTCTTTAGTGGAGGGATCAGCCTTTAACCTGGAGGATCTATTGGAGGAGAGCCACATATTTTATATCAGCTTTAGCCTCATCTTCCAACTATTTTTCTGCAGTGAATCTTCAGCCCTAGGGCTTGGGTTCACCATCTGTATTTTTGGGTTTATTGTCAGAAACCCTTGGGGTTGGCTAGGCAAAGTGATATAGAGCCTTGTTCTTTATGTATAGCATCTCTATAGGCATGTATCAAATATTTTATATCATTGTATCATCATCTGTTGTAGCTATGTCCTTTGTGACTGCGTTGTAGCAGTGTCTCCAACATTCTGATATAGTAGCAACACCTCTTTATTGAGGATCTCATTTATTGGAGGCTTGTCGGCTTGTGTTATATTATTTGTGCCTCATTGTATTGTATCATTTTTCTGCTCTTATGACTAATAGAATGGCTCCATATTGGTCTCATATCTTGATGTGATGTTTTACACTGCTATTTCAAGCATTTTGTTCTATATTCCTGCTTTTCCCATTTGGGAATATTACAGTGGTATCAGAGCATAATCTTGGCTCGCCCTGTGCATCTTAAGCCAATATGTCATCAGAAGAAGGAGATCCTCTCACAGATAGAGAGAAGAGGTATCTCAGAAGAAACCGGAAGTATGATTATACCGATGATAGAGAAGACAAGGGTAAAACCCCTTTATCAGGAGGAGATGAGGAGGAGTTCCCTAAGCTTCTTCTTCGAACTATGCAAGACATTGCAATAGAAATAAAGGAGATGAGGATGGATAGACACAAGGAATCCCCTACAGGGTTTCAACATGGTGAAGGCTCCGGCATTTCTCATCACTGGAGTGATCAACCAGTGAATCAATAAGCTTCCCAACGCTCTACAATGCCTACATTCTTAGCAATGGGAAATGGAGGGTTTCAAGAACAAGAAATGCTTGAAGACTATTTCATGGAGTATGAGTCTCAATCTCAGAGATTCAAGGATCATTTGATTTTTCAAGAATTTTTCTAGAACAAGGACAATAGGAGACCCCAGCATCACAATAGAGGTGGAGGATTCATACAGAATCATGATCTACACCGAACTATGGGCGGATTTTTCTTACCCAACTTTGATGGGTCATCAAAATTCACTGCCAAATCATGGGTAGA
This sequence comes from Pinus albicaulis, assembly GCA_034641835.2. NCBI lineage: Eukaryota > Viridiplantae > Streptophyta > Pinopsida > Pinales > Pinaceae > Pinus > Pinus albicaulis. The sequence continues at coordinate 1,520,179,165 of CM076570.1, forward strand.
GAAGCTTGACATATACTTCTAGCTAAACCAAGTACCGGAGATGGAGGCAATGAAAATAGCAGTGCTGCACCTTGAGGGTGAGGCACATGATTGGTGGTTTCATGGGCTTTCTACAGTGGGTCATGCCAATGTGACTGCATATTCAGAGTTCACAAGGAGGTTGGTGCAGAGGTTTGATCGGAGAGACCTGGAGGCACCTTTCATGGGGCTAGTTAAGCTCAAACAATCAGGTAATCCAGAAACTTATATTTCTGAATTTATAAAACTTTTTGTTATGGTTCCTAATTTATCTGCAACAAGGAGGGACTATATGTTTATTGATGGGTTAGTAGAACCTCTTCATGGGTTGGTTAAATCTACTAAACCCACTACCCTTCAAGATGCCATTGAAAGGGCTAGAGATCTACAATATGCCTTACCAAAAGCAAAGGAAACATTTCAGCAAAAGCCCAATTTTCCATGAAAGGGAAAAGATGAGAAGGCTCCTTTTTCAAAAGAGAGCCAAATCAAAATACCTCTTAGTGCTGATGTCCGAAGATATTTGAGGAGAAGGAAGCTTTGCTTCACATGCCAAGATCATGGGAAGCCGGACATAGATATGCAACAGGAAAGGCACACTATATAGAGGTATTTTCATATGATGAGGAAGAGGAAGAACAACCTGAAGGAGGTCACGACACTGGAACAGCAGGAGATGATCCACCACCACCAGGATGTGAGAATGGAGCGATTGCTCCAATTGGAGGGACTCTTGAATCATTGAGAGTAGTACCCAAATATCAGAAAACTTTCACCCAAAAAACAGAGTTGGATTTGCGTAGTGGAAGCAAGGACCTAATAGTCCCATCTATTATTCATATGAGATTAGCCCATGAGACATTACTGTTATGTGGCAAACCACCTGGGAGACCACTTGATCAGGAGTTGGTGAGAAATGTCTTGCAAGATGTTGCACCACTCATTGATCCAAGGGGAGTGGAAACATTGGGAGGTCATGGTACAACGCAGAGAGTCTTGGGTAGACTCAAGGAGGAGGGAGACATTCTCCCACTATCATCATTACCCACTCTCACACCACGTCTTGCGTTGAGAGAGGATGCTATAGGGATGGAGGATGGCACCATCATGGTGCAAGGAGACTATTCCTTGAATTTGGAGGCTCAGAAGATGTTCTCACTTGGGGAGAGATCTTCCACACATGATAGAGGATGGTGGCCAGTCATGCATGCTTTGGCCAAACTCAGGAAGTTTTGGATAGGTGATAGCTTCCCATGGAAGACTAACCTCCAAAAGCTTCAACCTTTACTTGAGCATGAGTAGCTACAAGAGGAGTAGCAGAGAGGGGGTAGCAACATCGCAGTATGTAACCTTGGCATGGGAGATGTCAAAGAGGAGGGCAACCACATGACAGATACTTTTTATGATAGATCATCATCGCTATCACTTTGGACGATAGATCCATATTGGAAATCCCAGCTGTTAGTGGATTATTCCAAGGATCTTTTTACTTATATGATACTTGATGACAAGCTACTAGAGGAGGGGTATTCAGTCAGAGATGAGGTCATCTACTATCATGGTAGGATCTAGAGAATCCAAGCTCAAGGAGAACTTACTACATGCAGAATATGAAGATTTTCTCTTCAGCCATACTTATTCCATGAGAGCATACCATACCATCATGGAGGGGTTTACTTGGGAAGGTTTTGTAGAGGAGATATATCAGCATTTGAGGAGATGCATGGATTATGTGGAGATAGAGGAGATACATAACTCTTTGATGGGGTTATCACAACCACCTCTTTCCTCTTTGGGAATGAGAGGGGATCTATCTATGAGACACTCCATTAGTATGGTTGAAGCATATGGTAAGTATCATGTTTTTATGCATAATGATTTACTTGAAGAATATGTGCATTCCTTAACCATACATGTGCAGGCCATTTCTCCAAGTGGGAGCATTCTTCATTATAAACTTCATGGTCAACTTTGGGCCATAAATAGTGTTGAGCAAGGCCACTCCCTAGGAGGATATAGGGAGATGATTTATCATTCAGGGTGTGCTCCAAAGGCATCCAACATCACTCACCTTCTCAGAACATGTGAGAATAATATGGCAGCAAATAAGTGGTGGGGAAACCACTTACCATATCATTATCTGAGGTGGTCAAGAGATATACAGTGCTAGTTCCACATGTGGGACTATGATCCACCTCCATTATTGCATATAACAACTTTTGTATCCTTGGTTTTGATCCCATACATTGATGATGTCCTTAATTATTTTTATGGAAATGATTGGAGGAAGGATGGAAGGATTGAGTATTCCCTTTGGGAGAGAGACTCTCCATGTTTCTTATGCTTCATGTTTCAAGGAGAACATTGGGCAAACCATGATTGCTTCATTGGGTCTTTTGCTTCCTTGTGGGACGATTCATTTGCATCTCATGAGTACTTGGGAGGAGCATTTCATGGAGGGATTGATTGGGAGACACTTGGTATATGAGAAGAGCTTATCACATGGAGGTGTCACCAAGGAAGGAGGAGAAGAGTTGCAACACTCACCTTTACAGTTGCTTGAGCAAAATCAACATTCGGGAGGGGAGGACTGTAATATTCCCAATTAGCCATGAGCTAGTTGGAATATTGGTTTTTGCATTTGCTTCTTAATTTGTTGAATAAGAGAGTATGGAGACCCATAAATCTCCTTAGTAGGAATAAAATCACTGCTAATGTGAGATGATATAACTTTAGTGGCTTGATAAAGCACCCTTATGTGTGAAAAGGGGCTGAAGCATGTAGACTAGGTCAACTTTGAGCAAATCAACAACGTTGTTATAGAGGAGTGGCATTCATTATGGGATAGCGCAGTTTTGGAGGGAGACTCCATGCATGGAAGTAGTGGCTTTAATGAGTGGGGCCAAGGGTGAGGAAGCTCACCACTTATATAAGGAAGGGGATGGTAGCCATAGAAGATATGTTTTGATTATTATTTTGTCTATGGTCTGAATGACTATTTGCTCTCTTCAGCTGTTTAGCTAAGATTGCAGTGTTGTTTAGCACAAGGGTGTTCCCAAGCGAGAATCCCACCTTCATCTTCGGGGGACTTCGAGTGCCCACTCAGGAGAAGTATATGCACCATATTTCCACATTCTGGCATCAAGCCAAAGCTTCAGTCTTATGGTACAACGCAGTTCCTGTTGAGGTTGTGTTGTGTTGCAGGGCAGAAGTTGTGGAGGGTTTGCAGAGCCATTTTCTGGGCTTGTGTTTCAGTGGGGAGGTAGCATTTTCATTGGGAGATCAGAAAGGAGGCTCCTTGGGAATTTTATCTTTATTTGGCACCAGGCCAAGCTACCACCATCACCTACAACGCAGTTTCAGTCCACATCAACGTCATTTTGGAGAGCTGTTGCAGAGGTGATTTCTGTGCATGATTTGGGGAGTTGGTTCTTTAGTGGAGGGATCAGCCTTTCACTCGGAAGATCTATTGGAGGTGAGCCAAATATTGTATATCAGCTTTAGCCTCATCTTCCATCTATTTTGCTTTAGTGAATCTTCAGCCCTAGGGCTTGGGTTCACCATTTGTATTTTTGGGTGTATTGCCGGAAACCCTTGGGGTTGGCTAAGAAAAGTGATATAGAGCCTTGTTCTGTATGTATAGCATCTCTATAGGCATATATCAGATATTTTATATTATTGTATCATCTTCTGTTGTAGCTATGTCCTTTGTGACTACGTTGTAGCAGTGTCTACGACATTCTGATATAGTAGCAGCACCTCTTTCTTGAGGGTCTTATTTATTGGAGGCTTGTGGGCTTGTGTTGTATTATTTGTGCATCATTGTATTGTATCATTTTGCTGCTCTTATGACTAATACAATGGCTCCATATTGGTCTCATATTTTGATGTGATTTTTTACACTGTTATTTCAAGCATTTTGTTCTATATTCCTCCTTTTCCCATTTGGGAATATTACACTTCAAAACTATGCAATCTTTCCCTCCAACCAAGCCTGAACTGAATATTGTGCAGTCTCAGTCCTCAATCCTTAGCCTTGAGCTCCTGAGCTATGCAACTCTGCAATCACCTAGCCACCTGTCATTCCACAACTGCACAATGTGCAAACTCAATGCTCAAGTCTCATGTTTGAGCCTTTGAATCCCTCAACTAAGAAATCTCCTAGCCTGTTCTCCTACCAAAACTGTGCATTGGGAAACTCCAAGCCTCAAGCCTCAACCTTGAACTATTGAGCACCTGAATCCTAGTTTTTCCTCTCAGAACTATGCATTGGTCAACCTCAAGTCTAAGACCCCAGCCTTGAGCTCTTAAACCCCTCAATTGCACAATCCTTCGACCCTGGTCATCTTGAATTGTGCATTGTGCAGTCTCAAGCTTCAGTCCTGAACCTTGGCCTCTAGAACTATGCAATCCCTGAGTCAAGCACTCAACCAATCACCAATTCCAACCCTAACAAGTAATTTCATGAAACATGTTCAGTTAGGGGTTTGCGGATTGATGTTGTCTTGTCATGAATGGATTTCAAATGCAAGGACTCTATCTTATCATGACAGGATGATGATGGGGGAAAAGGAGAAGGAGACCATGCTAGAAGACACCTATGGAGCTAAAGAGATAATATAATCATCAAGTGAGAAGACTAAGGAACACTAGAATACAATAGAAGACAAAATGTCAGGATCGCATGAAGACTCCATATCAATTCAAAACCCTTTGGAGGGTAGAGATGAAGAACAAGAATATCTTTCATCCAGATGAAGTATTGAGTACATCTTTTATTGAAGACGAAGCAGCAAGAAGGACAACTCGGCACTTCCACATCATCATGCAGTCTATGTCGTTAGTGTCATGTCATGTCTTGTCATGAGTCATCCTTTGCCACATCATTTGTGGAAAATGTAAACTCTATATTAGGAAATGTAATGTAAAGTGGAAGTCCTAGAGTCATTAATGTAATGTAAAAAGTCATGTAGGAAGTCGAAATGTCATTGAGAAGTCAAACATTCATGACGGTAGTCCACGAGTCATAAGGGAGGTGAAAGACTACCCCATTTGTTATATAAACACCCTCGTTGCTCATGAAAAGGACTTTTCACCTTGGTTCCTCCTACGAGGCATTGGAGAGGAAGATAGTTGTTTTGGAGGAGTGAAACACTGCTCGAATGCTCCACTATTGGGGCTAGTGGTGTTCATTGTCTTGATGTATCTTGGAACTTTTACTTAATTTAGAAGCGTATTGAGCCAACACGCTTTCATGCATATGCCATGAATATTATAATACTATTCTTTGAACATTTGAAATATATGTTGTTATCATTTGTAGTAAGGAAATTGAACTATTTCGTTGGGTTTGGTACTTATCTTGTTGAAAGTGTGTTGAACTTGAATTTGATTTAACAATCGTATCTTCCTTGTGAACTATTTCACTGGTTGTTCAACCATTTATTCATATGTATATGCTTGTGTGCATTTTCTCGATTAGTATTATTACTTGTATTTAATGGGACCACATTTCTCTTTCCTTTCGGTAGAAGGACTTTGATATTTTCCGCAGCTGAACATTTCACAAGGCATATCACTTATTGATCCATAAATATCTGTGTATTACTCTCTTGTGCTGAACTTTGTAGCCAAGGAAAATCTACAAGGATACATGGCAGTCGGGCCGATACTCTGGATGGGGTTGCTACTTCAAATGGTGTGAGGTCTAATTGGGACTTCACATCAGGGAGACCACCTTTGTTGACGGATTTCTAGTACCATCAACACAATCCCTCGTTATCGTTGCCATAAAGTTTGGCCCCTCACCCAATGAGCCTTCTTGCACACTTTTTGTCAAAGCTCCGAGGAAGCAAATGTAGATAATTTTTTCTTCAAAAGAGAAGATCATCATCCGTCAACATTATGCATCGTTGTAAACCCATTATGCAATTTTCTAATGTAAATGATGTTAGTAAGACCATGAATGTATCTAACAACCTAGATAAGCGTATTATGTTGGCGAAAGTTTCATCCTAGGATGTTTTTCATCTCATTGACTCACCTGTTTTTCTAAACACAGATGGTCGGAAAATTTTTTCCCTAAATCGTCACCCCAAAACTAGGGTGGAATTCTTCGTCAAAGTCTTAGGTGAGTCCTAGCGTTCTAGTCGAACCTTATGGAAAAGTGATTTGGGAATAATTTAAGCTAGTTGGATAAATAATTTTATTACATATAACTTGGTCTACCAGATCATATTTTGTCGCATATTGGCTATATATTTTGAGAGTCTAAGCTAAACGGGTATCCCCCTTTGAGGGTTGAATTTCAAATATTTTATAAAAAATATTTTAATGCATGGTCCCTCATGCTTATAGACACAATGCTAAAAATATTAGAGGGCAAAAAAAACATTCAATCCCCTCATATGTCAATTATTTAATTTTTCTGGCAAAAAATAAGTAAATCCTAAGCCAAAAAATTAATTAATTAGAGAAAAATTAAACTGTCTTAGGAAAATTAAATCGCTGGAAAATTTTGTGGGTATCAAAAGAATTAATTCTCCAAGTGGAAAATTTTGTGGGTATCAAAAGAATTAATTTTTGCAAGTCCTCCACTAAGGGAATATTGGATATTTCAAGAAAAATTGGACCCTTGGACCTTGGTGGTTAAGTCAAAGAAAGCTTTTTGAAGAAATTAGCTCAAAATAATTAATTTGAGCTAATAAAAATGGAATTAAATGATAAACTCGAAAATTCTTCAAAAATAAAAATTCAACGACTCAGATTAAAAGATCATAAATTATTTTTCCACGGACAAGATTATTTTGACAAGGATCAAGGAAACTAGCCTTTATTTTTCCACTTGGAGGACTTATCTATAAATTAGAGAGTCATTTGAGTCTCTGGCCATTTGATTTCTAGCTAGGAAATTGCTACTGAATCTTTCATGTAAACTATTGTCCCACTCGGAATTATTTTTTCTATCATAATAAAGACTTTGTGGTGTAATTCAAGGTGTTCCATGTTCATTTAGTTGTGGTATGCACTGACTACGGGCTTTCCTATGTTGTGCTGAATAATGGTAAGATTTGTCTTTCAATAGATCGAGATAAAATCATGCTATTGATAGTTTTGGGATAATATTATGTGATTTGATTCACCATATGATTAACATATTGTCTTGAGATAAATACATAATGTTTGTAGGTACTTCAGTCCTTCGTCTCCAAGTTCACAAAATTGGGTAGAAATGGTTGTTGCTTCGGTCCTGAAATATTTATGTGGTGGATTAAATATTTGTTAAGGCTATAGTGTGCATGGGGTTTCTAAACTGCATATAAGGCTTAAACCTAGACCTGAAGAAATTCAAGGGTTTCAAGGCTCTTAGAGGTGGATCTAGGCATATGGAGGCAAAATCCACCGCTATCTCCCTCTTCAGATTCAACGTCCAAGCTAAAGGGAGAATCTACTAGCGTTATTGCAAAATTTTGTGGTGAAATTCTAGAATTCTGGAGATATGAAGTGAATTTTAATCTTATGAGGGCTTGAAGAAAATTTATTAAGGATCCATAGGCCTAGTGTTTCCCTTTTCTTCTCCTATGAAAAACATTGGCCCAAATGTAGCCTCCATTCCCTTCCGTTCAGCCTTCCCTATCCTTTTCCTCCCTCAACTCATCCTTTCTCCCTTATCTCTCCCTCCTTGGTAGCCCCTTATTTCCTTATTTCCTTGGTAGCCCCTGTCCTCCCTTATCTCCCCTTCCTTCATTTTCTTCCTCTCCGTAGGCCTTGTCTCCCCTTGGCCTCCCCTCCTTCCCACCATATCCATCACAACAACCCTTGTCCTCCTCATTCAAGGCTGCCATATCTCTCTTAGCCTTCCTCTTCCCTCCTTCCTCCTCCATTGCCCTTTCTTATCCTCTTGCTGCCTTACAACATCCTCCCTTAACCCTTGCCATGAAGCCTTGAGGGTTTTCATCCCTTTTTTGCTGCCCTATTCCTTGCTGCAGGCTTCACTAGGACTCTCTTACCCAAGTGTTGGCCTAATATGCCCATGTTGTCCTAGCTACAACTCCTAAGAGGCCTGCTACCCTCTCCTTTGCCATCATCCTTCCCCCCGTGGTCCTCTTTCCCTCACTATGGATGATCAATTAGTTTCTAAAGCTTATATTAGGTGTATTTCAAAGAGATTGGTTGTATCAATTGTGTTTATAAATGACTTTGGCATTGGAAAAAATCGTGAAGGGTTTCATCAGTCATCTCCAAGACCAAAGGGCACATATGTTTGCTTCTCTAAACCCTCATTCACCTCATTGTTTACTATAGTTACCTAATCACTCTATAATAGTGCTAAATATTCAATGTGAATGGTGGCTCTAAAATAATTCATCAATTTGATTAGCATATCAAGGAACTCATTGTATAAGTTGAGTTTTTTTTTTTCGGCTTGATTTCATGAAAAATTGAGGACCATCATGCTAATTTTAAGGTATGGTATAAGAATTCAAAGCTCTTGTAAGGAACATAACTGCGGTGTAAAAAATTTATTGGTTGCCATTGTTGAAATTTGGTTACCGGAGGACAAGTGGTTCCCTAAGGCTTTGATCTTTGGCCTAGGGAAAAGTATCCAAAAGAATTTAATTTTTCTCCTAAAGTGACTTTATAAAGTTATAAAGTCAAATCTAATTTTAAAGTGACTTTAAGTGATAAAGTTACTAAAGTTTAATTTTAAAGTGAATTTAATAAAGTTAATGTAAAATTAGAAAGGAAAAGTAACTTTGGAAATAAATGACTAAGTGGATCTTTATTAAAGTGGGGTGAATTAAAAAATAGAAAGTGAGATTTAAAAGAGCATTTAATCTCAGCCCTAGATCTAAAGCTATTTCAGCCATTGGATTTGGGGATAACCCAAATGTCACTTAGAGTTCTATTAAAGGAGGAAAAAGAGAGAAAAGGTCATTCATTCATTAATTCTTTCATGAGCAGATTGAGAGAAGGAGAAGGAGAAAGCTAAGAGAATTTTCTGAGCAGTGAGAAGGAGGAGGGCAGCAGCACTAACTTTCAGCAAATCCGTACAACAGGGTTGAGCACGAAGTCCGAGGCAAGTGGGCACGAATTTCGAGAAGATAAAACTACAGATTTCGAGGGAGGCCGTATAGCCATTCTTGCACTATTTTCAAGGTTGTTCGTACAGTTTTGAAGGCTGTAATTTCTGCTGTAATTTTTTCTGTTTTGTGGGCACGAAAACCGAGGTGGAGTTTGGCACGGTTTTCGAGATAAGTTCTGTTTCGAAGTTGCTGTAATTTTTTTTGCTGTGTAAATTTCTGCATCACTGTAAAAGAAATATTCATAAAATAAAGAGAAGCTTTCGAACTGGTTTTCCCCAAGAGTTGTAGGGGGGTTTTCCAGGGTCATGTTGACGAAAAATCACTGTGTTAAAATGTTTTGTGTGGCTGTTTTAGTCTGTTGATTTTTATTTCTGCAATTTCCAGCACTGTGAAAATTTTCCAGAATTTGTGTTTTCAGAAAATATTTATTTTCCAGCTTGTTGAATGTAAGGTTATGGGAAAGGGCATTTAACTAATTGGAGAAATAAGGTGAAACTGAAAACCGAGATGGGAAAACAGGAATTTCTACATGGTATCGGAGCTTGGGTGCTGAAAGTGCAGTTTGGGACAGCAAAGAGAAAAATTACAGGTTGCTGATTTTTCACTTAGAAAATTCCAGCAAGCTAATTTTTCTCACACAGAAATTTTATCTTTACTACAACAGTGTTATTTTCAGTTTTTAGGACAATAAGGATGTCATTGGGATTGAGGGTGGAGAATAGGTTGGATGGGCATAGTAACTACAGCGTGTGGAAGGAGAGAATGCTGAGTATCTTTGAGGAGGCAGAAGTCTGGGATGTCATAGTGCATACTGCACAGCACCATGTTGTTGTGCCTACTGATGCTATTCAGTAGGCAGCGTATAATAAAAATAATAACAAGGGTAAGACACTGATTCTAGACGGAATCAAAGACCATTGCATTCCTCATGTGAGAGGAAAGAGAAATGCTCATGATATGTGGACAGCATTGACCAATCTCTACCAGAGTACCAATGAGAACATGAAAATGGTCCTAAGGGAGAAGCTGGAGACCATTAAGATGGATAAGACTGATAGTGCAGTTGGATATCTCACAAAGATTACTAATGTGAGAGATGAGTTGGCAGCAATTGGAGAGGTCATTCCATCCACTGAGTTGGTGCGGGTTGCAGTGAATGGCCTCCCCAGTTCATGGCTGAACTTTGTTGATGAGGTTTGTGCACATGAGACCCTTCCCACATGGGAGAGGTTTTGGGATGTTTGCATTCAGACAGAAATCAGGAAGGGTCAGCTTGGGGCAACCAAGCCAATTGAGCAGGATGAGGATGTAGCACTGTTGGCAGGAGGCAAGAAAGGCAAGGGAAAGAAGCAAACTTCCACAAGCAGTGGTGGGGGCAAAGGCAAAGGATAAGGTGAACAGGGTAACACACAAAAGGACTATTCCAAGGTCAAGTGTTGGAATTGTCAGAAGATGGGACACTATGCAGTTGTGTGTCCGGAGAAGAAGAAGTAGGGGAAGAACCAGACCATGGCAGCATCAGCAGAGATTGAGGACTTTTCAGATAGATTTGACCGAGAGTTTGGGTTCAATGCTTGTGAGTCAACTAGTGTAGGATCACCTGCCATGGAGGTTCAGAGGGAGCATGCATTTCCCTCGACTAGCGGAGCATCTTCGGGTATCTGGTATGTGGACAGTGGGGCTTCACGTCATATGACAGGAGTCCGTGAGTACTTCTCAGAGCTTTCAGAGAGTGGGATCGCAGTGAATAGAGGTAGTACTCGTGATGACAGAGTTGTGAGCAACGCCTGTGGGGACACCAATATTTGATAGAACCCAAACCTCCTTGAAGGTGTCGATGTTTTATATGTGCTGTGTGATGAGGAAGAACCTCATCCGTTCTCAAACATTGGAGGACAAGAGGGTGGTGAGACATTGTTCGTGAGAGGACAGTCGATATATATCAGTGGGAAGCTCCAGCCTAAGATGGCCTAGAGTGATAGGAGCACGCTGGCAAAGGTGTACAAGTTTGCATTTAGTTCTTTATGGCATTGAGCAAGTAGCACCAATGCGAGCTAAATAGCCTCCGAGTCGTGTGAGATCTGCACCGCCAGGATGGGGCACATAGCAGGAGGAGCCGAGGACATCATGAGGGCACTACAGGTGCCGTATTTCAAAGATCGTATCACTTACAGAGATGTTTTATGGCAAGTTTGCCAACTTCTTCTCCAAGAAAGGATGCTGGTAGCACTGAATCGGGATACTTGATTTGATTCATTCCGATGTGAGCGGTCGGATGTCTCATGTTTCCTTGAGTGGATATGAGTATTATGTTTTATTCATTGATGATCACTCCAGGAGGACCTGAATTTATTTCTTGAAGACCAAGAGTGAGGTCTTCAAGCGGTTTTAGGAAATCAGAGCTCTTGTGGAGACTCAGACGGGTCGAAAGATCAAGTCCCTGAGGTCGGACAATGGAGGAGAGTACACCCTTGGAGAGTTTGTTGACTATTGTGCGGAGGCAGGCATTAGGAGAGAGTTCACTGTTCCTTACAACCCCCAGTAGAACGGGGTTGTCGAGAGGAAGAACAGATCCATCAGAGGGGCTGCCAAAGCCATGCTACATGATTAGGGGTTGCCATTGCTTTTGTGGGCAGAGGCATGCAACACTGCTGTTTATTTGCAGAACAGGAGTCTGCATCGTGCCTTGGGGCATATGACTCCAGAGGAGGCTTTTTCTGTTAAGAATCTTGATATTGGTCATCTTCGTATCTTTGGGTGTATTATATACTCCTACATACCAAAGGAGAAGAGGACCAAACTAGAGCCCACCACAGAGAAGGGTGTCTTTGTGGGCTACAGTGAGACCTCGAAGGCCTTTCGGATTTATATTCCCGCACAGAGGAGAGTTGTTGTCAGGCGGGATGTGAAGTTCAAGGAGGACAGGGCCTTCAGGAGGTCATGGGAGTTAGAGTATCTGGATCAGCCAGACCCTCAGGAGCAGCTGAGTCAGTCACAGGAATCCAGTGGGTAGGGATCAGGAGGATCTGGAGGTACATCAATTACGGTGTCAGGTCCGTCAGTGAGCAGTGGCTCACAGAGTCAGAGGGGTGGTGCTTTGGGCAGCATGCAGAGCAGTTCGCAGAGCAGTTCACTAGAGAGTCCACTGATGGACAGTTCACACGGTACTTCAGCATCTACAGGTTCAGGTGCAGGCAGGAGGACAGCAGATAGACAGTCAGGAGTTCAGGCTCCTGATGATGAGGAGGAGGAGTTTCATTCTCCAGTGGGAGGAGTGTGCTCAGGGAAGAGGAAGCCCAAGTGGCTTCAGGATACCTTGAGAGAGGCCACATCTGTTGCTGGGCCTAAGAGGCCAGTCAGATAGAGCAAACCACCTGAGAGGTTTTGTAGCTATATGGCAACGGTTGCCAACATCCTTGACTCTGAGCCTTCTAGCTATGAGGAGGTAGCTACCCAGCAGGTCTAGAGAGAGGCCATGCAGGAGGAGTATTCTTCTATCATGAAGAATGATGTTTGGGAGGTGGTGCCGAGGCCTGAGGGCAAATCCGTGGTGACTTCCAGATGGCTTTACAACGTAAAGCATGTTGCCGATGGCAGTATTGAGAAATTCAAAGCAAGGTTTGTGGCTAGAGGGTTCTCCCAGGTAGAGGGAGTTGATTATGAGGGGACCTTCACTCTCGTGGCTCGATATACTTTGATTCGCTCCATTATATCGATAACAGCAGAGATGGGTTGGAAGATCCACCAGATGGATGTGAAGACCGCATTTCTCAATGGCTTCATACAGGAGGAGGTGTACATTGAGTAGCCACAGGGCTTTGAGGTGCATGGGAAGGAGTCCCATGTGTGCAGACTGAAGAAGGCCCTTTATGGCTTGAAGCAAGCTCCCAGAGCTTGGTACTCCAGGATAGATACATACTTGCAGAAGATGGGTTTCACAAAGAGTGAGGCAGATCCGAACCTTTACTATATTGTGATAGGTGAGGAGCCTCTCATTCTGGTGCTGTATGTAGATGACTTGGTCATTACAGGTGCAGAGAGACTCATAGAGCACCGCAAGAGAGATCTTGCGGCGGAGTTTGAGATGAAGGACATCGGCTTGATGCATTACTTTTTGGGTTTGGAGGTGTGGCAGGAGGAGGGGCATTTCTTCCTGGGGCAGGGGAAGTATATTGTGGATATCCTTGGCAGATTCCACATGGAGGATTGTAGACCCATGTCGACACCGATGATCACCAACTGGAAGAAGCTTCATGCTTTGGATTCCGAGTTGGTGGATCCCACATTGTACAGACAACTGATTGGTTCCTTGATGTATTTGGTCAACACTAGACCAGATATTTGTTTTGCAGTCAACACGATGAGTCAGTTTATGTGTGAGCCTAGGAAGGTTCACTAGGTGGCTGCAAAACACATTTTGCGATACTTGCAGGGGACAGTGGATTATGGTCTAGACTACAGGCAGGGGGATGGAGTGAGATTGGCAGGTTACACTGATTCTGATTGGGCAGGTTGTGCTTCTGATAGGAAGAGCACTTCAGGGTGTTGTTTTGGGTTGGGTTCGGTAGTGGTGTCATGGTTCAGCGGAAAGCAGCAGTCAGTAGCATTGAGTTCAGCAAAAGCAGAGTATATGGCAACCAGTCTAGCTAGTTGTGAGGCCATCTGGTTTCGCAAGATGTTGTTTGGCTTATTTGGTCAGCCGTTGAGACCTTCAATGATTTACTGTGATAATCAGAGTTGCATTAAACTCACGGAGAATCCAGTATTTCATGACAGGTCAAAGCATATCGGGATCAAATATCATTTCATCAGAGACTATGTGCAGAAGGGAGCTGTGAAGCTCGAATATATTCCCACTGATGAGCAGGTTGCAGATATTCTTACCAAAGCCTTACCACGGGGCAAGCATGTCTACTTCAGAGACAAGATGGGTGTGGTGAGGAACACCTTCCTCGGTACGAGGGAGTGTTGAAATTTGGTTACCGGAGGACAGGTGGTTCCCTAAGGCTTTGATCTTTGGCCTAGGGAAAAGTGTCCAAAAGAATTTAATTTTTTCTCCTAAAGTGGCTTTATAAAGTTATAAAGTAAAATCTAATTTAAAAGTGATTTTAAGTGAAAAAGTTACTAAAGTCTAATTTTAAAGTGACTTTAATAAAGTTAATGTAAAATTAGAAAGGAAAAGTGACTTTGGAAATAAATGACTAAGTAGGTCTTTATTAAAGTGGAGTGAATTAAAAAATAGAAAGTGAAATTTAAAAGAGCATTTAATCTCAGCCCTAGAACTAAAGCTATTTCAGCCATTGGATTTGGGGATAACCCAAATGTCAGTGAGAGTTCTATTAAAGGAGGAAAATGAGAGAAAAGGTCATTCATTCATTAATTCTTTCATAAGCAGATTGAGAGAAGGAGAAGGAGAAAGCTGAAGAGAATTTTTTGAGCAGTGAGAAGAAGGAGGGCAACAGCACTAACTTTCAGCAAATCCGTACAGCAGGGCTGAGCACGAAGTTCGAGGCAAGTGGGCACGAATTTCGAGGAGAGAAAACTGCAGATTTTGAGGGAGTCCGTACAGCCATTCTGGCACTATTTTCGAGGTTTTTCGTACAGTTTTGAAGGCTGTAATTTCTGTTGTAGTTTTTTTGTTTTGTGGGCACGGAAACCGAGGTGGAGTTTGGCATGGTTTTCGAGATAAGTTCTGTTTCGAAGTTGCTGTAATTTTTTTTGCTGCGTAAATTTCTGCATCACTGTAAAAGCAACATTCATAAAATAAAGAGAAGCTTTCGAACTGATTTTCGCCAAGACTTGTAGGGGGTTTTTCCAGGGTCATGTTGATCAAAAATCACTGTGTTAAAATGTTTTGTGTGGCTATTTTAGTCTGCTGATTTTTATTTCTGCAATTTCCAACACTGTGAAAATTTTCCAGAATTTGTGTTTTCAGAAAATATTTATTTTCCAGCGTGTTGAATGTAAGGTTATGGGAAAGGGAATTTAAGTAATTGGTGAAATAAGGTGAAACTAAAAACCGGGGTGGGAAAACAGAAATTTCTACAGCCATCTTATCTAACTATGCTTTCATTGCTTCCTAGACAAGTGTTTTTCTTGTTAACTAGATTGTTTCTCTAGCGATTGTTAGCATTTCTCTCTTTGTTGCCTCACAACCTTTGTATGCATTTTTCAATTTGAGTGCTCTCATTCAATAAAGATAAGGAGACAAGTTCAAGACTATTTTGGCATTTTCGATATAAAATTTACTTACAACTGTATTATTAATTTCCAAACAATAATATAATTGTCATAAATCTCACTCACACATTTACAAATATATTGATGAGCAAATTGGACAATGTAGGCCTTAATTGTTTGGATTAGATGTGCACGATTCTGATGACTGTTAACATCGCATAATGAGGTTTGAAGTCATAGCGATAGCCTTAGCTTCACAATGTGACGTGGCAAAGTGGCTTTGGTAGTGAGTTGTTTTATTTGCATCTAGCATCATATTGTTCATCTAAAGGAGTTCTAAAATAAAAATCACATACTGTTGTCCTAAAATTCACTGAATATCATAAGTAGCAAAGTATTTTTGTTGGTTTCCTCTTATGGTTTTTAATCGAGAAAGAAATTGCACAATATCTAAATTTCATAAGCTTCATTGCCTAATTGCATAATTCTAATAGCTCTTTAATCCTAACCCTCATCTTTTGGAATATAATTGTTTCATTGGTTAATTGTAAATGATCTATTGGATTAAAGGCTCATATATTAAATCTGATATCTATCGTGGACCTTTAAAATATTGGTAGTCTTTTCCTCGAACAATATATATCTCAGTGAGCGATATTTATCTTGTGATTATCTATAGAGCAACTTTTCTTTTGACATAAGATCATTGGAAAGTCTCTATTATTTAAACATCTTGTAGGATATATTGAGATTGATTGATATTGGCACTTTCTTGATGATAATCATTGTTATCTTGTTAAACATTGGTTAAAAGCATCCTAAACGCTCAAATTATCATTGAACAAGTATTAACAAATTTGAGCACATCCCGAAGCTATTAAGTAATTAAATATTGTGGGTATCTATTTGGCACCTATTTTGTGCAAAGATTGCATTTTAATAATCAGTACTTTTTGATATAACTTGGGGCTAAATCATAATTAAGTACTTAAAAAAAATCTTAACCGAAGAATCACTCACATCCTTTACATAAGCACCTAAGAAGTAGTTTCCCATCCAGTTACTTGGCATCTAATTTGTAAATAAGTGAGAATTTGACTCCATAAGGCACTGGTATTAATAGTGAATCCAATCTTATATCTTGCTTAAATTAACCAAGTAGCTAGGCCATTCAACTCTGCCTCCCGGATAGGTTGGTTCCCAAATTGTCTCTCATATTATTTTTGTAGGGACTACCCCCCATAGCCTCTTGTTGGGAGGCAGCTAGAATGGAGTGGGAGGGGATCAAAGTGACAACCCCCACCATGAGCAGGTTTTGTGGTGCTTGTACATACTACCCACAGGTGGTGGGTAACATCTGGCTCCAACTAGGACATGATCTCTCATAAGATTGCACGAATGTACTAGAATGGGGAGGTCTTGAGAACACCAACAATCTCTTGGGACCGCAGTCCTGTCACCTACACATATCACAGACAGAGCACAGAGGGAAACATGTTTTTATGACGTCTTATCATCGCCCATGCTTATATTAGGCCATAAAAATAAACAAGAAATAAAAATTTAATCTAAATACATCTATTCTAGCATGATACCATCCCATGATGATAGTATCTATGTAAAAAAATTAGTATGCAATGCATCCTACCCTACCATGTACGTTACATTATGCAAATTATAATTGTAATCATATATCCAATGTAACCAACCTATTATTAAATCAATACAAAATAAATTTCCTTTATGAACCATCATGAGGTAGGGGACCCAAATATTACTTTTCTAATTGCAAGATTTGCTTGATGAATGTTAAGAGTGGGGGGCAAGAACATTTGAGGACCATGCATCAAGGGTTATGGATGAGGAGGGGAGATAAGAATTCAACTCATGTAACCTTTCTAGAAACGAGCATATGGATAACTCAATAACCAAGCTCATAAATTTTCGATGAATATCAAGCTATGGCATATCCTCCTCATGGCATGAAGAGATAGAAGGCTCATACACATCCACAATCACATCATCTTGAATATCGAGGAAGGAACAAGGTGGAATATAATCATCATATATGGGAAGAACCACAACCCCCTTTCAGGGCATGCAAAAATCTCCTCAATTTCATGGTTCCCAAGATATTCATCAAGAGGGGAATCAAACTCCTCATGATCATTGGATCAAGGGTTATCGTCTTGAAATATATAAAATAGGCCTCTACAATGATCCATTTATTGCAATGCAAATTTTTATAAGATTCTATATTTGGAGTCACCAGGGTGAACTTGAAATGGCTTAAGAGATGCTTGCTTCACCCTACAAGCATTGACTTTGAAGTTCAATGAAGAACCAATGTTTCATTATTCCAGTGGAGTCGCAAAAAGGATATATCAGTAATGTCATATGGGAACAAGATACATATCTCATGATCCCCGACAATGGTGCCAAAAATGTTACCTCTCAAACTAGTAGGGGTCCTGGGAGGGGATCCTTTAGAGCAACTACTAGGTCAAGGGGAAACAGTGGAGGGATATCCCACTGTCACCTCAGCTACATCTCCCTGCTCTTTACGTAATTTAATTGATGGGAAGAGTCTCAACATTAGAGGAATCACAAGAATGGATGGATCAGTGATAAGTTATGGGGTGATTCTTAAATCCTCTTCACAAGAGAGACTCATTTGAATAGCTTACTTGCTTGAGAAGCAAGGTGGTAGGCTCTCTTGGAGTGGCTAAGAGGATGCTTGAGCCTAGGTTTAAGGAATATGCCTTGACAACGGGATTCCTAGACTTAAGGATCCTTATGGGGAAATGGACTCTATGTGATCCTTGTGGAATTTGAGTTGTAGGGTTGTGGGACCACAGAGAAGCAAAGTGGACACAAACTAGGTCAAGGGTATGGAGTGGATCACTCAAGGAGGGACTTGACCTAATTGAGGTGGGGCATAGGATCAAACGACTAATTTTGTTTGGATAATTTAATGCAACGATCCAAATGAGGATACTAACCCAAATCAGCCTAGGCAAGAATTGGTCTTGTGGCTAGGTCTTGTTATATCTCGGTATTCCACCGTCGGAATTACTTGAAACTTGGAGGACTATAGATCAAGCCCTAGCACAATAGCGAACCAAAATTCAAGGTCTTTGGATGTCTACAACAAATTCTGCTTGATTCCCTAGGTGACCTATACGGTTAGGCCTAGAATTTGGAATAAGTGAAGAAAAGAAAGATAAACTTGACCACCAAGAGGATGTGAGGATGAGTGCCTTCCTTAGGGGGCTTAATGGAGCCAACATACACCTAGATAGAGAAAATTTAGTGAGCTATGGAGCCTTAAATAACCTTTTCTAGCCTATTCAAGGGCAACAATTAGGTAATTAGAGAATTATACTTCAAATTTACTAAAGAGATGAAGTTTCCAGGTCTTTCAACCTAAGAGGTGCCTCTAGGAAAATCAACCCAATCCCTCAAAGAGAAACACATGCATTAAATCAATTATTCAAGGTCCTAGACGCATTTTGTATTACATTAATCCATACAAGAATAATGATAATGATATACATGCATTTGACAAGTAATGTAACAGGAATAGCATTAAAATTTCACTGACATGAGAGAGAGAGTATATCCATTCATCAACTTTGCATTAGAAAGAAGCTCCAAAGATAATAGTTTGCATCAAGAAACTCCAAAAAGTTCACCCCAGCAAAAAGTGTGAAAATCTCCCAAGAGATACTAATCCAATATCAGTGATGATGAGAGAAATGGATCACCTCTCATCAATTTATATGATCCCTAAAGAGTTTGATTTTCCTAATTAGGACTGACTAAACCCCAAAAAATAAAGCAATGTGCAATAATAACATCCCTTGGTCACAAGCCCACCAAGATAGCTCAATAACGTAAAAATAAGCTTCTCAAGAGGGCAGAATATTCAATATAATGAGTCATTGGGACATTAAGAAGGCCTAATGAAGTCCAAAGTGTGCCATGGTGAGAGAATGGACTCCAAACATACTGGATAAGGGTTGGCCCCTTGTTTCCCAGGGAAGTCACATGTGGTGCTCCCAAATGGGTGTGGGGACACAAGGACATCCTCATGGGTCTCCAAGCGGATTGAGGCTTCTTGTAAACCATCTGTAAGGCTAGGATGATGCCATAATCCCTCCCTTTGTCTCCTCTAGTGAGATACATCCTCTTCTGCACCCTGGAACATATGCCAAGTACATGGTGCAAGTGTGGAGTCGGCTACGCATGGTGACTCTAGGTATACCCTTTGACCCATTACAAAACATTGGGGGCTTTAACCCACCCCAAAAACCCTACAAGACCACTTACTACAAAATTATATAAAAAACTCAGCTTAGGAAACCCCGTTCCAACAGGCCCCCAACATAATCTTGTGACTCGTCCCGAGTCAAAGTGGCTGTGGGGTTTGCATCTTCCCCTGAAGCTGCTTGATTGCATCAACCAGAGGGGGTAGCACTACTTCGCTCTATGCGGCAGTGTTCTATTCAATATCCACCAACTTCTGCAAAGTTGGACCTTCAGTAGCAGCAGTGACACTTTCTAGGTCTGGTTCAGTTGTTTGACTGCAACATCCACTTCCTGAGATAGCTTGAAGGCTTCATCGGCCCACGGCTTGAGGTGGTCACTCATAACCTTCTTCTTGTGGCGCAGCTCTTCCAGGTCATCTCTGAGTGCATGACTGGCTCGCAGACGTGCCAGACGTTGAGCGGGGGTCAGAGTGAGCATAGTAGCTTCCAACTACTCAAATTCTTCTTCCTTCTAGCGCAGTTCTTGAGTAAATTCGCGCAGGAGAGGATCCTGCTGCACCTTAGACCATAGCTACATAGATGCAATTCTACGCCCTGAGCAATCTGAGCTCTAATGGCATTCATGGCTTCTATGACCAGTGCAGCTCCCTGGGCTCGTACCTCAGGCAGAGTTTTTGGCTGCAATTTGGTCTGCAACGCAGCAATCTACTGCTCCATCTCAGTCTTGACATGCTGGATTTCGGTCCTAGAAGCCTTCAGGGCTGCAACGAGTCCTGTAAGCTTGGCCTAAGGGGAGACAGAGGTCAGGATATCTTCAGTCACATTTGCGCATAACCTGTTGATTAATCGTTCTAACCCGGTCTGCTGCGCGGCGGCAAGGACTCACACAGCCTGCGCCTGGGATGCCTCGGTGGTTTTTTCAAGTATTGCCTGCTCAGCTGTACTGAGCTGCTACTGCATCCAGCGATCTCTGTGTTGGATCTCCTCAAAGAGGAATGTATGGAGGACCTACAACGGTTCGTGTGGAAGCCAGGCCAAATCCAAATGTACTTCTGCGTAGACCTGGACTTGCGCACATAAGGGAGGCGGGCTCAGGGTGAGTGCTGCGCATGGCAGGAGACAGAGGCGGCTTTCAGTTGTGACAATCAATTCACTGTTGGTTTCTGGGGGCAGCCTTATCTGAATCATGTTTGTCTATAGGGTATCGGCCTTGAGATGAAGAGCTTGGAGCTCAAACTGTAGTGCGGTGACCGTGGCCTTTTGCTACTCTTCCAAAGCAAGCCATCTGTCTTTAGAGGCGAGGGTGACTTCATCTACTATTTGCTCTAGGTCTTCCTCTATCAAAGCGACTTCAGTCTCCCTACCAGGCCTTGTAGCCTGTCTTTACTTTCGCTAGCCTTTGAGAGGGTCGGCAGTCCGTTTTGTACCATGCGGGGAATCAGCACCCTGCACATCTAGACCCTTTGTATCCAGGTCCTATTGGGATTCCTGCTGCGATTCCGGCTCTGTACTCTTCGCGGCGTCCTTTGTCCTGGCGGAGTCTTCCGGGCCACATCCTTTTGCATTCTTGGTGGTATCAGGCGTGGTGGTCTTTGAGTCAGTGCTCGTACCTGTAGTGTGAGTTGTACCTGATTTGAATCCCAATCTCCAATGTGGTGGCCAAGTGGCAACGAGTCGGTCGATTTCCTCGCCAGCGACCATGTAAGGCAGCAATACCCATGCCGAATCCTTACGCCCCTGAATCTGCACATTGTGTATTGTGACCTGGAGCGCTGTGATGCTCTTGTACTTGTCATAGACCGCCGGTGACAAGCATGGTCGGGAGTGAATTGCTGTTGCGAGCCAGCTCTGAAAGAGGACCCAAAAGACTTTGTTATCCTTAATGCGCTGCTCATCCTTCGAATCCCACAAATTCGCGTATCGCGCCCCCTCGCACATGTCTGGTTCGAGGTTAGGGAGGACCGAGTCTTCAGGGGCTTCCCATGCAGCCAACGCAATTAGGAGTAGAAAAATGCCCGTCCATGATCCTGGGCCTCGCGCACATTCTCCAAAAATTCGTTGCAAAGTAACTGGGACCAGTTGAAGCAAACCCCCTTTTCACAGTGGCCAACCAACTGAATTACATAAGCGCGGACGGTCGTGGCCTGGCACTTGTGCATCATCTTACAAGCCAGCAGCAGGGTACCCATGCGCACTCCTGGGTCAGCAACGGTGTTGATCATGAATCCACTAGTATTCCGCTCAACATGGTAGTCTTCTCGCACCTTATCGGCGATCTGTTGCTCATACTTCTTACCGACGCGCTCCATGGGATTCGACCCCTCCATGGGGAGACCAATAATACAGTGAATGAGGGCGGCATCAATGGGAATGCGGTCCCGGATCCATAAGCTGCCGTCATGGATCAGGGCTAGCAGCTGTCGCGCAATTCGGTCAGTTATATTGTATCGGCCAAAATGAGGCATTCGTAGCAAGTTTAGTAAACCAGATTTTTCTAGCCCACACGCCCACGGCATTGGGATGACCCTTAGCACATCGTCTTCCAGTATTCTTTCAAGGTACAGCTTAAGTGCCAATTCTAGGAAGGCCTCCAGGTTGGCCAGGTCGTGGTCATCGAACTTAATTGAGTCGAGCTTGCCATGCGCTTCTCCAATTATGTGGACTTCACCCGAAATCAGTGGCATTTGCAGATAGGCGCGCATACCTTCAAGGTTCTTAGGCGTGTGCACCGAGGGCCGGCGAGGTCGAACATAGGGCGGCAGCCAAGTGATTGGTTCAGCAATCCGGGCCTCTTCCTGAGCAGACAAAGGTCGTTTCGTCGGGTTAGGCGAGCGTGCCTGGGGCACCGTTAGGGGGGATTTCACATTCCTAGGGTAGGTGTGTGGCTTCCCTCCAGCCCATTTCGTAGGCCTCCCCTGCCCTTGCTCCTGGCCGCTCCCCTTACCCTTCTTTTTCTCCACCTTCTTCCCCTTGGTTGGTGTGAACATAACCTCTTCAACTTCAGGAGTGACCTCCAAGACGTCATCAGTAGAGGCCATGGTCTGCAACGATTTAGCTGGATTGGTCGTGGTCATTCTTGCTCGAAAGACAAATTCAGGATTGCTACTATCAGAGGGGGTAGCCCACCCAGACATTTACAGAGCACAATAGTTACGGAATTTTGCAAAGCACAAGATTTTCAGAATGCTCGAAACCCACTTCTGATCTACCCTCCTGCTTTTATAGCTTTGGATAGTGACCAGTGGTTGGGTGAGGCTTATCTGAAACTTACCATCAAGCAAACAGTAAAATCGCCTCATCAATTACCGACTGCCCGCTCCTTTCAACGGTAAAATTTACTTTTTACCCATTTTTATTGTTCCAACGGCTAGTTTTTGCAGCTTTGAATTACCCCTGCGCGCCCAGCGCACCTCCCCGGGCTTCCAGACCTGCGATCGACCCCTGCGCTCTGAGTGCACCTCCCCGGGCTTCCAGACCTGCGGACGATCCCTTTGCGTATAACAGGCCTGCCTGTGTTTTTCCTCCTGCTTGCATGTATTCTGCCCAATACAGCTACTCCGGCCATATATTCATTTCATCTGGTACGGTTTGAGTCGGCTGCCATTAACATATCCTGGTACAATGTCAGTGCGCAGTGTAGCTAACCGGACAACTCCGCCATCAGTGATTTCCTTTCCCATATAGCAGCCTAGCCAGCGCCGACGGAACTTTCCCCGGGTGTTTCACAAACTGGCTATCATATAGCAGGACCAATTCTCCCTCCGAAAAGATCTTTTGTCGAATATGTCTATCATGTCATGCTTTTTCCCGGGCCTTCTGAACTTGCTGATGAAAGTTAGCAATGAATCGATCTTCCTCCAAGGCAACGAGTTGCGCTAAGCGCTCCTCCCTGATATTAGGCTCTTCCATGTTGGTAAAGGCTGCAATGTGCAGGCTAGGAACAATATATTCCATGGGCATAAAGGCATCGTTTCCATAAACCATCCGAAACGGTGTTTTCTCGGTCAATTTCTTGCAGGTGGTTCGATAGGCCCAAAGGACCGACGGGATGCGCACATCCAATCGCTTTGATCGACATTGCAGATCTTCGTCAATGCCCGTTCCAAAATTTTATTAAAAGCTTCCACGATTCCATTCGCCTGCGGGTGATATGGGGTACTTTTTGCATGGTGGATCCGAAATTCTTCAGTCAAAGCCTGTATTGTTTCATCAACAAAATGCGTACCTCTATCTCATCAAGACCTTCGAACAGCCAAACCTAGTTAGAATATGTTCAAAAATAAAGTGTGCAGCGGTGTCTACAGTACAATCCTTCATAGCTTGCGCTTCAGCCCATCTGGTTACATAATTAGTTGCAGTGATGATGTAGCGGACACCTGTCTTCTTCCATGGTGGGTTGATGGGCCCAACGAAGTCTATGGCCCATTTGTCAAATGCTTGCAGGGCCATCTCTGGTTGTAAGGGAATTTCATCCCTGCGTGACAGTCTTTGCAATAGTCATGAGAGTCACTATGCAGTGTGGGCCACCATAGCCCAGCTCTCAAGATCTTCTACGCCGTCGCTTTCCCTGCGTAGTGACCTCCTGCTACGCCTCCATCGGCTTCTGCTAAGATGGCTTGTCTTTCATGCTCTAGAACGTATCTTCGCAGCACCTCATCAGCTCCCCACTTATACAAGTGGCCTGCTATGATGGGAAAGTCCGCTGCACGAGTTACCAGCGTTTTTTTCTATTGTACTGAATATTCTGCAGGCGCCATCCCTGTAGTGAAGAAGTGAATGATATTGGTGAAGTGCGCATCAACCACCTTAATAGCAATTAGTTGCGCATCGGGCAGTCATTCTTCTAAGTTGGTCGGTTCTTCACCACTCTCGATTCGGGACAAGTGGTCCGGCCCAGCATTTAGTTTCCCCAGCGTCACCATGATCTCAAAATCATATTCTTGAAATGCAGTAGCCATCGGCAAATCTTCCCCCCCAACACAATCTTATTCACTAGGTACTTCAAAGCCATGTGGTCTATGAACATCTTGAAGTGCCCCCCCAACAGACAATGCCGGTATTTCTGCAGGGAATATACCATGGCCAGCCCCTCATGCTGAGTAGTGGAGTAGTTACGCTCCCCACTAGAGAGTTTTCTACTAGCAAATGAAACCGAGTGGTCAATGTCCCCTTCCCCGGGCTGCGTAAGGACAGCTCCCAGGGCGATCCCTGAAGCATCTACATGGACATGGAAAACCTTCGCCCAATCAAGAAATATGAGGATAGGTGCAGAGACCATCTTTTCCTTGAGTAGCTCAAAGCTCTTCTAACACTCCGCATCCCAAAAAAATGAAACGTCCTTCTTTAGCAACTTCTCCATGGGTGTCGTGATCAGTGCATACCCTTGAATGAACTTCCTATAGTAGCCCGTGTGTCCGAGGATAGAGCGCAGCTGTTTCTCAGTTGTAGGGACTTCCAGGTTCATGATAACTACTACCTTGGCGGAGTCAACCATCAGTCCCTGTCGACAGACTATGTGGCCTAACAAGATCCCCAAAGGTACGCAAAATATGCACTTCTTAATATTTATGGAAATCTGGTGCTTTCTATAGGCATCCAACATCATGCACAAGTTCGAGACGTGCTTCTTTACCAACCCAAATACTGTCCAATTTTCAAAATATACCTCCAAAAACTTGTGGATGAACTCCTTGAATACTGCGACCACTACCCGTGAAAAGATGGTAGGGGCATTCTTGAGCCCGAACGGCATGACGGTGTACTGAAAGGATCCCCATTCAGTGGCGAACATAGTTTTGCTGCAATCTTTGGGTGCGATCTTGATCTAATGGTAACCTGAAAACCCATCAGTGAACGAGTATGCTTCCTGCCCTCCCACACTGTCGAGAATTTCGTCAGAGAATGACATAGGGAAGGGATCATGGATGCAGACATCATTCAGTTTGCGTAGGTCAACACAGATTCTTATTTCTCCTTTAGTCTTTTTCTCCTGGACCACCATAGGGCTTACCCAATCTGACTGTTCTACTGGTTCAATGATACCTACGGCTATCATTTTGTCAATTTCTTCCCTGACTTTCTACTTATACTTGGGGTTCAATCGGTACGATCGCTGCTTAACAGGGCGGGCATCTGGTTTTAAAGTGATGCACATGGCCCCTAGGTCCCCTGTAATACCCTTGAGTTCTGTGAATTTTGTAGGAAACAGGTCCTTGTACTCTGTGAGAAGCTCTGCGACTTTCCCAACAGTATCATCATCCCAGTATTCCCCAATTTTATCTAGCTTAGGTTGTTCTTCTGTTCCAATGTTGACTTCCCTTAGCTTAAGAGGCTTGGTCACATCAACGGTCTGTAGTGGGGGTCCAGCAACTACGCGTTGTCCCTCTGATTCCATAATAGTGATATTTCGCGGGTCTTCATCACATTCCTCGATTGATATATTGCAGTAGTTAACAATATCCTGCATCTGCGTATCCCAAGCCAGTGCCCCGTACTCCACACGAGGGCGTGATTCATCAAATACTAGGGCATATATATCCTGTAGGGCCTCATCTGATGCCTTAGTTGCGCCTATCAACCAGAACGTCCCCACAAAATCGTCCTTCATGGTCTACCAGTGGCGGGTACGTTGATGTAGTTCTGCATCCAGATACCATGCAGTGGGAATTGGCCCTAAGGCATGAATAAACAGGTGGACCCATTTATTCATGGTCCTTTCACACCATGCCTCCATCCATGTGGCCACGTGCTTGCGCAGGTCTCCTTATCCAAGGAAAGTCTCCATGCGTAGGTGAACCAGGGGTTCGAACAGTAGGATCATCATCTCGCGGCATTCCTCCCAATCCTGGAATGTCCCCTTATGAGTTTCCCACCACCGCACAGGAGTTGCATGCATGGCTAGGTTAAGTGCCCACATTCTTCGCTCCCTTGGGACTTCTGCTTTAAATGTTCTCAAAAAATCCATAGTACTACCAGAACCATCAAAGTAAGGCAGTTCTCTTCCCTCTAAGGAGATACATCGAAGGCTCTTCGTTGTCCTAAAACATTATAGCGCAGATACATCATGTAACCGATTCTGCCAATTTTCAATCTCCCCGTCGGAGTCAGAGAGGCATTCACTGTCTTTCTCCCAGAAAAGCACAACATCAGCTATAGGATTAATCCAATCCTCGTTCCTGGCGATTAGTTTATAAATATGATCCACGTCATCTTCTTCGCACACAGGTTCTGTATACCGGTCTCCTTCCACTAGGTCTAAAGGGACTATCACTCTCGTACCCTCATTCTAAAAAACCATGCTCCTTTTCTTCAAGTTGATAATGCCTCCCATGTCTATAGCCCAATCCAGTCCCAGGAGTGCAAGATAAGGGTCTGCATCCTCCACAATCTGAATTACTTCAAAATCCGCATGTACCTTAACCCCTGCGATATCTAC
Organism: Pinus albicaulis; assembly: GCA_034641835.2. Lineage (NCBI taxonomy): Eukaryota > Viridiplantae > Streptophyta > Pinopsida > Pinales > Pinaceae > Pinus > Pinus albicaulis. The sequence continues at coordinate 1,520,206,155 of CM076570.1, forward strand.
CATAATCTTTGACAGTATCCCCAATGGTATAATCTTTTGTTGGTTAGCCATGCGCAGCTGTATAGTAGACCATTCCAGCTTAGGTTCTCCCATCCTTTGCCATGTTTGCTTGGGCAGGACATTCGCATCAGATCCCAGATCCAGGATGACCTGATCCATCTCATAATCGCCAATCTACGCCATTAGCCGCATTTCCCGACCAGTGCGTTTCTTATTCTTGTATAGTTTGTGAACATCCTTAACTTCTGTGGGAGGGTCAGTTCCCTCTGCGCAGCTGTCTATCAGTGCTTGAAGATTTTCTACTGCCTTCTAGTTGCGTAGAAGCTTCATACATGCCTGTAGGAATGGTTCAACTTTGTCGTCTGCTCTTCGGCTTGTTGGAGCCTTGGAAGTAGATGACTCGTCCTTGGTAAAGTCTTTGCGAGCTTCGATGAAGGTTTCTTTCTCCTTCTATAGGTCCAAGCTTTCCTGTTTAATAACAGCTTTCCGGATAAGGGGTTCAGTCGCAGCTTTCTCCTCAACTCCTCCAGTAGCCATGCCCCTCCTCGTTATGACATTAATACTTGGTCCCTCATCATGCGGTTCCGCCTTAACCCTCTGCACATTCTGCATTGGTGTCTGCTGTTTTTCTTGCATTTTTGCTATCCGTACTAGGAAATCTTCGATCACATGATCCAATTGTCTACAATATCAGCAAGATTTTCGTGCAGGGTTTGAACAGTCCCTTTCGAAGTGCCCTATTTCCCCACAGTTGTAAGAGATCAATTGCCCTCTTCCCCGACCTGCGCCTCCACCTCTTCCCCCTCCCCTACCTTTGGTTGGGTAGCCTCCTCTGCCTGAGGGAGATAGTGGTGAAGAAGGGTCAACCTGTACTCTGTATAGGTTTCCTCGATCTATCATTAAGTCATAACTTCAACAATTATGTTCGTCATGTCCCACAGATGAGCAGAATCAGCACCATTGTTGCTTCAACTCTGGAACATAAGCACCAAGACAAGGGAAGTGGTTGGTATCATGTAGTCCAGCTACGTGACAGCCAGTGCACCATCACGTCGAACTACTTGGTCCCGCAGCCTCTTTAGGACGCAATGGGCAGGGCCCCCCAGCCTGCATGTAGTCCGCCATAAGAGGGCACCGATCTATGGTTTGGCCGGACACCCTGCATCTTATGCACCATACGCCTGGGCTAGCTTCTTTTCCTCGGTCTTTCCACAAATTCTAGATTTTAAGGTGCATTGCCTCCAGCTATCCCTGGATCTGTTGTACCCCAAACTGGGCATTGTCTCTTGGCACAGCTTCTAGCTTCATAGGAATCTCCAAGGCTTTCTCTTGCGTCTCAATCACTTGCTGACCCATAGGTCCACGCAGGTGACGTAATAGCATAACGATGAACCATTCCTTGTGTTGTCTATCATCATACTGAAATTCCCCATCCCTTATAACCTTCTTCAGCCACTGAGCAACCTCCCATACCGACTCAATGGGTCCTTGCCTAAAGTCTTTTAAGTCAACCACCAGCTGAGAGTAGGACTTAGGCTTCCGAAACTATTATTTTAAAGCATTCTTAATCTCTTGAGTAGATGGATCTTCATGTTGGCCTACGTACCCCATGTACCAATCCAGGGCCCTTCCTTCAAAGGCGAGGGATAGTTGCGCCCTTTTTACAGCATCACTAGCCACATTCTGCGCAATCCATACTGATTCTGCTACGAACCAAAATCGGTCCATACCTTCGTCTCCGACACCCTTGAAGGTGGGTAGCTTCATGTGTGCGAGCATATCTTCTTCCGGTGGTGGCGGGCGTGTGGGGGAGTTCTTGCCCTTATGTTGACTCGAAGGTGGTGTAGCTGGAGGACTACTTGCTGCATGCGCAGCCGACTCTCTTAACGGGCTGTAGATGGATCTATCCCCTTCTCGATTGGTTCGGTAGTACTTACCACTTCGTGTTGTACTCTCACTCTGATTAGAGGTCATTCATTCAGTGTGGCTCCACAAAATGTCCTTTTCGCACAGTAATATTTTAATTAGCAATGGCAATGTTTGCAAGAACTTACCCCGGAATCCTTTGAAGATCCTTCGCTCTGCCTCAGAGTAGGATACGAACTGATCGACTGCGAATTCCGTTCCAAACCCTCCTAGCATGCTATCCACCCAATGATCTATCATACGAGTGATTGTGTTGTCAGTCTTCTCCAACTGTTGAATCAATTCCGGAGTCCACTACGTAATCTAATTGTCTTTCCAACACGTCTAGAATTCTACGAGCCTTGCTAACCACTCCTGGAGTTCATGCGTAAAAGTTACAAAGAAAATTTCAAATACTTCAATGAAAATGTATTTTTTCTTCCACTTCTCAGCTGTTAGCTTCGTGCTGCGATTCTCTTTTACAGAAAATTCTTGAATTTGTCTTTCGAACCAGATCTCTCATTACCTGGCCTCATGGCATTACCTGATCTCTCTCTCAAAATGCTCCCGGTCCCGGCAACGGAGCCATTTGTTGGCTTCAGGGGCCCTGACCCAAGTTCGAAGTTAAGGTTTGCCAACAAACCCCTATACTACTGGCCCTTTCGGCAATGACCTACTTTCGCAGGCCAATGTCTTACCCGAAGTAGGGAGGGTGTTGGAACTTGGTTTCCGCACCCTAGGAGAGAGTAGGTAATGAATCTATTAGGTTCGCACAAAAACAAGCCTATCATCGAGCTTTTAACAGTATAATCAGCATGTAACCATAAAAAAATCTACTATCATTAACAAATCTGATCAATACATTCGCATCCACATGTGCATCAACAATTATCACCACAGAACATTACAATCGCAGCTAATTCATAGATCATAGATACATTCGTAGCTTAAATAAATAACACAAAGGCACTTCAGTAATAAGCACGACCAGTCCAAATATCATAAAGATACTTCAAATAGATTCCGCATTCATTAGTATCCAAAAACCCTATTACAGACCCAAGACACAACCCGCGCACACAACCAGCGGGGTCCGCACACAACAGGACTGAGGATCTCTGCGCACACAGCCAACAGGAGTCCTTACCCAAAACAACCCAAGACAGATCTCAACAGTTCATTTGTAGCATCAATCTTACTTACTTCTTTACTAGACCCAACTACCTATCTATTTATATCATTGTAGCCTCTGGTATCCTACTCTAGGTCTACCCCTTGACCCATTACAAAACATTGGGGGCTTTGACCCACCCCAAAACCCCTACGCAAGACCACTTACTACAAAATTATATCAAAAACGTAGCTTAGGGAACCCCGTTCCAATAACTCCCAACGCTCATCGTATAAGTGCTAATGTGGCCCTCTGGAGGGCTTGGACCCAATATATAGAGACCAAACCCTAAATGGAGACCCATATGTAATCTTGTATAAGATCCAATGTGTCTGCTTTCCCTCCAATACAAAAATCACTAGAATAATCAAGTAAAAGAGCTTACAAATCATGGAATCAATGGGTCACTTCATGGTGGCATTCCCTTCCGTAGTGGGCTTTGGCATGTACAAGTGTCTCCAAGCTCAATAAGCAGGATAACCAAGGACCTTATTAGGCGGTTTCATCCTATAAAGGGGTTGACATGTCCATGGTACATCCATCATCTGGTAAGTGCCAAGTGATGGAACGGAGTGGGGATCATAGGTATGCTCCAACCCACATGTCATGGTATAAGGGTATCTATGATGAGGGAAGCCCACACTTGGGTATATGAATGTAGGAAGGAGAAAATTGTGGTACATGAGTTTCCTCGGCCTTCGTTTTTGCACCCTTCTTCATATTCCTTTTGCCTTTGATTGATTTTTCTCCGTAACAGCTTGGGGCTCTAAGGGATGAGAGCATGATGTATAGGATATAGCAGTGGACACCCCCTTAAGGTGGGAGCAATTCATCACCCACCAGGGGTTGGTACAACCATGTGTTCCTTAATGATCAAGGGCGCTCATTTAGGGTTCATGGGAACCATGGTTATGGCCATAGATAATGGGTAGATCTCATGTTCGGCTTTTTACTACATGCTAAATTTGTATTTCCCGACCATCTTTTGCATTTTGTTGTACATTTCCTATTAAAAGATGCCAAACTATGTTTTTAATTTTCCTTTTAGCTGCATAACCCTCTATGTATCGTTTCAGGCCCAACCCAAAGTGTGGACAAGGGGAGGGGGAAGGCTAACCCTATGTGGACCCAATGGACACATGTGGACCTTAATGGGAAAAATTATTAATGGGGTTAAAATGAGTAGAAGTGAGTGATGTATATGGTGTTAGGAAGTGGGAGAACGCAACCAAAATCGAGATTTCCCATGTAGTGCTAGCCCTAAAGCTAATGGCCAGTAAAGGAGATCCCATAGGACTAGGATATAAGGCTAACTGCAAAATCGGGCAAGGGAGACAAGAGTACAAACCTACCCCACTCTTTTCACTAAATCCCCCCACCAATCTATGCCCAAAAGTGTCCATGATAAGTACGGAAAATTACTCAACTATACCAATAAAAATCCATACCTTCGGGGTTGGGAGGCCCACCTTCAAACATACGATCATAATAGATTGGTGGGGGACCACATCGTTAGCTCAGGTGGCAGAGATAATTGCATATCGAGCTATCTGGTGGCTGCAAGGGGCTATTGGATGTCGACTAAGGACCATCTAGGAGAAAACATTTCTCCTATGCATACTACCCACAGGTGGTGGGTAATAGGCTGCAAATGTTCTAAGTTATCCTTCTTCTTGTCTTTGAATTCTTCCTCTTGAAACGAGATTGGATTCTTCTTGAGTGAAAGAGCTCAAGCATTCATCAAATGAGCATAGCTCTTTTCTGCCATTAATTCCTATTATAAATGTCTCCTAATACATGGGGATCTACACAAGCTCTCTATCAGGTATGATTTCTTGAATGGAAAGAAGTTGATCTCTTATTTGAGAGGTTTTCATGAAGTAATATGTTATAGACTCTGACTTGATCATCTTGAAGTCAAAAAGTTGACACTTCAAGGAAATGATACGACTAATATTATTGACCTCATACATCCCAATCAATTTTTCATGCATCTCCTATGAATTCTTCAACTTGAACACATAAGTGAAGATATGATATGTGAGAGAATTAATGATCATCTTCTTAGCCTTGATCTCACCCTCCTTGTACTTGGATTTGACATTGGCATTGGAATTCTCTGGGGGTTCATCTACATTTCCCTCTACATACTCCATCACATTATTCTCTTCAAGAGTAAGATCTAATCTAGCCCTCCATGTTGCAAAGTTGGATGCATCATTCAACTTTTATTCAATCTTGAAGTAGGAGGAAGTCATATTGTCCAAGAAACTTGATCACCTTGTCTCAAAGGGCTTTTCTCTAGTCTTCAATGGTTAATCTTCACCTCAACTCTGAAACCATGTTAAGTTTTCTCAAGTTCGAAGTTGTAATAATCACTTAAAACAATGTAGAACTTAATTTCATTCACCCCAGTAACAGTTAAGAAATTATAAATAGAAAAATAAACAATAATTCACAACAGAATACAACGAAAAAATATGAGACACGGATATTTTTGGTCAAATATTAGGGAAAAACTGCACAAGCGGGGAAAACCCAAAATTAATTCTTCTTCTTCTTAGATATTCTTTCAATGTTCAACTAAGATACAATCCAACATTACATTCCATTAACCAGTCAAATTCAAACCATTAACTTCCAATACAACCAAGCCAAATGTAGTCAAGTGAGAGAGAGATAAGTCAATGTTGGTCATATATTATAGTCTGCAACATAGGGATACATTTTACCCCGTGGAAGAAAATTCACTTCAGTCAACGAACCTCCTAAAATTCTCAGTTCAAATCACAATCAAACCTTGTGATCAACGCCGAGAAAATAGTGCCAAATATTCGATCAATATAGTAAAATATTATCAATCAAAATCTCAGTCAAATCACCTCAATTAATGCTCTGCAATTCTTGATCAAATATTCGGTCAACCCTGTGGTCAACCTCAGGGACCGTGCCTAGAAAACAAAGATTAAATCTTCTGTTAAACAATGTCAACTTCCTTCTGCAATTTTCGGTCTTCCAAGACAGTGACTAACTCGATCAACAAAAGTAGATTAGGCCCAAGTCAACACAAGTCAAAAGAGAGAGAAAGCATTGGTAAACACATATAGAAAAAAGACTCCTTTATCCTTCACATGTGTGAGCTCTTCTTGCTATTTCAGATCAAATCCATGTTATGTGATGGATGCGAAATGAGGATCAACGACACCCTATTTATATGTGTTTTAGAAGGTTTCTTTTCACTTATGGGGCCAACTTCATGGTCTTAGGGCCAATATAACCCAAAAATTCCACCTCCTATACCCCAAAGAAACATTTGGATGTTTTTGCATATAATTGTTTCTCCTACAATAGTTTGAGCACCCTGTCAACATGTTGAACATGATCTTCCTAACACTTGTTGTATATTAGTATACCATCAAACAAAACTAACACACGTTTTCTAAGGAAGGGTTTGAAAGTGGAATTCATCAAACCTTGAAATGTGGAAGGTGCATTAGTAAAGACAAAAGACATGACCAAAAATTCATAATGGCATTCATGAGTTCTGAATGTTTTTTTTGAAATGTTTTATATATTTATTCTAATATGATGATATCATGAACGATGATTCAACTTGGTGAAGTAAATTTCTCCATGCATTTCATCCAACAATTCATCAATGGAAAAAATGGGAAATCGATATTTAATAGTGATCTTGTTGAGCTCTCTATAATCCAGACACATACGCTATAACCCATCCCTCTTGTGCACCAATACTACTCCAGAAGAGAAAGAAATTTTCTTAGGTTGAATTATACCAGCCTCTAGCATTTATGCAACCATACATTCAATTCCACTCTTCTACGAATAAGGATATCTGTAAAGTCATATGTTTGGAGGAATACATCCTAGAATCAATTAAATATCATGATCGCAATATAGAATAGGTGGGAGACCCTTGGGAGTATCAAATACCTTGGAATGATTGTAAAGGACTCTTTGGAGATTTGGAGAAATGGATGACTTAGATATTTGACATCCAGTGAGAATAATTGTGCAACTAAACCTCATTGTTCTTTTTTCATAAGCTTTGTCATGCCATTAGAGTTGATTATCTTACTAGGTATCCCTGCGATACCCCTTAATTCAAATTTCTTTCCTACTCGAAAAAAATTCAAGAAAAGCTGTTGAAAATTAAAAATTGTAATCCCCAATGATAGTAAGAATTAGAATCCTAATACAAAATTAACACCACCCATTGGAATGAAAATGATTGAACTATTTAATACATGTCCCCCCATGGTTAGATTGATATTATGGCACTTTCCCTATGTAATTTATAGTTCCTCTATATGCAACCATAACTTGGAACTCTGGTGCTAGATATAAAAATCAATTCAAACCCTTGCCTATCTTACAATGGATAAAATTATGGGTAATACCTAAATCAATAAACCCTATTACCTTTTTCTTCTTGATATATCCTTCTATCTTGACATTTTAAGGAGTGGTAATCCCAACCAATGCATTACAAGATATGGCCAGATTAATTTCTTTTATTTCAGCGTCTAGAGTTAGTTCCTAGCGTAGATCTTCTCATTTGGATGTTTCATTTTCCTTTTCTTCCTCCTCTTCACAAACTATGTAAAATAATTTATTCTCGGCTCACTTATGACCTTTACTATATTTTCTATCACAACTTTAACAAAGTCTTTTTTCTCTTTTTTACTCTAATTGTTGTGGTTTCAACCTTGTAGGTTGTGGGAGGTTGGGAGCGACAACACTTCTCTCTTTATAGTTGTGGGTGGTAGACCTCATTTTTGCCATAATTTTACTTTCAATGTTTATCGCCACCCTAAAAACATTCTCCAATGACTTAGGTTCCTAAAGGAAAACCTCATGTTGGATCTTATCCCTCAAATTCCCTATGAAGATATCAGTCATATGCTCCTCTGGAATATTAGTTACACTGATATTCAATATTTGGAAGTTCTCAATGTGCTCCACAAGAAAACCCCTTTGTAAATTGGATAAAGAAGGTATTTATATTTCTATCCTCATAATGTGCTATCAGTTCCCCCGTAAAAATTATCCAATTGACAAGAATAAAGCCATCAATACCACACAAATTGATTGGTTTCTAAATATAAAGATGCAACACACACCATTTATGTGTCTTTCACATCATGTAGATCAAACAACTCCTCCATCTGTAGTATCCATGTTACCCGATCCTTTCCATCAAACTTCCTCATATTGATCTTTGGAATATGATTGGAGTTCTACCCAAAGTTGGAGTCTCTAAAATCATGTTTCACATTCCTTTCATTCTCATCATGAGTTTCATAGAATACCTTGTCACCACTAGGAAGCATTTATTGTAGCAATTTTGTCAAGCCCTCCTTCAAAATTTCCTTGTCCCCTTTTATACCTGCTTTTAATCCTTCCACGACACCTTATATGATTGTTTTTATGTCTTATTTTATGTATTCTTTTAAAACATCCATATTAACAACCATTATCACTTCTAGTTCATCTTTGGTTGTTGTTTGTGACAATAAAAAAATTTTGAACTTGGTCCCATAAATTTGATATATCGTGTTACATTTATGTTCCATACTTACGAAGGAACACAATAAAATACAGAAATAAACATAAACACACAGATGTAGCAGGAATAAAACTTCATTTCATTAATATTAAATAAATGAAATATGCTTACAAACAGAATGGAAATAAACTAGCTCGGGAAATGGTAGCTTATCTCTAAGAAGATATGTGGTGGCTACATGACTCTGAACTGCGTTACAATGAAGGTCAAGGGACATTTTATTATTTAACAACTTGGGAAAACCAAATACAACCAAAACCCTAACCCCAGGAGATGAAACACCAAATGTTTGTGGGCCCTGTTGGGGTTAGTTGGGAAGCCAACTTTTCGGGGTCGTATCTTGGTCATATTATCTTCGTTTGGCGTGTACGATATATCATCAGAAAGAGCTATTTGAGTACTACAAGATTTTCCACCAGCCCCTCCCTATGACTTTGAGCTAGCTGGGGACCTCAAAAAACCAATGTTTAGGGGGTCAAAACTGCTTCGAAAGTTTAGGACCTGAAAAACTCATTAAAATAATAAATGATGTTATAAACAAGGAAACTGATGAAACCGACTAGAGGTCTAGGTGGAATAGGTGGGTCGCCACCAATATCCACCTAGATATTTCCTCCCCCCTTAGGAAGAAATGGTCCCAATTGTGTGCAAAGCCTACATGAGGTGAGGAAATTTCTGTTGAACCTGGTCTGTGGTGAACCACTTGCCCTGGTGAAGGAGTTGGCCTGCTTTGAAAACTCGATATAGCTGGATCCTCTACTGGCGGGTGTTCTTAATATGTTTATCCATGATCCGATAATTTTTGGTTTGTTCCATGCGCTCTGGGTTTAACTTCGTTGGTGTGAGTTGTTCTGCAATGTCGGAGGTGTCCAGTAATGGTGGAAAGTAGGGTCAAAGGCGGTCCACATTGAACACTATGTGAAAACCAAGGAATGGTGGAATACTGAGCTCAAAGGCATTGTCCCCTATAGCCTTGGTGATGGTGTGTGGCCCATATTGGAACGAGCGAAGCTTGTGGTAGTGTCCAACGAGGCGCTCCTTCTACAAATGTAGCCAAACTTTATCACCCACCTAGAACTTGTGTGGCACCCGATGTTAATCATCTCGCTGCTTGTACTTGCCATTGGCTCTCTCCAATATGTCATGGACCTATTGGCGGATGTGCTGAATGTGCTCAATGAAGTCGTTCACCTTGTCAGCTACGAAGTGGACATGAGCTGAATCTGTCTGAGTAGTTGCAAATGGGATGGCCACATCTATGGGACATAGTGGCTAGAATCTCCAACCCATCTAAAAGGGACTGTGGTCAGTTGCGCTGTGAACACCCTATTTATAGCTCTGTTAGACATAAGGGAGGCTTTCATCCCATGTGCGTGGATGCTTTCATTTGTACATGGAAGAATGTGTATGATCATCTTGTTGACGACCTCTGTTTGGACATCATTTTGGGGGTGGAAAGTTGTGGACTTAGTGAGCTTGGTGTCCAACATCGACAAGAGACTTAACTAAAATGTACTGAGGAACCTGTTGTCCTCATCTGAGATAATATACTGCAGGGTCCCAAAATGTACCCACACTCAGTAAAAAAAGAGTTTAACAGTGGCTTCTACTGTGATATTGTTCTTGCAAGTCACCATAATGGCCATCTTATAGGATCTTTCGACGACTACAAAACCGCAGTCGTTGCCATGTTTGGTAGAAGGAAGTCCTGACATCTAATCCATGGAGATGGATTATCAAGGTCGAGTAGGGGTAGGAAGTGGAGTATATAGGCCTTGCTTCTTGATGGGTGGTTTGGCAATGGCACAGGAAGTGCAGGATCTGATTTAGTTCTCAGCATCCTGTCGAAGGTTCAGCGAATAGAAATACTTCTGCAGTACTACAACTGTTTTCTCGACCCCGAAATGTCCTGCGACCTGACTGTAGTGCGCTTCCCTAATCATCTTGGCACGTTCGCTTGAAGGAGCACAAAGTTGTTCTAGGTGGAATAAAAGTGCATCCTAGAGGTGAAAGTTTGGAACTTGCTAACCTTCCAGGAGCGTTTGGTATGTGTTGCCGAATTCTGTATCACTTTTGTCGATATGCGGCCAACCCAAATTCTCGTGCCCACAAGAGTCAAGCACAGTGGTTAGCGCCATGATCGGTAGTTGGCTGAGGCAGTCTGCAACATTATTGGTGCTTCCCTTCTTGTACTTGATGTTCAAATGGAACTGTTGTAGGTATGTGGACCATTTCTGATGGCGATCATTCTACAAATTCCCTTGTGTCTATATGAACTCTAGGGATTGGTGATCTGTGTGGATGACCATTTCCTTCCCAAAAATTTAATTCTTCCATTTTCAGAAGGCTTGCATAATGGAATACATCTCTTTGTCATAGGTGTGATACTTCCGAACTCTGTCTAAACGTGTGTCACTGTGATATGCCACTAGATGCCCCTGTTGAGGAAGAACTGCCCCAATAACATACTCAGAGGCATCTGTCTTGATCTCAAATGGTTGTTGCAAGCCTAGTAATAAGAGCATTAGTGCAGAGCATAGGCAATGCTTCAACTCTACGAATGCCTTCTATTGAGATTCAGACCAAAATAATTTTTCTTTCGCTCCTCCCTTGATCCAGGTGGATATTAGTGGCCACCTGCCTTTTCCACTTGGACCCCCACCATTGTTTCTTTCAACTTTTCAGTTTCTTTAATTGTAGCACAATTTACTATTTTTGGTTATTTTTCGGGTCCTGAACTTCCAAAGTCTTTTTGAGGCCTTAAACGACGTTTTTTTATAAAATCACTGTCAATAAATGTGAGTTTTGAACTTGACATTCATTATCAGCATTAGTAGTCCTCGCATAGATCTTTCTAACAAGGTATCGTATGCATCAAACGAAGATCGTATGCCAAAGTTACAACCCCGACAAATTGATGTACCAATTTACCCTAACGAGACCCATAGTTTGGTGTTTCATCTCCTAGGGTTAGGTTTTTGGATGTTTATGGTTTTCCATTGTTTCTCAATAATAAATAGGCCTTGGAGATGTCCATTCTGTCTGTAAGCATATTTTAGCTATTTGATATTAATGAAGCGAAATTTTATTTTTGTTGAATCTTTGTGTTTATGTTTACAAATGTATTTTATTTCGTTCCTGCATAAGTTCAGATCATCTCTCGGTGACTTGACTCAAAGGCCATGTGATATGAGAGAACCCCAACACGAACCTGCGGTAGAAGTTGGCAAGACCCAGAAAGCTGCACAGCTCTATTAGAGTGGTTAGGGCTGGCCAATACCAAATGACTTGGATCTTGGCTAGGTCCACATGCACCCCCTGCTCATCAATGATGTATCCCAGATATTGAACTTGGGTCATGCCAAAACTTCATTTCTCCAAATTGGCACACAATTTGTGCTACTACAGTGCTTGGAGGACCTAACGAATGTGGTGGAGGTTCTCTTCCCAACTCTGGCTGAAGATTAGGATTCCATCCAAATACATCACCAAGAATGAGTTGGTTAATGGTTGCAAGATGTCGTCTATTATCACTCTCAATTTTTCAAATTTGTTTGATAGGGTCATCATAAGCTTCACCTTGTCTCATTAGGTTAGATCATTCATTTAATGGGAAATTCACTTAATCATGTTTAACCTATATAAAAAAACCATTATGAGTCATCTCATGTCATTCAAATCCATTTTATATCATTTAATTTTCACACCCATGCCTTAAAATCAAGAAATAAGCCACTTTTCTAATTTTTCACAATTTCGTAGCGAATACAGTGGCAGAACAACAGATTTCGCTACGAAACTACCTAAACTTTCCATAGAAAATCTGCCAAAAGAAAATCGATGAGTTTTCATTTGTTATTGGTTTTGGGGAAACGTGAGATAACCTAGTAGGTTATGACAATTATCCAACATGTGAAATCATAAGTGCTTGTCAACATTACACTTTCATCCCTCCATTTATCATTTTCCCTCTCATATTCGAATTTCATATTTTTAAAAAAATCACCCAAGATCCTCTCTGTCATTAATCCTTCATCCTTTGCATGTATCAGTCATTTGTCACCTTAGAAGAGTTTAACTTTGTGGCAAGCAGCTTGCTGTCCAGTTTGTTTTTTACAGGTGTCACATTTTTAAGAAGGAAACTTGGTTATAAAGGGAGATGGCCATGAAGAAGAAAGCATAAAAAGAAGGCTTTGTGCTTAGAAAGGAGACCATAGACCTTAAGCTATTCATGGAGGACCCTAGCTTTGCTGAAGCATTCACTAATTCAGGTTTCTTGAATTTCTGTTGGAGCTACAAGGGTATTTGTTGTCTTTTTGGACTCTGTGAGCAGTCAATTTCAAGAGAAGATTATGGGTGAACAGAGATGAATTATAAAAAAATAAGAGATTTTATTTTCAAGCACAGAACAAGGAACAATAACCTCTTTCACTTTTTTCACGGGTGCTACCAGTTTGACGATTCGAAGAGGTATTTGGGACCTATTTTCAGAATTCAAAAATTTCCTGTTTTAGACACATTTTTCTAATGCAGATTCCCAACAACGGCAGATGGTTTTCCAAAAACCAAGAGAGGTTTCTCTTCAAAATGAACTTATTTATAAAAACCTCCTCCTGTTTTGCAACAACTATCAAGGATAGGAAGATAGGAGCTCATCTTTGAACCCTATTTTTTCAGAAAAAAACAGTCATTTTATTGGTTAATAAACTTGCTAAAGGTGAAAATGATGCTTTTCGAAGAGGGTAAGAGGCATTTTGAACCAATTTTTCCTTATCATCCTTCATCATATCAATTTTCAGACCTACAGGTGAAATTTTGAAGAAAAAGGGAGAATTTTGAATTTTTCTGCAGAGTCAGGCAGTTTTGTAGCGAGCTCCATGCTTGAGGGCTGAAATTCACTACAAAATTTTTGAAGAATTCTTTTTATCTAAAAAATCAGTTTTATGGAGATCCAAGGAGGGAAATTGATGGTATTTACTTATTTTGACTTGACAAACACTTTTTGATTAGCAGAGGTGGCAGAAAAGAAGGTTGAAAGGCAAAAGTGGGCACGCTACAAAACTGCCTAATGACACTCTGTTTTGCAGCGAGATATTTTTAAAGAGTTTTTGAAGGTTTAAATGGCATATGGAAGGACAACCAACCACCTCGAGACCAAGCAGACAGTGGGACATCCCAGCAGAGATCCATTACTTGGCATGTGTCAGTCATCCAAATTAGCGTGAAGACAAAGTTCTAGATAATGTTAATCTTTTCCTAAAAAATAGGACAGTTGTTCTTTAATTCTTGGGAGTACATTCATGTCTTGGTGATGGAGAAGGCCACTCGAGCATCTCATATTTATCCATGTAACTGTCCCACTACTAGAGAAGAGGATTAAATAAATGTAAAGTAGAGTCCTATTAGGAGAGTAAGTCTTAAATGACTAGGTGTCCTTTTATGTTCCAGAAATGTAGTTTTTAGTTATGATTAGGTGTCAAAGTCATGGTTCAATGATTTAGCCAGCTGGGCAGATCTAATGTAAGCAAAAAGGGTCTATTAATAGACAGAAAATCGAATCTGAAGGGGTTGGAAGATGTGATTCTAGACGACTACGATTGTAATATTTTGTTGATCAATAATATACAGTGGCTGTGAGTTTTCTTCTTTCACCCGAGATTCATATGATGTTTTTATGAGTATTGTCCGATGTATTTTTCTTTCAGTATCTTAATGTTTAATTACTCAGAATTCATGTACACCTTTCTCTAACTTCCTTTAAGCATTAAGTATTGTATATCTATGTGTCTTGTCATTTTCATCAAAACATCTACACGGCTCAGCTTCCACAAGGAGAACCATGTCACTGAGTTTCTTAGGACTGACTCCATAAGCCCAATGGTAGTAAACCCTATACATTTTTCACCTTCTTACAAACACATTCAAAACACTATTACAGACTTAGCCATCTAACTTCATTTCATTTGAATAAGTCATATTTACCTTTGAGAGAGCCCTCTCAGATTGGAAGGGCTAATTTCCAGTTGGAATCGGTTTGAAATAGTTACTCCAGGTTGAACATTGAAGCAGCCCATCAGGACTCAATTTCATGATAACATCGTCCATCAGCCTCGTGAAGGTTGCGGGGGCATTCGTCAACCCAAAAGGCATGACCAGCCATTCAAAAAGGCCCTCCTTGGACTTGAAGGAAGTCGTCCACACATCAAAGGGTTTGATTGGTACCTGGTGATACTCAGACTTCAAGTCAATCTTGCTGAAATATTTGCCCCCCTTGAGTTGGTGCAGAAGGACATCAATTCCTGGGATCGGATACCTATTCCAGACAGTGATCTTGTTTAGCGTCCGATAGTCAATACAGAGTCTCCAAGTCTCATCCTTCTTCTGCACCAACACGATCAGGCTCCCACACAACAATGACCTTAGCCAGATGTGACCTTTCTATAGCAGCTCCTGAATCTGCCACTTGATTTCATCGTTTTCTAGAACAAAGGCCTGATAGATCGGTCCAATGGGTAGTAGCGCACCTAGGGTCAAATCGATGGAGTGCTTGACCTGACAGTGTAGAGGTACCCCTGTGGGTAAGGTTAAGATGTCCCCGTACTCCTCCACGACCTTTTCCATCTATTGTTTTTGTACAGAGGGGACCTCTCTCGAGGTCGTTTCAACAATATTATTCTTGTCCTGAGGGTGGATCATAAGGAACACTAATTTCCTGGTTTGGGAAATTAGCTTTCTGCATTGCTTTGAAGTGATCAAAGAGATGGCGGTAGGCGGTGCTACCTCTGCTATCTTGTACAACTTATTGCCCAAATTAACAATAACAGTGTGAGGCCTAGACTCATACACAACATGTCGCTTCCACAACTATGGTTGGCCCAATAATACATCCCAAACTTCAAGAGGAGCAACATCACATAATACCTCATCCATGAAGGGATTGACGTTGTAGGGAAGGAGACACTGTCGACTGACGTAAATATCCCGCCCTTGGTGAAGCCACTCGATGGTATACAGTTGTGAGTGTGCTATGGTCGGCAGGCCCAGCCACTTCATGACCTCTACTGAAATAAGGTTCTTTTGGCTCCCGCTATTGACAATGAACTGCAGTAAGGAACCATTCACCCACATCTGGGAATGGAAGAGGCGATCCCCCTCCTCTAGATCCTTGAGTTCCTCCTGTTGGATGTTGGTGGCTCATGTAAATAACGCTGAGAATCCATTATATGATCATACATTATTGCAGCCCTATTCCTTGGGCAATTCCTGAAGGGAA